>CM076993.1:118316532-118920438 GCA_039090855.1 Macrothele yani
ACGTGTTCGTCAACACATTACATAAATCTAGTTTTTCTTGACATTATTACACCGTAGTCCCAGTCATCTTTTAGAATCATTTGAATATTAAGTTAATGTGATGTACTAAACTGAAAAGCGTATTTTGTATACTTGTGATTGCCCATTTTTCTAAGATTATACACCCATGAGCCATTTCTTTATGACCACCCGCAGGCTAGAGAAATGAGCGCGCCTGGAGACCAAACGGTGGCGCACGTGAAGTTATGTTTAGAGAGTAGTATATATACAACCCAAGCACCAGCTTTCGGTTAGTAGAGTGTTCAGAGTCAAAATGGGAAAAGCTGTCGATTTATCGGAGTTTGAAAAAGGACAAATTGCGATGGCACGGCATCTCGGAACTGCATTCTCGGAAACGGCGCGGCTTGTGGGTTCTTCAAGTGCCTGCAGTAGTGACTACGTATCAAAAGTGGTGCGCAGATGGCCAAAGGACGAACCGTCGTGCAGCCGTGTTTCGTCCGCAACTCATTGATGCCAGAGGGGAGCGACGAACGTCGCGCACTGTTCACAGCGACCGTAAGGCCACAGTGAGACAAAGCGCCCACAGCTACAACAGTGGTGATCAGGGCAATGTGTCAAATACACAATTGATTGCAGGCTTCTGTGCATGGGCCTGCGTAGCCGAAGATCCATCGGGATTTCCATGCTCACTGCCCGTCGTCGCCAACAACGCATGAAGTGGATCTAAGGTAATCAAGATTGGACCGTGGAAGATTGGAAGAAAGTGGTCTGGTCTGACGGATCAAGATTCCTGGTGCATCACGTAGACGCCCGAGCGCGGATACGTCAATTACCAACGGAGGCTATGGCACCTAGATGCACTTTTGGGCGTAAACAGGCTACCGGGGGCGGTTTTGTGCCTTGGGCGATGTTTTCTAGGGACAATTTAGGCCCCATTATCCCAATAGCGCAATCGCTGACAGCTGTCAAGTATGTGAACATCGTTGAGGAGCAAGTTCGCACATTCATTCCAACTGTTTTCCATGTTTCACCAACAGCATAATGCGCCATGCCACACTGCCAGAATCGTCAAGGAGTGGTTCCAGAAACATGCTGGTGCCTTCCTGTTAATGCTCTGACCACCAAATTCCCCTGGCATGAACCCAATCGAACATTTGTGGTTCGACTTGGTTCGCGCTAAATCACTACCACTCCGAAATCTATGGAAACTGGAGGACCTGCTGTTGACATTATGGCACCAGGTACCGCAGGATACCTATTGCCACCTCATTGAAGCGATACCTCGCGGAGTGGCCGCTGTTTTGCGGGCTAAAGCGGGTTCGTAAAGCTTATTAGGTAGGTGGTCATGATGTAACGGCTCATCGGTATGTATATCCCAAGCTCCTTTGAGAATTTTAAAAAACACATCATTTTCTGGTTTCAGTAAGAATGGTTTACCCTCATACCACCCTGGATAACGAATTTTCAAGGAACGCAAGCATATCAACTGAAAAATCCATCCAGACTAAGCTAACGGAACCATCAGTACCTCCAGCACCCATTCCACGCTGATAAGGGAATCCAGCTTACAAATTACCAGTTCATGAGATAGTAAAATAAAAGTTAATGGAGAATTGTCTTCTAAATCACATGGAGGCATACATTTATGGTTTTGGCACGACGATGTACACTGAGTTAGCTTTCCATGGAATAACGAAGTACCACGTGATATCAACGTCACGTTTGACTACTATAAATTGTGCACATTTATGCTCTGTAGGTAATCAGTAATAGGAAAACGTAGCGACTTAAGCGAATTTGACCGTAGCCAGATAGTTTAAATGTATAGGTTTAATTTAATTTTAAATCATAGGTTTAATTTAATTTTAAATTATAGGTTTAATTTCTATTTCAAAAGAAACTGTTTAAATTTATCGAAATCATCATCATCATCATTGTCAACCATTATCAATCCACTGCTGGACGAAGGTCTCCCAAGTTTCCTCCACAACGGTCTGTCTTGTGCCAGTCTCCTCCATGTCACTCCCGCATATTTACGAATTTCATCCACCCATCTCCCATGTGGTCTTTTTCTGGGTCTTTTCCTGTCCCTTGGAATCCAATCTAAAATTTCGGCTGTCCATCGATGGTCTGTCCTTCTGGCAGTATGTCCAGCCCATTGCCATTTCAGGGATTTAACTCTGATCATGATGTCTTCCACTCTTGTCATTTTTCGGATCCACGAGTTCCTCTTCTTATCTCTCCTGGCTACACCAAGCATGCACCTCTCCATGCTGCTTTGAGTTGTCTGCAGCCTTTGTATGTCTCTTTTAGTTAAGGTCCACGTCTCTGCACCATACGTAAGCACTGGAAGGATGCATTGATCAAACACTTTTCTTTTAAGACATAATGGCATATTGCTCTTGAAAATTATGCTGTTTCTTCCAAAAGCTCTCCAGGCAAGTTTTGTACGCCGATTAATTTCTTCATCAATGTGACCCTCACTTGATATCTGCTGTCCAAGATAAACGTACCTATCTGTTATCTCCAGCTTTTCTCCATCAATCGATAAATCTTCATTTCTTGTAAAAGCATTGAACATCACTTTTGTCTTCTGAAAGTTCATTTTTAATTCCACTTCTTTACTCTTGTCAGCAAGTTCCTGGATCATACTCTGCAGCTCTGATGGGCTAGTTGCAAAAATGACTACGTCATCAGCAAAACGAAGGTGGGTTAGATAATCTCCATTAATCTTCACTTGTTGGCAGCTCCCGTACTACTGTACCAAAGTCATACCAGGATTGGATTAACCATTCGCAGGCATCCAGCAGGAAGGCTCACATTGATAAGAGATGCGCGGTTGATCCTACCGGTGCACGTCTGGTGTCACGACTGGCGTCTCAGCAAAGACGTGTAACAGTCACCCAGCTCACCCAATAGTACCATGCGCGCCATACCTTGCTTTGTCTGAGGTTCCACAGCCGAAGACAAACGAGTGTACCCATGACGATGCCCAGTCATTACAAACGCCACGCATGCGCCAAGTAATGTCGGTAATGGACTCTCGACAGATGGAAGATCGTGTACAGTGAATTCCGTTTCCTGCTGCACTATGCTGATGGCCAGGGCTCGAAAGGAAAGGGGTAGTCCTTAGCGCTTCACCCCGCGAGACACGCAGCCGAGCTTGATGACGTAGCTGCGCTGACCCTTCGGAAGCCAAGAGACACGGGGAGCTGTGCTCTAAAGGAGCACCACTGGCACTTCCGGTCAATGTTATTACCGTATTTAACATAATAAAGTGTGTCATCTATTGCAATGCGCACTCAAATATTAGAAATTATCTTTATTGAAAACAAAAAATAAGGATTTTGAGTCCTAAAAATAGAAAACATTGAAGTAATAGTATAAGGTGAAAATACACCAAATACGTGGCGACAGTTAATAAATAAATACATCGCTCTTTCCACGTTCCAGAAACACACAGCATCCGAAAAATTGTTCTACAGCCGCCGCTGTGGAAATGACCCAACAGAACTCTCGATATCTAGCCGAGTGCGTTACATATACGCAACGGTGGCCAACAATCCACGGTGCTATGTGTATTTTTAAGTCAGCTTCTGACATCATAAATCCGTAAGATGAGCTCAACTACAGAGACGTCTCCATCTGGTGGGCATAAACGGCACTAGCTATATATATATATTATAGCAGGTATTTCAAAATATACTTTATTGGAAAAAAAATAGGGAATACAGGCGTACCACATATGGCAAAATAAACAACAAAACAATGAGCGATACTGATGAAATATTACAGGTGAATGTGATACGGCAGTCAACTAAGGATGACAAAATGTTAAAATCATTAGTAAGGAACAATACATGCTTGAGGAAGATGATGCACAAGCAGAAGTAATGATTAATTAATAAAGCATGCGATGATGTGCACAGTGAAAGCAGAGCACAAAACAACCGGTAAATATATTTGCAATAATATAGCTGTACAACGCAGTGCACAAAAGAAAGGAACATGTAAAACACAACAAAAGCATATACTACGATAAAGGTACAGAAGTTCCCACAATCGAGGAAACCACACGATATGTGACAAAAACATGATAAGTATTACAGAACATAGTGGAAACTTGGGCAAACTCCCCAAGTGAAACACAAGGATACACAAAATACAAACAGCAAGCCGTGCAGTATTGCATCGGTCCAAAAAAACAATGACATGGGACGAGCAAGAAATACATGACGTCAAAGAATGTGAAAATGCAAGACAGTAATAAGGTATAAATTAAAAGATACAACACAATGCAGCAAGAAAAAAACAGAAAGAACAAAGTCTCGCCGGGCAATACCTCTCGTATTGCTCCTAGAGAACAAATACACGGTGCGCAACTCAATGAAGGTACAGGCAGCAAAAGCAGACACATGAGTGAAGAACAAGTAGTAAGGACAGGTGCAGCGAAGAAACAAATACAGCACGGTACATGCACACGAACTACACAAAAATTGCAGAAAACCCCTACAATACAAATCATAAGCAGTTACATGACAAACACTTAGTAGAAGCTGTGATGAAGCACCAGGAAGAGAGAACACAAAATATAAACTGATGTATTCAGATCTTCGAAGCTGGAAAAAAACAGAAAATCAGAAAGAAAGATGAATGGAAGATCCAGTGATTTCGAACCAACCGGTCCCCTGCGCCCAGGTAGACCGGAAAGAGGTTTGAGATTGAGGGGTGAAAGCAGCGAAGTTCTCCAGGCGTAGTCGAGACACGATGCGATTCCTAAAACTCGACGGTAAGGCCGCGCCAGCAGAGAGAATACTAGGTGTGGTAGCAGGAGAGCGGAGAGATTGATGATAAAGAAAAACGACATGTTTGACAAGTACGAAGAGATAGGCACAGGCATCCGGCAAAATAGCCGGGGGATGTTTGGCAAGCAAAAGCATCTCGTACGCTTGAAAAGGGATGTCTATGGAAAAAATGGTGCCTACAAGACAAAAAGGCAGTATTGAGAAGTGGAAGGAGAACGGGACAGTGACAGTAGACATGAGGAACATCACCTTCAACACCACAAAAGCAGCAGAGAGAAGTAGAAGAAATAGACATGTGAAAGAGAGAAGAAGGAACAGGAAGGCGACGGTGAAGAAACCGGCAGTGGATGTTTCGCTCTAACGGGGTAGAAAGGGGAGAGAAAGAGGCAAACCAGATAGGCCGCAGAAGAGAATGAGAAGCATCAGGAAGACCATGCGGAGACGTGAGGGCGCACGGAGGAGCGCATAGATAGAGGCAGTGAAAAACGAAGAAATGGGAGCAACAGAGTCCCGAAAGGGAAGAAAGAAAGGAAGAGAGAGGCTCGGTCCAGAGACAGAAACAAGGCCATTGTCAGAAACCAGAAGTGGGAAGAGGGTACGGAGAGCGGAGCGAAGAAGGCCATACTCTTCTTCCAAGGTGGAAGAAGGGTTAGGGAAAAGAGAAGAGAGGGGTTTCCAGGTCAAATCGGAAGTTAATAAAGCTCCGACAGTGAGAATTCCTGAGCGGAACCAAGGGGGGAAAGAAAGTATGGTTGATCGGGTGGATGAATCTGAGTGGAAAATAAAAGAAGAGGTTCTGCAAGCAGGTCCAGGGTGGTAGAGGGAGGAGTGCGGAGTAGCGGGAGAGAATGAAATGCTGCTAGAGCGTCGATAAGAAGTGGTGGGAGGCGTTTAAAAGCAGAAAGAGATGAATCCATCCAAAGAAAAAGGAGGAAAGTGAAGGATGGATCATGAAGAGAAATAAGAGTATTTAGGGTAGAAGAAAGTGCTGGGGAGAGCGAAAGGAGAAGACGAATGAAGGAGACGATTCGGTGAGCTCGATAATATGTTCTGACATCCGGGAAAATGAAGACCACCAAATGATGTTGGCAGAGAAAGCGTGGCAGCAGAAATCCAATGTCTAGATGACCATATTACTGAAGTGAAAATACTATTGATGGCAGAGAAATGATGCTATTTAAACACACGGGAATCCCAGGGATAGAAACATTGGGAGA
This sequence comes from Macrothele yani, assembly GCA_039090855.1. Taxonomy (NCBI): domain Eukaryota; kingdom Metazoa; phylum Arthropoda; class Arachnida; order Araneae; family Macrothelidae; genus Macrothele; species Macrothele yani. The sequence goes on from CM076993.1 coordinate 118,322,555, forward strand.
GAAGATATCGATGAACAATTTGAGCACGTTGAAAGTAAGAGGAAAAGGAAAACGTAAATCGTCAAAAACCAGCCGTGCGATGAAGTCGTGGGCGGAGAGCTTGCCAAGTGAAGTTGCTTGCGGTAAAGGAATGTCCAAAATGAGCTCCAAGAAATTTTTGGGTCGGGGAGGACCACACTGCTCCCCACGGTAAGTCAGTGCGGCCTCTCCAAGAACCACACCACAGACCAGCACTTTTCTGAATATTTAGGGCAGCACCAGAGAAAGCAGCATACTGTTCATAAGTGGCAAGAAGAGTATCAAATTGGTCATCGCGGCGAAGACAAAAGGTAACATCATCTGCGTAAGCAGAGACAAGAAAACGGTGGTGCCGAGTACTAGAGACAATCGGTCCTACCGCAGGTAAGAGAGACGCCCGACTCGCAATCAAAAACGGCTCAAAGGCGAGAACAAAGAGTTGTCCTGATAATGGAAAACCTTGTCTGATGCCAGATCGAAAAGGAATCGGGGCCGTCAAAAATGTGGCCGTCCGAAAGTGCAAATGGGCGCCCCGATAGAGGCTAAGGATGAGAGAAACAAAAGCGGGAGGAAAACCAAAGTGAGTTAATACGGCAGAAAGTTAAGTGTGAGAGACGTTATCAAAAGCGGATTTCTGGTCAAGATTAAACAAAGCTAGAGGTTCGGAATGTTTTAGTGCAAGAAAGGAAAGGTTATGAAGAAAGGAGATATTGTTGGAAATAGAACGACCAGGCACGGTATATGTCTGGTCGGGGGATATGAGGAACGGAAGAACATAATTTAGGCGGCGAGAAAGAAGTTTAGTGAAGAATTTGTAATCCAGGTTGAAAATGGAGATGGGGCGCCAATTCGACAAGTCCAGAAGGTCACCCTTCTTCGGCAGGAGGATGACATGTGCAACTGTAAATTCCGGCGGAAGCGCAGAAGAAAGAGCACACGAAAAAGCGGCAGAGAGAAAAGGCAGGAGTGATGGAAGAAAGGCCTGATAGAACGACAGCGGGAGGCATTCAGGTCCCGGGGAAGAGTGAAGATTGAGGGAGGCAAAAGCCTCTCTCAATTCAGGCAAAGACAAATCAGCAGTGAGAGGGGCGCAGAGAGAAGACGGGACCTGAGGGAGAGAAGAAAGAAAAGAGGAGGAAGAAAAAGAAGAATCCTGCGCAACCGCTTGGAACTTCTCCTGAAAGACGTGACGGACATGAGAGCAGATGAGAGTTGTATTGCCAGTAACAGTGCCATCAGGCAATCGGAGATGTCTGATGGAAGATGACGTGCGTCGCATGGATTCCATCTTCGAAAGGACTTCGAAAGAATGCGTCGATGGTGAAATACGTAGGAGCCGAAGACGACGGACTGCTTGCTGAGCGAACGGTTCGAGGCAGGCATGAAGTGTTCATCACGGACGGAGGCATAGTGCGGGTCAGACATTGGATTCGCGCAGAGGAGTCCTCGTAGGTTACTCACCTCCATCGAGCGAGTGGTGGAAATAGTAAAGGAGAGTTGACGAACTAGCAAGAGAAGATCCCATTTGACATCAAGCCACAAACGCAAGGCGCTTGGGGTCGTTGTGAGCAGCAGCTTTCGATCAGAAAGGAACTTCTCAACTTCCTCACAAAAGGAACGGTCTTGTAAGAGAGTGTCATCAAACGTCCAATGACGACGCGTAGATGAAGGTGCAGGAGAGACGCAAATTGATAGTGAAACGGCAGAATGCTCGGAAGAAACAATAGTTGAATGTCGAGCAGCAGTGATAGCAGGGAGTAAGGAAGCAGAAACATATATTCGGTCCAACCGCGCAGCAATAGAACCGAACGTCGGCGGATTACACCACGTGAAGGAAATGGAATCAGGATTTAGCAGTCTGAAGGAATCGACAAGATGAAAATCATCAAGGAGCTGAGTCAGCTGTGAAACTAAATTCATGCGGTATTCGCCAAAAGACGAACTTCTGTCAAGAGAAGGCTGCAGCGTGCAATTAAAATCCCCACCAAGAACAAAAAAATCCCCGGGAGGAATCGCTGCAATTGCTGCACGAATATTACTGAAAAGATGTGCAACATATATTTCATCAGTGGGAATATATACATTAAAGATATGAAAAGTAACATATTGCACACAAAAGGTAAAACACTGAAGAAAATCAAGGTGTAAATTTGTCACAGAAATAGAAGTCAGCTGAGTCAAAAACCGCTGGCGCACGCCTACAGCTATACCACCATACCGCGAGAGGCGATACGAGTGGTAAAAGGTGTACGGTCAGCGTCTCCATAGGTGAGTGGGAGTGTCATCAGAGCAGTGAGTTTCCTGGAGAAGGAGAACATCTCCACCAGCGGCAGAAATGTCCTCATAAACGAGGGAGTTCAACACTGGTGTCGCGAACCCGCGACAATTCAAAGAAGTCACAGTGAAAGTGCCATGTCTCTAGTGGCAGTGACAATATTTTCCAAATGGGAACAGAAGTTGTTGTACCGCCGTTGGATGCACTTCTGAGTGGCAGCATCCTCGTCAGATGGACTCTTGATAGTATTGTAAAGAGTTAACAGTTGTGCCAGTTGATTCTCAACTGCTGGGTAGCGACCTTCAAATCGGTTGACATAGGTGGGTAAATTAGGAAGAAGAGTCTTGGCACAAGCAAAGTCGTGCAATTCGTTATAAGGGAGAGGAGTGTCCGGAAACACATTCATGTGTAGGCGTGCGGAAAATTCCTCAAGTGGCAGGAGGTAGATAACTGGCTTGGAAGACTTGACAGGGCGACCCAAAGCAGGTGATCCAGCAGCCTTAGTCGGAGAGGTTTGAGTAGAGTGGCCAGATTGACGCCGTCGTTTCGTAGAGCCACGAGGAGGTTTGGCATCCCTTTTGTCAGGACGGGTCCGGAGATAGCCCTCCGTCCCATCACTCATCGCTTGGTCGCTGACGCTTTGATAGGCTGTGTCATCAGCGGTCGAGGTTTCGGTATCAGACTGGTCAGTCGCAACGGACTCAGCAACTGCTGTAGGGTCCGCAGGAACACGAAAAGATGTTGAAGATTGTAAAACTGGGTAGTGTTCCTCGGAGAGAGAAGGTGGGACAACAATTGGCGTAGGGGTTGCCACCGAAGGTAGGTTGTTCGCAGGAACCACCGTCGGTAACGGAGCGCTACTAGGATCTTGATGAGAAGGCGTCGGGTCTTGATAGACGGGCGAAACAGACTTTGGTGGAGCAACTGGACACTGCTTATAGTAGTGACCAACCTGGTGACATTGACTACAATGGAAATTCCGTCAGGAAGTTTATTTGCCTGACCTGATCCTCGCACCGAACAGTGAAGTGTGTTGGAAGCCGTTCGATTGCTTCTTGTGATGGAAATATGACCCTCGCAAAACACGGCGAGCACCTTGGATCGACGCATGTCGTGGATCACGTAATGGGTCGTTTCGGGCAGCAAGATGCGTTTGTATGCCTCAAACTACCCGACCAACCGAAGATAAGACAGCATACAGCATGAGATCTGTCACTTCCAACGGGACCGGGTAGAAAGAAACGTTAATGGGTCTTTGGCCCACCGGTTCTGCAGAAAGATGTCTATCACCAATGGTGAGGCCAGATGTTAGGGGAGATTTCGCCATTTCAGCCGTGGCCAGATAAACAACCACAAGTCGTCCTCTACGATACATTTGCGGAATAGATTTAGATGGGAACCGCTGTGCAATGGCATCTGCATATACTCGCAAAGGAGTGTCCGGAAGGGCTTCGAAATGGACGCCTTTTTTTTTTTTTGATTGGAGGTTTAACGACCACCGTGAGCAACTCAATGGGCTATAAGCAGTCGCCCGTCCCTAATTTAGGGCCACTGGTTCCAGGGAAGGGAGAGAGCCAGTGCCGTAAGACAAACACAACATCCATGCCTCACCGGGATTCGAACCCGGACCCCTTCCGTGCGAATGATCAGAAGCCATCGCTTAGACCACTGCGCCACCGGGGCGGCAGGACGCCTTTTGCAAGAATCTCAGTAAAAGCTATGCCAGCTGGAGAGCTGGCTGGGATATTAAGCACGATATTATTGCCAGCTTGGGAAATGAAAGATTTCAGCTTTTCAGCGCCAACATAATTATTCTTGGATGCTGGACGAGAGACTTTGGAGGCTGCAACAGAAGAAAACGAAGGTAATGACACGTTGGGCTCGGCAGTGCTAGAAGAGGCTGCATTTCCAGTGATGTCCATTGCGTCATCATCGATAGCGGAAGCCGGGAGATGTGACGTAGCTGGAGAAGGCAAATTGGCAACGCCACGAGCGGACGCTTGCGTGGCAACACCCCCATCTGGGGCATCAGAAAAGGAAGAGAGATTAGGGCTATCACTATCCCTACCGGAAGTCGCCATCTTTAATGGCGGCGCCCAGTAGCGAGCTTGGCCAGCTCGGCCAAACGTAAATAAGATGAAATACAACAAAATAGGCACTCACCGCGCTCGAAACGAAGCAAAATGAAAGACGATACCTTTATACTTAAGGTGAACGTGAAATTAAGGAGCGAAGAGTCCAATACCACACCCAAATCACAAGAAAATCGCGGAGCAGCAACACGCTGCTCAATTAAATCCAAAGGGCGAGATACAAGGTGAAAATACTCCAAATATGTGGCGACAGTTAATAAATAAATACATCGCTCTTTCCACGTTCCAGAAATACGTTAATGCCCACCAGATGGAGACGTCTCAGTAGCTGAGCCCATCTTACGGATTTATGATGTCAGAAGCTGACTTAAAAATACACATAGCACCGTGGATTTTTGGCCACCGTTGCGTATATGTAACGCACTCGGCTAGATATCGAGAGTTCTGTTGGGTCATTTCCACAGCAGCGGCTGTAAAACAATTTTTCGGATGCTGTGTGTCTCTGGAACGTGGATGAGCGATGTATTTATTTATTATTAGTAATAGTATAAATGCGACAATTTTAAAGGAACAATTTCTGTCATGAATGCTTTTTGTTTAAAAATGTTTTGCTTACTATACTAACTATATTTTTCTGATGTCAAAAGCTCAGTGTATCTTTCCTTTTTTTTTTTTTTTTTAGTAATTCCCTAGAAACGTTTAGTGGATTAAAACCTTTTTCTCTGTCACAAACATTAGTTGCTTAAAACTTTCAACACACTGAAAGTTGCTGAGTTCTTCAAACTCCGCAAAAGTAGTTCAGATACTCTGTTTATGTATAAAATGAAAATTATTTACTTACATTTTGCATCCATCATTATTTCTGAAGATCACTGAGTTAAAAAGGTGAACAAAATTAATTCATGAAATGAAGGTATGTTCTTTATTGCACAAACTGGAAAATGTTTTTTTTCATTTTACAAAATGTAAAACTGTTTTCTTCATTGCCCGAACGTAAAAAAAGAAACTTATGTTTTTTCTCACTGCGTTTGAGTCAATCCATTTTTTTCTTCATTTTCTGCAGAGCTTTCTTGCGCCGCACTAATAATGAATTTCTGTTCAGAAAACGAATTCGAATAAATAAATGTTCGTATTCTGCAAAACCGACAAATAGCATCTTTGTTGACAGATAGGAAACGTTTTTCTAGATCATTTATGAGTCCCCTAATAACACCTTTCCCTTTTTTAAATGTCCTGTCGTGAACTGCGCAGGAAATCTTTTCAAACGGTTTAATAGTAACTTTTCAAACTAAGACAAACTGTTTAAGAGAACATGATGGTACTGTCAAACAGCCAACAGATATTAGTCTTACCCAATTATCTTGAACAGAATTAGTTTCGGAGCAGTTTGTTTGAAATAGTTCCTAAAATTGTCGAAAACTCGGTGTATCTTCAGTGAAAGACATCCTTCTTGTAAACACGAAAGGAAGTTGGAAATAATTTTCCCCCTTTCGTGTTTATATGCGGATTTCAGCACGTCACATTAGCACATGAAGAGGTTTCGTTAAAAAAAAAAGGGGGGGAATAAAAATCAACACTGAATGTACAACTTGAGTAAAACACAACGTGAACCAAATGCTATATATAAACCAAGAAAAGGTGCAGGCGTGAAAAACCATAACAGAGGAAAATTTGGTCTTGCAGGGAAGTTGACAAACGACGCCTAGGGAGAATGCAGGGAGCAAGCCAGCGCGATGACGTAGGGCACAAGTGGTCAACCCGTTTTCCACTCACCCTTTCAGACACGGGTCGGCATTCAGTTCTTCAAAGGGACGGACTAGCCCTTTCCTGTGTAAAGCCCTATCTGATGGCTGGATTCATCATTTCATTTCATTTTTATTTTCAGTTGTGACCATATACATCAAAAGCAGTACCATAATAATAACAGTGTAACTAGTGACAACAGGGAAGCACGAGAGAAAAGGCCTGAATTAGCCTAACATAGTCCTCGGCACCCATAATAAAGGTCATATAAGTCAGGAACAGACATAACTAGTTTTCTGGCATCATATAAGTAAATTGGTAAGTAGTAAATAAAAATTATAAAGAAAGGAAGGTCCCCATGAATAGTTTAGTATTGTGTAAGTAGAATTTTATCCCAGTTTCACAATTTTTCACTACAGATAAGAGTATAGGCATATGAAATTCCAAAAGTTAACAAGACAACCTTCAAAGAGTCAAAACATAATTCTGATAGAGCTAGTTCTTCCCCAATAGATAGAGTTTTAGTTTTTTTCTTCAAAAGATTAATATTATTAATAGCAGTAAGATGGTGAGGAAAAGTATTCCATAATTTAGGGCCAAAGTAATTTATGTTATTTTAAAAATTTTCTGTATGTGTGAATACCGGTAGTAGTTTAAATCTATTTCTTGTTGGATAAGTATGAGTATGCATATTGCTTGTGATCAGATTATAGTTGATGTTATATTTTATTCTTTTAAACATGATCTTCCCCAAGTTACATTCATATAATTGTTGTATAGTTAATATATTTAAAGTAATGGGATATGTAGTTGTTCCATATGTCAAATTGGAAAATTGATCAGTACTAATTTTTAATTCCAATAACCTGATAAATTTATTTTGTAATTTTTGTAGTTTGTGAATGTTATATTGTGTTGTTTCCCCCATATCAATATACAGTAGGTAAAATAGGTCTGTATGATGGAATAGTCTCTGGTTACATAGTTGGAGTTCAACAGGGCGATAGGTGTTGTGTTCTAGTCTAGGGAGCTTTTTCCTGGAAAGCCTTAGGTCCATCGGTTATCATCCCACAAACACAGAATGGTGGGCACTACAGGGACCTATTAGCCGATCATCTCCATCCATATCTGCCGGAGGTTTATCCGAATCACAGTGCCATCTTTGAAAAAGACAACGCAATGTACCATCGGGCTCGTATAGCAACTGACAAATTTGAGGAACGCGACCAAGAAATCGCCACATTACCATGGTCCCAAAACTCCCTAACCCAATTGAACATTTGTGAGATATGATAGAACGGGGTGTGCGAAATGCTGACCCTTCTTCACGGAATGAGTATGAAATGACGGAGCTGCTGCGGTGGACATGGGTTCAGTTACGCATGGAGGATGTTCTACACCATCGTAGAACTTGTTCCTAGATGATAATGGAGACAAAAGTTATCTGGATTGTTATCTGATAACCAAAGTTATCTGATAATGCCCCGCAAATCCACCAGCGCGTCATAAGGTAGGTGATCCTAATGTAAAGCTAACTCAGTGTATTGCTTTGGTATGAGCAGCTTTGGGCTGTAATAACGCATACCACACTTGGACGATAATCGGAAGGGGTAGATACCATTGTCATTTCGGAGCCAGTCTGTTTAAATCAAAAGAAATTTTAACAGATTAATTACACTGTTCAACAAATTTTAACTTTTTTTTTTTTTTTTTTTTTTTTTTACAAAAACGAAGTTAGCCGTCCTTTATAAATTTTTGGTCGCTCAACACGAAAATCACAGTTTAAATACTCTCCCAGCTCAAATTTCTGAGTAAATCGACCATTTGTGTTTCACATATATATCAGTGGGATGTTGTAATAGCGACACTCATAAGTCAGCTCGGTAAACGTTAAATTGTGGCCCGGGTGAGTTGATTCACAAGGCGAAGACTCGTGAATCACGTGATCATAGCGAAGAAACTGTTGGAATCGGATTCATCCAGTTTCGTTTGTTCGCGGGAGCGTATGTATCAAACTGCGTCAGTTTTATCGCACTGGGTGTTTCTGTTAGAGTATTGATTAGCGAATTTTATTTCATTCACGTTTTATCGTGTTTCTGTTCGCGTGTTGGCTTTCACTACAGTGATAATGCCCCGCAAATACATTAACAATCCAGATAACTTTTGTTTTATTTGTGGTGACGTGATTCGTGTCTCCAGGAAGCGACCACTGACTCCAGCAGTGACAAAAACATATTTCATGTATTTTCGGTGTCGTGTGGGAGACCAAGATAAATCTTGGGCCCCATATGTGTGTTGTACGACATGTTCATCAACTCTGAATTCTTGGATGCATGGGAAGAAAGTCTCAATGCGTTTTGCTGTGCCCGCCATTCAGCGTGAACCAACAAACCACTCAACCGATTGCTATTTCTGCAGGATACCTGCTTTGAAGAAAGGAATAAATACGAATAGGAAGAGAAATATTGAATACCTTATAATACCATCCGTTATTCGCCCAGTGGCTCATGGAGAGGGATTGCTGGTTCCTGATCACCCAGTTAACGTTCAGGCAAGTAGTGGTAGTGATGATGATGCACTTATAGAATCAGTTGATATACAAGCTCATCCATCCACCAGTGATGCGAATCCAACATATGTGCCACCATCTTCCCCAGTGAACCACACAGAATCACACAATGTGAACTTAGTGATCTCATTAGGGATTTGGACCTGCCATTGAAATTTTTAACATGGGGAGCGATTCCACCAGGACATTTCTGCAATGGAACAGCGATACAAAGGAAAGTGGAATGTTGCGATGTTAGCAGATTTTTGTTGAATGCTCCAGAGAGATACATCGGACATTCCCCCACAAACGGCAGGCAAAACAGCAACGCCTATAAAGTAGGTTAATTCGTTAAATTTTATTCCTAGTATTTGGACATCCCATTGAAATGTATATAATATATACAAAATATAAATGGTCAAATTAATCCGGAGCCGTAACTAAGAGAGCATTTTTTATAGATATTATTTCGTGTTCAGCGCCTAAAAATCTATAAGGAAAAACCACTTCCATTGTTGTAAAAATTTATTGGTTGAACAGTGTTATCGAACTGCGTTTTTGTTACGTAGTCTTTCTCGTTCGTATTCTTTTACACGCATCATTGGAACCGAAATTAAGGGCAATTTTTAAAACGTTTGAGAAAACTGGCAAATAAAAATCTTTACACCGTAAATAAAACAGAAATTCTGAAAATGTTTACTCATCCATCCAAACTACCAAACAACATCTCATAAGGGATTGGATTTCAAACAGTAACTTAAGCCGGAACTCATCATTCTGGTTTTAAAACTTTTTCCTCAAGAGACGATGCACTGACGCAACATTTCAAATCCCTAATGAGAAATCTGAGATTTCTACAGGATACAATACACAAGAAGCTTGAAGATAAAGAAAGGCAACTTCCCGCTGATATTTTTTGCACTGGTTTTCTCTGTTACTTTTCAATAACAATTCATCTTCGAGAAGAGTGAGTGAGTGAGTGGCAGATCAAGAGATTTAAATCAAAACCTTGAAATATAAATTAGGTACCTATGTATTATCGAAAGATAACCGTAAATTCTCAGATACAAATGGAAGAAGAAACAGTAAACGCCTCTATAATTGATTTCCTGGTCAAGTTACGAAAATGAATTCGAAGTTCATCTCCTCCATTCTTTTAAGCCGTTGGAGGTTTAATAGTGAACTTAATGTACCTAATTCCTTTGCTACGAAACGCTTTCAGAAAAATCACAGCTTCAAGAAAAAGAATGCATACACGAGTACATACACTGAAAGAACAAATTATTACGTACACCCTGAGGAAAATACGCAAAGCAGCAGGACAGCAGCAAATCGCGGTGTGAAGGAAAATCAGAATTTATGGGTCGGTACGCACACACGAATTTCTGTGTCGGTACGCACACACGAATTTCTGTGTCGGTACGCAAAAGGTGTGCAGGAAAACCAGAATTTATGGGTCGGTACACACACACGAATTTCTGTGTCGGTACGCAAGGTGTGCAGAAAAACCAGAATTTAGGGGTCAGTACGCACACACAAATTTCTGTGTCGGTACGCAAGGTGTGAAGGAAACCCAGAATTTATGGATCGGTACGCACACACGAAATATCTGTGTCGGTACGCACGCACGAATTTCTGTGTCGGTACGCAAGGTGTGCAGGAAACCCAGAATTTATGGGTCGGTACGCACACACGAATTTCTGTGTCGGTACGCAAGGTGTGCAGGAAAACCAGAATTTATGGATAGGTACGCACACACAAATTTCTGTGTCGGTACGCAAGGTGTGCAGGAAAACCAGAATTTATGGGTCAGTACGCACACACGAATTTCTGTGTCGGTACGCACGGTGTGCAGGAAAACCAAATAGAGTGGATCGGTACGCACAGGAATACATTCTGTCATATGCCAGCATGGGTCGAGGACGAGACTTAAGTTAATTTGATCCAGTTCAAGTAGTGGAAGCCAAGAAGGTCGGATGTTCAATCAGCGCAACGGCGAAACTGTTAAGAATTCCGCAACAAACCGTAGCAAGTGTGTACCAGAAGTACGTGAAATCCTGCAAAACAGCTAACAGTCGGATGAAATGTGGCCGTAAAAGTGCATTGGGAGATGGAAGGCGCGGAAGATGGAAGGCGCCGACGATTGGCCCGCATCATACAGTTGATATTTTTTTTTTTTTTTTTTTTGATTGAAGGTTTTTAACGACTACCGTGAACAACTCAATGGGCTATAAGCAGTCGCCCGTCCCTAATTTAGGGTCACTGGTTCCAGGGAAGGGAGAGAGCCAGTACTGTAAGACAAACAACATCCATGCCTCACCGGAATTCGAACCCGGACCCCTTTCGGACGAATGATCAGCAGAGGCCATCACTTTGACCACGACGCCACCGGGGCGGCTATATATATATATATATCATCATCATCATCATTGTCAACCATTATCAATCCACTGCTGGACGAAGGTCTCCCCAAGTTTCCTCCACAACGGTCTGTCTTGTGCCAGTCTCCTCCATGTCACTCCCGCATACTTTCGAATTTCATCCACCCATCTTCCATGTGGTCTTCTTCTGGGTCTTTTCCTGTCCCTTGGAATCCAATCTAAAATTTCGGCTGTCCATCCATGGTCTGTTCTTCTGGCAGTATGTCCAGCCCATTGCCATTTCAGGGATTTAACTCTGATCATGATGTCTTCCACTCTGATGTCATGATGTCGGATCCACGTGTTCCTCTTCTTATCTCTCCTGGTTACACCAAGCATGCACCTCTCCATGCCTCTTTGAGTTGTCTGCAGCCTTTGTATGTCTCTTTTAGCTAAGGTTCACGTCTCTGCACCATACGTAAGCACTGGAAGGATTCATTGATCAAACACTTTTCTTTTAAGACATAATGGCATATTGCTCTTGAAAATTATGCTGTTTCTTCCAAAAGCTCTCCAGGCAAGTTTTGTACGCCGATTAATTTCTTCACCAATGGGACCCTCACTTGATATCTGCTGTCCAAGATAAATGTACGTGTCTGTTATCTCCAGCTTTTCTCCATCAATCGATAAATCTTCATTTCTTGTAAAAGCATTGTACATCACTTTTGTCTTCTGAAAGTTCATTTTTAATCCCACTTCTTTACTCTTGTCAGCAAGTTCCTGGATCATACTCTGTAGCTCTGATGGGGTAGTTGCAAAAATGACTATGTCATCAGTAAAACGAAGGTGGGTTAGATAATCTCCATTAATCTTTATCCCTTTGTTTTCCCAGTTCAGTGATTGAAAGACATTTTCCAATGTGGCATTAAAGAGCTTCGGAGATGTGGTGTCACCTTGTCTCACTCCTTTTCCAATTTTTATGTGTGTTGTATTTTTAAACAGCCGAATCTTTGCACTTGCATTTTCATAGATGTTATTAATAATATTAATGTATGCATCTTCAATACCGCAGGATTTCAGAGCCGTGGTAACTGCTGATGGTTTTACCGAATCAAAGGCTTTTTCATAATCGATAAAAGCCATGCACAATGGAAGTTCATATTCCCTCGCTTTTTCAATTAGTTCTCTCAGTACGTGGATATGATCTATAGTGCTGTAGCCACTCCTGAATCCAGCTTGTTCTCTTGTTTGAGCCATGCCCAGTGTTAGCTTCAAGCGGTGTGAAAGAACTTTAGTGAAGATTTTATAAACCACTGATAGGAGGCTGATAGGTCTGTAGTTCCTGAGATCCTCAATGTCACCTTTTTTATGTAGCAAGATCATTGTAGCGTTGTTCCAATCCTCAGGAATTTTCCCTTCATTAAGGCATCGAGTGAAAATTTGGGCGAGTACTGTTTCGATTTCTCCACTTGCTTCTTGTATGATGTCTATAGTAATTCCATCTTCTCCTGGAGCTTTTCCCCGCTTCATGTTCTTGATTGCATGTGCAACTTCTGCTGGAAGGACTGGAAGAACTCTGGTACTGGTACCTTTCATGGTGTCTGGAGTACATGTATCATCCCTTTCATATAATTTGGAGTAGAAATCTTTCACTCTTGTTAAAATTTCTGCCTCTATTTCTTGTTACAGAACCATCTTCTTTTCTTAGTGCCATAATCTGTTTTTCCCCTTACTGAGATGTCCCTTTGCTATATATATATATATATATATATATATATATCAGCACCATTTGCTACGTCATCGTTATGCTGTTCCAAATCTGAAAGCACGTGACTGCATTCATCGCCGCTGCACATCCACAGGTGTTTCTATTATTTGAGAACTGTGCATAAAAAATTGCAAAAACGAACTTTGCGAAATCATAACGAAACAGGCGGAAATTTTTATGAACACCATGAATTGGTACTAAGAGGTGTCCCTCAAAATTTCACCGGAATCCGGTCAAAAGTTTTTAAAATAGGCATGGCATTTTTAAATTCATCGGTAAACAGAAATATATACGCAGAAACGGTTAATAAAATGTTGACGGCTAAGTTAAAAAGTTACTTACCGATTCAGGCGAAATTTGGACGTCATGTTCCTATTAACGATTTATGGTGTTCATTAAAATTTCAGCCAGTTTCATAAAATATTCGCAAAGATACGTTTTTGACTTTTTTATCCCAGAAATTCGCCCCTCAAAGACGTCTGAAACGGATAGCGCGTGACGCATTTGATGGTGGATAACAAATGTTTAACGAATTTTTCTCAGTCAGTGTTCTAATGCTGTGTCTCCTGGACGCGTGTTAAATAATTCGTAACGCTTTTGGTCCGTTTGATTCTACAGGCAGCTGTATGTCGGAATGTCAAGAGCAAAGGATCCAGCAAAATTATATATTGTCGCCGATGAAGGAGAAACCAAAAATGTTGTGTACGGCCAAGTGCTGAAATAATCACTCTGTGAATAAATTAATTGTAATGACCGAATTTGTGAAATCAGCATTTTTTTTTCTTGGAAGCATCAATTTTTTTCCCGATTTTTTCAGTGACATATAAGGGAATATAAAATTAATAAGCCTAAATCCTAGGAAAAGCCGGGTGGTAAAGCTAGTATATATATAATTATCGTCCGTCAATGATGTCTATGTCTCCTATTTGTTAGTAAAAGATGTCATTGTCTCTATTTTTTCCAGAGTATTATATATGTATATTTCATATATATATATATATATATATATATATATATATATATATATATGAAATATATTAATTCAAAAACCCGCTGCCTTGGCCAGGTACAAACCATCAGCAGTTACCACGGCTCTGAAATCCTGCGGTATTGAAGATGCATACATTAATATTATTAATAACATCTATGAAAATGCAAGTGCAAAGATTCGGCTGTTTGAAAATACAACACACATAAAAATTGGAAAGGGAGTGAGACAAGGTGACACCATATCTCCGAAGCTCTTTAATGCCACATTGGAAAATGTCTTTCAATCACTGAACTGGGAAAACAAAGGGATAAAGATTAATGGAGATTATCTAACCCACCTTCGTTTTGCTGATGACGTAGTCATTTTTGCAACTACCCCATCAGAGCTGCAGAGTATGATCCAGGAACTTGCTGACAAGAGTAAAGAAGTGGGATTCAAAATGAACTTTCAGAAGACAAAAGTGATGTTCAATGCTTTTACAAGAAATGAAGATTTATCGATTGATGGAGAAAAACTGGAGATAACAGATACGTATGTTTATCTTGGACAGCAGATATCAAGTGAGGGTCACATTGATGAAGAAATTAATAGGCGTACAAAACTTGCCTGGAGAGCTTTTGGAAGAAACAGCATAATTTTCAAGAGCAATATGCCATTATGTCTTAAAAGAAAAGTGTTTGATCAATGCATCCTTCCAGTGCTTACGTATGGTGCAGAGACGTGGACCTTAACTAAAAGAGACATACAAAGGCTGCAAACAACTCAAAGTAGCATGGAGAGGTGCATGCTTGGTATAACCAGGAGAGATAAGAAGAGGAACTCGTGGATCCGAAAAATGACGAGAGTGGAAGACATCATGATCAGAGTTAAATCCCTGAAATGGCAATGGGCTGGACATACTGCCAGAAGGACAGACCATAGATGGACAGCCGAAATTTTAGATTGGATTCCAAGGGACAGGAAAAGACCCAGAAAAAGACCTCATGGGAGATGGGTGGATGAAATTCGTAAATATGCGGGAGTGACATGGAGGAGACTGGCACAAGACAGACCGTTGTGGAGGAAACTTGGGGAGACCTTCGTCCAGCAGTGGATTGATAATGGTTGACAATGATGATGATGATGATATATATATATATATATATATATATCATAGAACAGCAAATAAAATCCATCCAATATAGTTGAAGAAAGAATTGTCAAAGAAGTTAAAAAGAACAAACACTACGAAAGAACCCTAACGTGTAACAAATGAAGAAAAAACGCAGACTAAAAATTAAGCATAAAAACATAGACTAAGAAGTGAAGATTAAAAACTCACCGATAGGTATATCAGGAAAGCCACGACTAATGGAAGCGCTGCAGCAGTAGAACATACAGCTTGGCCCGATATGCAATATTAATTCAAAAACCCGATCCAAACTTGAGTAAATTTTTAACCTCAGCACCAGAGAGCAAAACCGATGATCAAGGAAACAAAGAATCAAATTTATGGATCGTCTTCTTCAGGTAAGTCCCGGACCATAATAGAAGAGACTTTTCTGATGACAATAAGAGCCGGAATCACCAAATGTCCAATGTCAGTGCTCTCTAAGTCGCAGTCGGAATTCGAATGATACAGAATGAAGACAACAGAAAGCGATGACGACAAAACAACTTAGTACCAATGCCAGATAGGTTGCGGTTAAAGGTTTGCAAAAAAAACTGTATAAGCACTATGGAAATAAAATCGAGTGAGTAAAGAACATTACTGTGTCTGTAAAAATTAAGTATGAGTAAGTTTATGCAGAATAAATTAGTAAAGATTGGCTGGAGGTGATCCACCATACAGCACTTAGGAGTCACTAGTAAGTTTTAACATTGTAGGATCAACGGTTAAATAAAGAGTGAAAGTGTATATTTTTAAATTAAATTAAAGCATTCTGAAGATGCAGTTACTCATTATCCATATGTATAAGATTTTAAAATTGAAAACAACTCTGAACGTGAATGTATTATAATAAAAATGAGCTCCCAATTTCGTAGCCGTTCGATCGTAAAAGTATAGTGATAATTATATTATTTTTAGTGAGCATGAAACTTCAGTTTCCAGTTAAGGCATTAAACATAGAAACAAGATACAAATGACAAAGCCCTCAAGTGAAATAATTTTTATTTTGAGTGAACAAAATGTCAGCTAGTTTGCCTGTCTTCATCCAAGGCCGTCTAGAAAACACCAGGCCATGATATTGGAAAGAAGAGTTTCCTCTTTTAGTGACGTCACGCGGAAACCAAGGCTTCCGATTGGTTTCTTGGGCTGTCGTGAGTGACGCCAAACACTACGCTGACGTATCAGTCTGTGCATCATGGCAGTGAAATCATAAACGGAGGGAACTTATATCTCTCATATCATGGCCTTGTATTTTCAAGATGGGCCTTGCTTCTCTAATGCCATGGCCTTGTGTTTTCTTGATGGGCCTTGCCACTCTGCTTTAAAGGCTATCCACTACATACATGTACGCATATTGGTACGTTGGTGCGGGAATTGTCGTCCATTCTGCCAAAAGAGCGTTTGTCAAGTTGGCCCCTGATGTCGACCGACTGGACAAATGCTCTATGGCGGCAGCTCTGGCATGCAGTCACGGTTCCAATTCATCATAAAAGTGCTCCACGGCGTTAAATAGGGGTCTATACGCAGGCCAGTCAAGTTCTTCTTCACTCATCTCATAAAAACCATTCCTCAAGCAACCTCGCTTTGTGGATGGAGACATTGGTCTGTTTGAAAAGGAATGAGCCTCCACCGAAAGTTTGTCATAATTTTGGGAAACAGAATTGTCGCGAATGTCATTATAGACTGAAGCGTTAATATTCTCAGGAACTGAAACCAGGGTATCGAACCGAAACCTTTAAAAACAGCCCCAAAGCTTGACGCCTCTTTCACAAAACTTCACAGCTGGCACAACATGGTCGGACAGATAACGTTCGCCAGGAATACTCTACACCCATACTCGTCCGTCGGACTGCTAGATGGTGAAGCGTGATTCATCACATCAGAGAACGCGTTTCCACTTCTCCACAGACTCTGAGCTTTACTCCATAGCAACCAACGCTTGATAGGGGTTGATCTTGCTGATCGTACTCTTGTGTGCTACTCCTCGGACACAAAAATCAATTTCCTTCAGCTCTCGACGAACCTTATGGTGCTGAACTCGTTATTGAGTGTTGCAATCGAAAACATGCAATTTTGTCGCACCACACTCTTCTCCATTCGGCGGTCTACAGGTGAGAATTGCACCGTTGTTGCTTCTGGTCGTTTCTATTTCACCAAAACACAACTTACAGTTTATCGGGACAGCTGCAGTAGGGATGAAATCTCCCTAACTGGCGTGTTGCTAAGATAACGTCCTATGACTGTATCACGTTAAAAGTCAATGACCTCTCCCAAATGATCCGTTACTCTGTTCATGCTTGTCTACGATGTTTGTCAGGCCACGTGGGTCCGTTTATACCTGTACGGGCCATGGGTATGACGTATATTAGCAAATCCAATGCTCAGAGTGCGTGACCGGATACGTTTGATCATATAATACCCGCTCTTCGAAAGTGATGATATTAAAAATATTTCTATAATACAGGATTTCATACCATACCATAATATAATTTGTACCATAAATTATTATACTAATAACTACACTTGATCGGTTTGTTCTATAAATTTATCATATCATTACTATGAAAATCTATCCGCATATTTATATTTATTGCAATCACCTTACCACTTAAATGACATCACCTTTGCTTCGCTGAAAACGAATGTTGGTAATTTGATTTTGATTTAAAAAAACCACTTATATGACGTCACCGTTGCTTCGCTGAAAACGAATGTTGGAAATTTGATAATAATAAAAATTATTCGCAAGACATAGTCATTTGAGTATCACGCTGTCTCCGTAAGATATGAAAAACCCAGCTTTCAAAATTGCAGATTAAAACCGTATTTATTTACAAGTCTAAAAGTCAGTTAAAAAAGACAAGATCTTTCGGAGCTCACTAGGCTCCACTAGGCTCCATCATGTATTGTGGGTCTACCGCAGGCGCTTACATTATAAGCGCCTGCGGTAGACCCACAATACATCTGGTCTCCAGCCTCACCTTTCGGTGATGCCAGTTTGATATGGTTAAAGTTCAAAACCGATGGAAATAAAAATAATTCCTCACCTTCAGACCGTCGCTCGGATGATTCAATCAAACGTCTCCACTGACGGGGCACAAATGACGGAAGTTCCAAATTGCAACATGTTTCACCATACTTTAGGATAAACAGGCTCTCTGTAAAAAATACAGTTCGTTTGGTGACATTGGAGTTAAGTATCTTCACTTCAGACCAGTTCGGAATATATCCTCCCTGGTTGACAGCAACTGTAAAGGCAGTAGAGGTGTTGTCCGAGCGTAGAGCATATTGATGCTCAGACAAACGGATCTTCAATGTCCTAAGTGTAGAGCCAATATAGTATTTTAAGGCACCATTCCGGTCCCCACTGATGAGGGGGATACAGTAAGCACCAGGTATCTGCAAGGTAGGCACTGCATCCCTGTCGTTACGTACTAAAGAGAAAATATTTGTGGTGCTTATACCAAAAACTAGGTTATTTTTGTGACATACCCTTTTTAAAAAGGGGACAATGATGGGATGGTATTCTAGTTTACCAACAAATTTAACTTGACTGGATTCAGGTGTTAATGTCGTGAATCTTAGTTTGTGGACTTTTTGTATCAAGCTTTGAAAATAGTGGGTAGAGTAAACAAAGGAACGGGCTGAAGTCGAAATCGTAGACATTTCTTCCCTCCGATGTCTGCTTGACGCACTCTTCGACGAAGAGTGCGTGAAAATACTCAACTCCAATGTCGCCAAACGAACTGTATTTTTCACAGAGAGCCTGTTAATTCTAAAGTATGGTGAAAAGTGCTGTAATTTGGAACTTCCGTCATTTATGCTCTATAACGAAGTAAATTTCTCCGTCATTCTTATCCGCGCCGGGGTTCGAACCCGGATCCCCTCATTCCGGAACAAGTCACTCTACCAATTGAGCTACGCGGACCTTTTATTCTGATTCCTATCTGCCTTTATGTCGTGTGTGTCCATCTGGCAGGTACGTCACATCTCCTGATACGTTACATCATCTCCCCTTCATTTTTTTTTTTTTTTTTTTTTCGAAGTGCTGGAGAAGGGATTTTCTTATTTTTCCTATCTCGCTGTGTGGAAAGAACATCACACCAATGCAAGATTTTTGAACGGTCGGGTCATCCGGATAGTTCGGGCGACATTATAACGAAGTAAATTTCTCCGTCATTTCTGTCCACGCCAGTATTCGAACCCGGATCCTCTCATTCCGTAACAAGTCACTCTACCAATTGAGCTACGCGGACGTTTTATTCCGATTCCTATCTGCCTTTATGTCGTGTGCGTCCTTCTGGCAGGTACGTCACATCTCCTGGTACGTTACAGCTCCGTCAGTGGAGACGTTTGATTGAACCATCGGAGCGACGGTCTGAAGGTGAGGAACTATTTTGATTTCCATCGGTTTTGAACTTTAACCATATCAAACCGACATTACCGAAAGGTGAGGCTGGCGACCAGATGTATTATGGGTCTACCACAGGTGCGCTTATAATGTAAGCTCCCCAGGTGCCTTGTCGGCATTTGACCTGATGATGGAGCCTAGTGAGCACCGAAAGATCTTGTCTTTTTTAACTGACTTTTAGACTTGTAAATAAATATGGTTTTAATTTGCAATTTTGAAAGCTGGGTTTTTTCATATCGTACGGAAACAGCGTGATACTCAAATGGTTGGTAATTTGATTTTGACTCAAAAAAAAAACAAAAAAAAAACACTTATATGGCGTCACCGTTGCTTCGGTGAAAACGAATGTTGGTAATTTTATTTTGACTCAAAAAACCTTGACATTCGATATGTTAAACGATAATCATCATCATCATCATCGTCAACCATTATCAATCCACTGCTGGACGAAGGTCTCCCCAAGTTTCCTCCACAACGGTCTGTCTTGTGCCAGTCTCCTCCATGTCACTCCCGCATATTTACGAATTTCATCCACCCATCTCCCATGTGGTCTTTTTCTGGGTCTTTTCCTGTCCCTTGGAATCCAATCTAAAATTTCGGCTGTCCATCTATGGTCTGTCCTTCTGGCAGTATGTCCAGCCCATTGCCATTTCAGGGATTTAACTCTGATCACGATGTCTTCCACTCTCGTCATTTTTCGGATCCACGAGTTCCTCTTCTTATCTCTCCTGGTTATACCAAGCATGCACCTCTCCATGCTTCTTTGAGTTGTCTGCAGCCTTTGTATGTCTCTTTTAGTTAAGGTCCACGTCTCTGCACCATACGTAAGCACTGGAAGGATGCATTGATCAAACACTTTTCTTTTAAGACATAATGGCATATTGCTCTTGAAAATTATGCTGTTTCTTCCAAAAGTTCTCCAGGCAAGTTTTGTACGCCGATTAATTTCTTCATCAATGTGACCCTCACTTGATATCTGCTGTCCAAGATAAACATACGTATCTGTTATCTCCAGTTTTTCTCCATCAATCGATAAATCTTCATTTCTTGTAAAAGCATTGAACATCACTTTTGTCTTCTGAAAGTTCATTTTTAATCCCACTTCTTTACTCTTGTCAGCAAGTTCCTGGATCATACTCTGCAGCTCTGATGGGGTAGTTGCAAAATGACTACGTCATCAGCAAAACGAAGGTGGGTTAGATAATCTCCATTAATCTTTATCCCTTTGTTTTCCCAGTTCAGTGATTGAAAGACATTTTCCAATGTGGCATTAAAGAGCTTCGGAGATATGGTGTCACCTTGTCTCACTCCCTTTCCAATTTTTATGTGTGTTGTATTTTCAAACAGCCGAATCTTTGCACTTGCATTTTCATAGATGTTATTAATAATATTAATGTATGCATCTTCAATACCGCAGGATTTCAGAGCCGTGGTAACTGCTGATGGTTTCACTGAATCAAAGGCTTTTTCATAATCGATAAAAGCCATGCACAATGGAAGTTCATATTCCCTCGCTCTTTCAATTAGTTCTCTCAGTACGTGGATATGATCTATTGTGCTGTAGCCACTCCTGAATCCAGCTTGTTCTCTCGGTTGAGCCATGTCCAGTGTTACCTTCAAGCGGTGTGAAAGAACTTTAGTGAAGATTTTATAAACCACTGATAGGAGGCTGATAGGTCTGTAGTTCCTGAGATCCTCAATGTCACCTTTTTTATGTAGCAGGATCATTGTAGCATTGTTCCAATCCTCAGGAATTTTCCTTCATTAAGGCATCGAGTGAAAATTTGGGCGAGTACTGTTTCGATTTCTCCACTTGCTTCTTGTATGATGTCTACAGTAATTCCATCTTCTCCTGGAGCTTTTCCCCTCTTCATGTTCTTGATTGCATGTGCAACTTCTGCTGGAAGGACTGGAAGAACTCTGGTACTGGTACCTTTCATGGTGTCTGGAGTACATGTATCATCCCTTTCATATAATTTGGAGTAGAAATCTTTCACTCTTGTCAAAATTTCGCCTCTATTTCTTGTTATAGAACCATCTTCTTTTCTCAGAGCCATAATCTGTTTTCTTCCCTTACTGAGATGTCCCTTTGCTATCTTTAGGCTTTGGTTGTTTTCAATTGCTTTCCTCACTAGCTCACAGTTGAATTTCCTTACGTCTTCAGTGATACTTTTTCGTGCTGTCTTGCATAGCTCTATATATTCCACTTTGGAAGTCACATCTTCTTTAGTTGTTCTCATCTCTCTTCTTTTTTGCATCAACATTTTGGTTTTTTCTGATAATTTGTTCACATGCAACTTGTTCTTAGACCCAGCTAATTTTGTTGCTGTTTCCATAAGAGCTTTGAAGTTACTTTTCTGTTAACTTCCGAAATATCCACTTCTTCCGATGTTAGGCCTTCTAAAGCAGAGAATCTGTTCTTCAGTTCCAACTTGAAAGTATTATGGTGTTTTTTAAGGTTGGTTATGTCAATACATTTTGTTTGTCTTATGAGCTTGCCACGTTCCAGTTTAGTGTTGAGGTGCATCTTACATCTCACCAATCTATGGTCACTACCTGTGTTGAACTTGTTCAGCACACTGCAGTCTTCGATGACGAATTTTTTGTTACACATAATAAAATCAATTTCACTTGTCGTCCCAATTGGATGTCTCCATGTCCATTTCCTGTGTGGCTTTTTCTTGAAAAAGGAATTCAAGATGAAAAAATCCTTCTGCCTCTGCAAACTCAACGAGTATTTCCACGCTGGTTTCTGTTGCCGTGACCGAATTTACCTACTGAAGTTTCATTCTGTTGCCGTTGCCCTATTTTTGCATTGAAATCTCCCATAATTATCTTCAAGTGCTGCTTACCTTTATTATTTAGATGACGAATTTCCTCATAAAATTCTTCAATTTCTTCTTCAGGATGACTTGTGGTGGGTGCATAAGTTTGAATAATCTGAGCCTGGTATCTTCTCGATAGTTGGATAACGAGTCGTGCAGCTCTGTCAGAGGAACTTTCAACTTCTACCACTTTATCCTTCAGTTTCTTGTTTATTATAAATCCAACACCACTAGTTCTACCAGTATCTGTCCCACGATAATAGAAGAGATGTCCACTTTTCAGTTCAATGAGATCTTCTCCTTTTCTCCTTACCTCACTTAGCCCGACGATGTCCCACTTGATCCTTTGTAGTTCCTCTTCCAATTCAAGAAGCCTTGAATCAGAAGATAGGGAGCGTCCGTTGTAGGTAGCCAAGGTCAGCATCAAATGGCAGCCTAGTCCGGTCCTCCGGGGATTCTTAGCACCCTCTGCCTTCATGTCGCACTGGCCGCTGCCTTGGCCAGGTACATTCCAGCTGCCGGAGACTGAGGGCCAAGATTTAAGTTGTAGAGTCATTTTGGAGGTGTTTGGCCATAACTCATCACGCTGGCCAAGCGGGTTGGTGAGTGTGGGATAGCATTTCCTCTGATCCCGATGGTATAGTTATACCGCTATTGGCGGTCGTCAGAGCCCCTTTAGTGGGAACAGGATGCACCACGAGAAGGCGGGGTTGACATTTGTCAAGGAGAGGCTGTGATGTTACGCATCACCTGACCTTACATCTCTAAACGATAATATAAATGTTTAAATGCAATGCATATTATGATATAGCGCTTTTTACGTGATATTTTTAAAAGTTTTATTTTGTTAAATAGATTTAGAACATTAGTGATTTATCTTGATTTGAACCGTGAACTTTTAGGTCCCGAGCGGAGAAAGTAGCCTCCATTCGAATAGGGACTTTCATGAAGTAGAAAGACAGATAATCAGAACCTTCGCAATAAAAATGAATATTCAGTCTTAAATTGAAAGCAATATAACCGCCCTCTGTATGCGCACACCACTCCACTTTACGTTTCCTACACAGCTATTTCTCAAGGGTACATAAGGTTTCTATATGTTGAAGAATGCGCTCTCGTAACACAGGGACAAAACACACAAAAATAAAAAAATCAGTATGTAAAGAAAATATCATTTTTGCAATTTCTACTACTAAAATTAGTACCAGCATGTAAACTCTAGGGGGAAAGTGTCGGTTATGCCATACCGACATATACCGGCCCATTTCGAACACTGGTGGTATCAATACTCGGTATAGCTGTATTCTAGTGTTCCTTGATTTGCATTTAAGTTCAAATTTTACTTAAATCAAATCCATATCGCCTTCCTCACTATTTTTATTTAATTGTTGTTCTAGCATTCGAGAAAAGGCACGAAGATATTTAAACTCTCGCCCCACGTTGAATTTTTTTTCCTTAACGCACAACTATGTTAGCGCTAAATTGGTAATAATTTTCGTTGTTCAGTGTTTTTTCTCGAAAGGCGGAGATATTCTGTCCTTTCCTCATTTACTCGTGGCACCACTCCCTTTGTAGATTTCCCAAGACATGAGAAGGTATTTCCCATTTGACAAGAAAAACACATATGCTAATTCAGATTTGTGCTTCAGAAAATAATGTACGACGACACTTCAGTAAGAAATATTTAGAACGAGGTTTAAGTCGAAATCACCGAAGTGTATATTACTCCTTATTTATTTCTAGCAGGCATGCAAAATCGTTCACATATAAAATTCGGGAGTCCTCATATTTCTCCGTTTTCACAGACGGTTAGTTTTCTATAGCATGAAAGGGAAATTATTTTAAGGAGTTACACAGCAAAAAAAAAAAAAAAAAACAGCAAAGGCTTTACAGATGAGTAAATCTGAATACTTTAAAGTGTTTGCGATATACTGAAATCAGACGGTTTGAAAGGCATTCATGTACGAACTTTGTGAAAAAATTTCACCTCTCTCCTGCTCGTTAGGATAGTAAGATTTTATCACCATAAGCTGAATTAATTTTCTGCTCGCTAATGAAAATTTTTGTGATGTGCTGATAAATTTGGTTTAAACAAACTCTTAGCATAAAGCCGCTTTTGCCTTTCATGTCGGGTAAATTAAGACAGTAATCTCAATAAAACGAGTTTCAAGCAAAAAAGTGAACAGCCACAACAGCTAAATGTGATCGAAACTAAATGGAAAATTTGCTATCAAACATGTCCGACACTTAGTACAATCTTCGCTTATTCAAGAAACATTTGCCCACGAGATTCGCATAGAATTGCAGCCTCGGGAATATTTGGAAACATTTGTTTAAAGGTAATTAAATTTTGCACTTTAATAGCTTTCGTAACCACCAGTTAAAACGATCTTTTTCAATCCATTCATATGCTATTTAAGGAACATC
The DNA here is from genome assembly GCA_039090855.1 of Macrothele yani. Taxonomy (NCBI): domain Eukaryota; kingdom Metazoa; phylum Arthropoda; class Arachnida; order Araneae; family Macrothelidae; genus Macrothele; species Macrothele yani. The sequence continues at coordinate 118,347,164 of CM076993.1, forward strand.
AAATGCATCATATGCTATTTAAGGAACATCAACAGAAATTTAGAACGCCGGTTATGTAATTTTATGGTTAAACACGAAAGGAACTTTTCTTTTGCTACACTGTCTATTGATGTTCCGAGCAGAGTTGGAAAAGGGTCAAACATTTTGGACCCGGACCCGAAACGGATCTGTAATTGATCCCTACCCAACCCGGGCAAATTTGTTTTGAAATATAATATATATATATATATATATATATATATATATATATATATATATATATATATATACAAGGAGTTCAAAAAGTCTTTCTAAAGTGGGTATCTTAGGTTATACGGAAATCAAACAAATGTATTATACACAGTCTAATCATATTATTGTATCCACCTCCTCCTATTTTTGACTCCAACAGTGCGCAGGCAATGAAAGAAGGCACGTGTCGTGAGCTGGCTTGCAGGGTATATAAAATGTGGTGTAGGCATTCTGGAAACATACCGCTCGTTGCTGTCATTGATAAAAGGAGCGATTTATCAGATTTGTAAATAGGGATGATTATCGGCTTTCGGACCAAGGGTGGTAGTATTTCTGAAACATCGCAGTTTGTGAACTGTTCGCGTGCTGCTGTGGTTAAAGTGTATCGTGATTGAAGAAATGACACCATTGCGAATGAGCAACGCGAAATCTGAGGGGCGCCACATGCCATTGATGTGATAGGTGAACGTCGTCTTCGAAGGTGCGTGAGGGCCGATCGACACGCTACAGTGGAGCAACACACTGGCCGAATAAACCAGGGGCTACCAGAAGTGTGCTGTGTACGGGGCACCTATGCAGACGGATGGTCATTGCACCCATGCTAACGAAGGTGCATAGACAGAAAAGGCTTACATTTGCACGGCGGTAACCGAATTGGACCTCCGCTGATTGGTAAAGGATTGCCTTCTATGATGAGTCACGTTTTTTCCTTCATCGAACGGATGGACGTTGGCGTATAAGGCGAGAAACATCGGAGAACAAACACTTTTCAACCATTGCTGGAAGAACACAAACTGGTGGGGGTAGCGTTATGGTCTGGGGAATGTTTTTTTTTTTTTTTTTTTTTTTGAGGTTTAACGACCACCGTGAGAAACTCAATGGGCTATAAGCAGTCTCCCGTCCCTAATTTAGGGTCACTGGTTCCAGGGAAGGGAAAGAGCCAGTGCCGTAAGGCAAACACAACATCCATGCCTGACCGGGATTCGAACCCGGACCCCTTACGGACGAATGATCAGAGGCCAGCGCCTTAGACCACTGCGCCACCGGGGCGGCTGGGGAATGCTTTCGTGGCATTCCCTGAGTCCACTCATACCTGTGGAAGGTACAATGAACCGATGCCGTTATGAATCCCTCCTTTCAGACCATGTACACCTATACATGCTGACTGCTTTCCTTGGTGCGGATGGGATCTTCCAGCACGACAATGGGAAGTGTTACACAGCTAGAAATGTCTTAGAGTGGCTGGAAGAGCACGATGAAGACTTCAAAGTTCTTTCTTGGCCCACCAATTACCCAGACTTAAACCCAATTGAGCATACGTGAGACCACCTCGATCTTGCTGTTCCCTCTATGGATCCTCCACCACGCACCCTCCAGCAGATGTCAGATGCACTGCAGTCAGGATGGCTCCACATACCTGTGAACACCTTCCAGCACCTTAGTGAGTCACTCCCAGCTCGTCTAGTTGCTGTCCTCTCGGCACGCGCCTGTTACTCTGGATATCAGCACGTGGTCACAATAATGTGACTCGACCATGTAACAACGAATAATTTACTCCATATTTCATTTACAAAACATAACTGTTTTACACATGTCTTCAAAAAGTGCTTCCGCATTAATGTTAAGGTTGTTCCACCTGATTTTGACGGCGATACAGACAAACTTTTTGAATTAAGCAAATTCTTGTGTGTTTAATTTCAGTTTTTGCTGTTTTCTTAATAACATATCAAGCTCCAGAATATGTGTCAGGGCAACACCAATTTTTACAAGTTTATGATGAGTTGAGTTCACAAGTTTGTGATGAGTTGAAAGTTTCCCCGAAATGTGGATGTGGTTTTCATCATTTTCCATCAGATGGAAGGGCCACTTTTCCTTCTGAGGACACTCTTCCTTCATATTGCATGCAAATCATTTTTCAGTCCGCGGGCACCAGTATCTAGTACAAAATTCCATAGCGCGCATTTTTCTTTGAATTTTTGTTTTCCTTTTCAAATATGAAAAGGAAATAAAACCGGGTCAAAATAGGGTAAGGAACACATTGACCCTACCCATTTGACCCGATAGAAAATGTCGACCTGTTGATCTGTGACCCGTTTCCATCTCTGGTTCCGAGTGAGATGTGACAGAATTTGTTGTTTTTCATGCGGTAATTTTCTGACAGCGCAGCGAAACATTTTTTCTGCTAGAATCTCTTTCATGGATAATAGCACGCTGCCCTTCGGTCACACACGTCCTGTGGAAGACGTTTACCCACACCTACTAACAAAATGATCAAACAAGTCATTAAAAATTATTAGATGAGGCAATACGTAATTAACTACTGTACAGCTTTAAAAATCACATTGCTTCTCTATTTCATGCTACCTGGGTGTATAGAATCATTGATATTGGCCCCAATTATTAAAATAGAAGTTCCAGATTCTAACTGTTATACAATAATTAAGTTTGAATGCTTGTATAGACGTATCTGTTTAACCCTAACGCCCGAAACCCCTTAAAGTACCATGACCGCCCGAAACAGCTAAATAGAGTGAGAAGGATTTCCTATCCCCATGTGTTCTTTGAATTTAGACGGCCTCTACGGGTTTTGCAGAAGTAACTTTCAGGGACCGTTGTTGTCGCTAAACAAATAAATAAGTAAAGTAGGCGTTGGTATAAAGTAGGCATTGATTCAAGATTATAGGAACCTGGTCGTTAAAGGGTTAAGCTTCATTTAACTTAAACTTAAATGTCACTGCACTTAAATTTTAGTGGCTGAATTTAGCTAGTTTAAGAACCCTTACTATTCTAATTCGTTCTTCGCTTATCCGCAGTAGTAAGTGATAAGACAGTACTTACAAATCCAGAGTCCACTTCATTATGTATCTCGCAGCAAGAAAATAATTCATCACATCCATACGTTGCTTGTAAGGTCCGTCACATGATTAAAAATTTCTTTTTCAAAGTAAACAGAGATTAGTGTGAAATATATTAATCTTGCTCAGTTGTCTTTTTCATTCAATTAAAACTGATTAGAAAGGAAATGGTATGTTAATTTTGTATTGCTATTGTCTTTCTATTTGAAATAAACCATAACTAAGACTAATACATCTCATACTAACCACTACTTACTTTGAAAAAGACATTATAAAATCGTATAAATGAACCTGGCGGAAAGCGTGACGTCACTGAGGTGCCATGGCTTAATCTTAAAGGCCATAAGTGAAACTGCTGATCTGACCCGTGAGTGTAGTTTCTGGTAATAAAATATTCCTCTGGTTTTCAACAAAAACATTCCTGTGGTTTTGTTTTATTCTGAAATGTAGTTAAACGTGGCTGAGGACAATATAAAATATACCCTATATTGACAAAAGTAATCGGATACCCCTTCAAAAGCAAATGAACGGATCCGCTGCGTTTTTAAGATGCGCGGTACAGCTGCAAATGCTATAAAAACAAGACTGCAGCTGACCGCGATCATATTGCACTGTGATGTTGCGTGAAAATGTCGCGGCGGGAGAGAACTGACTTTGAAAAAGGAAAGATTGTTGGGTGTTATATTAGTTGGTTGTCCATAAGAGAAAACGACAGGCATTTAAACATACCCAAGTCAACTGTTTTGGATGTACTGAATACGTGGAAGACACATGGCGTGCCTGAAGCAGCAAAACGTACTAGCAGACTAAAGAAAATCAGTGATAGAGGACGTCGAAGCCTCAGGAGAGTCGTTACAGCTAAACGACGGAGTACTGCACAAGATATCAGTGTACAGGTGAGTAAAAATGCTGGAACCTCGGTATGTACACGTACGATTCGCAGAGAACTTCATTTCATGGGTAACCGTGGTCGTGCGGCTGCTCATAAGCCTTTCATCTCCACTCGGAATGCTACTCGTCGTTTAGCATGGGGTAAAGAATATTTATCGTGGACCGTAGATCAGTGGAAACGGGCCCTATGTACTGATGAATCCAGATACACGATCCATCAGTCTGATGGATCGTGTGTGTGTAAGGCGGCAGCCGGGTGAACGCGATTTACAACAGTGTACTGTTCCTACTGCCAAGTTTAGAGCTGCAGTGTACTAGCGTGGGGGTGTTTTTCATGATATGGTTCCGGCCCATTGGTTATCGTGAACATACCTGTTCACCAGCTCATCTACCTCGATAATCTGGATAATTATGCCCTACCAACTCTGTGGCAATACTATGGAACCGAGCCTTGTTGGTACCAGCAGGATAATGTCCAGAGCCATAAAAAGCAAGGACTGTTACGGCGTAGTTTGACGATAATTCCGTATCGTGTGTGGACTGGCCAGCACAGAGCCCTGACCTTAATTCCATAGAGCTCCTATGGGATGAATTGGAGCGCCGCGTAAGAAGTTTGGAACCAAGGCCTACTACTAAGCCATAGTTAGTGGCAGCATTATGTACTGAATAGAAGCGCATACCTATCGCTGTGTTCCAAAACCTTGTCGAAAGCATGTATCGAAAGGTCAGTGCATACGTTAATGCCAAAGGTGGACCAACACCGTACTAATGATGTCAATAAATGCTGTTGTGTTTCTCTTCTAGGTGTCCGGTAACTGTTGTCAATATAGTGTACATAGTCTCTAAGAAAAGGTATCTTAGTAGCTGTCAGAGAGAATGTTTCTGGCTGATCCTTATATTTGAAATTGCGTTCGAGTCCCGAATTAGCTCTTGATGATGTGCTTGTGTTATGGGCAGGTTCACTCCCTTCCTAGGAACTAGTTGCTGTACATTTGGGAAGAGTAACTGCTTATACCTCTTACAGTTGATCCTAATAGTGGCTAAATTTGATCTCACATCAATTTTCAATAAGAAACCATCATAGCTACTACAACGGCATTCTCACGATCACACTTCTGGTTCAGTTTGAAAACCATCAAACCATCGAGCCTATGGTTTAAATTGTATATTATTAGAGTAATAGTTGAACTTGAAGATTACTGTTTCTGTTTTGTTTGGGGAAAATTAACAACGATCGTAAGCAACTTGTCAAAACACAAGTTTGTCCCCGTCGGGCATCGAATCCGTATCCCCTCACTCCGGAATAAATCGCTACACCAACTTAGCTACGCGGACAGAATGTCTCGCTGCAGATTTGTCGTCTTGACACATGTTTTCACCTCTGCAGTACGTCACACGCTCTCCCAACTGAGCTACGCGGACAGAATGTCTCGCTGCAGATTTGTCGTCTGGACACGTGTTTCCACCTCTGTAGTACGTCACAAACTCGATGTGGTATAAGCAGTCGCCTATACCTAATTTAATCCTGGGCCTACTGGTTCCAGGAAGGGGAGAGAGCCAGTGCCGTAAGACAAACACAAATCCATGTCTCACAGGGATTCGAGCCCAGACCCGTCTTGGGGTCAGGTTCGAATACCGGAATGATCGGAAACCGGCGCTTATACCAGTGCGCTCCTGGAGGGGAGTTTCTGGTTTCGTGAAGTGCAAGCCATATTCATAATCATTCATCTCAATCTCTTGCTGAATGAAAGTCTTTTCCACAAATCTCTGTCTTGAGGAAACCTTTTCCATGTCACATTACGACAGGCTTCCAATTTCATTCAAACATTTCCCACATCCTTTTAAGTCTTTTTCTGTAGCTTGGAATACACTTTAATTATTCAGTAATCAGTTGTATTAACAATAGGTCCATCCTATACCGCCATTTAGGGTCTTTACTTTGATTATGATATCATCCACTTTTGTCATTTTCCCAATCCCTCAGATCCTTATTTTGACAACTTAGTGACAACTTAGTGACAACTTAGTGACAACTAGCGTGCTTTTCCCAATACTTCCGTGAGTTTCCCTCAGCATCTGAATGCCGTTTTATTTAAGGAAAATGTGTCTCATCGGCAAGTAAGCACTCGCAGGATGCATCGATTAAATACTTTTCCTTAAAAGCATAATACGAAATTGCTCTTGAAAAATCTACTATTTTTTCAAATGCACTTAAGCCAAGCTTCATATCCTATTAATTTCAGTTTCATACCCCTATGTCTTCTTCGATGTAGCTTTTGCTTGAAATCGGTGATTCAAAGAAGATGGATAACTAATTTCAAGCAAAGGACCACATCGAAGCATCAGTTATTTCTAAATTTTCCACATCATCCTTTAATTTTTCATTTCTTAAAAACGCATTATGTAGCAAATTAGTTCCGTGTAAATTCAGCTGTAATCTCACTTCCTTACTCTTGTCAGCAAAATCCCGGATCATAGTCTGCTGCTCTGAGGAGGTGCCTGCCGAAAAGGCTACGTCATCAGCTACATGAAAGTGGGTCAAATAATTCTTACTTATTTTATTCCCTTGTCCTTCAGTACAAAGGCTGAAAGACATTCTGCTTTAAATTCCTGTTCTACAAGGCAGGAAATCGATCATACATTATGACGGTTTCGGTCCACCTTTGGCATTAATGCATGCACAGATCATTCGAGACATTCTTTCGACAAGGTTTTGGAACACAGCGATAGGTATGCGCTTCCATTCAGTACACGATGCTTCCGCTAAATGTTCCTTAGTAGTAGACATTGGTTCCAAACTTCTTATGCAGCGCTCTAATTCATCCAATAGGTGCTCTATGGGATTAAGATCAGGGCTCTGTGCTGGCCAGTCCAAACACGATACGGAATTATCGTCAAACCACGCCTTAACAGTCCTTGCTTTATGGCTCGGTGCATTATCCTGCCGGTACCAACAAGGCTCGGTTCCATAGTATGGCCACAGAGTTGGTAGGGCATAATTGTCAAAAATATCGAGGTAGGCGTGCTGGTTTATAGGTATGTCCACGTGAACCAATGGGCACGAAAAACACCCCCACGCTAGTAAACTGCCAGCCCAAACTTGACCGTAAGAACAGTACACTTTGGTAAATACCGTTCCCCGGCTGCCGCCATTCCCACACACGGCCATCAGACTAGTGGATCGTGTATCTGGATTAGTCAGTCAATAGGACCCGTTTCCATTGATCTACGGTCCACGATAAATGTTATTTATACCATAAAGGGCGAGTAGCATTCCGAGGGGAGATGAAAAGCTTATCAGCAGCCGTACGACCACGGTAAGCCATAGAATGTAGTTCTCTGCGAATGGTACGTGTACACACCGAAGGTCCAGCATTTTTACTCACCTGTACACTGACGTCTTGTGCAGTACTTCGTCGATTAGCTGTATTGACTTTCCTGAGGCTTCGACGTCCTCTATCACTGATTTTCTTTTGCGTGCCTGTACGATTTGCTGCTTCAGGCACGCCATGTGTCTTCCACTTGTTCAGTGCATCCAAAACAGTTGACTTGGGTTTGTTTAATTGTGCATCCAAAACAGTTGACTTGGGTTTGTGCCTCTCGGTGTCTCTTATGGACAACCCAGCAATATAACACCCAACAATCTTTCCTTTCTCAAAGTGAGTTCTCTCCCGCCGCAACATTTTCACTCAACCTCACAGTGTGATATGATCGCGGTCAGCTGCAGGCTTGCTTTTATACTGTTTGCAGCTGCACCGCGCATCTTAACAACGCAGATGATCCGTTCATTTGCTTTTGAAGAAGTATCCGGTGACTGTTGTCAATATGGTGTATATATATAGACATATATACACTATCTACCAACAAGTAATTGGACACACCTGCAATCGACGATATCTGCGGTCCTGATACACGTCATGGCCTCCGCCGTTAAATATCGTGAGGGAACCAACAACGCAACCAGTCGCATGCAAGATGCCACGCAGTTCGGAGCTCTCTGATTTCGAGAAAGGTGTAATCGTCGGGTATCACAGAAATGGCCGATACATACGTGACATATCCAGCGAGTTGAAGTACCAGAAATCAATAGTGGCCTATGTGATTGGCAAGTGGAAGATGAGAGGTGACTGTCGGAATGTGCCCCGACCCGGCAGACCCACAAAACTGGGAGTTACAGACCGACGGGTGCTGGCCAGAGAAATTCGGAAGAACCGCACCAAATCGATAGGCCACATCCGCGAGGAGTTTCAACAGGCTTCCGGGAGTGTTCTTTCGATGAATGCCATCCGTAAGGAAACCCATCTGCTCTGTTATCATGGACGTGCTGCCGCCCACAAGCATTTGATAACCAAGCCCAATAGCGCTGCTCGGCTAACGAGGTGCAAAAAACGCCGGCAGTGGACCGTTGAACAGTGGAAACAGGTTATGTGGAGCGACGAATCAAGGTTCGCCCTCTACCCTTCGAATGGAAGGGTCTGGGTTTGGCGTCTGGCTGGATAACGCCTCCTGCCGGAATGAATTGTGCAAACTGTGAAGTTCGGCGGCGGTGGAATTATGCTATGGGGGTGTTTCTCCTGGTATGGCACGGAACCCTTGGTCGCAATTCCTGATAGACTCAACGCCGAGACCTACTGCACCATTTTGGATTACCATGGGCTTCCTACGTTGTGGCAGTTTTACGGGATAGACCCAAGTTACTTTCAGGATGACAATGTCACCTGTCATGTTGCGAGATTCACCATGGCTTGGTATGGTGACAATGGGGTTAATTGAATGGACTGGCCTGCGCAGAGCCCGGACCTTAACCCTATCGAGCACCTCTGGGATTAGTTGGAGCGTCGACTTAAGGGGTGCCCCCACCGTCCGAAATCGGTGAAGGAACTGACCTGTCTTCTCCAAGCCGAGTGGAAGAAAATACCGCTAGCCGTCGTACAACGCCTGGTTGAAAGTATGCCCCGGAGGGTCGCAGCTGTAATCGCCGCTCGTGGAGTCTCCACCAACTATTATATATATATATATATATATATATAAACTGGCGGAAAGTTAAAAAAGAACACCAAGAAGGAGACGTCTGATACCAACGAAATTTATACAGCATAATATCGGAATACAGAGGATAACGTGATCAAAACATTATGGCAAAATACAGCTGTATTTGCTGGTAAACGGAAAAATAACATTTCCATGTAACATGGTTAGTACGAGGTTGAACCGCCATGAACTGCGTCACACTGTGCAATTCTCGCATGGAGTCTGTCGTACAGATGTTGGATGCAAGTTTGGGGTATTGAGTTCCAAGCATCCTCAAATTGGACGCGTAAATCGGGGATGGTCGTGGCTGGCCGTGGAGACCGGATAAGTCGTTGTCCCATAAAATCCCACACGTGCTCAATGGGGGACAAATCCGGTGAACGTGCAGGCCATGGAAGTTGTCTCACACCCTGAAGTGCATGTTGCGTTGCACATGCCGTGTTTGGGCGTGCATTATATTTCTGGAAAACACCACAATGGACCGACCTTACAAATGTCACAACAACGGGATAAATGATGTTGTTGATGTAGGAGGTGCTGTTTAACGTACCCGGTACATACACTAGTTGTGTAAGGGAGTGATAGCTGATCGCTCACCACACCAGGAGACCAGGTGTAGGTCCTGTGTGTCGCTGGCGGATGCAAGAAGGGTGGAGACGCTCCCCTGTGCGTCTGCGAACACGCATACGGCCATCGGAGGCTCCCAAGCAGAATCTGCTTTCATCGCTGAACACAACAGATCGCCATTGCGTTCTCCAGTGCAGACGTTGGTGACACCAATGCAGCCGCTCCTGACGGTGGGCTGGAGTCAGAGGTACACATGCCAGAGGCACACATGCACGTAGTCCTGCATCCAGTAGACGGTTGCGGATTGTTCGTACAGTCACCTCAGGTGTAACGGCAGCTCGGATTTGCGTCGCAGTGGATGTTCTGCTTGACAACGCCGCTCTTCTTATGTGTCGACCGGTCCGCTCATCAATTCGTCTGTGACTCCCGGTTCCACGTCTTCTCGTGTGGGAATGTTCCTCGGACCATCTACGCCACCATCGTACCACCACCGATACGTCCCGTCCAATTCACTCCGCAATACGACGATACGACCACCCGGCCTCGCGGAGTCCGACTAGACGACCTCGCTCAAAGTCCGATAACTGCTGAAATCGTACACGTCTTCCATGTCCAGGCATTGCAGCTTCTTCAGGGTCTTCGCACGTGTCCGTACGCCGACGACTGATTACATTCACTTCGCCGTACTTCTTAAATACCACCGACGATAATTTGCATATTATGCCGTGCTGTGGCGTAAGCGCTCACCGGTTGGTCCCGAAATTAACATCACACCTACGTAAACTCGACACCATTCACATATGTACATTTCATGATCGTCCGCCAATTCCTTCTTGGTGTTCATTTTTCACTTTCCGCCAGTGTGTAAACTAAAGTTTACTCACAATCAACGAAGAACTCCCCAAGAAAAACCCCGAACCCCCCAGGAACTAATGAACGTAAACCAGAACACATGATGATACAAATATACACACAAAAATAGCCATAATAGAAATTACAATGATAGAAGCACATAACGTCGGAAACCGGGAGCCACTCATCAGGTAAAGACACCCCCGGCCCCCGACCGTAGTTCAGGTTTCACGCGGGTGTTGAATTAACTGAAAAATAATCTCCAAATAAGGGTTAAGAATTTTGCAAAATTTAGGACTAGACACCCGGTCTTTCCTACCTGAACCAAAAATACCAAAAATTAAATATAAGGACTTACCTTAAACAAAGTAACCATCGACACTTTTGTCCTAACGAACAGGAAACACACACAAACTCAATCCGTTCTTCAAACACACTAATCCCAAACCACACGGAAGAAACTGAACAAATGCCATATAAATTTCCTAAATACAATTCATGAATCAAAAAAGGAACTAAATTATACCTTGTGGCGACCCCTGTCGAATTCCAAAAAAGACAAACTAGGTGTAAGTGTACTACTAATGGATGAGTGCAAGTGTAATGTTAAACGTTCCGGGGCGAATCGGAAGAAAATATTATGAATTGTAGCCCGAAAAATGGTTATTAAAAGGTATTGGATGTGACAACAGTGCATACTCTAATTTTGAAAGATCTTCTGAATTAAAAGAAGTCAACAGATTTTCAAAATGGAATAGACAATATTTCAAAGGATAATGATTTTTTAAGTAAGAGGAGAAAAGTATTTTTATTTGTTTTGAAATGTTAGACCTGTTATTACAAGTTCTTGTGCTGATTCTAAGAAATTGAGTAACAATGATATTCCTAAGAACGTGATTTGAAATATTTTAATACCAAACCAGTACATATATATATATATATATATATATATGCTCAATGCTTTTACAAGAAATGAAGATTTATCGATTGATGGAGAAAAGCTGGAGATAACAGACACGTACGTTTATCTTGGACAGCAGATATCAAGTGAGGGTCACATTGATGAAGAAATTAATCGGCGTACAAAACTTGCCTGGAGAGCTTTTGGAAGAAACAGCATAATTTTCAAGAGCAATATGCCATTATGTCTTAAAAGAAAAGTGTTTGATCAATGCATCCTTCCAGTGCTTACGTATGGTGCGGAGACGTGGACCTTAACTAAAAGAGACATACAAAGGCTGCAGACAACTGAAAGCAGCATGGAGAGGTGCATGCTTGGTGTAACCAGGAGAGATAAGAAGAGGAACTCGTGGATCCGAAAAATGACAAGAGTGGAAGACATCATGATCAGAGTTAAATCCCTGAAATGGCAATGGGCTGGACATACTGCCAGAAGGACAGATCATCGATGGACAGCTGAAATTTTAGATTGGATTCCAAGGGACAGGAAAAGACCCAGAAGAAGACCACATGGGAGATGGGTGGATGAAATTCGAAAGTATGCAGGGGTGACATGGAGGAGACTGGCACAAGACAGACCGTTGTGGAGGAAACTTGGGGAGACCTTCGTCCAGCAGTGGATTGATAATGGTTGACAATGATGATGATGATGATATATATATATTGGTATTCAAATATATATATCTATATATATATGTTTCAGACATGTTTCGGATCAGCAAAATTAACCAGAAGGGGAGGAACAAAGACCTTGTTTTTGATGTAGCCCCATAAAGAAAGGCACGCAGAGTTTTCACTCATACATTGGCCACAACGCTGTCTGGAATTAACAAGCTCTCGCCTGTTGCATGGCCAATCCAGCGCCATGAAAGATTTTCATCGAGGTAATATCTAACTTCCCAATGCCAGTGAGGTGGTGCTCTATCCTGTACGAAAATGAAGTTGTCACTGTCTTCGTGCAGTTTAGGCAACAAAATAATTAGCAAATCGAGGTAAGAACTTCGCGTCACAGTGTTTTCTTAGAAAAGGAAGGTGCCATAGACATCTGTACGGGATATACACTGAAGAGCAATTAAATTAGAAACAGCTGGCGTTATGCAAATGTGGGGCTGTGGGCGGCCCTGTAAACGGAAAAGACATGACGTACGCAGCGATCCGACAATATAAGGAGTGATGCGACGGGAATCAGTAAGAGTCGGACGCAGTATGGGTAAGACGAAGGATCTACGCGCATTTGATCGTAGACAAATTGTCGGGTCCCGACGAATGGGTCACTCCATCTCGGAAGTCGTGCAGGCACTGGGATTTTCACGAGCCACTGTGTCACGGCTGCACCGTGAGTACGTCGAATCCGGTAAAACCATCCCTTCAAGGGGCAACTGCCGTGGACAACAGCATGTGGATGAGCGAGGTCATCGTCGGCTAGCTCGCATTGTAACAGCGGACAGACGGGCCACAGTGCAAGAAATCACTCGGCAATTTAACGCTGATGCACAAAAACGTGTAAGCAGCCACACCATCCAGAACCATCTCCTTGCTATGGGGTACAGAAACCATCGTCCCACGAGGGTACTGCTGCTGACCACACATCACAGGGTTCAGAGATTAGCATGGGCGCGGGAACATCGCCACTGGACACTAGACATGTGGAAAAATGTTTTCTGGACTGAAGAGTCGAGATTCACGTTGGTAAATGCTGATGACAGGATACGAGTACGGCGCAAACCACATGAAGCGATGGACCCTTCTTGCCAGCCGGGTACTCTTCAAGCTGGTGGGGGTGGCATTCTCGTCGGGGGACTGTTTACGTGGACTGAAATGGGACCTCTGGTACGTGTGACATCGTCCCTCACAGGTCAACGTTACCGGGATATCCTGGGCGACCATTTGCTCCCGTTTGTGCGTCTTCAACATTCCACTGGGGACTTCATCCTGCAACAAGACAATGTACCGTGCCATCGCTCCCGAATTGTATTCGAATGGTTGGATGAACACTCCACCGATGTGACCTCGCTTCCTTGGCCAGCTGGTTACCTGACCTCAATCTCATCGAGCATGTCTGCGATGCCATTGAGAGAGATGTTTGAGGCTCTGACCCCCCCCCCTCCATCAAATCTTCGTGAACTGTGGGAGCTTGTTCAAGGGTCGTGGATCCGTATGGCTTCCCAACTCTTCCGGTGTCTTGTCGAGTCCAAGCCGAGACGAATCGCCGTCGTCATCAGGGCGAAAGGTGCTGCTACACGTTACTAGCCAGGCATCTCTAATTCATTTGCTCTTCAGTGTAAGACAGAACTTTGGGGGATACCGCACATGCTTGACTGTTGCTCCCGAAATTTCAGCCCCCCCCCCCCTAATATGCGAATGGCTTTTCTTATCTTTACCACTTATGTGGAATGTCGATTCGAGTATGAAAATTAGACGCTCAATAAAAGTATCTTCTTCAAAATGCTCCTGCATTTGTGTACAGATATCGAAGTAACATGCGGTACTGTCATTATCACTTAGACTTTGCAATAACTGCAGTTTGTAGGGAGTCATTTTCAGCCGCTCCACAAAATTTTCCAAACTCTCGGATGTGAAATTTGCACCTCCCGACTCGCCGTCCTCCTGGATTCCCTTACGCTGTGTTGGTAAATGGCACGAACACGCTTCAGTTGTTCAGATGCACGTGGTCTCCCTGGACTATTAACTTTACACGGATATCCTGTTGTTTCAAATTTCTTGTGCCGGTCGTAGATGGATTGCCTATTCGGCGGTGATTTCTTGAAACTTGTTATAAAACACCGTTGCACAACATTAACAGAATTCGTTTTGCTTTATTCAAGTACGCAGTACGCCATCTCCACAGCATTTGCGGCACATGCCGGTGAAAACGAACAATGTCTTAGTTATGCCATCTATATAATAAAATCGTTACTATTGGTGATGGAATGGGTGCATCGTGGGTGCCAATATCTAACATACAATGGTTGGACAGAAGAATGTGAACTCGAAGCTCACAGACGTGACTTACAATGCAGCTCCATACGTCGCAATACGCACAGGTACTTACCACTTTTTCGTTGCAGTAGCTTTGTTTAGAACCTCAAGGTCCTATTTAAGTGCGTTTAAATTGCCTTGTTGCAAAATATTTTTCAGGGTAATGACGAAATGAGCGACCGTACGAACTTCAAAAGAGAGCTATTTGTTGGTGGCCGGTTAGTTGGTGCCTCCATGACAACAGTCGCCAGGCTAGTGGGGGTATCGAGATCTACGGTATCTAGCGCCATGGTAGCATACTGTGCTAGCGGCAAAACTTCGTCTGCGAAAAACAAGAGCGGCTGGAGAACGGCCCTGACTGATAGAGACAGGAGAGCATTAAAGAGGGTTGTTACCCGTAATAAGAAGACCACGACCCCCAAAATCAGTGCGGAGCTCAATCAGCAACCCCAGAACCCAGTATCAACAAAAACAGTGTGCAGGGAACAGCAGAAACAAGATATTCATTACAGAGTTGTTATTGCAAAACCTCTGCTGACCCGGGTGAATGAACAATGGCTAGGGCAGTGGTACCAGCAGCATATAACGTGGACTGCCGATGCATGAAAACGTGTAATGTGGTGGGCTGAATCCACATACTTACTATTCCCCACCGCAGGACGTGTTTGCGTGTGGAGAACACCGTGAGAAGCGTACAACCCAGACTGTCTGCTCCCAACACTGCAGCATGGTGTTGGTTCTGTCATGCTCTGGGGGGCGGTCATATCGTGGTTTTCAGTAGGTCCCCTGATCACCGTGAAAGAAGGAATGACTAGCAGGGCGTATGAAACCGTTTTTCCCGATCTAGTCCACGAAATAGCTCATACATTGTTTCCTGCACGGGATTCCATCTATCAAGATGATAATGCCCCAATTCACAGAGCTCGGAATGTCCAATCATGGTTTCAGAAAAATGAGGACGAACTTTCTCTCGTTCCGTGGCCTACCCAGTCACCAGACTTAAACATCATCGAGCCACTGTGGTCTGTGTTGGAAAACAGAGTAACATCCTGTTATCCTCCTCCTGCATCTTTCAAAGAGCTGGAGCAGTTTCTGCATGAAGAATGGTGTAACATCCCACTAACCACCATCCAGGCTTTGTATGCGTCTATTCCAAGGACGATTCGTGCGGTTTTGAATGCCAAAGGTGATCCCATACCCTACTAGGTACGTAAAATGTTCTTATTCCTAGGTGCTCACATTATTCTGACAAACCACCGTATCTTTGGCTTTATAAAATGTTGAAACTGTCAATTTCATTTGTAATAACCCTGTTTATGTAGAAATTAGAATTCCGAAAACGCATCAACTTGCTTTGGCATCCCCTTGCATGCTACGAAGTCAGACACCAAATTTTGATAAAATATTTTTGGACCGCACCCATTTTCTCCTTTGTTGTTTATATTTTTGAGAGACACTGTATGATCGGTCTAACACTCTTCAGTATTTCTATATTGCATCAAATTCGCATCCTCTTCCTCCCAGCTATTGCTATTGAAACCTCATTAACAACTCATAATGGACGGAAATAATAAATGATGAGTGTGGCTTACTTTGGGTTTGATATCTTTTAGGAAACAACCTGAATTAATTTTCGAAAATCTATTAAGAAAAAGAATGTCTCACGTATACGACAAAGCCAATGATGGAACATCAATGAATAAAGGATACGTGAATCACTGAAGTGAAAATAGCAAAATTATTGTTTCAGTTGCACTCATGAAGAGTAACACTATATCTTTTCTACGTCGTAGTTACCATGAACTTTCACTAGAAAAAGTAATTCCATCGCTTTAAATACACGATTGTTGCTCCCAAGAGCATTATGTGATTTATTTGAACTGCTTTCATATGTCACATTTGCTAAATAAAAAATGCCCAATGTCATTTTGTAAACTCAGTTCTTAAATAATTAGTTTTGTTTACCCTCGTTTTATGTTCTCCAATGCACATAACTCATTACTCTCACTGGGGTTTATAAATCGTGTCTTGCAGAAGGACGAACAAAATAAAGTGCTGTATAAAAAGAGTGCGTATTGATTAATTTCAACTGAACTGAAAGAAAAAGGGGCAGAATACAAGAATAGTCTTCAAGATAAAGCGTTATTTAGTACTTCTCATTATCGCTGTTTCTGGCTACTTACTGCCGCTAGAAAGCGACTTCGTGTTCCTTGATGTGGGATTAGAAGGGAAACTGCTACAAAATTTATAAGTGCGGGAGGTGGAATATGATGTTCATCGCTTTACCTCTCAGCATTTGTGAAGCCATTAGGAAGCATAAAAACAAAGCGGCGTGAAAACGTAAGAAAGGCATATCGATTTTTACGTCAAAGAGCTATATCATCGATCCAAATTTCAACACTAAAGTTAAGACGGGGAAGTTACACAGTCGAGTCACATTATTGCGAACACCTCCTACTTTTGACGTCAACAGCGCGTACCCAATGAAACACGTGTCATGAGCTGGCTTGGAGGGTATATATGGTGGGCTGTAGGCATTCGGAAAATATTACATTCGTTGCTCTCATGGATAAAAGGAGCGATTTGTCAGATTTGCGAAAAGGCATGATTATCGGCTTTCGGGCCAAGACTGGCAGTAATTCTGAAAGAGCGCAGTTTGTGAACTGTTCGCGTACTGCTGTGGGTAAAGTGTATCGTGATTGGATAAACGGCACGATTGCGAATAAGCGGCGTGGAAATTGCGGAGCACCACGTGCCACTGATGTGAGAAGTGAACGTCGGCTTCGAAGGTGCGTGAGGGCCGATTGACACGCTACAGTGGAGCAACTCACTGGCTGAATGAACGAGGGGGCTACCGGAAGTGTGTCAAAAATGACAGTTCAGCGAACACTTCTGCGTACGGGGCTCCGATTCAGACGGATTGTCACTACACCTATGCTAACGAAGCTGCATAGACAGAAAAGGCTTACATTTGCACGGCAGTATCGGAATTGGACCTCCGCTGATTGGCAAAGGATTGCCGTCTCCGATGAGTCACGTTTTCTGCTTCATCGAACGGATGGACGTTGGCGTATAAGGCAACAAACATCGGAGAACAAACACTCTTCAACCATTTCTTGAAGAACACAACCTGGTTGTGGCAGCGTTATCGTCTGGGGAATGTTTTCGTGGCATGCCCTGTGTCCACTCATAACTGTGGAAGGCACCATAGACCGAATTCGTCATAAATCCATCCTAGCAGACCACGTACATCCATACATGCTGATTGTCTTCCCTGGGGGCGGATGGGATCTTCCAGTACGACAGTGCGACGTGTCACACAGCTAGAAATGTCCGAGAGTGGTTGAAAGAGCAGGATGAAGATTTCAAAGTACTTCACTGGCCCCCTAATTCTCCGGATGTAAACCCAATTGAGCATCTGTGGAACCTCTTCGATCGTGTTGTTTGCTCTATGGATCCTCCACCACGCACCCTCCAGCAGCTGTCAGATGCACTGCAGTCAGCATGGCTTCACATACCTGTAAACATCTTCCAGCACCTTATTGAGTCACTCCCAGCCCGTCCAGCTGCTGTCCGCACTGCACACGGCGGTTACTCTGGATATTAGCTGGTGGTCATAATAATGTGACTCGACCGTGTATATCCTCCAAGTACGAAGTAAATACATAATGCGTATTTCTTAAGGAATATGCTTCCTTTTTCCTTTTGAATATCATCATGCGCAATAGGAAAAGGATGAAGGAGTGAGGAGCTCGTGCCTGTCTGTCTGTAACTCCATTCTTCAGTGCAGTAAATCGATCATGATTACCTTTGACTGTGAAATTGCATTTTTTAACAACCAAGTACCATTGGTAGACCATTAACATATAGGCTACTCTAAAAAATCTAATCGATATTAATATTGACAAAAACAATTACTATCATCTAAATGGTAGGGTAGCTGCTTATGTACATCATCACACGTTTCGAACAATGTACGGGGATGTTATCTTGAAACCAGAGACGACCATAAAGGATCGACGCCTTAGAAAGTGAGTACAGGTGGTCCCTAAGAATAGATTCTTACGCTGTAGTATGACACGACTCTACAAAATAACCAACGACCCTAAAGGAATGCACAGGTACATCACCAGCCCTTCACCCTAGGGACTCGGACCAGAGTCTACGAGAAATGTGATAATACAGTTGATAAAGGAAAATTTCAAAAATTGTTGGACAAAGCCGTTTAAGTATCCAAACTGTTATTAAGAAATATGTTTCAGCCGGAAATGAGTTCAACAAATCTCAACATGGTCGCAGTATTAAGTGATCGAGATGGTCAAGCTGTTCTAAAAGAAGCCAATTCAAATTCAAAAATATCTGCTTCAAATTTAACGGAATATACACCAGTGTGCCATTACATTATGACAACTCCCAGATTAGAGAAATCAGCGCACCTGGAGACAGAACGATGGCGCAGTATTAAGTTCACGAAGAAGTATATATACCACCCGAAGACAGGCTTTTGGTTGGTAGAGTGTTTTGAGTCAGAATGTGAAAAGCTGCCGATTTATCGGAGTTTGATAAAGGACAAATTGTGATATCACGGCGCCTCGGAACTACGATCTCATAAACGGCGCGGCTTGTGGGTTGTTCACGTGTCGCTGTAGTGAGTACCTATCAAAAGCGGTGTACAAACGGCTAAACGACGAACCGTCGTCCAACTGTGTGTCGTCCGCAGCTCAATGATGACAGAGGGGAGCGGAGACTGTCGCTCATTGTTCTCAGCGACCGCAGTGCCACAATGCGACAAATCATCCGCATCTACAACAGTGGAGATCAGGGCAATGTGTCACAGCACACAGTTCATCGCAGCCTTCTGCGCATGGACCTGTGAAGCCCCAATATCCAGCAGGGAACCCATTCTCTTTGCACTTCATCTCCAACAACGCATGAAACGAGCCGAAGATCATCGAGATTGGACCATGGATGATTGGCGTAAAGTGGCCTGGTCTGACGAATCAAGATTTCTGGTGCATCACGTAGACGGCCGATCGCGGATGCGCCGATTACCAACGGTGGCTATAGCACCTGGATGTACTATTGAGCGGGAAAATGTCGCCGGCGGCGGCAGCGGCGGTATTACGCTATGGGCGACGTTTTCTTGGGACAGTTTAGGCTCCATTATCCCAATAGCACAATCCCTGATAGCTGTCAGGTGTCTGAACATCGCTGCGGGCCAAGTTCACCCATTCATGGTAACTGTGTTTCTTGCTGGTGATGGCGATTACCAACAGGACAATGCGCCACGCAATATTACGAGAATCGTCAAGGATTGGTTCAAGGAACATGCTGGTGACTTTATGTTAATGCCCTGGCCTCCAAATTCACCTGACATGAACTCAAATGAACATTTATGGCTCGACTTGGAAAAGCCTGTTCGCGCTAAATCACCATCATCCCGAAATATACGACTGGGGGACCTGCTGGGTTTTTTTTTTTTTTTTTTGATTGGAGGTTTAACGACCACCGTGAGCAACTCAATGGGCTATAAGCAGTCGCCCGTCCCTAATTTAGGGTCACTGGTTCCAGGGAAGGGAAAGAGCCAGTGCCGTAAGACAAACACAACATCCATGCCTCACCGGAATTCGAACCCGGACCCCTTCGGACGAATGATCAGAGGCCAACGCCTTAGACCACTGCGCCACCGAGGCGGCGGACCTGCTGTTCATATCATGCTACTAGATACCTCAGGGTTCCTATCGCCACCTCATCGAACAGATACCTCACCGAGTGGCCGCTGTTTTGGGGCCAAAAGGGGGTCCCTACAGCTTATTAGGTAGGTGGTCATAATGTTGTGACTCATCGGTGTATTGGAACGACGACTGCTAAAAGCGTCCATGTCGAGATTGTACAAAGAATTCTTCAATCTAAAGGATTCATCGGTAGAGTCCGCCTCCCCGGTGGCCCAGTGGTTTAAGCAATGACTTCTGATCATTCATCCAAGGTAGGTCTGAGTTCGAATCCCGGTTTATTGTACGAGGCTGGCTCTCTACCATTCCTGGAATCAGAGGCCCTAAATTAGGGTCATGAGACTGCTTATAGCCCATTGATTTTCTCACAGGGGTACTTGAACCTCCACTCAAACAAAAATGCTAGAATTCCCAAAAGAAAGCCTCTAATAAGCTCAACAAATCAGACAAAAAGACTTAACTTTGCCAAAACGTATATCAACAAAGGCTTTGATTATTGGAAAACAGTTCTATTTACTGACGAAAACAAATATAACATTTTTTGATCTGACTGTTGTGGAAAGATTTGGAGATGGAAAAATGAAGAATTGACACCCGAAAGTTTCGTTGCTACAGTCAAGCATGGTGGAGGCAATTTTGTGGTTTGAGTATCTGTGTCAGTGGCTGTGGTTGGGCAATTAGTTTTCGTCGAGGGTACAGTGGATTGCCTATAATGCCTATTACAGATAGCTTTCGACAGCTTAGGGCTTGGATGCTAATGGGACTTTCAGCGGGATAATGATTCTAAACACAAAGTGAAAATTGTGAAGGAATGGCTGCTTTATAAGCTCCCGGAACAGCTATATAAACCTTCCCAGTCACCGGACTTAAATCCAATTGAACACCTATGGGATGAACTCAGGAGAAGAGTTCAAAAACACAATATCCTTAATTGGGAATCCTTGAAGGGAAGCATTTGCCGAGGCATGTTCTGAAATTACACTAGATACCACAAAATGACTTGTGCTGTCAATGTCAGGAGATAAAAAGCAGTGATTGATTCAAAAGAATGGTCTACACGATATTATTTTTTTTTCCAGAGGTCTGATTCATGCACATTTCTAATTTCCTTTTCTTTGTATGCAGACTTTTGTGTCATTCTGTTATTCATTAAAAAAATATTTTTGAATATTAGCTTAATATTTTCGCCCTTTTCTTAGACATACACATCTATATTTATTTAATCTTTTACTGTAATAAATGTATGATTTCTCAAACTCTTATATTGGGGTGGTGCGAATGAAATGTCCGGGAAAGGATCAGCACACGTGGAGGGCGAGAACGGAAAAGTAGGACAACTTACCTAGGCAAAATAATCCCCTCGGAATCGACACATAGTTGCCATCTGTCCGGCAAGGCCACGATCCCGGAACAAAAAAGATCTTGTGGCTGGAACCCGAAGAGGTCATTAACTGTCCCTTGAACCTCGTTGTCTGTCGTGAACTGTTTCTCGGACAGGAAGTGATCCAGGCGACGAAACAGATGATAGTCTGTCGGAGACAAGTCCGGGAAATAGACAGGATGAGTCAGTGCTTCATAGGCCAAGGCACTTAGTGTCAGCATCGTTCGTTGTGCGACATGATGGCGAGCGTTGTCCTGGAGCAAAAGAACTCCATGTCTGTTGAGCAAAGCCGGTTGTTTCTGCAGCAATTTCCGGTGCATCCCCTGTAATTTAGCACAATAACGTACTGCAGTGATGGTTTGGCCTTTTGCCAAGAAACTCGGGTGAATTATCCCGGCTGTGGACCACCAGACAAAGGAGCATCATCCTCTTGGCCTTGCTTAACCATTGTGCAGATTGCTTCCAATTATCATAAAGGGCCCACTTCTCGTCGCAGGTGACGATTCAATGCAGTACAGGACCCTGTTTATTCCTGGTAAGCAGCGACGCTCAGACTTCCAAACGCCAAGTCTTGTTTGTCAGATGTCAACTCATGCGGCAGCCTCATGTCCAGCTTTTTTACTTTACCCAGCACAGCCAGACGCCGAACAACTACCGTGTGGCAGACACCTATATCTGCCGCTATTTATCGATACGTTTTCCAGGGGGTCCGCTTCAACCACACGTAACAGAACAGAAACAGCAACAGTTCGGTGACCACGTGCTTCATTTTGCAGGTCCGTATATCCGCTTTGAAACTTCACAGACCATCGCCGAATGGTTCTTGCGTTGGCTGTATTCTCTCCAAACGCTTTGTTAACGTTTCGAGTGGTAATTCCTGCAGAATGGCCCAGTTTAAATTCATACAGGAAGATGACTCTCAAATCCGACGTCTGCATGTTTCCTTTGCAAGCCACGTTACGTCCAAACAAACCACGCCTGAACCTTGTTCTTCTATATATACAGTCAGACACAGTGAGGATGCAGAATTTGTGATTTTCATGTAGGACTTCCGTCCACAGGGAGTAGAGTTTAGGTCCCAGCCACCTACAGCGAGATCGCCTTTTGGGCAGGACACAGAAACGGTAGGAATGAGAGCAAGTCTAGCGACTTTTGACAGAACAGTTTGTAGTGAGATTAGAGTACAGTAGATGGCGCCACCGTACAAGTACGATATTGCACATAGATGGGTGAGAGAATTTCAGGGGGACATAGGAAAGGATGCCCATTTTACCAGTGGGTCCAGCCTGGGGGCCGTCACTTAACGTGCTCGTCCGATATTCAGCGATTGTTAGTAAATCACACCATCTCTGAAAGATCAGCCCAGGCTTGAACCTGGGGACCCAGCATCGATAGTCTGAAACACTAACCACTAAGCCATTCGCGGCTCAACCTTGTTCTTCACACGCGTGCTAACTATTTATAGTAACTCTGTGACGTAATACCCGCAACATCTGTGGGTGGTTCCATTCCGCTGGGGTGGGGGCCAGTCTCCACTTCTGGTTCGCACGGGACATTTCATTCGCACCAACCAAATATATATTTTTTCTAATAATGCTGTTTCGAAGGGTTTATGTTGACTTTTGTGACTGAGTGAATGTGCGTGAGTTTTTTTACAAGTGCAAACTTTTTCGACAAAATTTCTGCGAAGCACTTCATAATTGGTGCCCTTTCCGTAAGTTTCGTAGACCCCCTTATAGCCAGCCACCAGAGTTTCGCACTTCTCGCGTTGCCGTTCACATAAATTAAGAAATCTTAAAGGATATCTGGTTTATGTTACAATACAGATATGATAATTTTTATACGAGCACCATGGTTAAATATTCGGAAGACCGCAACATTCATTTCTTCCAGAATTTGGAGGATGTTTAGAAAGCGTTTATTTATAATAAAGTCTTCCTCTTCCGAAAATGCACTTCTAAAGATATTTCGAAATAACTTAGCTTTCCTATTTGGGGTATCGTTTCCGTGCAGCTCCCGACGAATGCCGTTCAGAAATTTAAGTTCTGCCAAAAGTCACCTTTGAATATTTACTTTCGGTTCGTCATCAAAAATTTACCGACACTCAACGCGTCATTATGTAAGTCACCACTATTCAATGTAGCCACTATATATTGTGTTTCGGAAAGCCACAAGCGGCATAGGTCACTCGATCAAACGTTTTAAATTATGCATTCTTGCATAAATAGCTTTAAACTTCTAAAACACGCATTTCCACTGCCTAACTGAAAACTACGAGCTAACACTTTTATAAAAGCATTCATTTGTGGAATATACATATCCATTTATTTTACTCTAGTGTTTATTGATGTTATACAAACATGCCGAACGATTCTATCTGGCAACTGGATATTGCTATTCTTTTTCTAGCGTAGAGTTCTTTCCTGAAATGGATTGTAAACGAACTCTGGTGAATGATTTCACACATACGAACGTGTAACAGAGTTGGACAAAATTGTAATTGAATTAATCGGTAATGCATTACAGCGTAATGGTAATGGGAACAAGAACTTAGCGTCACCATTACATGGTAATGGTGAACTGGTCATTAGAATTACATGGTGATTGTAATGACATGTAGCAGTTACCCATTATGATGATTATCATATGTAGAGGATTTTAGGAAGGAAGTGTCTGACCCCAGGTCTTAAACAACCCTTAGAAATATGAAGCTAGGAGATTTGGGCTACAGTGCCCGATAGGAAAGTGACAGGGAAGCGAGATAGAAAGGGGAAGGAAGACGCCCTTATTTATTACCGGGATCCGACGGCTTAACGTACCCATCCGACGCACGGCGGACATTTAGTGGATCGAGCGTTCATAGCTGCCTGGGGTCGAACCTGAGGTCCTTTCCACGGCAGTCACGAACGTTCCCCACTAGGCCAACCGCGGCCCAATGTTTAGATCATGATCATATGTAGAGGATTTTAGGAAAGGAGTGTCTGACCCCAAGTCTTAAACAACCCTTAGAAATATGAAGCTAGGAGATTTGGGCTTGAGTGCCCGATAGGAAAGTGACAGGGAAGCGAGATAGAAAGAAGAAGGAAGACGCCCTCAGTTATTACCGGGGAGCCAGTACCCATCCGACGCACGGCGGATATTTAGTGGATCGAACCTGAAGTCATTTCCGTGGCAGTCACGAACGTTTCCCACTAGGCCACCCGCGGCCCAGTTACCCATTATAATCATAATGGTTAACTATATGTTGGTAATTAACCAATAACTTACTGGTAACAATACAACGTGAATAAATCAGCAACCAGTACACCCTATAGCCACAAGCACATATTAGCACTGCACTCACAGTTCAGCAACTCAGGGTGCACTGCCGAATATTACACTTGACATTTTTGCCGTACTTCTCAAGTGTTGTTGTCCATTACATGTCCGATACGAACATTGGACTAGCGAGCGACTGACTGACGCCTTTACATATACTTCACGACAGGACCTGAACCTTCTGGAATATTCTTGATTTGCATAAAGCTCTCCAACTTCCCACTGCGCTATCATTCTGGAACATTCTACAAATGTCTAATCCATTCTTGCCTCTTCTAGAACATTCTAAACGACACTTCGGTCTTTGTCTCCTATGTTACATGACCGAGTTTTCTAGACATATCCTTTGGCACACGTATATTTTTATAAACTATTAATACGTAATTATTATTTGCAAATTGTGTAACTTTCATTTCCAAATAATTCCATTGCTTTTGAATGGCATTATTAAATAATTGAATTATATCATCTTCATTGTAATGCATTACAGATTAATTCCATTACCTTGCGCAAACTATTCTTGGGATTGTAATGTATTACCTGTTACTAGTAATGCATTAACTGTTACTGCCTTACCTTGTAATGCATTATACGTTAATTATAATCTGTACTTCCATTACTTTGTAATTCATTCCTGCCCAACTCTGACGTTTAAAAAACATTTACCATTCCAAGTGGTGAATATCGCTACCAGGTAAAGTTGCTAAGATTTCCGTATGACAGTATTTCAGAAACTAGAGCTCAAAATATCAGTCTAAAAAATATCCTGTCACCAAAGCGCAACTCAAAAGTCTTACTTTCGTAGCATTTTAGAATAATTTCGGAAATTTTATTCGTACATTTTACCAATTTCTCCAAACTAATGTTTAATGAATTTACTAAATAACCGAATGCGACACACCAGCTACATATTATAGCGCAAGACACAGATAAGTCTAACATTCTCCTCTAATGGTGTAAACACAAATACTTAATAATCGTCGAGCATTTGTTCTGCGCTGAAAGGTTTCACCTGGGTTCATCTTTTTTCCGGGGTGGGGGGCAGAGTTGGAAACAGGTCAAACATTTCGGACTCAGACCCGAACCGATCGGGACCCGTAACTGACTATATATATATATACACACACTATCTACCAACAAGTAATTGGACACCCCTGCAATCGACGAGATCTGCGGTCCTGATACACGTCACGGCCGCCGCCGTTAAATATCGTGTGGGAAACAACAACACAACCAGTCGCATGCAAGATGCCACGCAGTTCGCAGCTCTCTGATTTCGACAAAAGTGTAATCGTCGGGTATCACAGAAATGGCCGATCCATACGTGACATATCCAGCGAGTTGAAGTACCCAAAATCGACAGTGGCCTACGTGATTGGCAAGTGGAAGATGAGAGGTGACTGTCGGAATGTGCCCCGAACCGGCAGACCCACAAAACTGGGAGTTAGAAACCGACGGGTTCTGGCCAGAGAAATTCGGAAGAACCGCACCAAATCCATCGGTCACATCCGCGAGGAGTTTCAACAGGCATCCGGGAGTGTTATTTCGATGAATATCATCCGTAAGGAAGCCATCTGCTCGGTTACCATGGACGTGCTGCCGCCTAAAAGCCTTTGATCACCAAGTCCAATAGCGCTGCTTGACTAACGTGGTGCAAAGAACGTCGACAGTGGACCGTTGAGCAGTGGAAACAAGGTCTCTGGAGCGACGAATCAAGGTTCACCCTCTACCGTTCGGATGGCAGGGTCTGGGTTTGGCGTCTGCCTTAAGAACGCACGCCTCCCACCGGAATGTATTGTGCCAACTGTGAAGTTTGGCGGCGGTGGAATTATGCTATGGGGTTTTTCTCCTGGTATGACACGGGACCCTTGGTCGCAATTCCTGGTAGACTTAACGCCGAGACCTACTGCACCATTTTGGATGATCATGCGCTTCCTACGTTTTGGCAGTTTTACGGGGTGGACCCATGTTACTTTCAGGATGACAATGCCACCTGTCATGTTGCGGATGACAATGCCACCCGCTCGTGGAGGGTGGCATTGTCATCCGCAACATATTGAAGGTATTGAAGGTGAATAAACTTCGTTTTCCTTTGCTATCACAGGTGTCCAATTACTTGTTGGTAGATAGTGTATATATGTGTGTGTGGGCGGGGGGGGGGTATGGGGAAACTTCCAAACTACGGATCCATCGAATCACAACCCTTAAATAATGGACGGGCTGCACGAATACAAACATTTAATATGACGTACACTTACAATTGACATCAAGCTACAACAAGCTATACTGACAACGGAACCTACTCGTTCCGCTGAGTAATACAAAATGGGGGACGCAACACCCTTCGGCCCACAACCCTGTCTCGGTGTTCACGCTTCAGAATTCTCAGCATATCTCACTCTAGTTTCTGGCAGCATGTTTTAGCTACGCGCTGAGGTCCGATGCTCACGCCATCCAGCGGTAGTTCCTCTGTGTAGTGATCTCGGTGTTGCACCATCAGGCCGACGCATACCAAAAACCCACATATATATGATCATCATCATCATTGTCAACCATTATTAACCCACTGCTTGACGAAGGTCTCCCCAAATTTCCTCCACAACGGTCTGTCTTGTGCCAGTCTCCTCCATGTCACTCCTGCATACTTTCGAATTTCATCCACCCATCTTCCATGTGATTTTCTTCTGGGACTTTTCCTGTCCCTTGGAATCCAATCTAAAATTTCTGCTGTCCATCGATGATCTGTCCTTCTGGCAGTATGTCCAGCCCATTGCCATTTCAGGGATTTAACTCTGATCATGATGTCTTCCATTCTTGTCATTTTTCGGATCCACGAGTTCCCCTTCTTATCTCTCCTGGTTACACCAAGCATGCACCTCTCAGTGCTTTTTTGAGTTGTCTGCAGCCTTTGTATGTCTCTTTTATGTTAAGGTCCACGTCTCTGCACCATATGTAAGCACTGGAAGGATGCATTGATCAAACGCTTTTCTTTTAAGACATAATGGCATATTGCTCTTGAAAATTATGCTGTTCCTTCCAAAAGCTCTCCAGGCAAGTTTTGTAAGCCGATTAATTTCTTCATCAATGTGACCCTCACTTGATATCTGCTTGTCCAAGATAAACGTATGTGCCTGTTATCTCCGGCTTTTCTCCATCAATCAATAAATCTTCATTTCTTGTAAAAGCATTGAACATCACTTTTGTCTTCTGAAAGTTCACTTTTAATCCCACTTCTTTACTCTTGTCAGCAAGTTCCTGGATCATACTCTGCAGCTCTGATGGGGTAGTTGCAAAAATGACTACGTCATCAGCAAAACGAAGGTGGGTTAGATAATCTCCATTATTCTTTATCCCCTTGTTTTCCCAGCTCAGCGACTGAAAGACACCCTCCAATGTGGCATTAAAGAGCTTTGGAGATGTGGTGTCACCTTGTCTTACTCCCTTTCCAATTTTTATGTGTGTTGTATTTTCAAACAGCCGAAGCTTTGCACTTGCAATTTTCATAGATGTTATTAATAATATTAATGTATGCATCTTCAATACCGCAGGATTTCAGAGCCATTGTAACTGCTGATGGTTTTACAGAATCAAAGGCTTTTTCATAATCGATAAAAGCCATGCACAATGGAAGTTCATATTCACCTCGCTCTTTTAGTTAGTTCTCTCAGTACGTGGATATGATCTATTGTGCTGTAGCCACTCCTTAATCCAGCTTGTTCTCTCGGTTGAGCCATGTCCAGTGTTACCTTCAAGCGGAGTGAAAGAACTTTAGTGAAGATTTTATAAACCACTGATAGGAGGCTGATAGGTCTGTAGTTCCCTAGATCCTCAATGTCACCTTTTTTATGTAGCAGGATCATTGTAGCGGTGTTCCAATCCTCAGGAATCTTCCCTTCATTAAGGCATCGAGTGAAAATTTGGGCGAGTACTGTTTCGATTTCTCCACTTGCTTCTTGTATGATGTCTACAGTAATTCCATCTTCTCCTGGAGCTTTTCCTCGCTTCATGTTCTTGATTGCATGTGCAACTTCTGCTGGAAGGACTGGAAGAACTCTGGTACTGGTATCTTTCATGATGTCTGGAGTGCATGTATCACCCCTTTCATATAATTTGGAGTAGAAATCTTTCACTCTTGTCAAAATTTCGCCTCTATTTCTTGTTACAGAACCATCTTCTTTTCTCAGTGCCATAATCTGCTTTCTCCCCTTACTGAGATGTCCCTTTGCTATTTTTAGGCTTTGGTTGTTTTCAATTGCTTTCCTCACTAGTTCACAGTTGAAATTTCCTTACGTCGTCAGTGATACTTTTTCGTACTGTCTTGCATAGCTCTATATATTCCACTTTGGAAGTCACATCTTCTTTAGTTGTCCTCATCTCTCTTCTTTTTTGCATCAACATTTTGGTTTTTCCTGATAATTTGTTCACATGCAACTTGTCCTTAGACCCAGCTAATTTTGTTGTTGTTTCCATAAGAGCTTTGGTTATTTTTCTGTTAACTTCAGAAATATCCACTTCTTCCGTTGTTAGGCCTTTGAAAGCAGAGAATCTGTTCTTCAGTTAAAACTTGAAGGTATTATGGTGTTTTTTAAGGTTGGTTATGTCAATACATTTTGTTTGTCTTATGAGCTTGCCACGTTCAGGTTTAGTGTTGAGGTGCATCTTACATCTCACCAATCTATGGTCAGTACCTGTGTTGAACTTGTTTAGCACACTGCAGTCTTCTATGACGAATTTTTTGTTACACATAATAAAATCAATTTCGCTTGTCGTACCATTTGGATATCTCTATGTCCATTTCCTGTGTGGCTTTTTCTTGAAAAAGGAATTCAAGATGAAAACCACTTCTGCCTCTGCAAACTCAACGAGAGTATTTCCACGCTGGTTTCTGTTGCAGTGACTGAATTTACCTACTGAAGTTTCATTCTTTTGCCGTTGCCCTAATTTTGCATTGAAATCTCCCATAATTATCTTTAAGTGCTGCTTACCTTTATTATTTAGATGACGAATTTCCTCATAAAATTCTTCATTTTCTTCTTCAGGATGACTTGTGGTGGGTGCATAAGTTTGAATAATCTGAGCCTGGTATCTTTTCGAGAGTTGGATAACGAGTAGTGCAGCTCTGTCAGAGGAACTTTCAACTTCCACAACTTAATCCTTCAGTTTCTTGTTTATTATAAAACCAACACCATTAGTTCTGACAGTATCTGTCCCACGATAGTAGAAGAGATGTCCACTTTTCAGTTCAATGAGATTTTCTCCTTTTCTCCTTACCTCACTTAGCCCGACGATGTCCCACTTGATCCTTTGTAGTTCTTCCAATTCAAGAAGCCTTGAATCAGAAGATAGGGAGCGTCCATTATACGTAGCCAAGGTCAGCATCAGATGGCAGCCTAGTCCGGTCCTCCGGGGATTCTTAGCACCCTCTGCCTTCATGTCGCACTGGCCGCTGCCTTGGCCAGATACATTCTAGCTGACGGAGACTGAGGGCCAAGATTTAAGTTGTGGAATCATTTTGGAGGGGTTTGGCCATAACTCACCACGCTGGCCAAGCGGATTGGTGAGTGTGTCATAGCATTTCCTCTAATCCCGATGGTATACTTATACCGCTATTGGCGGTCGTCAGAGCCCCTTTAGTGGGAACAGGATGCACCACGAGAAGGTGAGGTTGACATTTGTCAAGGAGAGGCTTTGATGTTACGCATCACCTGACCATACATCCCATATATATATATACACTGAAGTGCCAGAAAAACTGGTACAGACGAGCTTATGCAAAATACATAGCAACGTCACCTATGCGCGTACTCGGTTGCGTCCGCCAGTGCGTATATAAAGCGATAGACATCCAGCTGTGAGAGCTGTTTTCGGCATGAGAATGACAAGTTATAACGATTTAATCGATTTTTAACGCGGTGTCATAGTTGGCGCTCGTGAGATGTTCCATAGTATTTCGGAGGTAGAAACAAAGTTCGGATTTTCACGGATGACCATTGCAAGGGTGTATTGTGACTACAAGACTTCCGGCAAAACCTCCAACCTACGATACTCGTGTGGCCGTAAAGTGACATTGGGTGAACGTGACCATCGTCGGCTGTCAAGAATCGTTTCACACGATAGGCGTGCAACACTCTCGCAGGTATAATCGGAATTCAGTGCTGGAGCCTCAACAAGCATCAGCGTCCGGACTGTGCAACGTACCGTGCACGCTATGGGCTTTGGGAGCCGAAGCCCAACTCGAATCCCCTTGATGGGTGCACGACACACAGCTATGCACCTCGCTTGGGCACGGCAACACCGCCACTGGACACTTGATGACTGGAAACAAGTAGCCTGATCTGACGAGTCGCGTTTCCAACTGTATAGGGCAGATGGAAGGATTCGTGTGCGGCGCAAACCTCATGAAGCCATGGATCCCGCCTGTCAACAGGGAACTGTACCGGCTAGTAGGGGGTCCGTAATGGTATGGAGTGTGTTTAGCTGGACTTTACTGGGACCCCTGGTACGTCTACAAACGTCTGTGACCGGACAACGCTATGTGCCCTCCTTTCTGACGAGGTACACCCGTTCATGTCCTGCATTCATGCTGATGGGTTGGGCCTGTTCCAACAGGCCAATACACCTCCACACAAGTGTCGGGACGCCACATTATGGTTAAAGGAGCATTCATCTGAGTTTGGAGTGTTGCCATTCAAACCCATACCCCAGATCTGAACGTGATAGAACACATTTGGGATGCCATGCAACGCGCTGTCGAACACAGGAATCCGAGACCTCGGAATACACCCGAATTGTGGAACGCTCTGCCGGAAGTATGGTGTGCATTGCCTACAGCATATTTCCAGAAGCTAGTGGAGTCCATGCCCCGTCGTATTTCTGCAGTCCTGCGCTCACGTGGTATTAGACTGGTGTACCAGGTTTTCTAGCACTTCAGCGTATATATATGTATTTATAAACCTAATATGTATATTTATCCCAGTAACTGCTTTATATTTAATACCTGAAATTCTGTTTTAATAATGAAATTTGGTTACTTGCTAAATTTTAGCACCATTTTTAGTGCCACTATTTTGCGTAATCCAGAAGTAATGGCTGACTATGACCATGACCATGAAGTATATTATAAATGGAATCATTATTTACGATTACACAAATGCATTTTTTTTAAATGTATTTAGATTGTTCACTCTTTCCACGCTTTGAAGGAAGTGCGCATACTTTCATATGGTCCGTTAGATTTTTGGTTCCATTATCTCTTTTTACACCGTCGACATCTTTCTTTGTAATTATACACTTTCCACATTTTGAACAAGAAGCAGTACCAAACAACATAGAATTATTCACCGGTTCCTTAATGAGACGAAACAATTTCCAGCATTCACTCTTCCCTTTGTGGTTACCAACAAGCACGTGTTTGTTCGCCTCGACGTCTTCTCAACCTCCTTAATATTAAATCCATCCATATTAACAAATAAGGAATTAATTTCGACATGACATGTCGTGGGAACGGGATGTTAGCACATCAAATGAAAGCCTCTGAATGCTCAATGTAAAAAATGCGATGTGAAAAGTAGCTCTTAGTCATACATTGAACTTCGCACGTAGAGAGTGAATCAGCTGAGAAGCAGGCGAATGGCGTTTTCCTGTCCTCGCCCTGGACAACCGCACTGTAAAAGAACGCAAAGGAAGTATCTTTTTACGATATGGTGTCAGTGTGTTTGACGTCGGTCGGTAGAAATTTTTGTTGCTTTAAGAAAGAGACGACAATATTTTTGCATGGCAAATCATTATTCACTCCTTGGATACCAGTATACACTACAGAATTCCACAACGTGCATTTTTCATTAGAATATATTTTTCTTATTTCAAAAATAAAACGGGAATAAAACCGTGTCGAAATCGGTTCCGGAACACCTTGACCCGATCCGCAAGAAATTGTCGACCCGTGACCCGTTTCCATCTCTGGTGGGGGGAGAGGGTTTAACACCCACCGTGAGCAACTCGATCAGCTATAAGCAGTCATCCATCCCTAATGTAGGGCCACTAGTTCCATGGAAGGCAGAGAGCCAATGCCGTACGACAAGCACAACATCCATGCCTCACGGGATTCGAACCCAGACCCATCACGGATAAAATGGTCCAAAGCCAGCGCTTAGGCCACTGCGCCTGTGGGGCGGGTGCTGATTTCTCAGAGGATAGAACAGTAGTAGACAAAGCTGAAATAATTTAAAAAAATCATTATATGGTATAACACTCCGCTGTTGGAAGTGGGACTGACTTTCCTTTCACGTGGAAGTCCGTGGGTCGCACGCGGAGGCAAAGCAGGACTTGCTTCTGATCATTTGTCCATGATGGGACTCTGTTCCGAATCCCATTGAGGTGTGTATGGTTTATTGGTCTTATGGCACTGACTGTTTCCTTTTCCTGGAACCAGAGGGACGGGTGAGTGCCTATAGCAAGTCAGGTTGCTCCCCGTGGTCGTTAAACTCACACACAAACAAAAATAGTTTAAACAAAAATAAAAACAAAAATAGTTCGTGGCTGAGATACATATTTACTTACGCTGTTAAAAATGTTCTAGTAGGTTGAAAGTGGGCTACTCCAACTGTATGAATTTTGAGCCAAAGGTATGCCCTTATGTAGTGCATCAAACATACAAGACTGTGGTGCAATGAATAAAGTTTCGCACAAATCAAGTTTGATAGCATAACATGCTTCATACACTGCATAAAGAAGTTACAAATACACAGACATATTGCAGCTATTTCTTGATTATCTGCTATAGAATGATATTTGCAACACAAAAAAACATATATAATTAATTTGTATTATACAACGGCCGTTCCATAAAAGCTGAGATTAAAATCACACAAAACGAAAAAATATAGCTACAGCAAAATACACTATATTGACAAAAGTCACCGGACACCTAATGCATTAAAGCCAAAGGCGGACCAACACCGCACTAATGTATGTCATGTATTGACATACATTACTAAGGTGTTGATCCACATTTGGCCTCAATCCATGCCCTGACTCTTCGAGAAATGTTTTCAACAAGGTTTTGGAACACAGCGATAGGTATGCGCTTCCATTCAGTACATAATACTGCCGCTACTTATTGCCTAGTAGTAGGCCTTGGTTCCTAACTTTTTATGCGGGGCTCTATTTCATCCCATAGGTGTTCTATGGGATTCAGATCAGAGCTCTGTGCTGGCCAGTCCACACACGATACGGAATTACACGCCGTAACAGTCCTTGCTTTATGGTTCTGCGCATTATCCTGCTGGTACCAACAATGCTCTATTCCATAGTGTTGCCACAGAACTGGTAGGGAATCACTGTCCAGAATATCGAGGTAGATGTCCTGGTTAACAGGTTTGTCCAAGATGACCAATGGGCCGGGACCATACCACGAAAAACACCCCCACACGAGTACACTGCCAGCTCCAAACTTGACCGTAAGAACAGTACACTGTGGTAAATAGCGTTCCCCGGCTGCCGCCATACCCACACATGGCTGTCAGACTGATGGATCGTGTATCTGAATTAGTCAGTCCATAGGACCCGTTTCCATTGATCTACGGTTCACGATAAATGTTCTTTACACCATGCTAAACGACGAGTAGCATTCCGAATGGAGATGAAAGCCTTATGAGCAGCCGCACGACCACGGTAAACCATGGAATGAAGTTCTCTGCGACTGGTACGTGTACATACCGAGGTTCCAGCATTTTTACTCACCTGTACACTGATGTCTTGTGCAGTACTCCGTCGATTAGCTGTAACGACTCTTCTGAGGCTTCGACGTCCCCTATTTTTTTTTTTTTTTTTTTTTTTTAGAGGTTTAACGACCACCGTGAGCAACTTAATGGGCTATAAGCAGTCGCCCGTCCCTAATTTAGGGTCACTGGTTCCAGGGAAGGGAGAGAGCCAGTGCCGTAAGACAAACACAACATCCATGCCTCACTGGGATTCGAACCCGGACCCCTTTCGGACGAATGATCAGAGGCCATCGCTTAGACCACTGTGCCACCGGGGCGGTGACGTCCCCTATCACCGATTTCTTTTGTTCTGTCGGTACGTTTTGCTGCTTCCAGCACGCCATGTGTCTTCCACGTATTCAGTACATCCAAAGAAAGTTGACGTGGGTATGTTTAAACGCCTCTCGGTTTCTCTTATGGACAACCCACTAATATTACAACCAACAATGTTTCCTTTCTCGAAGTCAGTTTTCTCCCGTCGCGACATTTTCACTCAACCTCACAGTGCAATATGATCGCGGTTATCTGCAGCCTTGCTTTTATACCGTTTGCAGCTGTGCCATGCATCTTAACAACGCAGCGGATCCGTTCGTTTGCTTTTGAATGGGATGTCCGGTGATAGTGTATATGTTATTCTTTCTGAAAGTATCTTCCGTCGGGTGACACGCAACTGTCCCATTGTTCAGTTCACTTTTCAAAATATGTGGCGAAGGCATTTTGTGGAAGCTGCTTTAGCGACCCCTGTACAGCATGAATAACGTCAGCGTCTGTGTTGAATGTTGCGCCACGGAACTTCTGCTTCACTGTAGGAAACTGCCAGAAGTCGCCGCCCCGGTGGCGCAGTTTTCTAAGCGATCGCTTCTGATAATTCGTCCGAGATGGGTCCGGGTTAGAATCCCGGTGAGGCATGGATGCTGTGTTTGTCTCACGGCCCTGGATCTCTCCTTCCCTGGAACCAGTGGTTCTAAATTAGGGACGGGCGACTGTTTATAGCCCAATGTGTGGCTCACTGTGGTCATTAAACCTCCAATAAAAAAACAGAAATCGCACGGGGCGAGGTCAGGACAGTAGGCAGGTTGTGGCATGATTTCAACACTGCGTTTCATTAGAAATTGTTGAACACATGCAGCCACGTGTTGGTGGGCGTTATCATGGTGTAGGGTCCACTTGCCCACCAGTTCCGGTCGCTTAATCGATATGTGGCGCCGCAGACGCTTCAAGACTGAAATGTAATGCTCTGCATTGACAGTGATTTGTGCAGTAACGGCATGCTGATAGACTACATTTTTATGATCAAAGAAAATTATCATCATCATAATTTTTCCTGGTGCTTTTTTTTTTTTTTGGCGGACTGTTTCGGGGGAGGCGAGCCTGTGTCTTTCCAAACACTCGTTACGCGATTCGAAAAGTGTCGAAATAGTGGACCCATGCCTCATCGGTAGTTATTACTGTGTTTAGAAGATTTAGATCCTCACTCGTTTCCACTCATGACACACCAGAATTCTGGCTAACAATTGTTCTCTCGTCAGGTGATGAGGTACCCATCTGGAACACACACGATGCAGCAGCAATTTGTCGCATAGAATGCTGAAGGCCCACGTTTTTGAAATATTAGTTGACGTCGCTATGTCTTCATACGTCATTCGTCGATCTTCTTGCAGCATTGCCCAAACAATGTTAGCAGTACGCTTCGTAACATCACTTTCAGGTCGACCAGGCCTAGGAGCGAGTTCTGCCGACAAACTCCCTTTTTGAAATCATGGTGCCATCTGAAAATCGTTGACTCACCCAAACATTTATCTCTGTAATCCGCGTTTTCATTAAATCAACTGTTTCTGGAGCCGTTTTACCCAAACGATAACAAAATTTTATCACACAAAGCATTTCATTTCTTAACTCTGAATCACTCATTTCGATAAGCTGTATGGCGAAATGCAGACGTACCTTAAGCAACGGCGCAATAACAAAACCAGAATCGTCTGCCACGGCTAATAACTGTTGCCATACTTCCACTTTTACAAAAGAAATTTTCAAGAAAAAGTCATTTTCTGATTTTCAAGCATTTTTTAAAGATGCAAAGGAAAGAAACGAGCGTTTGCTCTACCTTCGGTGTTAACCATACAGAAGCGTTCTGGTCCCGTGACCTTCTGCTATGGTGACATCGCTATTTTTAGCACTCTCTTCTCATTGGGTGAAAGGACAAGCAACAATGAAACTGGTAATGACGCAATGCTTAAAGACGTAGCGACACTTTTAAAGTTCGGCGTTTTCCGCCAGCTTACGTGAATACCTTTGTAAATATAGGCTTTCGCCTCGTATATAAAAAGCAAAGAGGGAAAATGCGAGTTTGTTCGTCCGCGAATCGTTCGACCACTTCTAAATGACCTAGAGATCTGAAAATTGGCATGCTGGTAGGTCTTAAGGTCCGTATACCTAAAAGAGTACGAAAACAACAACAAAAATCAAAATGGCGGCTTTGGAACATTGTCTGCTTGAATTTTTCCACCACTTCTACACCTAGAACAAAGTCTGAAAACCAAAAAATTCAAAAGGGTGGCTTAGCTTTATTTACTGTTTCAAAATGCTAATTTTAACAGATAATTTTGTCAGAATCACTGAAATGCTTTGAAAATTTCAAATTTTGATTTAAAATTAAGAGGCGCTACCCTTCTCCGTCAACAAACCGTGTGCAGTGACGTCACGACGCTGCTCTAAATCGTAAAACAGTTACGGGTTTTAAATTACTTTTCTTTCCCTTAATTAATTTTCCCTTTCTTTAATTTCATGTTAAAAGAACGATTTTATAGATTCACCGTTCGGAGAACGGACATGATTGCTAGTTTTAAACAATGTAGTAGGGGGGCGTGTTATTGGTTGTTTCGTAGAGGTTTGTTTAGAAGGTTTTGCTAGGAATCTGACAGGTTTTCTTTTTTTTTTTTTTTTTTTTTTTTTTTTTGGTTGGAAGTTTAACGACCACCGTGAGCAACTCAATGGGCTATAAGCAGTCGCCCGTCCCTAATTTAGGGTCACTGGTTCCAGGGAAGGGAGAGAGCCAGTGCCGTAAGACAAACACAACATCCATGCCTGACGGGATTCGAACCCGGGCCCCTTACGGACGAATGATCAGAGGCCAGCGCCTTAGACCACTGCGCCACCGGGGCGGCCAGGTTTTCTTTGCACGAGTGAGCTATAATTTCGACATTTTCCCGCATAGCTGTGACAATGCAATTTGTGTATGGTGCTAGTTTATCCCTCCTGCTGCATAATGTGACTGCTCCTTAATGGATGACGTCCCTGCATATTGTGGTTGACGATTCCCCATCTTTATTATTATTATCATTATTATTTTGTGTGTGTGTTTCTTGCTCCTTGCCAGGAAGGACCTTTCTATCAATCATACGTTCAAATTTTGTGCTGCCGTTTGGGTACATTTGACGTATATCTGAAAAATAAGGCCAAATGAAGTCTCACAGCGGAGCACCAAAGCTCAGCGAACATGAGAGTATTCGTGTTTACGCTATTAAACAAACATTTTAAAACTCATCACTACTTGTGCTTACTAAACGATTCGTCACTTTTTCTGACGTCATTTCATGCTAATTGACCTTTTTATCAGCCATACGTTCGATTTTGTGCTGCCGTTTGGATGGGGTTCGGACATTTGGGCACCGGGCTTTTGGGCACCGGACATTTTGGCACATTCCCTTTTAAAGCAATGAAATTGCGCTGCGTTAAAAATTATGGTGTTCCTGTATTTCTCCCTACTTGAGCAAGTGGTGTGCACAAAATTTTTTTCACTTATATCTCATAATCATTAAGAAATTGAGACATATTTACGATTTTCTGTCTGAAAGACGGGACGGACATTTGGGCACCGGACAATTTGGCCCCTGGACATTTTGGCACCCGGACTTTTGGGCGCAAATGTTTAAGGGGCCGTATAAAAATTGCCGTTTCTTGGACCAATAGTAAGAGTTTGACCGAGAAAATGTTCGCTGTAAGTTACTTAGGCGCTAAATATTTACGGGCACGTGCCTACTTAGCAAACCTGTCGGGGTGGGGGTGGGGTGGGGGGTAATACTAAAAGTGAAAAATTTGAAGAACTTCTCGCCCGATCGGGAGATTTTCAGCATTTACAAGCTACAACTTGACACATTATCTGAGCGTATGTGCGTACTCTGGAAACCTGTCTGCGGGGGGGGGGGGGGGGGGTAATACCAAAACTGTAAAATATGAAGAATTTCTCGTCCGATCCGAAGATTTTCAGCAGTTGCAAGCTACAACCCCCCCCCCCCTACACCCGACAGGTTTCTTGAGTAGGCACACGCCTTCAGATAATGTGTCGCGTTGTAGCTGCTAAATGCTGAAAATCTCCCGATCGGACGAGAAATTCATCATATTTTACACTTTTGGTATCCCCCCTCCCACACACACACACAGGTTTGCTGAGTAAGCACATACCCTCAAATAATGTGTCCAGTTATAAATGCCAAAACCTGCTGATCGGATGAGAAATTTTTCATATTTTACCCCCCCTCCCCTTCCGACAAGTTTCCTTGGTTTGCTTATACTCGCAGAAAATTTTAGTTATAGTTTATAGAAAAATATCGTAAATAAGAAAATACGAAATTACGGACCTTTTATGTGTGCTTGGGGGGGGGGGGGGGCGGGCTAAAAAAATCCTTACCTCCTTCAAGGCTGTCAAACATTTAAAAAAAGGTTTCGTCTATTTTAGTGTTTTAAATTTATAAAAAAAATTGGCTATATTAACGGCTAGGGGGGCTCTGCTATGTAATCATGAATATGATGTAATCCATATTCATGATTATGAGCTATGTAATCCCGATCCAGGACGACGAAAGTCAAGTTTTCGGATATTATGCTTGTCATATTTACACCCAAAAAAACGTATTGTCATCTTCAAAATTTGTGCATTCTAATATTTTTTTAAATTCAATTATAATTGTAGTTTGTCTTACTGGAAACGTTTTCTCCATTCAATTTCCCTCACAGCGTCCAAACGGCAATTTTTGTACGGCCCCTCAAGTTTTGTGCCCAAATGTCCTAAACTCGTTTGGATACTGGCTATTTGGCGTATATCTGTAAAATAAGGCCAAATGAAGCCTCACAGCGTAGTACGAAAGCTCTGCGAATATGAGAGCATTTGTGTTTACGCTATTGAAGAAACGTTTTAGATACATCTAAGTCTTCTGCTTACTAAATAATTTGTCACTTTTTCTGACGATATTTTACGCGGTCACAATGTTCTTTCCTCATAATTCAACAAGAAAGATGACACCGGATTTTTGGTTGTTATGAGCGCATCTTTTGAATCAGTTTGGACGCGAATTCTCTTTATCAAAGCTACTCAAAGTCAATCTAACCGGTTAGGAAAACAATCAACCGGTTTCTACAATCAGTGGAAGAAAAGCATGTTACGAAAGAGAACAAATGCCGCACAAAAAAATTTTCATAGCACAAGGACGGTATCAGAGACAAAGAGATTTTCAAATCGAACAGTTAAAACAAGAAATATAGAAGAAAACATGATGTAAGTCTACGTCTTCCAGCGGAAGAATTTTCTATAATGGAAAGTTGAAAATAGGCGAAAAATATTTGTTACCTGGGCATCAATGTTTGTCAGGAGGGAATTTTGGTAGACATTTTAACGATAGTGAATTTTTATATTCTTCCTTTTCATTAGCACTTTTCTCGTCAATTTCGATGCAGCTGCGTCAAGGTGGCTGGCTCTCACTTCTCAGCGTTCGGTCAGAAGGAAAGTTAGATTAATGGTTTTCGTCGTCGTGCGGGGGAGTACGTAGATAATGATCTAGAGAAAGTCCCTAAGGAAGGAAAAGCTTATTTAGGGGTTATTTAGGGATTTCTCAGCGGTCAGCTGGACTTCTCTTTTGGAAGGGGAGCATGTTGGAAGTGAGTGGAGACCGAGGAGGGAGAATCTCACGGGTCGGTGCATAACCGAGAAAAGGGAAAGGAATGCTGGCAGCGATAGAAGGAGATCAACGTGTTAATACTATTATAGAGAATGAATATAAATCCGGGCAATGCTTGAGACCTCACCAATAACATCTGAATAAATACATTCCTCACTGAAAGAGCGAGTTATAACTTTGGTTGATATTTTATTTATATTTTATTTATCTGCTCCATTCGGATAAAATAAGGGTTAAACTCCCGACACAAAGGCTCTCTGCAAGCGAAGCATCCGCGAACCCTTCTCACAGGGCGCTGAAATATAACTCAGTACTAAGCCATGTAACGCAGTCTTCATGCAAAGGCGGCTGTGTTAAGGAGAAAGAACTTTTCAAATGCGTCACCCGGAAGCCGAGACAACGAAAAACAGGGTTTCAACCTTTACGCCCCTAGCGGGAAATCTTTGTATTATTTAAAGACGATAATTCTCCACATTATCTATTGTAGCGAATGGCATGCAGTAAAAATGGAATTTCTCAAAAATGAAATTTATTTTTAGAAGGAGATACAGTTGCAAACTGAAGAACACAAACATCACCTACCGACAGAATTGTGACCCGCAAAATTTCTCATATACTAGACAAAAGTGTTCTACAAAGTAAATGAGATCCGGTGTTAAAAGAATTTTTAGATTGCACAGGTAGAAGCAGCGATATTGAGAAAAACAGATTAATCATTTGCGCTCACTAGCGGCGAGTTTACGCATTATTTTGAAAAGAAAATACGCACACAGAGTTTGCATACTTAGTAGTATCAGACTAAGGAAAGAAGTTTATCGATCGCATTTTTTTGGTCTCGCAGATATTGCTGTAAACGGAGTTGTGATCTTACGCCTTCTGGTTGCAGACTTGTGCGTTAAGAAAAATTCGAAATTATATGAGGCACATTTCGCAGCGGAAAAGCTCTCCCACAAAGAAAGGATTTTTCAAATCGGACACTTAGAAGCAGAGATATAGACAAATATATGATATTCATCTATGTCTCTGGAGGAAAAATTAAGCATTATTTTACAAAAAAAGTATTCTCAAGAGGTTCTACGATGTGAGCGGTATCGGTCAACGAAAGAAGTTTTTCAATCGAGTTTTCTGGATTTCAGATTTTGCTGCAAATACATGAGAAGCAGAAAAAACCCTTACGCCCCTTCTGGCCAAACCATTCTTTACCAAATATATCAAAATATTAGAAAATATATGCAAAACATTTCGCATCAGGAGCTGTGTGCGATACAGGAAGAATTTTTCAAATCGGAGATTTAGAAGTAGAGATAGCGGGTGAAATGCAATTCACCTTAACGCTCTCTAGCGGAAAGTCTAGGAATTGCTTGGAAATTTTGAAATACAATATGAAAAGCATTTCGCACCGGAAACGCTACCCAACAAAGAAGGAATTTTTAATATCGGACTCTTAGAAGCAGAGATATTGACAAAAACACGATATACATCTACGCCTTCACCCTTGTCTTATTCAACAAACAAACAAAAAAAGAACTGACAATACCGGTTACATGTATCGCAAAACCCACTACATCCGATTGCCACTTTGCGTTCATCAGCACCTTCACCCCTGTCTTCTTCAAAACAAAAGAACAATACCCCGTATTGTTAGCTTGCATCGCAAAACCCACTACATCTACCAGCATTACAAAACCTACTACATTTAATTGCCACTCAATATCCTCAGCATCTTCCCCCTTGTCTTCTCCAGCAAAAATGTGACAATATGTAGTATCTGTATCACAGAACCCACTACATCCGATTGTCACTCTGCGTTCATCAACACTTTCACCCTTGTCTTCTCCAAAGCAAAATAACAATACCCGGTATTGTTAGTTTGCATAGCAAAACCCACTACATCTCCCAGCATCGCGAAACCTACTACATTTGATTACCCCTCTACGTTCATCAGCACCTTCGTCCCTGTCTTCTCCGACAAAAAAACTGACAAAGTTTTTTTTTTGTTTTTTTTTTATTGGAGGTTTAACGACCACCGTGAGCAACTCAATGGGCTATAAGAAGTCGCGCCCGTCCCTAACTTAGGGTCATTGGATCCACGGAAGGGAGAGAGCCAGCGCCGTAAGACAAACACAACATCCATGCCTCAGCGGGATTCGAACCCGGTCCCCTTTTGGCCGAATAATCAGAGGCCATCGCTTAGACCATTGCGCTACCGGGGCGGCTAATATGGAGTACCCGTATCGCAAAACCCATTACATCGATTCGAATCTTGTACACATATTCAGGAGTCATTGAACACTTTGCGTGCAGGATTTTAAAGTGATTGATTCCCCGTTCTGTTGTTATTAAAATCGAAATTTCAGTGTTTTGCATTTCTCGGCCAGCTGAGTTCTACTAATAGTGTTCGTTAATCGTGAAAAATCGTCATAATATGGAATAAAGATGCGTTTATAAAGTATTATGTTTGCTAGTTTTTATTAGTAGTTTAAAATAAGGTATAAAAGATTACATTAATGGTACGACAAGCTGACATTTGGGAACGAAGATTGCTAGAAATCTCATTTCGATTATAAAAATGAATAAGATACATATTTATGATATGCAATCATTACTTTGTGGGTAATCTACCCACACGAGCATCTAAGACAACTCCTTCTCCTAATTTAGGGCAAGTGGTTCCATGAGTGGGAGAATAACGCTCATGTCGCACGCATCCTATACGATTAAACAAACGCAAATGTCATTTTCCAATTGTGCCATTAAATAAACGCAAGTGCATTTTGCCACTCACATCGCATCTGGTACGATCGGACAAACGTGCATTTTAGCGAAGACAGATACTTTCCCTTTGACATATTTCAGTAAAATTTTCCGCTGAAAGTATCTTGATAATTTTTGAAATTACAGCTTTGATTCACATTGGCAGATAAGAACAATCATAAAATATTCCTTGGTAAT
The DNA here is from genome assembly GCA_039090855.1 of Macrothele yani. Taxonomy (NCBI): domain Eukaryota; kingdom Metazoa; phylum Arthropoda; class Arachnida; order Araneae; family Macrothelidae; genus Macrothele; species Macrothele yani. Next base: position 118,390,625 of record CM076993.1, read on the forward strand.
TTGTAATCCGTTCTAGACAGGAATTGATTCTCGTAAACTAACTTTTGTCCAAGAAAAAGAACAGTAGTGGTACTTTCGAAACTTTTCTGACTTTCAGGAAAGATAAGCCGATTGGGCGTATCAATCGATAGAGAGACAGCAGGCCAAGTAAATTCATTATAGGATCAGAGGATTCCACGGAACTCGTTTGCAGAAGTTATTTTACCTAATGAGCATCTGAATCTCCGCTTTTCATTGTCATGGTGTAGTGAAGCCTGTCCAATCTTTCCAATAAGATTTTTTTTTAAAAGGAACTCTTTAAGAATAAGATGAATTGAAACAGACTATCACAGCTGCTACAGACAAGAAAAATTACGTTAGCAGTCAAATAATAGAGCATCATCATGGGCACCATTAAATTCGGGAAGCAAAAGAATAGGGATATGAAAGAATTCGTACAAATGCACTTGCGAATAAACAGGTCAGAATTCTCACATTTTCAATATATACGTACCACATTTCTTACTGCATTAATAATTTTTCTAGGAACATGTGCAACTGAAAGAATGGCAATAGTACGCACAGCTCACAGAGATGAAGGTTATCATGAACCAAATTTGTTTGCTGGTATGGGCGATTCTGCAAAGGACTGCAAGATGTGCAGGACGACATATGGAGCGATTGCTCCTCATCCCCCCCGCCCCTTTAAGTCTCGTAAGACACCGACAAAGTTTGTCAGCTGTTAATGGAAAATTGTTACCTTTCCCTTCCGAATGACAGCAAAGGGACTTTACACTAGGAAGGATATCGTGCGTTTGAATGTTCTCAAAGATGTGAGGCAAAAAGAATAGTGCGCTCGCGCTTCGTGTCGTGTGTATTTGACGGTGAAACAGACGAAGAAGCGATTTACTGCACGTGATGGTTTTATTGGCATGGCAGACAGTACTGCAGACTTAAAAAAAATAACTGGTGATGTTCTCCGCACGATCCAGAAACAAGACGACAATAAACTGCATAGTTTCAAGAAAATGTCTTCTAAGAACTAAGGTTCTAAGAATCTCGAAGCAGAACCATGTTGGGGATTTTTTCCGATGGTTAAGGGAGTTGGGCCAACGCCCCCTGAAACTTAAAACCAAACACTGTAATCAATACGTCATCTTAAGAGGACTGCATGTTTGTTTTCAAGGCTCGTCAGACAAAACGAACATGAAGTTTCTGGGTGTAGTCTGGACGGACAGAGCAACAGATGTTCAGATGTAGTCGGTATTGGTAGTATTTTATGTACCAAAACATTCTGGATTTGTGATGTAGCACGACTATAGGGGGCGCTGAGTTATGTAACATGTCAAGGAAATTATGTTTTTTTTTTTTTTTTCGCTAACCCAGTTAGTTTTGTGACGAAATACCATGCATGCGTCGGCTGGTGCTTTTTGTTTTAATAGGGCATGGACTACACGCCGGTTTATAAGGCTGCCGGTTCGTGCTTGCAGAGCCACCACAGGGTGTGCGGTCATGCGCACTCTTCCGAAACGTGGATCATTTGCATAACAGAAGGCACTGTAGCTATTTGCAAAGTTTCGCGGTTGTAGCATGTTTTCTTCTAGGTGCGCAAATTCCATTGCCCGTGAGTGTATTATGAGAATAATGTTTCTTCAAACAGAATTAACCAAAACCTGTTTATAGTAATGCTGATTCACTGTTACTCCATCGAGAACCCACTCTGTTAAAAGTACACCTTTAAGTTAAAAAGAAATTAGCATGGCTTTTAACTTGGCGTTCTGTTTTCTGCATTCTTGGTGGCGTTGACGTTTTCCAATGCATCAACTGTTATTTTGTTTCAGAGGTGAACTGGAAGATACGCGTTTCGTTAGAAGCAATAGCACTATCTTAAAGTGTGGGGTTCGCCTGAATTTGTTCCACCGTATCAGCACGAATTTGCTGGCGATTAACATTTATTCGTGCATGAAGAGTTTCGAAACAATTTTGGAACCAACTTTATCATTTCAGATTTTCATGTAAAATTTCCGTAACAGACTCTTAATCGATGTCTTACATTTCTGCTGTCATTCTAATACTTAATCGAAAATTTCGAAAAATTGCGAAGATATTTTGCACATTGTCTTCTGTTTGTGAGGTGCTTGGATGTCCCGGACGTTTGTCGTCTTCAATGTCGGCCCGGACTCCACTAAGCCTCTTATGTCAATCCTAAGCAGGTTCGAACGTTCAAACCACTAAAGGTCCGTCGTGTGTCGGATGGACACGTTAAACCTTCGGACTGCACTATACAGGCCCCCAGTTTAAAGTAAGTGCGACTGTTTCTTCCTCCGTCCCCTACTACTGGTGTGTACTTTGACATCGTGTGAAGTCAGTCGCTCCTGTGGCGCACACCAGTGGCTATATCTACTGACATCTCTCTATCTACTAACTTTCCTATCGTGAGCCCCTATGTTCCACCTAATGTCCTTCCGTTTCCCTATTCGGTTAAAGACCGTGCTCCAGGCTTCGATAGTCGTATGGGCGAAAGCCCTACAATTTGATTGTTGAATCAGGGCTGGTGTTGATGACCGTTGCGATTAGGAGCGAGAGTCTCCTCCGTTGCGATTAGGAGCGAGAGTCTCCTCCTTCCCCCGCCCTCTCTCCTTCTCCTGACAGGACTGATCGACAAAATGTGAGCAGTTGAGGTCAGTTCAACCTCTCAAGTCACGCGAAAATACGCGCACGTGACATAAACACTTCCCCGTACGCCTCACTTAACATACGAAAAGATTCGGTAGGCGTTTCCTTGAATTTCACTAGAAATTATTCAATGTATAGTTGCTCAGTTTTTGAACTCAGCGTTCTTTCTCCGCATGGCAAATCCAACAAAATGTTGATTATATTATCTTTAAACGTTTTAATCTTCTCAATATATTTTCTCGCTCACGGAAAATTAACTGGCAACAGACTTGTCAATGATACATGACGTCTGCATGGGTTAGAAGCACGATTGCTGCATATATATTAATAGAGCCAGGGAAGTACTTCGAAGTCTTCATCCTGCTCTTTGAACCACTCTCGGACATTTCTAGCTGTGTGACACGTCGCATTGTGGTGCTGGAATATCCCATCCGCCCCAGGGAAGACAAGCAGCATATATGGGTTTACATGGTCAGCAAGGATGGATTCATAACGAATTCGGTCCATAGTGCTTTTCACAGGTATAAGTGGACCCAGAGAAAACAATAAAACATTCCCCAGATCATAGCATTGCCCCCACCAGCTTGTGTTTTTCCAGCAATGGTTGAAGAGTGTTCGTTCTCCGGTGTTTCTCGCCTTATACGCCAACGTCTGTCCGTTCGAGGAAGCAGAGAACATGACTCATCGGAGAAAGCAATCCTTTGCCAATCAGCGGAGCTCCAATTCCGATACTGCCGTGCACATATAAGCCTTTTCTGCCGATGCACCTTCGTTAGCGTAGGTGCATCGACAAATGACAGAAGTGTGTCTAAAATGACAGTTCAGCAGGGTGCGCTGAACTGTCGTTTTAGACACATTTCCGGTAGACACCTGGTTCATTCGGCCAGCGAGTTACTCCACTGTAGCGTGTCGATCGGCCCTCATGTACCTTCGAAGCCGACGTTCACCTCTCACTCGAATGGCGCGTCGTGTTCTGCAGTTTCCATGTCGCTTATTCGCAATGCTGCCATTTCTAGAATAACGATACACTTTAACCATAGTAGCACGCGAACAGTTCACAAACTGCGCTTTTTCAGAAGTACGGCCATCCTTGGCCCGAAAGCCGATAATCATCTCTTTTTGTAAATCTGATAAATCGCTCCTTTTATCCATGAGAGCAACGAGTGATATGTTTTCAGAAAGTCTGTAGACCACTTTATATACGTCACAATAATGTGACTCGATGGTACATATATATATCATCATCATCATCATCATTGTCAACCATTATCAATCCACTGCTGGACGAAGGTCTCCCCAAGCTTTCCTCCACAACGGTCTGTCTTGTGCCAGTCTCCTCCATGTCACCCCTGCATACTTTAGAATTTCATCCACCCATCTCCCATGTGGTCTTTTTTTCAAACTACTACTGTGTTTTACTAATTCAATTTAATTCGACTAAGTGCTGGAGCTATGATTTAGTGAAGTGTAGCTGAATAAAAGGCGAACTATAAGTAAATCATTCTTGAACTTTGAGTGACTTTTCATTGCTTAAGGTAATCTTGACGTAGTGATCCCAAAGCTACACATACGCGTTTTAATAATAAATAACGCTTCGGTAGTTCAAAGTAAATGACCTCTCACTAATTTTCGATCGGCACCGCGTTTTTCTCTCTCCACAAGCGAATGAAACGCACGGTGCCAAGCACAGTTTGGTTAATTCGAAGCCATAGCTCTTTCAATGATGAAGCACTAAAAAGAAGGCGAAAGAGACTAAACGGTGCCTTCGGCTTTTTGTTATTTCTAATCATAAACGACATCAAGGTTACAATCTGCAAACTAATACTGATTTAAACAGGTGACTGAACTGAACATTCTTTATGTCCAACTGAAGTATTAAAGTCTATTTCAAAGAAGATTTTACGAACTTTAATCAGAATGACTCCTTTTATATAATTTCAGACAGCCTGAGCATGTAAGAAAAGTGTTGATTAGTCGATTCGGTTTCTCGCAAGGGACTGAAAACTGAATTCGAATGCTGCGAACCTAATCAGATTTGTTTAAGCGTTATTTAGCTACGACTGTTTCTAACAAAGCGACGGATACCTCGTTTCCCATTTCACACGGAGCAGCTTTCATCAGTAAAATGTAACGTTATTCAGGACTCAGTCTTGCATATGAATGATCTCCATTTGAAGAAAAGTGAATATTAAAATGAGCTAGAATTTAGACTGAGAAGTAGTTACAGTAATGCATTTGTGTTTAATAAATTTGTTAATCAAGTACTTAATCGAATGCAATTCAAAAGACACTCACCCGTGGGATGCTTGATAATGTGGGTGTAACATCATCTTCCGTACACTCAGAAGTTGCGTACTGCAAAACATAAAATTTGCATAAAATAAGGTATATGCACGTTAGTAGGTCTATTACTACAAACATATCATACTGAATGGACAAATTATTATGCCCCCCCCCGGTGGCGCAGTGGTCTAAGCGATGGCCTCTGATCATTCGCCCGAAAGGGGTCCGGGTTCGAATCACGGTGAGGCATGGATGTTGTGTTTGTCTTACGGCACTGGTTCTCTCCTTCCCTGGAACCAGTGACCCTAAATTAGGGACGGGCGACTGCTTATAGCCTATTAAGTTGCTCACGGTGGTCGTTAAACCTCCAATAAAAAATATATATTATATACACCTTGTAACATATTCTATTTTAACTTTCCTTTTGAGTTTCTTTTTCTACGTAAATTTGAGTTTGTTCTCTTAGACATAACGTAATGTTTTTTCTCTCAAACGAGAATGATGTTGGCAACACACTGACGCCGGAACAAGTGTGACGTATGTGTGGCCGGATAAGAACGATAGATAAAAAGGCAATGCAGCGCTTGTTTACGGAGGATTGATGTTATTGATGATTGACGTGCTGTTATACTGTGTTTGGATGTTATATCACTGATCCTGTATCGAGTAAGCCAGTAAACCCTATGTGAGTATACAGTACAACCCATGCAAGCAAAATAAAAGTATTTGTAAGTACTACTTGACCTCTTTCTTGTAGGGTGTATAGGTACCTTTTAATATTGTATTGATTTAGCACACATAGCGCAATTACTGACTTAAGGACTAAGTTACAGAGGAAAGAAAATTACGTTATAACCTACATAATGATGCGTTGCTGCACCCTTTGTCCTCACAATAGCAGCCAAACATTTTGCTAAGGACTCAATGAGGTGTTGAAAACACGGAAGTGCTACTGTCTCCCATTAAGAGAAGATCGTCTTTCGTAGGGCATCCATAATTGCCGGTGGGATTTGTCACGCTCAAACACACCTTTATAATTTGACCCACAAATTATCAATGAGACTGAGGTCCGCTAATCGTGGTGGCCATTTGAATGTGGTAAACTAACTTGATTCTTCCTGAAGCCAATTGGTCGCGACCTGGGAAGTATGAGGTGTTGCGTTGTACTTTTGGAATCTGGTGTCGTGGAGAGGGAAAGGAATTGTTATAACACGGCGTAGATTATGCCAGTTGGGATTCGGTGATTTGTAATTGGTTTGTTCTTTTAATTTTGTTGGCTCCTGATATAGCATTTGTCAGAGAGGAAGTTTACAGACTTTGTGATCTTGAAAGGTACGAGAAGCCCCAAGGAAGCGCATCCTAAACTACTACAGTTGCTTGGATGACCCCAACCTGGTAGGGTTTATCATTTCTTGTGATGTACGCAGTGGTGTAGTGAAAAAAGGAACGCATCGGAACTGCGTTCCAGTACTTCATTTTCTAGCCAGCACATTCATACATATCACTAGGCTGTTCTCTGAGATTCATAGATTAGCTCCACGAAGAAGTACAAACTCATAGATAAATTTTTAACTGATTATTTACTTGCTGTTGCCATATCAAACATCTCCGTTTACAGGCAATCTTGACTCACAACTCGGGTTTCACTGCAATCCATCACTCGACGTACACAAGACCTTCTGTACTACATAATCATAATCTTTTCCTCACGCAGACACTCCTGAATCTGATCCTCCCATTTCTTCCTTGTCCTTCCTCTGCCTTTCCCTCCTGCCACTTGTGCTAAAACATTTCTTGGTAAGCATTTCATCATTCATTCTTTCAACATGGCCAAACTACCGAAGCGTATTAGTCTCCGCCTTGCTAATAACATTTTGCTTCACATTACACAACTGCAACACTTCATTCCTCACACGATCAGAACGTGTCTTGCCACAAATCCGTAAGTAACGTATTTCTCTAGAACACAAACGACCCCTATGTTTCTGCTGTTGTACCCAGGTTTCACAGCCATGCATTAGAGTAAGAACGATTAAACTATAACGTAAGTCGCTTTTGTGCGCGTGATTGGCGTTACGCTATGTCTAAAACCATGACTAAACAAATGTTAAACTAAATGAGAATACGATGCTGTAGTTCCTAATGAAGCTTTTACGGCCAGACGAAACATGTACAGAAGTCAGACTTACGATAACCTTTTTATTGGTTTGGGAATGATGACATCCACAATACAGCACTGACAAACCACGTATCACTTAACAGCGATCCAAAATCTCCACACGCACACACATAGACTAAGCAACTGTTGTATCGTCCTTTTTATCTATCGTTCATATCACTTTCATAAGCCACTCATTCTGACCTCAATTGTGTTGCCAACTTCATTCTTGTGAGAGAGAAGATATCACGTTAAGTTTGGAAAGTGTAAAGGAGAACAAACTCAAATTTACATAGGAAAAGGAACTAAAAATGAAGGTTATTTTAGAATATACGTCACAGAACTTACACACAGAGCTATGCGGGACTTTCTTGAGATCCCATCATTCCTATGAAAACCTTCCAAAGCAACTATGACTTTCAATGAAGAATTCACTCGCCTACTAATTTCACCATCCAATTTGATTTCTCTGTCAACTATGCTTCCTAAATACATTAACTCATTCACCTGGTCAATCACTGTGCCATTTAGACTTATATTACATTCAATAATAACAGCTCCTTGCTCAAAAACCTTAATTTTGGGGTTTCCCTTATTTATACCAAGTTCGAATTTCATGCAAACTTTGTACATCCGGGACAACAATACTCTACAACTCACGTTTGCTCTCTGCCAACAGGACTGTGTCATCAACGTACAGTAATCTGCACTCACAGATATTACCAAGACATAAACCAGTATTGTCCATCTTGACATCACGCATGCATGCATAAATAAATATATTAAACAGCCATGGTGGCATTACACAATCTTGTCCGAGTCCTACACCAATAGAAACCATTTTGATAAAACACCATTCAGTCGTACACATACTCTACAGCCAGCATACATGGCTTTTACACTTTTAAGTGGATTTCCAGTGACACTAACGAATTGAAAACAAGTTCTCCATTGGTTAGTACGATATTTAGTATTCAAATTAGTTCAGCTTGTGAGTTAGTATAACTCCTCCCAAGGTACTTTTGATTGCTGAAGTATCAGGTTTCATCTGTACTTCTACGTCACTGTCAAAGTAATTAGGATTCAACGTTAGTTCAACTTGTGAGGCGAATAAAGCTCCTCTCAAGTAGCGTCATAATACTTTTGATTGGATGTGTGTAACATTCCATCATCTGAACTCCCACGTCTCTGCAACAATCTTTTGAAAGATCAACACAAGGGAAGAATCTTTTTTTTTTTTTACATTTATTGTGCTTGAACACCAGATTTTTTTATCCTGCATTTCTTTTTCTTTTATTTTTATTGGAGGTTTAACGACTACCGTGAGCAACTCAATGGGCTATATGCAGTCTCCCGTCCCTAATTTAGAGTCACTGGTTCCAGGGAAGGAAGACAGCCATTGCCGTTAGACAAACACAACATCCATGCCTCACCGGGATCGTGCTGTGCTCATTATGCGTACGAGTAGTAAAAAGCTATTGAAACTGATAGCGCCCCAAATAATGACACCAAGCTTTATGACGCTCATGGATGGTAACAAGATCAGCCCTATAAACACTCCCTTTTCAGACTCTCAACTGGCTGAGAGAGGGACGAGACATGTAGCTGAATACAATGTGGTTCAATTCTTCCCGCAAGTGTGTCTTGTACGGCACCACTGCAACCTTGCTGGACCAGTTGCTGCAGTGAGTGGCCGTCTTCGAAATGGTTGGGGAAACTGATACCTATCTCAGTCAATCTGCTGTTGAAGGTCCGCGTTTACACGGGGATATCCATAACTAACTATACACCTCGACTAATTTAATCACCGGCGGAATGTGGGGCTGATTAGAGCTTACCGTCGAATGCTGAGGCGATTGAGGCATCTGGATGACCTCATGCATACACCAGTCCCACTACGGCTATGCACTGTACCTTCAAACAAAAAACTGTCGCCACATTCAGTGGAAAGCTGTTGCATCCCGATGCGTTTCCGCCGCAAAGCGACGTAGTGAGCAAACAGTCTTACGTAGTCCTATGATGAAGCCCATTCCCACAACTCATTCCCAGAAATTCATCCCCATTCCAAGACATTCCTACAACTTCCACGCGCTTTTTCCAATCAGATCAGTATGATGAAGTTGTCCCCACGACCAGGAGTACGACGAACTATAGTTACGATGAATTGTTTTGCATTTTTATATCCATCACGTATCACGTGACTTGTTCGCAACTGCAGTCACTTGCATGACCAGCAATGTGTATGGCGCTGTGACAATATACTCAATAGACAAAACATTAAAGATACCTATTTAATAGCAATAGCGTGTTGATCCTCCTTTAGCGCGAATAACAGCATGCGCATGCCAAAGCATCGACTCCTCCGGATGCTGGAGGGTTTTCGCAGGTACTGCCAGTCATGCCTGTTGCAGAATTTCCACATCTCCGCCCGAGACCTCGGTCCAGGATCCATGGATCTGAGGGTCTGCTCCATGGCATCCCAGTGAGCTTCCACTGGAGGACATTTGAGGGACATTGGATAGCTCCAAACTCAGATGAGTGTTGCTCGAGCCATGTCTGTGTGGTTGAGGCTCGGTTGGGGTGGCGCATTGTCCTTCTGGAACAGACCGCTGGCCGCAAGATACGCAAAGGTCATCAAAGCGTGTAAGTGATCACATAGTGCATGCTTCCATCAGCCTTCACCCCGTAGCTGTTCAAGAATGAATTACATATCCTCTAGTAACAACTGTAATATGAACCCCTCTTATAAAAGATAATCTCAGCACATTATCTACCTCAAATAAACGAAATCTTCCCTCTTCCCCTCCTGGCACCATATAAGACTCAAAAACATCTAAATCAGTGTACTCATGCACTCAATATCATTGACGCCAAGCCGACTTCCCTGTCAAATCAGGATCATCGATCTCTTCCATCAAAACAACAACTTTAATGACGGTAAAGCAATGACTAAAAGAAACAAGTTATTAAAACCGTACAATGTATTATGATACGTTTTCCAATATACTAGAAATTATAACTCAAGTTATGAGGAATACAGGCTATGGAATAAATGTCGCTCCTGTGCCCTGAGCTTTCACCCCATTTTGATGATATTAAACAGAATTGGTTTAGTATACCTCCAGAACAACATACTAAAGTTTTGTCGCAATAGAAGCATTTTTAGTCAAGTTATGAGGACAATGACTGTGGAATAAATCTCGCTCCTGTGCCCTGACCTTTGACCCCATTTCGATGATACTCAACAGAACCAGTTCAGTATACCTCCGGAAAAATATGATAACGTGTTGTCGCAATCGAAGCATTTTTACATAAGTTAGGTCACATAAGGGCGATGAAATGGATCCCGCTCCTATGTCCTGACCTTTGACCCCATTTCTTCCATTTTCAACAGGGTTCGTACCCAGGTTGTCCCCTACCACAGGGGTAGCGCTGCCGATCGCCATCTTCGCAATTTGCGAAAAGGAAATCGTTTTGGCAATGGATAAAAAATCTTTGACGATTACCTTTTCACAGTGTTATAACACTCTGGGGAAAAAAATCGAAATTGGCAACCAAATTGGTGAAAACTTTACAAAAACCAGCGCAACCGCTGCCCTACCACATACTAAACTTTCATAACCATTTTTACGCGAGTTTTTTGTGCGAACAGACACACAGACAGACAAAGCTGGGGCACATACTCTTCTTAACCTATGGTTGGCAAGCGTAAACAAGGCAGGAAGGACAGTTCAAACTGTTTCCAACGCCATACTAGTGGCGCGCAGCTGTTAAAGACCTCACCAAGCACATTAAAGGACATAATGTGTCACATGAGAAGGCTTCCCAAACCATCGCAGAGCCGACCTGGCATGACGAGGACATGGTCTCGTGCTGTTAAGGCCACATATGCACCCTCCCATCATCTCGGTACACTTGAAAACGGGATTCATCTGACCACACGACGGGTCGCCACTCCACTGAGACAGAGGTCGAGTTTTGATGTTTCCGGCACCAGGCGAGGCGAAATTTCCTATACCGAGCAATCAAGCTTGGCACACAAGTAGGGCGTTATCACCCATAGCCCAGGATACGCAGCATGCGCCGTATAATTCGCTCGCTGAAGCTGCTTGGGCCTCCGATATTTAACCTGGGTGTATTTTGCGCAGCTGTTTCCAGGCGGTTGGTTTGTACGAGCCTTGGTATTCTATTTCAACCCACGTCACCAATGACGTGTGGTTGGCCACCGCTTACTCTCTGAGCGCTGGTGCGTCCGTCGGTAGTATACACTCGGTACACGTTTCATACAGTTGCCTTTAGAAACCCAAGGATTCTTACCACTTGGATGATAGAATGATCCGTGTGTCTTGCGCCAACAATGCGTCCAGGAAGAAAGTCGCTCAGATCACCATGTTTACCCATGTTCGTCGATTGCGATACATTGTTGGGAATCCTGGATGTCTGCCTATTTATCGTCTGCGTTCGGTTTGGTTCTGTTTCCCTCTGCGCGGGGGAAGCCCATATCTCAACTGCCCAGCATGTCTAATGTTTTGACTACTAAGTGCACTTACTCGTGTAGCATTTTCTACGTCGAGCAATGATATCACACAATTTTCTCAATATCAAATCGGACGAATTTCCCACTAAAATGCACAGCAAAGGAAACTGTGGCTTCCGATTATGGTCATTACAAATATGTATTAATAGATTATTACGCCACGACAGGCGCATCTGCTTTGAGGATCATTCTTGTAGACCGGAGAGAGACCGCGCCAGGGAAGAAGAATTTCGTCGTAGAGGCTTCACTGTTTATTTGAATGACATAGTTGTGTACTACCGGAGGACTTGAAGCAATGAGAATGATGCAGTCATTCGACATTTTCAAGATAATTGCAAAAGTTACCAGTAAACTTGGTAACTCTGATGCCACTTAGTGGTCCTAGACATTTCAGCTGAACACATTGCGAAACGCTGCTATAATAACGCAACGGAACAGCTGCGTAAAATAAATCCTAAAATATTGGAAAATGTGCCTAATTTTCACGTTTTAGGAATTTATTTGAACGAGGGACTGTCATTTAATTTCTCTTGCTCTGTTTCCCAAGAGGTCTTCCGGATAGTTCTAGAATTCCTGCTACTGGATTAAAGTTTTAGAAACCAACTTTATGAGTTACATAACTGTTACACCACATTTACCGTTACTTAGAAAGTAAGTGCAAGCGAACCAAAATTTTCCCTTTATATATAGTGTCCGAAAAATAACTGCACTGAAACTAACACTTGCCATGTCGAATTGTTCCTACATAAGATGTTGGAAATAGGCCCCACCGACGTCCAGACATGTCTGGACGTCGGTGGGGCCTATTTCCAACACCTAGCTATCGACCTTCTGTTTGTGGAGAGGCACCTCCTTAAATTCGTGAGGATTTTCAATACCTCACAGATGAGTGTTTTAGCTCTTGATGTACCCATGAAGGTGGAACTGTGCCTCATTTTTAAAGAAAGTCACGTCCAGAATTTCTTCACCTTCTTCAAAGTCACGTCCAGAATTTCCTCACCTTCTTCAAAGTCACGTCCAAAATGTCCTCACCTTCTTCAAAGTCACGTCCAGAATTTCCTCACCTTCTTCAAAGTCACGTCCAGAATTTTCTCACTTTCTTCAAAGTCATGTCCAGAATGTCCTCACCTTCTTCCACGTCACGTCCAGAATGTCCTCACCTTCTTCCACGTCACGCCCAGAATTTCCTCACTTTCTTCAAAGTCACGTCCAGAATGTCCTCACCTTCTTCCACGTCACGTCCAGAATGTCCTCTTCTTCTTCCACGTCACGCCCAGAATTTCCTCACTTTCTTCAAAGTCACGTCCAGAATGTCCTCACCTTCTTCCACGTCACGTCCAGAATGTCCTCTTCTTCTTCCACGTCACGCCCAGAATTTCCTCACTTTCTTCAAAGTAACGTACAGAATGTCCTCACCTTCAATGCCACGATGGCCTCGTGGTCTGTTTCTTTCAGCTGTTGCACGACATACACATTGTACGGGTGGAAAAGCAACTTTCCAGCAAAATCAAAAGTGTCGGGAGACTGCTGGCTACCAGCTGGCAGTGATGGGTCACAGCTGGCTGAAATCTGACGCTCACGGCACGGTAGCAGTCCGTTGGTAGCAGCGCCATCAGTTGGCATCATAGATGGCCCTGAAGCCTTGTGGTGAATTTTGGGCCTTCAAGCAAGTGCCACTAGTGACCCGTAGCTGGCAATTGAAGTAAACCCAACACGACGTTAAAGCAACGGGATTAAGCATACGCAGAAGCAGCACGTGTTGTGTCTCTCATGGTACCAGTTAGTTGAAGACTACGCTATCGCCATCGTGTTATTTTAGTGGATGTTAAGAAAAAGAAGCCATATATAGAGAGGCGAATTAATTTCTTAATGAAACGCCACGTCGATGAAAATTTCCGTCGGAAGAAAAATATGTAAATAATTATTAATGAACTGTACGAAATTGTCAATTACTCTCATGTATTTATAGAAACTTATTTCGTAGCAAAATTCCTGCAGCAACACACAAAGAATAGAGAATACAGACAGCCATGAAATACACCTACTCCATTCCCATGAATAACAAAAAATAATTTCTGTGTAATCTATCGTTTTAACATACACTAAACCGCTTCAAACAAAAGTCCCGAAAGACATTAAAAAATCCTTCTGCTGGGAGAAAATAAGAATTATACGGTTACAAAATTTATCAATTATTTGTACACGAAAAAAAAAAAAAAAAAACGACGCTATGTGGATATAATGTATACTCATCCATGTGATTGGAGGAATTTGCTGCTAAAATTGACGTCAAGTAAAAGAAAATATCTTTCTTCTTCAGAACAAATGCAGCTTTGGACCCCGGAAAAGAAAGATACAACGTTAAATATGTAACAGAATGTGACATGAACGGATAAATTTATTAATTAAACAACCGCCTTTTAATACCACAGGGACAGCACAAAACTTTGGAAAGCGCCTTTAAGTTGGTACACTCGTTGAAAATGAATGACGTTCTCTTAGGGTAAATAAAAGCAACCGTTTAATTGAAAAAAATATGAAATACTTGAAACGGATATTTATGAAAAATATCTCATACTATTGTAAAATTAAAAAAAGAACCCTTCGTTTCATATCACGAGGAAAGAGGCTCAGCTTCGAGCAGAGGATTGTGCGTGGAAAACCAGTGTAGTGGCTCGAAAGTCCACTTCGCACGCAGACTCTCGTTCGTTCGTTTCCAAACCAGAACCACACGGGCGTTTTTGAGGACGTGTTGAGAAAATTTCCCCGTTGCTGTTCCGTCATACAGAAATTTCGTAGGGTGGAAAAAAAGTAGTTGTGCCTTTAGAAACTGCGGTTGTCTTTATTTTTATGGATACTACTGAGAAATTGGTGGGCAAGAGTCAGCAAGCCATCAGTTACGTCACGTGTCGTCGGATGCCACTGCCGGGAAACTAGCGGAACACATTAGGCTAGCCATCATTTATGGAACGTGCTTGCAGGGCCACTTAAGGGCCGCTTAAGGGCCGCTTGCGGCAGCCACTGCCTGTGATGGATAACTGATAGCCCTGTTGTGGCATATGACAACTGATGGGGTGCCAACTTTTGGCCAACTGCTGGCCTAAAGTGCTGGCCCATGTGGTGGCCGCCGGGACATTCATTTTTTTGACGGTTCGGCAGCGGCAACATAGTGCTGGGCCAGTGCTGGCTTGAGTACCGTTTTTGTTGGGTTATTTTTCAGAATATCGTTTGTTGTACTATTTGGTACATTAGCTTCCCAGTAAAAAACATTCTTGCTGGGCCAGCACTTCCAGCAATGGCCCAGCACTATGTTGCCGCTGCCGAACCGTCAATAAAATGCCCGAACGGCCAACAGAAGGGCCAGCAGTTCAGGCCAACATTTGGCACCCCCATCAGTTGTCATATGCCACAACAGGGCCATCAGATATCCATCACAGGCAGCAGCTGCCACAAGTGTCCCTTCAGCGGCACTGCAAGCACGTGCCATAAATGATGACTAGCCTAATTGGGTCCGCTGGTTTCCCGGCAGTGGCAGGCGGCAATCACGTGACGTAACTGATGGTTTGCCAAATCTTGTCCGCCAATTTTCCAGTAGTAGCCATAAAAAAAAAATTCAAGGATAGCTGCAGTTTCCCAAACCTAAAACTTCTCCCCCTTACGAAACGTGTGAATTACAGCACTGCGCTGGGGAAATTTTTTCAACAGACCGGAAAAACGCACGTTTGGATCTGGCTGGAAACAAACCAGGGCTGACAGCGTGGGAGGCGAGCTCTCTACGGACGGCACAGACTTGCCACGCACGACCGTGTGCTTGAAGCTGTCTCTTTCCTGCGGAATGTGAAATCAAATGGTTCTGTCTTTAATTTTACAATATTGCGAGGTATTTTTCATTTTTCATAAATGTCAGTTTCATATAATTCATAAATTTATTTTTGCAACGTAACGATAGTTTTTTTTTTTTTTTACCTTAAGGGAACTTCACTCATTTTCAAGGAGTGTACCAACTCAAAGGCGCTTTCCAAATTTCTGTGCTGTCTTTGTCATCTTGAAAGGCGATTGCTGAATTAATATATTTACCCGTTAATGTCACATTCTGTCACATTTTAACGTTGTATCTTTCCTTTCCGATGTCCGAAGCTACATTTGTTTTAAAGAGGAAAGATATTTTACTTCTCGTTATTTTTAGAAGCGAATTCCTCGAGTCTTGTGTATTCAACTCATGGATGAGTACATTATATCCACATAGCGTTGCTTTTTTTTCCTTCTTCTTCTTTCAAATAATTGATAAATTTTGAACGCCTATAATTCTTTTTTTTTTTTCAACAAACGTTTTTTATTGTTTTTCCTGGATTGTTGCCTCAAGCGATTTCAAATTATTTCTTGTTATTCATGGGAATGAAGTGGGTGTATTTCACGGCTGTATTCTAGTATTTCATGGCTTAATCTGATATCTTCGTCGACTTGGCATTTCATTAGGAAATTAATTCTGCTTTCTACATATGGCTTTTTTGTCTTAACATCCACAAAAATAACACGATGGCGATAGCGTCGCCTTCAGCTAATTGGTACCACAAGATACACAGCACGTGTTGCTTCTGCACATGCGCAGTCCCGTTGCTTCCACCTGGTGTTCATATTTCATCCGTTGCCAGCTACGGGACACTAGTGGCACTTGCTTGGTGGCCCGCAATTCACGGCGATGCTGCTAGGCCATCAATGGCTGCCATCAACAGACCGCTATGGGGCCGTCAGCGGCAGATTTCAGCCAGCGGTGACCATTCACTGCCAGCTGGTTGCCAGTAGTTTCCCAACAATTGTGTTTTTGCTGGGTTGTGACAACCGCCTAACGGATTTCTGTGGATTCCTCTGTATCTAGTCCTGGATATCCTGCACGGTCTCTTCTGCCGTAGATGGCCTACCGGGGCGGGAGACATCCAGATCACTGCCAGTTTCTCGAAACTTCGCTATGAGCTGACGCACCACAGTACGGTGGGGGGACGTCTGCATCACAAAATCTCCTAGCGAACTGGTTTTGCACATTTTCCGTGTTCTTGCCGTTACGGAAAAGACATGTTCCACTAAAAGCACTCTCTATTTAACCGTCAACACAACTGTCCTTGTGCAGAGACGAGTGATCAATCGACACGTCTGCCTCTGTCGACCGAGCGCTCGGGAATTACCTTCGCTCAGAATGAGCTGCGCGCGCCTCGGTGTGGGGAGACATAAAGATTATCAGACACAGAGAACTTCCGCGTGGT
This sequence comes from Macrothele yani, assembly GCA_039090855.1. Taxonomy (NCBI): domain Eukaryota; kingdom Metazoa; phylum Arthropoda; class Arachnida; order Araneae; family Macrothelidae; genus Macrothele; species Macrothele yani. Next base: position 118,407,516 of record CM076993.1, read on the forward strand.
AGGTCATTTCTACCGTAATTTCATTCAAAATTTCTTTGTTACATTATTGCAATTCGTACATTCAGTGCATAGTCATTATTCGGACACCCTGTATATTTCTCGCAATCATTTTCGTGACTTCAGAAGTATCGGTTTCTGGGTAAAAGTAAGCTGGATAACGATTTCAGAAACTTTATAAAAATGGCATTAACCGCTCACGAAGAATTCTCGAGTCGCGCATTGCGGAAACAAAACTGCCACAACAGGAAGTATTCGTCTGAGCGTCATACAAATTGGTAGTTATGTGTCTACAGTTGGGTTATGAAAACGATTGCAGTTGAGAACCAATCACGTGATAGATCAGGGAGTAAAAAGAATCAAACGGCTGGGGGTAGTTTCGTCGCCTGCAGCTGTTCGTGTGGACCACTGTGTCGGGGAGATCTCGGTGGCAAAAGTAGCTGTAACAAGAGAGAATGCCTAGGGGATGCCATACGAAATCTTACCATCACATGTACACTTTTTCCAGAAGTCTTATCATAGCGCTACGTATGGTTGTTTGATCCCTGCATCGCCTTGCTGTAGAAACACATCGGAATACAACAACTTTGTGCCGTAAATGGCGACAGCGGATCAAGGAAGACAACGTACGCGGTAGTGGGTCTAGTGTACGCAGGCGGCCGTCCTAACGGCCGTCATTAGACTGCAAGCCGTAGTAGCCTCACAATTCAGAGGACGGCATTCAACGAGATATACAAGCTGCTATGTACTTTTCCGCACGTAGGAAATGTATACATAGCAGATAGCGGATTAAGGAAGGAATTGAACCATTGAAAAATTATAACAAAGGTTTTGTTTACACAGAAAAACAGTAGTGGGTGAGCCGCGGATGGCTTAGTGGTTAGTGTTTCAGACTATCGATGCTGGGTCCCCAGGTTCAGGCCTGGGCTGATCTTTCAGAGATGGTGTGATTTACTAACAATCGCTGAATATCCGCCGTGCATCGGACGAGCACGTTAAGTGACGGCCCCCAGGCTGGACCCACTGGTTAAATGGGTATCCTTTCCTATACCCCACCTGAAATTCTCTCACCCTCTATGTGCAATATCGTACTTGTACGGTGGCGCCATCTACTGTGCTCAAATCTCACTACAAACTGTTCTGTCAAAGTCGCTAGACTTGCTCTCATTCCTTCCGTTTCTGTGTCCTGCCCAAAAGGCGATCTCGCTGTAGGTGGCTGGGACCTAAACTCTCCTCCCTGTGGACGTAAGTCCTACAAGAAAATGACGCTGAGCCCCTACAGAAAAACAGTAGAAAGAAGGATGCATGCGCTTCGGTTTATCCCGAAGTTTGACCAGTGGTTACCAAATGACCTATCCGCAAAAAATCAAACGAACAGAATGACCTCTCTTTCTTTGTTTGTACGTCATAGAAAGGAGCCTTTCTTTGAATGATTAGTTACGGGTGATGAAAAATGTGTCCTTTACAGAAATGTAAAGCGTCTGTATGCCAAGTTGGGGAGCCTGCTCCATCGACATCATTAGGAGGACTGCATCCGAGAAACGTCTTGTTGAGTGTATTTTTTTATGCCAAGGGGTGTTCCATTGAGAGCTGCTTGCATCCAACCAAACAATAAAAGCTCACATATACTGCTAACAGTTGGAATGGCTGAAAGAGAATTTGAAATCTAAGGGTTCAGCACTGGTTACTCGCAAGGGCGTCATTTTGCAACATGAAAACGCAAAATCCCGTACAGCTTTAGCCACTCAGAAAAAAATTACTGGGCATTGGACGGGCAGTGTTACTTTACCCCCTCTATTCCCCAGGCTTTGCATCTACGGACTACCACCTTATTAGATCTCTTCAGAACAACTGCGCTGAAAAAACCTTCGATGAAGTTCAAGACATCGAAAGTGCGTTACCAGATTATTGTTTTTTTTTTTTTTTTTTTTTTTTTTTTTTTGACTCCAAAGATAAGGAGTTTTACGGAAAGGCAATTCAATTACAACCAGAAACATGGAAACAGGTCATAGATAATAATGGCAATTATGTTAAAGAATAAAAATGTTATTCATTACAAAAAGGGGTTTTTTTTTCTCTACTATAAACGGATAGAGCTTTTGCACAGATCTAATAATATGCGTATTTGAAAAATCACGTATAAAATACACAGTCGAGGTACATTATTGTGACCACCTCCTACTTTTGACGTCGACAGCGCATAGCCAATAAAAGAAAGCACGTCTCGTGAGCCGGCTTGGAGGGTATATAAGGTGTATTGCATTCTGAAAACATTTCACTCATTGCACTCATGGATAGAAGGAGCGCTTTATCAGATTTGCAAAAAGGGATTAATACCGGCTTTCTGACCAAGGGTGGCAGTATTTCTGAAACAGCGCAGTTTGTGAACTGTTTTCGTGCTGCTGTGGATAAAGTGTATCGTGATTGGAGAAATGGAACCATTGCGAATGAGCGACGTGCAAACTGTGGAGCATCACGTGCCACTGATGTGAGAGGTGAACGTTGGCTGCGAAGGAGGGTGAGGGCCAATGGATACCCTACAGTGGAGAAACTCACTGGCCGAATGAACCAGGGGGCTGCCGGAAGTGTGTCTAAAGCGACAGTTCAGCAAACCCTGCTCCGTACGGGGCTCCGATGCAGACGGATGGTCACTGCACCTATGCTACCGAAGGTACATCGGCGGAAAAAACTTAGATTTGCACGACCGTACAGGTATTGGACCTCCACTGATTGGCAAATGATTGCCTTCTCCGATGAGTCACGTTTTCTGCGTCATCGAACAGATGGACATTGGTGTATAAGGCGAGAAACATCGGAGTACAAACACTCTTCAACAATTGCTGGAAAAACACAAGCACGTGGGGGCAGCGTTATGGTCTGGGGAATGTTTTCGAGGCATTCACTGTGTCCACTCATACCTGTGGAAGACACTATGGACCAAATTCATTATGAGTCCATCCTTGCAGACCACGTACAGCCATACATGCTGATTGTCTTCCCTGGGGCGGATGTGATCTTCCAGCGCGACAGTGCGACATGTCACATAGCTACAAATGTCCGAAAGTGGTTGGAACAGCACGATGAAGATTTCAAAGTATTTTCCTGGTCCCCCTAATTCCCCAGACTTAAACGCAATTGAGCATCTGTGGGACCACCTCGATTGTGTTGTTCACTCGGTGGATCCTCCATCACACATCCTCCAGCAGCTATCAGATGCACTGCAGTCAGCATCCCTCCACATACTTGTGAACACCTTCTAGCATCTTACTGGGTCACTCCCAGTCCATCTAGCTGATGACCACGCTGCACACGGCGGTTGCTCTGGATATTAGCTGGGGGTCACAATAATGTGATTCGAATGTGTAAAACGAACAGGTAGATGTTCATTTTAAAGAGATACATATTTTTTATTTAAAGAAAGATTTAATTAGTTTTATGTTGCAGGGGGAGATTTTCGTGTTGAACACTGAAAGCAACAGATTATAGGGCTACGTGTAAACCTCCCTGTTTTGCATTAATTAATGTAACCCTGACAGTCTTCGGAGCGAAATTAGAAAGGGAGAGTAAAAGAAGCGAAACAATTGCACCCTACTCTTAATTAAATTAAGGAAAAGCAATCAGATTATGGGAGGCCCACCACAATTCAATATTCATTAGAGGCATGTTTTTTCCGTATTGAGAGACAAACGCAGCTTTCCGCTAAACGTGGCGACAGTAAATCCGGATTTCGAAAACAATTTAACATTCTTTTATTGGTAGTTTTCTTCTCACTGAAAAAAATTCGTTACGATGAAAAAAATCCATCAGTTATTTTTCCGTTCGATTGACGGATTTTTCTCCAATTAGGACGCATAATATTTTCTCTGACGATTCTTGATTTTCTAAAGTTCCTTTATAAATGTTCACCGCAAAATATGTAAACAAAAATATTCATGTTTTCGATAACATCTCTAGTATTGGTACAACTGTACACATATATACAGAGTGATTCAACTAAGCGTGTGCAAAATTCTGGGAGGGGTAGGTTGCACCAAGATAAATCGGAATCACATAGCAATGCAGTGTCGGAAACATCATCTTCATATGCTAGTGTACGGAGAGGATGAGAAGTGAAAGAGCAGCACGTAAAAGAAAAAATTCTTTTTATTACTCACAAGACATTTGCGAATTGCATTGAGGTTACAGAAGGTGTTCAAAGTTACGACCATGAGCTGTAACATACATGCGCGTTATGTGCATTGAAGCAACCTTCCCCTGTAAAGCACGCTTCGTCTGTGAATAGCACAAAAGCAGGAAATTGGGGTTCTGCCGCACTCTTCTGCAGGAACCATTGCGCAAATGCAATGCGCTGGGGGTAATACTCAGGGCTTAGTGTCTGAACGCGCTGCATATGATATGGATGCAATTGGTCTTCTTGCAGAACCCTCCATACGGTGAATTGGGACACGCCGAGCCCGTGGGCAATTGCTGGTGTGCTGGTACTTGCAGTGTCTGCTATATGACTTAACACATTCTCTTCGATGGCAGGAGTGCGTACCCATCGTTCCCGACACCCGGCAAGCCCCTGGAAAGAACCAGTGTCGCATAACCTCTGATGCAGCTTTGCAAACACTTGGTGGTTTGGCACTCGTCTCATCGCGTAGCGTTCCAGGTCCGCAGCTCCGTATGTGAGGTGCATATCAGCCATTTCCCCGTTCGTGAACTCAGCCATCCTACTACCTCTGCGGGCGGTTTACAAATGACGGTATCCTGAAAGAACGTATGAGCAGTCACTCGGCCGAACAACACTATCTACCGCATGAAGATGGCGTTTCCGACCCCGCATTGCTGTGTGATTCTGATTTGCCTTTGCGCAACCTATCTCTCCCAGAAGTTTGTACACGCTTAGCTGAATCACCCTGTATATGCTGACATTTCCCGTCTGCACAGTATTTACCAAAAAAATCACTACAGATTCATGTGCAGATAATGAGGTCTGTGGTGCGTTGATCACAATGCATTAATGCTTTACCACACAGTGGAATGAAAATTCTTAGGAAAGTTTAACGCTAACAAATTTCAGTGTGAAGAAACCACAGTCTGTACATTTTTACAATTATGTATATAACAACGGACTTATGCTGTCTCCTAACTGCAGATCTGAACAGGTTTGGTAGGATATTGGTGTCGCCCCAACTCGTGCTAACCTTAAGATAAGCAATGATAAATGAGCACTAATATATACAAAATTAATGAACTTAGTATAAATTCTGTTGATTTTTATTTGTGTAGAAACACATTGGCGTAGTTCAGCTTCAGCTCACAAACGTGCGGCTTTATCAAGGCTCACGTTTGTGAGAGGGAGCTCGAGGGTCATTTCAAAAGTTTTGCACACTGTGGATTATTTCTTAAAAAACGAATTTATTCCACAACATACCTTTATAGGCCTTCAAAGTATTCTCCGTGTTTCTGTCTTGTATTCCAGTCAGGACACCTCCATAGTTGAGTCGTCGGATTTATTTTTTATTTATTGGAGGTTTAACGACCACCGTGAGCAACTCAATGGGCTATAAGTAGTCGCCCGTCCCTAATTTAAAGTCACTGGTTCCAGGGAAGGGAGAGAGCCAGTGCCGTAAGACAAACACAACATCAATGCCTCACCGGGATTTGAACCCGGATCTCTTTCGGACGAATGATCAGAGGCCATCGCTTAGACCACTGCGCCACCGGGGAGGCGGCGTCGGATTACTCTAGTCGCCTCATTAGACACATTCTGAATCGTTTCCCGCGGAGTGTCTTCTTAACTTCTGGGAACAATAGATAGTTTGATGGGCTCATGTCAGGACTTTATGGGCGTGAGGAAGCAATTCCCATCCACACTTTTCCAGAATGTCGTTTATTGTACGAGAAACATGCGACCTCGCGTTGTCGTACAAAATGATGACACCAGCTTCGAGAATGTCGGGCCATCTTTGGCCAATCTTTAGGCGCAAAACATTTTCAAGAGTTCTTCTGTAGTATTCCGCTGTTTGCTTCACATGCAATCTCTTCACATATTTTCCGTTGATCTTCTTCCAAAATGCTCTTGACGATAACCACAGAAGTGTTTTTTTGTTTTTTTTATTGAAGGTTTAAAGACCACCGTGAGCAACTCAATGGGCTATAAGCAGTCGTCCGTTCCTAATTTAGGGCCACTGGTTCTAGGGAATGAAGAGAGGCAGTGTCGTTTAACAAACACAACATCCATGCCTCACCAGGATTCGAACCCCTTTCGGACGAATGATCAGAGGCCTTCGCTTAGACTACTGCACCACCAGGGTGGCCCACAGAAGTGTCGTCCGTTGCATCTCATGGCTGGCTGCTTCCTGAATAGTCTTTGATGCTTTCCGGACCTTGGCGGAAACGAGAAGTCCACCATGACACTGTTCTACGAACTACTATACTAACCCCACAAACTTCACACAAAGCTTTATGAATTCCGCTAGGGGATTTTCCTCGCAAAGTTTCAATGTTAATGTAGGATCGCTGGTCTGACCTGACTCATTTTCTTCCTCCATTTCCAGGCAGAATTTTTCGGAACAGAAACAAATTATCCAACAAACGTAGACACAACTTTGTAAACTGAAGTCTGACTTACAACTGGCGCAACGATTAGAGCGATTGCATAATCCTTTGGGCAGAGCCTGCTCACTGTGCAAAACTTTTAAAAGACCTACGTACCAACGTATATGGAGAGAACTAACAGTGAACGTTACCATTTGAAAATATATGTACTGTGAGCTGTTGTGCAAAAATGGGAAAAAGAGCGCATGAACAGACGTCTACAAACAAAGCCAAAACAAAACAAGGTCTTAAGATTTTAAGAAATGTGTCCACAAGGGTTGCAGATCACGAGAGACGGTATCGTTGCATACGTACTCCGTTGTGAACATTTCCGTTGTCTTTCTGATGGCGGTCTCAATGCGGGTGGTGTATGGTGCCATCTGTTTGCATGTTGCTCATTGCAGTGTCGCATCCTTTAGACAAACTTCACTTGCAAGGGCTGAATTAAGGCCTTCGTTGTCCACATTCGTTTTGTTCTCAGCCACCGTGGGGCCAAATGATCTGTTAGTCATTCCTATATAAGCACACCGGACAAAAAATTATTCACCCCAAACAGGAATGACAGTAGGAAGTTACCGGCTGCACAGAGGTCGCCGTGATAGCATTGTTGGGAGATAAATATCACTAACGTGGTCTACAGGATAATTTCTGTTCTGTGCAGTGGTGAAGAGCAACGTGTGTGTTGAGTTTAGTCTGCAACATGGGTCTTAAGACAGACGTTACTCAGCGAGGAAAAGAAGCCATCATGTTAGGCTGTGCCCACGGACACAGAGTGAAGGAAGTCGCCCAATTTCTTGCTGTGTCGAAGCGTACTCTCTAGAGGGTCTACAAACAATAGTGTAGTTCGCAGTCAACTGAAAATCGGCGACAAAACTGTGGCAGGGAAACGGTTCTCACCAACAGGGACCGCCGCCATGTTTCACGCCATAGTAACTGCAAGTCACATTTCAAACCAGGCAACAATTGCTCCAGTCAGTCAGTGAAAGTCCACTCCAACCAATATCCGAAAGGACTCTGCGACGAGAACTACATGCGATGGACATCTGGAGCAGAGTCCCACGGAAGAGGCTTCTCTTAACAGCAAGTCACACGGTATCAATGGGTCCAGAGGCACCAAAACGTTTCTATGGAGGATTGGAAACGCGTAATTAGGTCTGATGAGTCTCGTTTTTGTTTTTACTCTAATGATAGGAGGCGACGAGTGCATCGCAGGCTCAATGAAGCCTTTAATCCTGATTGTGTTGAAAGTGTTGATCAAGCTGGAGGGGGTTCTGCGATGTTTGTCATGCCACGAAATGGGCCCTCTCGTTGCAGTGACGATAAATTTGAATCAGCATGTCTATCTTCGCATTTTGAATGTTGAAGTGTTGCCCTTTGCCCTGCATCTCCAGGAGAAGCATCACATTGCCCCTCTTGTTTTCCAAGACGAGAATTGCCGTGTGCACAGGGCTAAAATTATGTCTGAGTGGCACGACGAACAATCAGCAACACTGTCTCACCTCGACTGACCCGCCAATTCCCCAGATTTAAATCCTATTGAAAATATTTGGGATCATCTGGAACAGAAGGTAAAACGCCATAATAGACACCCACGTACTCTGGAGGAACTTTGGGACCGATTGAAGCACGAGTAGCTGCAAATCGATGTTCAATACATTCAGATTTTCGTGGAGTCGCTACCACACCGGATCAATGCTGTTATGAAGGCAAGAGACGACGTCATCCGTTATTACGTAAGTTCTACCAGTGGTGACTAATGTTTTGTCCAGTGTCCTTTGCACGTTTGTGTTCCTTCTGGATATTCCAGCGGGATGGTGTAAAAACCAGCCTTCTGGTCAGTGTCGACTTCCCTCATGGGTAAAGGTTACTCATAATAGAGGGAGCTGTCTTGATGCCGAAGCCTAATTTCTTTAAGGCATTTTTTACAAGAAACAAGAAGCCTGGAATGTAGTGATCCGAAAATGTTTAAATAGTACTTGTAAGTCGGTGCATTTTCATTTATGAGGTTTTTTAGGAATTCCTTTTCGCCTCTATATCAGCAGCACGAACTATAAACCTGTTATTCGTTATAATCGCTCCCTTCAAATCAGTTATTCTCTGCCTGCTCCGTGACTCAATATTATATGATAGGAACATATATTAAAATATATTGATAGAAACGGGATAGTTACCCTGACATGGACATCATGTCACTGGGTAGGAGCAAGTGAATCAAACATCTCTGTCGTTCTTTACGTTCTAACCCATTGTCATAGACCTTTCAGCAAGTAATCACTCAGGATTGCTGCCAATCGTCCCGTTAAATGATCACTTTGAACAAAAAAGCTAAGGAGAAAGCAATGCTTTCGATGCGCAGGTTTACTCCTTCCATCCGCGTTTGCCAACTTTTTAGATAGCGAATATATTCCTTCCAGCTGATTTCAGCCCACTTTGCCAACCCCGAGTTATTTCGATGCATCCAGTTAAAGCGTAGACAGTCCTATTTACTTTCCCTTTCTGATGCATAGGTTCACTGATTCCAGTCGCGTTCAGACCACTTCTTGGACAGCGAATATATTCTTTCGAGCTGATTACACCCACTTTTCTAACACCGAGTTAATTCGTCCCAGCCTGTTAAAATGTAGACAGAGTCTTATTTAATTTCACTTTCTGATGCACAAGTTCACTCTTTCCAGCCACGTTCGGCCCACTTCTTAGACGTCGAATATATTTGTTCGAGCTGATTTCACCCACACCCCTAACACCGAGACACCGAGTTAATTCTTCCCAGCCTGTTAAAGGGTTAAAGTGTAGACAGAGTTCTACTTACTTTTATTTTCATACGCACAGGTTCACTATTTCCAGCCGCGTTCGGAAAGAGTAAACCTGTGCGTATGAAAAGGAAAGGTAAATAGAAATCTGCTCGAACGAATATATGCGTTCGAGCTGATTTTATCCACTTTCCTAACCCCGAGTTAATTCGTCCCAGCCTGTTAAAGGGTTGAAATGTAGACAGACTTCTATAAACTTTCACTTTCTGATGCACAGGTTCACTTTTCCCAATCGCGTTGGGCCCACTTCTTAGATATCAAACATATTCGTTCGAGCTGATTTCTTCCACTTTCCTGACACCGAGTTAATTCGTCCCAGCCTGTTAAAGAGTTAAATTTTAGACAGAGCCCTATTTACTTTTATTATTTGTTCGAGAAACTCCTTTTCTGTACTAGGGTGAAATGACCTCAACGAACCTGTAGTGTTCTCTGCAGAAAACGGCAGCCAAAGAAAACTATATACAGTATAAAGAAATTATAAATACACAGAAATATTCTTGCTATTTCTTGATTATCTGCTACAGAATGATAATTGCAACACAAAAACATTTCATATATAATTAATTTGTATTATAGAAGATTGTCGGGCGGTATAGTCTTTCAAGATATTTATAACATTATTACACATAAGTAAAGCTAACGAGCACATTTTGCTGTAGAGACATTATAAAGAGACATTAGATATTACAAAGCGGAAAATAATATTTCCTGAATTAATAATTTATAGCACAGCCATTTCCCTTAATTAGCAAAATAATTTATGTTCAGCATTGCTGCTGTTACCAAGTCTTGTAACGAGCTACCGTTGAATTTGTCTTTTATTTTATTTTTTGTTTTGGTTTGAGTTTCAACGACCACCGTGAGCAACTCAATTTAGGTTCACTGGTTCCAGGGAAGGGGAAGAGTCAGCGCCGTAAGACGAACGCAACATTCATGCATCACCGGGATTCGAACCCGGACCCATCTCGGACGAATGATAACCTTAATTTTGTCCCAACAGCGACGTACTGCGACTTGAAATTCTCTAGATGAAGAGCATTGCTTTTATTTTCATATGCAAGCCCGACAAGCAACGAGGAGACATTTCCCTTCGGATTTAAATCTGGGATCTGAGACGGCAGGTCAATTACCTCCATTTTTTCATTTGTAAACCACTGTTTTGTGGAATTGAAAGCATGGCAGGACGCCTTATCTTGTCGAAAAATCCAACTGTTTCCACTTAGTAGGGGCCCAAATGGATTTAAATATTTATCCATCATAGCTTGGTGACTCCTGGATGCTATTCGGTGATCGATAATGGTAATGTCCGATTTACCGCCATAGCCAAAAACTACCCACACCCATACGCCACTTCCCCTCATTTGTCTGCAAAAAATTTGTTCGGGCTTCTTCTGTCAATCATGCCAGTAACATTTATTTCAATCAGGGCCATCTAAATTAACTGGTCTCTCATCAGAGAGCACAACACTTTTCCTTTTACCAGACCAATTAATTGGATTTTTGGACCAGTCCAATTGTCTGCGTTTATGTTCATCACTGAGTAAAGGCTTTGACTTTATTTCAATGTTCGCAGCATTTTTGTTTTATTTTACAATTTTTGCCTCTGTTGTATGAGACACATTTTAGGCAAAGTTCGAGCAATTTATCAACAATGAATGAAATACGACATCACACCATTGTACAATACAAATTAGAAGACGTGAATCCGTTATTGGTATAAATATGATATGGATGTTAAGTCAGATAATATTCGAAAACTTTAAAATTTCGTCGTTCTGGAGCGGGAATCGAACCCGCGTCTCCCGGAGTATGCTAACCATTACACCGCCTAGAATGACCAAGTCTCAAGTTTCTGATTAATTTGAATATAGCCACGACTGGATTAGCTAGTAGAAGCAACCGGCATTCTTGTTTAGCGAATCTGAAGGTTTAGAATTAATTCCCGTGATTGCCCGGAGGCGCAGAATATCAATGAATGAAATATGGGATTACACCATTGTACATTACAAATTTGAAAGATGTGAATCCGTTTATTGGTGTATATATGACATGGATGTGAAGTCAGATAATATCCGAAAACTTGAAAATTTCGTCGTCCTGAAGAGGGAATCGAACCCGGGTCTCCCGAAAAACACAATTTTAGGACGACGAAACATTCAAGTTTTCGGATATTATCTGACTTAACATCCATGTTATATTTACACCAATAAACGGATTCACATCTTCCAAATTGTATAACGTTATCAACAGTTGCTATTGGGTTGTCGGAAAAGTCATGACGTATTTTGGCACGCGATGGTGGTTGGGCGGTTTTGGAAGTACTAGAGGCATGCGCAGCTCTATTATCGCTATGGCATTCGACAGGTGCTAGTTCTAGCTGCAGTCTAAAAAGAATAGTGAGCGATTTGGTTGATTTGCGGAGATTTGACATCAGGTTGAGATGGAAGACTAAACTATACATTTTCGCCATATTTTGCTGTTTTACTTCCGTAAATGGAAGAACGTGCGTCAAGCTTGTGAAAAGTTGCGTAAAGTGTACGGTGATAATGCTCTACAAGAACGTCAGTGCCAGCGTTTGTTCGTAAAACCCCGTGCTGGTGATTTTGACCTCAACGATGTTCCTCGGTCCGGGAGGTCCACTGAGGTCGATGACGACCAAATCCAGACATTGATCGAGTCAAACCCACGTTACACGACACGTGATATTTCAGACACATTGCACATCCATCATTCAAGCGTTCACGACCGCCTGAAGAAGCTGGGATACGTAAGCAAGCTCGATGTGTGGGTTCCCCATGCACTCAAAGAAGCTCAATTGACGGCGCGTATAAACATCTGCGATACGCTCATTGAACGTGAGGAAAACGATCCTTTTTTGAAGCGAATGATATCTGGTGACGAAAAGTGGATTGTGTACAACAATGTGCTGCGCAAACGGTCTTAGTCCCGACGTGCTGCTTTGCCTCAAACGCCATCCAAAGTAGACATTCATCAGCGGAAGGTTCTGGTCTCAGTGTGGTGGGATTTTAAAGGTGTCGTGCTTTTCGAGCTCCTACCACGGAACCAAACAATCAATTCGAATGTGTACTGTCGGCAATTGGACAGTTTGCACGAATCCATCATCCAGAAACGTCCAGAGCTCGTTCATCGTAAAGGTGTTGTGTTCCATTACGACAACGCGAGACCATACACAAGTTTGATCACCCGCCAAAACTTATTGGAGCTTGGGTGGGATGTGTTGCCACACCCAGCATACTCGCCTGACTTTGCGCCGTCAGACTTCCACTTGTTTCGCTCTTTTCAACAGTCCTTGCGCGGTATAATGTTCAATTCAGATGAGGCTGTAAATCAGCACCTTGTACAGTTTTTCGCCACGAAAGACAGGTCCTTCTATGAACGAGGCATTCTGCAGCTCACTGAAAGATGGCAAAAAGTTATGGAACAAAACGGGTATTATATCATTGATTGATGATTTGTTCTTTCTATCAATAAATTTCCTTTGCAAAACATGGCTAAACTACGTCATGACTTTTCCGACAACCCAATAAATGACGAAAAGTCACTTACCTCTTACTCAGTTATGGCCTCCGTCCTGCTTTTTTTGTTTTTTTTGTTTTTGTTTTACTTGGTTTATACTTATTCCTTGCAACATTTTGCACGGTTCGTAAAAGGTCTTCCTATTAACTTGGCAATTTCTCTATAAGATTTGTTTTGGCCAAGATAAAATAACACTTTTCTGATCTCTTCCTCTCGTAACTCTGTACCCCTCTGCATGTTAACGCTGAATGTTTACATCCGATAAAAGGAATGTGGAGAATCTGCGATAAGCAGGGCCCGATATACGAGAATCGGGCCCTAGGCCCAGCACGAAATGAGACAATGCACCCGTCCACATCCTTGAAAGAGTAAGTACATTTGTCGACATTAAATATTATCAATTAATTTAAAAGTTAATTTAATAAATGGGACATTGTGTCGGGGAAAATAAAAAATTATATCTGCTTTTATTAAATCTTAATATTAGTAAGGAAATTCGCACTTAAAAATACAGACGGGAAAGTAAAACAGTATTTAATAGTTAAATATTGCTATGTTTGCATTTAATTATGAAATAATTCAAATATCCACAGACGTGGGACACGGGTGGCCTAGTGGGTAACGTTCGTGACTGCCACGGAAAGGACATCAGGTTCGATCCCAGGCAGGTACGAACACTCGATCCACTAAATATTCGCCGTGCGTCCGATGGGCACGTTTGGCCCCCCGGTAATAAATAAGGACGTCTTCCTCCCCCTTTCTACTTAGCTTCCGTGTCACTTTCCTCTCCGGCACTTCCCAGGTAGCAATATTATGTTGGACCAACCGTGGGCTTTCAACGGTCGGCCCATCGACGAGGCGACTTGGCGGCCAACAATTGGATATGTGTTGGTTCAATGGTTGGATCTACATTGGAAAACTGTTGCAAACAGTTTTCCAATGTGATCATGTGTTGTTGGACAACCATGGTTGGTCATGTGTTGTTGGACAACCATCGGACAACCGTTAAGTGGTCATTTGTTGATAAATGGTTGGTCATGTGTGGTTGGAAAAACCATTGTTAAATCTTCGATAAACAAAACAACCTTCGCACAACGCTGCCGACGCAAAAATATCATTGGGCCAACCGTTGGCCAATGTCAGTGTGCTACTGGGGTCTAGCCCAAATCTCCTAGCTTCCCATTTCTAAGGGTTGTTTAAGACCTGTGGTCAGAGACTCCCTTCCTAAAATCCTCTACATATGATCATTTGATCATATCCACAGACGTTAAGTTATTCATCCCCATCTAATTTTATTTTTAACCAATGATCATGATTTAGACTTAGTGAAGACATGTTTTGGAGGCAACGTAAACTTATATGTAGCTAATTAATCTGCTGTGAAGTGCTCAACAATATAGCAGAATAATTCTATTAACAGGAATAATCCTTTGATTTGAGCAAACATGCATATCTGGATAATTCTCACACTTATAAAAGCACATAATTCAGCCCATTAGACCTAAGTAATTTTAAAATCGGATACTTTACAATATATACTCAAAGCTCTTACAAAGTGTCTTAGCAATACAAAACCCTCTCAACAGCTGTATATTATATATAGGAATATAGCACATTTATATTTCATCTGCAAGTTTTAGATGAAAAGCACTGTAATTTTCCTGCCTTATCCCATTACTCACATTTGAAATTAAAGAAAAAAAAAGTCTTTTTTCCCCTTATTTTTTCCCCTTCATATAATAATTAAATAATAAAAAATACATTTTGTTCTGAGGCCTCCTAAAATGTTGAGCCCTAGGCCCGTAAATCAGGCACTGAGTACAAGTAACGTAAGCTACGTAAGGAAGATTTTTGATATTTCGTTCTTTAACGCTGTTTTCTGAACTGTGCTTACCTGCCCCGGTGGCGCAGTGCTCTAAGCGATGACTTATGACCATTCGTCAGGAAAGGGTCCGGGTTCGAATCCCGGTGAGGCATGGATGTTTTGTTTGTCTTACGGCGCTGGCTATCTCCCTTTGCTGGACCCAGTCGCCCTAAATTAGGGACGGGCGATTGCTTATAGCCCATTGAGTTGCTCACGGTGGTCGTTAAACCTTCAGTCAAAAAAAAACCTGTGCTTATAATTGTTCTCAAAATTTCTACTTTTCTATTAAATTAATTTATTTACTGACTGGTTGTCAGGAAATTCAGTCCAGTGTCAACTGTTTTACAGTGACACTGGACTGAATTTCCTGTTTTTAAAAATTAGGTAGATTTTTAGCCTTATTTGCCTTCGGTTATTGAACGCTCGTTTTCTAATTAAAATAAATAAAGTCTGCACTTTTTGTTTTGTTGTTCTTCTAACTTCTATTCGCCGATAGAAAAACGTCAGTGTATTTACAATTTTTTTATATAGTGTGGAAGAGGTGCTATGACATAGCTACAAAAAAGTATGAAAATTTCAATAAAATGTAGCTAATGCGTACAGAATATTCCTACTACTAGAATTGAAACTATAAAAGCGATTGAAATAAGTAATTTTCTGCAACACAAAACAAAGAAAAACAATGGGCACATATGATTTACCAGTCAAATCACTGTCGGCGCAATGTATGTAATTCGCGTAAGCACTTGTGTCGTTTGTGTTTCTTCATATCCGAAAATCAAGAACAGCTGTCCCATGGTAACGAGCGAATCCTTTTCTAAAAGGTTACGTAGTATTTGCAACTCACGAATAGAAGGAGCAAGGAAATTGCTTTTTTGTATTCCTTGCTCTCTTTATCTGGATCATTCAGCAAAACAGAGCAGAAAGAAATCGCTTTTTATTCACTACCTGATTTTCCGCCAGTCGAAGCAGAAAGAATCGGTCGTTCAATGTAACGAAGGAGAAAAAACGCAGCCGAATACGAAATTAATGCAAGGAAATTGAGAAAAAATATATTTTTCTATGAAAGATGTTTAGGAAATGTAACGACGTATAAGAACTTTTGCAAACATATTTCTCTACAACATAAAAATAAAAGAAAATATGTTTTCTCCAGTTTCCCTACTCCGTGCTCATTTATCAGGAGATTACCCTTGTTTCAATGATGGCCAAAAATTGAAGGAATGCTGGGCGATTTATAAATGAGAAACGAAATCGATAAGTTCACTTTAAAAGCCAATGAAACTTGGTCAGACTGTTTTGGAGCACTGATACCGTAATCATTGTCAAAGATTATCAATCCACTGCTCGATGAAGGTCTCCCCAAGCTTCTTCCACAACGGTCTGTCTTGGGCCAGTCTCCTCCATGGTTCTCCCGCATACTTTTGAATTTAATCCATCCATCTCCCATGTGGTCTTCTTCTGGATCTTTTCCTGTCCCTTGGAATCCAGTCTAAGATTTCAGCTGTCCATCGATGGTCTGTCCTTCTGGCAATATGTTCAGCCCATTGCCATTTCAGGGATTTTACTCTGTTCATGATGTCTTCCACTCTTGTCATTTTTCTGAGCCACGAGTTCCTCTTCTTATCTCTCCTGGTTACACCAAGCATGCATCTCTCCATGCTACTTTGAGTTGTCTGCAGCCTTTGTATGTCTCTTTTAGTTAAGGTCCACGTCTCTGCACCATATGTAAGCGCTGGAAGGATGCATTGATCAAACACTTTTCTTTTAAGACAGAATGGCATATTGCTCTTGAAAATTATGCTGTTTCTTCCAAAAGCTCTCCAGGCAAGTTTTGTACGCCGATTAATTTCTTCATCAATATGACCCTCACTTGATATCTGCTGTTCAAGATAAATGTAGGTATTGGTTATCTCCAGCTGTTCCCCATCAATCGACAAATCTTCATTTCTTGTAAAAGCATTGAACATCACTTTTGTCTTCTGAAAGTTCATTTTTAATCCCACTTCTTTACTCTTGTCAGCAAGTTCGTGAATCATACTTTGCAGCTCTGATAGGGTAGTTGCAAAAATAACTTCGTCATCAGCAAAACGAAGGTGGGTTAGATAATCTCCATTAATCTTTATCCCTTTGTTTTCCCTGTTCAGTGATTAAAAGACATTTTCCAATGTGGCATTAAAAATGTGGCTGTTGTTCGATATCTGCTGATTCCTATATATACACTGCTGGCCACCCAAAATGCAACACCAAGAAGGAAGCATCCGATTGGCCTGAAATCCGCAGCATGTGTCACCCGCTAGAGGACATGCAAACGATTAGCATTGAAGGGCATATGCAAATCACGCGCGCCCGACACGCCACCGAGAAGCACTATAGGAAGGGTGCGCAGAAGGCGGGGTGTAAGTAGTGGAACTGTGTTGTGCTGCCGGACCTGTGCGTGGGAAGCTTCCTGATGTCTCGTCTCAGAATACGGCAGTCATTCCAGCACGTTTCGGAGTTCGACAGAGGACGAATAGTGGCTTATCGCGACAGCGGTTTATCGTACCGAGACATCGGCGCCCGTGTGGGATGACATCCAGCCACAGTGAGGCGAGTGTGGATTCGGTGTTTGCAGGAGGGACGGACGGACCAACGTGAGCGATTGCCGCAGTCCCGGCACACCACCGAACGAGAGGACCGTCATGTTGTGCGGCGGGTATTGACGGCTCGCACCGCCACATCACGAACGTTAACGCAGGAATTAGGGTGTGTTGCGCAACAACCTGAGTCAGCCCGTACCGTTCGACGTCATCTGCAGGTGCGGGAACTTGTCGCACGGCGCCCATTGCTGCGATTACCATTGACGTTACACCACCGCAGAGTGCGGCGGCAGTGCGCCATTGAACGCCGCACCTGGACTACGGAATGGCACGACATTGTCTTCTCCGACGAATCCCGCTTCTGCCTGCAACACCACGATGGTCGGATCCGCGTGTGGCGGCACCGCGGCGATAAACTGTATGACGCCTGCATTATGCATCGCCATACCGGTCCGTCGCCCGGCGTTATGGTTTGGGGCGCAATTGAATATGACACACGCACCCCTCTGGTACGCATCGCCGGTACACTCAACAGCCACCACTACATCTCCGACGTTTTGGAGCCTGTAGCTCTCCCTTACCTGCTGGACCTGCCAGCGGCCACGTTTCAACAGGACAATGCGCGCCCGCACGGGGCACGCGTCGTGCAACAATTCTTTATGGCCCACCAGGTGTCACTGCTGCCGTGGCCCGCCTGTTCTCCCGATATGTCGCCCATCGAACACGTCTGGTCACTGATTGGCAACCGAGTGGCCCGGCAAGCACCACCCGCGGCTACGCCTGATGAACTGTCGCAACGTGTGGAAGCAGCCTGGACCGACATACCCCAAGCCCACATCCAAAGCCTCTTTCGTTCGATGCAGCGGCGTGTAGCGGCCGTTATTGCCAGCCATGGGGGCCACACGAACTATTGAT
The DNA here is from genome assembly GCA_039090855.1 of Macrothele yani. Classification (NCBI taxonomy): domain Eukaryota; kingdom Metazoa; phylum Arthropoda; class Arachnida; order Araneae; family Macrothelidae; genus Macrothele; species Macrothele yani. The sequence continues at coordinate 118,425,800 of CM076993.1, forward strand.
GTCTGCGTATTCTGCAAGTCGCACGGGCCTGTAAGCTCAATCGTTTCATCTTTGTATCTGTTGTTATGTGTCCAGTAAATCTGGCTTTGCTATCTCGTGTCCTTCTTGGTGTTGCATTTTGGGTGGCCAGCAGTATATATTTATATATATAAGAATCAACAGATATCGAACAAGAGCCACATCTTGCATTGATGAAAAAATTAGTCGGCGTATGCACATATACTTCGGTTTGTGAAATTTGCAACATCACGAAGGATTGCTAATAATAGCTTGAAACTTACATGATATGTACAAAAGGTTAGGGCGTGCAAATGATTAAAATGTCAGTGAAAATTCGCATGCGCATTTTCATATACCCAAGACCCGGCATTTCAGAGGGTTGGCGCCTTGTGAACTGTCCGGTCTTGGGTACAAAGAGCTGGGTCAAACGATATGTAGCAATCAGTGGAGATCAGACATTGAGTGCAAAGCATATTTCTTGTGTCTCACTACGCCCCGTTGCAAAAGCAGTTCGCATTATAAACACCAGGCGGACTTTGAGGAAGGATTGCTGGGATGAAAGAAGCTGGATCTTCCTACCGCGAAACTGGTACTTGTACGGGTTGAAACGCCAATTCGGGGGCGAACGTGGCCGTCAGTGGACAGATGAGGCTGGGACGAACGGAAATCCGGGATATGGACAGCAAAATCATACGACTGTACGGTATGTCAGACACCTCTACCGCATGGCGACATCCACGGTGTTAGAGCTGCAGTGGAGTATTGTCACAGGTAGAGATTTATCCTCCAGCACAGTTCAACGTCGTCTGCTTAACAGGAAGCTGCTCGCTAGCAACCCATTGCTGGGCATTTCTTTGACCCTCAACCACAGACGCCTCAGGCGGCAATGGGGCCTCGAACACAGACATTGGCTCGCTGATAGGCAAGAGGTAGTGTTTTCTGACGAGTCATCATTCATTCTAGTTGCACATCATGGTATTAACCAAATCGTGCCATTATACGTGAAATATATATATTATCTTAAACAATCATTTGATGTTTCTTAATATTTCTGTTTCACACGTTATGTTCTGTGAACGTTCGACCGGCTGATAAGCAGCGTCCGACGGTGAAAATTATTTGTGTGTTAATTGACCATTATAGTTAAAAAACACATATTAAGCGTGTTGATGATTACCACTTGAGAACTACCCCGTTTTCCTTCGTTGTCAGTAGAAACCACAGTTCTTCGTCCTTATCAAAACAAGGTTAGGCTTATGTGATTAGGCCTGTTGCACAAGAATACCGGTACATGCTTAGTACCGCCGTCATTCGTAAAATCGTTGGGATGAACATTAGGGTGATAGATATTTGAAGGTGGTGAAAGATATATGGAATTTGTACACTGTTGAATGGGCGTTAACGAAATGAAATGATTTGAACACAAAGGACAGCAAACGGTCTTCGAATTTAACATTAAAAGAACGCTCACCAAAGTTAAAAACCTGTATTGAAAGACGATGAAATAAAATAGAATGAAGTCGTCGCAGTAAAAATTCAAGCGAAAGAATAAAAGATTAGTATCACACCGTCGTCGTCCTGTCACACCGTCGTCCTGTCACACCGTCGTCGTCTCATCGCACCGTCGGCATTCCCGACGCGTGTTGGCACACATATATCGTGGCCATTCTCAAGGTTGTTGACTCAGCAAAGAGACCGGTGTGATACCAATCTTCTATTATTTCGCATGAATTTTACTGTGACGACGTCATTCTATTTTATTTCATCATCTTTCAATACAGGTTTTTAGCACGTCTTTTGTAAAAAAAGATCGTGCTTATGTTACCGGTTTGTCCGCCTGTACCCACGATATCTCTACAACTATTAGTCCGATTTGAAAAATTGTGTTTTGGATTGGAAAGCTTAAAATATGTGAATGACGATCCTTTATTTCATTTTTTTTACGATGTACAATTTCGCCGCTAGAGGGCATAAACGCAGATGATGTCGAATTCAAAAATCCGTTTTATTCCACATATTTGCTTCTAAACATCCGATTGAAAAAAAAATTATCTTTCGATTTCATTTATATCGAAGAGTATTTTAGATGAAGTTACTTTTTCAAATTACTCATAGATTTTCCGCTAGGGGGCATAAACGTAAATTACATTGTTCCCGATTATTCTTCTTCTAAAACTCCGATTTGAAAATTGTTTTCTTCAGCAGATACACGTCCTGATGAAAATCTTTTGCATATAATTTCAAATTTTTGGTAAATAATACTTTGGCCACCAGGGGGCGTAAGTGTTAATTTTTGCTTCTGATGTATTTGCCATAAAATCTGAGCTTCTAAAATAACGATTGAAAAACTTATTTCGTGGATTGGTGCCACTCACATAGATGAACCTTTTTTTGAATATTTTTTCTTAAAATATTCCAGTTTCTCCGAAAGGGGACGTAGATGTATATCTTATTTTCGTGAATATCTCTACTGCTAGGAGTCCGATTTGAAAAATTTCTTCTTAGTTGGATAGTGTTTTCCGTGCGACATGTTTTTCATATAATTTCAAAATTCTCAAGTAATTCATAGACTTTCCGCTAGGGGGCCTAGAGACAAATTGCGTTTCCCCCTATATCTCTGCTTTTAAATCTCCGATTTGAAAACTTTTCTGCACCAGATGCAGATCCTGATGTAATATCGTTTGCACATAATTTCTAATTTTTGTTAAAAAAAAATGGTTTGGCCATCAGAGAGCGTAAATCTTAATTTCCGCTTCTGATGTATTTGCAGCAAAATATGAGCTTCTAAAATCTCGATTGAAAAAAGTGGCTTATTCACCGATACTACTCATGTCGACAAATCTTTTAGGAACATTTTCTTCTTGAAATAATGCATGGTTTCTACGCTAGAGGGCGTAGACGTATATCTTATTTTTGTCAATATCCCTACTTCTAGTAGTCCGATTTGAAAAATTCCTTTTTTGTTGAATAGTGTTTCCGATGCGAAATGTTTTTCCTATAAATTCAAAATTTTTCAATCAATTCATAGACTTTCCGCTACGGGGAACAAAGGTAAATTGCGTTTTCTGCGTTATTTCTGCTTCTAAAATTCCGATTTGAAAAATTCTTTCTGTATCGCATACAATACCCGATTAAAAATATTTTTCACATAATTTCTAATGTTTGGTAAAGAATGGTTTGGCCACCAAGGAGCATAAGTGTTAATATCTGCTTCTGATGTATTTGTAACAAAATCTGGGATCCTGAAAACTCGACTAATTTTTTTTTCTTGGACTGATACCGCTCATATGGAAAAACCTTTTGAGAATACTTTCTTCCTAAAATAATGCATGGTTTTCCCACCAGGGGACGTAAAGTCACATCCTATTTTCGTCGATATCTCTGTTTGTAAGACTCTGATTTGAAAAATCCTTTCTGTGTTGGAGAACCTTTCCGGTGAGAAGTGTTTCTCATATAAATCCTTGTTTTTTTTAAAGCACAAGTCTGCAACCAGAGGGCGTAAACTCACGATTCCGTTTACAACAATATCTGTGGGATTAAAAACAAGATGGAAAAACTTCTTTCTTCAGTCAGATATTATTGTTTTCCATACCGGTTCCATTGACTTTGAATAGCTTTGATAAATTTAATTTGTGTCAGAACGGATTCAAAAGACGTGCTTATTACACCCGAAAATTCGGTGTCATCTTTCTTGTTAACTTCTGCAAGCGTTATTTTAATGTTAAATTCGAAGACCGTTTGCTATCCTTTGTGATCAAGTCATTCCATTTCGTTAACGCCCATTCAACAGTGTTCAAATTCCATATATATTTCACCACCTTCAAATATCTATCACCCTAATGTTCATGCCAACGATTCTACGAATGACGACGGAACTAAACATGTACCGGTATTCTTGTGCAACAGGCCTAATCACATAAGCCTAACCTTTTTATGATAAGGACGAAGAACCGGAAGAATCGTAGTTTCTACCGACAACGAAGGAAAACGGGGTAGCTCTCAAGTGGTAAGCATTAATACGCTTAATATGAATTTTTTAACTATAATGGTCAATTGACACATAAATAATTTTCACCGTCAGACGTCACGTATCAGCCGGTCGAACTTTCACAAAACATAACGTGCGAAACAGAAATATTCAGAAACATCAAAAGATTGTTTCAGATACTAGAGTCATGATTCAACCTGATGCACAATGATGGTTGCATACGTGTTCGAAAACCACGTGCCGCCCCGGTGGCGCAGTGGTCAAAGCGATGGCCTCTGATCATTCGTCTGAAAGGGGTCCGGGTTCGAATCCCGGTGAGGCATGGATGTTGTGTTTGTCTTACGGCACTGGCTCTCTCCCTTCCCTGGAACCAGTGACCCTAAATTAGGGACGCGAGACTGCTTATAGCTCATTGAGTTGCTCACGGTGGTCGTTAAACCTCCAATAAAAAAAAACACGTGGTTAAACGACGCTTTAGAGCGTCATACTGGTCCAATACCAAGCGTCATGGTTTAGGGCGCCATTGGGTTCAATTGGCGATCTCGCCCGATACGAACCGTGGGAACCCTCAATGTCCAAGATCGCTTCCATGCACAACAGATTCTGCTTATTCCCTAGCTTGTACGTTTGCCGGATATGTCCCCAGACAGAACATGTCAGAAACATATCAGCAAAGCTACTGGCCCGTGAAGGGCCTCTGCGAATCACCACAAAATTAACTCGGATCGTGCGTTGAAGCAACCTGGAAGGCTATTCCCCAGTTCGATATCAAACATCCCCTTCCATTCAATGCCACCATGCGTAGAGTCTGTCATTGTTGCTCGAGGTGGCGTCACACTATATTGAATTTTGAAGCAAAAAAATATTGTATAGCTCTACAAATGTAATCAGCTACCTGCTGTAACATGAAGAACCTGTGATATCCGAAAAGCTAAACAGCATGGCACTCTTCCACATCAGTGGTCAAAGGATTTCTGGTTAACCACAAAGAGGGCAACTACAAACAGCTGATTCACAACCTTCTCAAGAATTATAAAAAAACCTTGGGTGTCGGATATCCTTAAAAATATATTTCCTCCATTCACATCTGGATTTTCTGGCAACAGAGGAACAGTTAGCGATGAACAAAGAGAAAGGTTCCACCAAGTTATCCGAACGATGGAGGAGAGGTATCAAGGTAGGTGGGATTCCTCAATGATGAGTGATTACTGCTGGTTCTTGCAGGAGGAGGACAACACGACACATAAGAGAACAAAATGAACTATTTGTACGGGTGTACGAGTATGTGTGTTTAGATTTGTGTTAATATTGTTTACTCTATTCCATTCTTCTTTTGCTGTCTCATGCGCAGTAATATATGAATATGGTATTTATACTTTGTAACACTAATTCTATAGCTAACAAGACACATAAATGCTATAAAACATTACAATGTGAAGCTGTAATATGTACTTCGTGTATTAGATATATATGTATCTGGAAATATAGCAAATGTTCATACACAAAAAACTGTACGTGATGGGGAGTTTTTAGTCACATTTGAATTCAGCACCCCGAAATTAGTTAAAAACACCTTATTTCACTCATGTTATGAAGACAAAGTTTAAACATGTTGACTAATATCGACATGTTTAACCAGCAGACCATGAAATTAAGGAGGGTAAGAAAAAAAATAATTCGTAAAATCCGTAGCGCTGAATAATATGCACACCTTGAAACTCAGAAAAAAGGTTTTGCGATATACTCTGCACCTGCAATGTTGATTCCGAGACGTAATTTCCTGCAGAAAAATCCTGATTTACAGGATAACCCTGAAGTCCAAAGAAATAGGAATAAAATATACTCTAATTAAAAAAACTGTTCTTTTAAGTGTCTTTTTGTTACTTTCAAGTGAATAGACTGCAAAAAACACTAGTTTTTTCAGTATTGTCGCGTCCTACAATTCGGCTTATGGCAACCACGAACGTGTGCGACGCAGAGCTTCCGGCAGCACGTGATAGTCTGAAGAGTAAATAATACCGAATTCATTGCACTGTATGTTCTGTGTGTATTGCGTTTTCTTGTTTATGCCGTGTATTAAAACTTTACTTCCACTTTTAGTTTCCTTACCCTAAGTAAATTTTGAATTTGTTCTATTTTAACACGTCTCAATCTTAACGTTTCTCACTCACTGAATGTTACGTGGCAGCAGGCTTGAGGTCAAGAGTTAATGACGTGTACATGCTTGACAAGCTAAGAACGGAGCATACAGCTATGAGCTTAAACATTGAAACCACCTACTTAATATGATGTAGGTCCTTCTCTCGCCGCAAAAAAAAACTTTCACCCGATGAGGCATAGATTCAACGAGATGTTGGTAGGCGTCTCTTAATATTTGGCGCTATGCCTGTAAAGAAGATCCCGAAGTTCCAGTAAATTACGTGGTAGGAGCGATGTTGCTCGTACCCGTTTCTCCAACTCAAAACACAAATGCTCGACAGGATTCATATCCGGCGAATTTGGGGGCCATGGAAAAAATTGAATTCCACTTCATGTTCTCGGAATCATTCCTGAACCTTCTTCGCAGTGTGGAATGGTGCATTGTCTTGTTGAAAAACGCCATCTACACCAGGGGATATAGTTGCCATAAAGGGGGGCACTTGGTAAGCCAAGATGTTCATGCACGTGACAGCTGTCAGAGTTCGCCCTACAGGGATAATCGGTACAAGTGTTCCCCAAGAAGATATTGCCCAGACCATCGCACAACACATCCAGGTAAGAAGGCTTCCTTGGGTGAACGTCACACATGAGTTCGTCTGTTCGACATGGTTGTAACAGAAAATGGAAGTTGTTTGACCAGGAGACTGTCATCCAGTCTTCTATGGTCCAGTGTCGATTATTACATGCACACTGCAAGTTATGACAACGGTGAACGGAAATCGTTTGACCAGGAGACCCTTACCCAGTTTTCTATGGTCCAGTGTCGATTATTACGTGCCCACTGGAAGTGTTGACGACGGTGAACCAAAGTCGTTTGACCAGGAAACCCTCATCCAGTGTTCTATGTTCCAGTGTCGATTATTACGTGCTCACTGCGAGTGTTGATGACGATGAACGGGAGTCGTTTGACCAGGAGACCCTCATCCAGTCTTCTGTGGCCCAGTATCTATTATTACGTGCCCACTGCAAGTGTTGATGACGGTGAACGGGAGTCGTTTGACAAGAAGACCCTCATCCAATCTTCTATGGTCCAGTATCGATTATTACGTGCCCACTGCAAGTGTTGATGACGATGAACGGAAGTCGTTTGACAAGGAGACCCTCATCCAGTCTTCTATGGCCCAGTATCGATTATTACGTGCCCACTGCAAGTGTTGATGACGGTGAACGGGAGTCGTTTGACCAGGAGACCCTCGTCCAGTCTTTTGTGGCCCGCTGTCGATTATTACGTGCCCACTGAAAGTGTTGACGACGAAAATTGAAGTTGTTTGACCAGGAGACCCTCATCCAGTCTTCTATGATCCTGTGTCAGTTATTACATGCACAGTGAAAGTGTTGACGACGAAAATGGGAGTCGTTTGAGAAGGAGACCCTCATCCAGTCATCTATAATCCAGTGTCAATTATTACATGCACAGTGCAGGTTTTGACGACGGTGAACGGCTGAGAGCATAGGCACACGAATGGATCTGCAGCTGCGGAGACCCATATCCAAGAGCGTACGATGAACTGTGCGTTCGGGCCCTTCACCACAACTGAAATTATATGTAATATCAGCCACAGTAGCCTTTCTCTTGCTGCGGACACGACGAGATACCCTGCGCTGGCCTCTAGCAGCCGTGAGGCGCGGCCGGTCAACGCCTCGTCGACCGCTTACAGTGTCCCTTGTTTTGCACTATCTACTGCATAGCGTAAACAGCCCACCAGCGTCACTGTTTCGGAGATACTCTTACCAAAAGCGTCTTGCCATAACGATCTGGCCTTTGTCGAAATCATAGAAATCCTTTGCTCTTTGCATGTTGAGACGAAACGAAATACTGTCTGCGAGATCTCTGGCCCAGATATCATATACAGGGTGATGCATAATCAGTGTCGTGGTTTCAGTGGCATATAAACGGAAAACCGGAAACCACAAAAAGGATATCACAGACGACAACTAAAAGCTTTATTAACTGTATAATAAACACATCACATTGCTGAATCACTTTGACATGAGCGACTTTCGTGGCACGTAAGATATCCAAGCGATAATCAATTTCCCGCCAAGTGTTATCCAGCATTTGCGGGGTTACTATTGCTATCGCAACACCAGTTCTGGTCTTCAGGTCATCGAGGAAGGTCACAGGGTAACCGATATTTTTCACGTATCTCCACAGGAAGATATGCAGTGGAGTAATATCGAGTGAGCGTGGAGGCCACGGAATGAGTCCACCACGCCCAACCCAGCAGCGCCCAGGAAAATGCAGGTCCAGAAATTCTTGGACAAAAACAGCCCAATGCGGCGGTGCCCCATCGTGATAGACCACCACATTGGACTACCGGTCTTCTAACTGAGACAACAAGTACAGCTGTAGCATGTCTAGATAGGTCACGGCTGTCACTGTTTTGTCCACAAAGAAAAGGGGCGCTAAGACTTCCGAACATGACAGAGCGCACCAGACGTTCACCTTTTGACTGTTTCGTTCAACTTCTCGAATGGCGTGAGGGTTTTCGGAGCCTCATATTCTCCAGCATACCGGAAATCATTACTCAACTTATGAGGATAATAACTGTAGAATAAATCTCGCTCCTGTGTCCTGACCTTTAACCCCATTTCGATTATATTCAACAGAACCGGGAAAGTATACTTCCGGAACGACATGATAAAGTTTTGTCTAAATCGAAGCTTTATTACGTGAGTTATAACGCATAAGGGCGATGCAATGGATCCCGATCCTATGTCCTGACCTTTGACCCCACTTAACCCATTTTCAAGAGGGTTCGTCCCCAAGTGGTCCCCTAAGACATACTAAAATTTCATTGAAATCAAACAATATTTTTGCAAGTTATGAGGCATGAAATGGATCCCGTTCCTCTGTCATGACCTTTAACCCCATTTCGTCCATTTTTAATAGGGTTTATCCCCAGCTGATCCCCTACCACATACTAAAATGCCACCGAAATCGAACCATTTTTACGCGGGTTATCGTGCTGACAGACGGACAAAGATGGAGCATATACGCTTCTTCAACCTACGGTTGGAAAGCGTAAACTACGAAACGAGTAAAATCCGTAGGTCTACTGAAAAAGAGTAGCCCTACGACTATGACGTCACGGGCAAGTCACGTGACCTTATTGCAGGCCTGGTGAGGTATAAAGATGGCCTTGGCACAACCACTCCTTGGGCACAACTCACATTTTGTTGTAGAAAAAAATAGAAGTTAAGCGTAACACGCACACAACGCGTGACGTAATGAGGCAGATGGTCGCGAGAGTGTGACGTCATAAAAATTTAATAGGATCCACACACAAAGCGTGACGTAATGAGGCAGATGGCGTGACCACGCGCCAACATCTGAATCGCGAAGAGTGTGACGTCATAAGATTTCTAAGCAAGGGAAACATTAATAGGACGACGCTATGACACTAAAAACGTGGAACTCGGGGTGGTTATTAAACATACTAAACGAATTTTCCCAGAGTCAAGATCAAGCTAAATCGATTTCTAGTACCAGAAAACGGTAGGTTAACGACTTTCATCGAAATCCTTAGAGCCGTTTTCAAAATAATATTTACATAGATACAAGAATTGCTCCTTTAAGGTGGACGTCAAGTAATTTTGCTTCCTATATTTCTAATGGAAAAACTCCGTACGCATTTGCTTCACAATTAATGCGTTCCCTTGGATGAAAATTTGAACATCGATTAAAATAGCTTCATTTTATAACTTGGAATACTTAATATTTTCTAAAACATAACCATAATTATACAATCCAAGATTTGTCTACTGACGTCATCGAAGTACAGGTCGCGCCATCTTTTTACTGGTTTCAACACCACCAAAGGAAACGTTATTGTTTTTTAATATAATTATGGTTATGTTTTAGAAAATGTTAAGTATTCCAAGCTATAATATGAAATTATTTTAATCGATGTTCAAATTCCCATCCTTAGGAGCACACTAATTGTGAAGGAAATGTGTACAATTTTTTTCCATTGGAAGTATAGGAAGCAAAATTACTTGACGTCCACCTTAGTAGTATGGGATAAGGGCGATGGAATGAATCCCGATCCTATGGCCTGACCTTTGACCCCATTTGTCCCCTTTTCAATAGCGTTCCTCCCCAGGTGATCCCCTACTACATACTAAAATTTCATTGAAATCGAACCATATTTACGCACGTTATGAGGCATAAGGGCAATGGAATGGATCCCGCTCCTATGTCGTGACCTTTGACCCCATTTGTCCATTTTCAATAGGGTTCGTTCCCAGGTTATCCCCTACCACATACTAAAATTTCATCAAAATTGAACCATTTTTACGCGAGTTATCGTGCTGACAGACGGACGAAAAAAGCTGGAGCATATACGCTTCTTCAACCTACGGTTGGCCGCCCCGGTGGCGCAGTGGTCTAAGGCGTTGGCCTCTGATCATTCGTCCGTAAGGGGTCCGGGTTCGAATCCCGGTCAGGCATGGATGTTGTGTTTGTCTTACGGCACTGGCTCTCTCCCTTCCCTGGAACCAGTGACCCTAAATTAGGGACGGGCGACTGCTTATAGCCCATTTGAGTTGCTCACGGTGGTCGTTAAACCTCCAATCAAAAAAAAAAAAAAAAAGCGTAAACCAATGCCGCAAAAAAGAAAAACGTGTCTTTTTAAGCGTATTATCAGCATCAACAATGAATTCGTGCAGCCTAAATCTATAATATTTTAACAGTTAATCCGCGAATTATATGAAGAAAATTACTGTAATTCAGTTCTTTTTCAGCGAATGTCTACGTATCGACTTGAAAATGCTTTCACAGTTTGTTCAAAGTAGCTAATAGTGTCTCTCCCTTGAAGGAATGTCATTTTTTTCCTGTCTTCATGCCTTCTGATTAATTTTGCAACACGTAAGCTACACATTGTATCCTTAAGCTTTTTAATTGTTCGACGACACTTTTGTGATAAAATCTGGGGAACCGCTGATAATTCTTTCATTTATTTATTTCTGTTGAATTTTCGTTCGCATTGCTTTGATTATGTGTTCAGACTTTGACTGCATTCCTCCAATGGATGAATGCATTCCATTCGCTTAGTGATGTTTAATTTATTTTCCCGATGCATACTTTTTTTCTTGTTTTGTGTCTTTTTTTCTTTTAGGGTAGAAGACTGAAGCTGTTTACGCTGGATTACCTTTCTTCTACAAAATCGTAAATCTTTCTTCATTGAGGTTTTCGTAACGAATTCTTCAACGCATGACAACTCTGTTATGCTCGGACTTTACCCAGAGATATATTTCAATTGTTTCCGCGTTTCAAAGACTGCTTTTTTTTTTTTTTTTGTCATATCGGAGATTTTCTTGGGGAAATCTTTAACGTGTGATTGCACACTTTCAGAATCGTTCCGAAGATTTTATTTTTCTCATTTCTTCCTTTGAATATTATAATTCCCATCGGACATCCAGCTAAACCTCTTAAAGAACGAATTTCGAAAACCTTTCCTATTTTTGTAACGGATTTTTCTCTTCTTGTGAAACACGTGGACGACTGTATTCTCTTTAACAAAATATGCTTACTCATCGATTTTATTCATCATCAAAAACTGAATTTCTAAGTATTTACTTTTTTTAATCTTCTTGTGGGACCTTTGTTCTTTGAATTTAATTTCACACGGCATCTTCCCAGAAATATATTTTTAACTATTGTAACAAGAACGTGAACTTGGAGATCATGGTGTTGACTATGCAATTAAGATCACGTTATTCACTGTTTCCTTTGTGAGGTTTTAACTTTAATTTGAGCGGCTTAACAAAGAAACTGTACTTCCACATTTTATGCAACCGCAAGAAATCATTTTCCAGACTAATTTCTTTTACGAAGAAAATCCTTCTTAAAGCTGCTGTCTTCTGTGAATTTTACAAGTTCTTTGTCTTCTACACAGTTTCAATAAAATTATTCTCTTTTTTAATTAAATTTAAATTTCATCTTGTTTTAGTGAAACAAAGCGAAAGTTTTTTTTTGTTTTGTTTTGTTTTTGCCAAGGCATCAAAGATTTTCTTGCGAGAAACTTCTTTTTTGAATTTCCTTTTTTCATGACGATACTCCAACACATTATTTCACTGTTTATTTTAATTTCTCAGCTCAGTAAACCTCGTGTTAACTTCTGTTTCAATAAACGTTTTTTTTTTTGTTTTTTATTGGAGGTTTAACGACCACCGTGAGCAACTCAATGGGCTATAAGCAGTCGCCCGTCCCTAATTTAGGGTCACTGGCTCCAGGGAAGGGAGAGAGCCAGTGCCGTAAGACAAATACAACATCCATGCCTCACCGGGATTCGAACCCGGACCCCTTACGGACGAATGATCAGAGGCCACCGCTGCGCCACCGGGGCGGCCAATTATCGTTTATGGATCAGGAGGTTATTTTAATACAAACTCATTTATATTGCAACATTATCTTAATTTCGTCTTTGTCTCATTTTATTTTTTCATAGGAATTTTCTAGAAAAATGAAGAATTTCTGGACGTCAGTTTCATTGCATTTTTTACTTTATTTTGACGTGGTTTCAATATGTTTCTTCTAACAAAAAGAAACATAATCTAAAACCGTTGCTTTGTACTATTTCCGAAGTATTTGTCTTCAGTGAATTCTTAGAAACACGTGGTGTCGCTGCTGATACAATACTACAGACGACTTGACTTGTTCTTTTTTCTAAGCCACGTTTTATCAGAAAAATTCGAGTACAATATCTGCGTTTCCACTTTTGATAGTCCTCGGGCAAATTCATCTTCTTTGTTCGTCTAGCACTATTATTTTTTTCAATTCTTGTGATTCGGGAACCACATTCATCTTCCTCACGACATTTCCGTCTTGTGATATTAGCCGCGCTTTTGCTGTTTGCTGCAACGTTCATTCTTTAGTAGAAAGAAATATTTTATATAAAACTAAAGTTCGGGTAGATTAAGTCAAAGAATCAGTATGCAAAGGAAATAAGTCGCATGCTCCCGACGCAACATATCACGTTCTCAAATTCTGTTCATGTTTATTTTATTTTTAAAAATTTTCTATTCTTTGTTCCTTTTATCTTGCCTAACCACGAACAAGTCTGAAGAAGACACCCGTTGGTGTTGAAAGCTTACGCTTTATTCAAAACATTTGTACGTCAATAAACGGATATCTTATTTCCTTTGCATACTGAAATATTTTATTTTATTTTATTTTGATCGAAGGTTTAACACGACTACCGTGAGCTACTCAATAGGCCATACATAAGCAGTCGCCCGTCACTAATTTAGAGCTACTGGTTCCATGGAAGGGAGAGAGTCGGTGTCGTAAGACTAACACAACATCCATGCCACACCGGGACTCGAACCAGGACCCTTTCTCGGACGAATGGTCATAAGTCAGAGCTTAGACCACTGCGCCACCGGGGCGGCTTATTTGATTTCATCCCTACTAATATATATATTATCTGGGAACGATAACCAGGGAACTTGTATCCAGTTTCCTGGTTATCATTCCCAGATAATAAGTTTGATTCGCGGTTTCATAAATGCTTACTATTTCCTGTTGTAACGATCTTAATATTTTGTGAACGACTCTCACAAAACACTTCCATACACAGTGGAAACAAAGGAAACTTGGCCGCCTTTCTGGTGGCGCAGTGGCCTAAGCGCGAGCTTCTGACCAATCGTACGAGATGGGTCTGGGTTCGAATTCCGGTGAGGCACAAATGTTGTGTCCGTCCTGCGGGACTGGCTGCTTCCTTTCTCTGGAACCAGTGGCCCTAAATTAGGGACTAGCGATAGCTAATAGCCCATGGAATTGTCCACGGTTGTCGTTAAACTTAAAAACCAAAAACATGGGCACTCTAAGGTATGACCGCTATGATACATCGAAGAACTAAAACATTACGACCAGAACTTCTTTATGCAATCGAAGCAACTGCAGGTAAACGACGATGAGTGTGAAAGACATGGAACCATATAAATAACATCAGGCACTGCATACATTAATATTATTAATAACATCTATGAAAATGCAAGTGCAAAGATTCGGCTGTTTGAAAATACAACACACGTAAAAATTGGAAAGGGAGTGAGACAAAGTGACACCATATCTCCGAAGCTCTTCAATGCCACATTGGAGGGTGTTTTTCAATCGCTGAGCTGGGAAAACAAGGGGATAAAGATTAATGGAGATTATCTAACCCACCTACGTTTTGCTGATGACGTAGTCATTTTTGCAACTACCCCATCAGAGCTGCAGAGTATGATCCAAGAACTTGCGGACAAGAGTAAAGAAGTGGGATTAAAAATGAACTTTCAGAAGATAAAAGTGATGTTCAATGCTTTTACAAGAAATGAAGATTTATCGATTGATGGAGAAAAGCTGGAGATTACAGACACGTACTTTTATCTTGGACAGCAGATATCAAGTGAGGGTCACATTGATGAAGAAATTAATCGGCGTACAAAACTTTCCTGGAGAGCTTTTGGAAGAAACAGCATAATTTTCAAGAGCAATATGCCATTATGTTTTAAAAGAAAAGTGTTTGATCAATGCATCCTTCCAGTGCTTACGTATGGTGCAGAGACGTAGACCTTAACTAAAAGAGACATACAAAGGCTGCAGACAACTCAAAGCAGCATGGAGAGGTGCATACTTGGTGTAACCAGGAGAGATAAGAAGAGGAACTCGTGGATCCGAAAAATGGCAAGAGTGGAAGACATCATGATCAGAGTTAAATCCCTGAAATGGCAATGGGCTGGACATACTGCCAGAAGGACAGATCATCGATGGACAGCCGAAATTTTAGATTGGATTCCAAGGGACAGGAAAAGACCCAGAAGAAGACCACATGGGAGATGGGTGAATGAAATTCGAAAGTATGCAATGGTGACATGGAGGAGACTGGCACAAGACAGACCGTTGTGGAGGAAACTTGGGGAGACCTTCGTCCAGCAGTGGATTGATAATGGTTGACAATGATGATGATGATGACTGAATTCGTTTAATCAGTGTCATTCTTGTTCTTCAGATGGGAATGCAGCGGAATTTCACCAGTTTGACAACGTTGTAATGTCCAGCCGATGGGGTTAGGGCATTCCCGAAACGACAAGACTTCTGGGGTGCTCAGGAACAGCTGAGGTTAGTGCCTTCATAAAGTAGTCCGAGGAGGAGAAAAACCCACGAATCAGAGGAAAGGTGTCGGCTGACCACGGCTTATTATTTTTAAAGTTGAGCGAAGGATAACCGGTATGGTACAAGCCAACAGAGGGCATACTGCTGTGCAACTAACCGGTAATCTGAAGGCTAGGAACGGGACTACTTGTGGGGCGCTCAGGAAAAGCTGTGGTTAGTACCTTTATGAAGTAGTCCGAGAAGGAAAAAACCCACCGGGTTATATCTTGATATGACCTTTTGGCGGCACGTGGAGGACTAACATCATATTAGGTCATCCCAGAAGCTCGTTTTGCGCAAGCCCAACAGTAGTGATCCCCCTGTGCGCAGAGACTATGACGTCGACCACGGTGAGTATAAGAGGGATTCACGCGAGCAGACCTTCAAGTCACTTGAGACCGCAAACGGGAGTTCTAGGTGCAGTCGTTCTGTACTTAAACCGCATAGGAACTGGGAGTGTCAGGAGACCATATTAGGCACAGTATGCTGTATGAGTTACACCATCGACATTCAGCGACGGTAGCAACAGGAAACATCAATGCCGTATATAGGCCTGGTACTCTGGAGGTCAGGAAATGTCAACGCTGGTTCCAGAAATTTCGAAGGGGATTTACCAGCCTCAAAGATATGCAGCAACCCTGACGGCTTGTTGAGCTGAATAACGACGTGTTGAAAGCTGCTGTTGAGGGATATTCGAATACATCAGTCGAGGAATTGGCCACACTTGTTCATTCAACTCATTCTACTGTTCACCAGCATCTGCAGCACCTCGGTTATGTGTCAAAACTGGATAAGTGAGTTACCCATGATCTCACTCCACAACAGCTGCAACAGCGTGTGGACATTTGCACTTCTTTGCTCTCCCGTGAAAAAAGGGAGAAAACAGCCGAACTTTTTGGATACTCCTGTACTGCTGTATTAATTATGTACCAGGACTGGATTAACCATTCCCAGACAACCAGCAGAAAGGTTCACATTGGCCAATCACCAGCCGCAGTTGTTGGCTGCTCCCGTATAACTGTATCAAGGGTGTACCAAAACTGGATTAACCACGCACAGACATCCAGCAGAAGGGCTCACATTGTTCAGCCACCAGCCGCAGTTCTTGGCTGTCCCGTACTACGGTAACAAGGGTGTACCAGGACTGCATTAACCATGCACAGACATCCAGCAGAAGGGCTCACATTGGTCAGCCACTAGAAGCACTTGTCGGTTACTCCCGTAATACTGTATCAATGACTGCATTAACCATGCACAGAAATCTCGCAGAAGGGCTTACATTGGTAAGCCACCAGCCGCACTTTGGCTACTCCTATACTACTGTATCAAGGGTGTACCAGGACTGGATTAACCATGCACAGAAATCCCGCAGAAGGGTTCACATTGGTCAGCCACCAGCAGCACTTTGGCTGCTCCCATACTACTGTATCAAGGGTATACCAGGACTGGATTAACCATGCACAGACATCCAGCACAAGGGCTCACATTGGTCAGCCACCAACCGCACTTTGTCTGCTCTTGTACTACTGCATCAAGGGTGTACCAGGTCTGGATTAACCATGCACAGATATCCAGCAGAAGGGCTCAAATTGGTCAGCCACCAGCCGCACTTGTTGGTTTCTCCTGTAATACTGTATCAAGGACTGCATTAACCATGCACAGAAATCCCGCCGAAGGGCTCACATTGGTCACCCACCAACCGCACTTTGGCTGCTCCCGTACTACTAAATCAAGGGTGTACCAGGACTGGATTAACCATGTACAGACATTCAGCAGAAGGACTCACATTGTCAGCTACCAGCCGCACTTGTTGGATGCCCCGTACTACGGTATCAAGGGTGTAACAGGACTGCATTAACCATGCACAGAAATCCAGCTGAAGGGCTCACATTGATCAGCCACCAGCCGCACTTTGGCTGCCCCGTACTACTACATTATCAGGACTGAATTAACAATGCACAGACATCCAGAGGAAGGGCTCACATTGGTCAGCCACCAGCCGCACTTGTTTACTGCTCCCGTACTACTGTATCAAGGGTGTACCAGGAATGGATTAACCGTGCACAGACATCCAGCAGAAGGGCTCACATTGGTCAGCCACCAGCCGCACTTGTTGGCTGCTCCCGTACTACTGTATCAAGGGTGTACCAGGAATGGATTAACCATGCACAGACATCCAGCAGAAGGGCTCACATTGGTCAGCCACCAGCCGCACTTGTTGGCTGCCCCGTACTACGGTATCAAGGGTGTACCAGGACTGCATTAACCATGCACAGAAATCCAGGAGAAGGGCTCACTTTGGTCAGTCACCAGCCGCACTTTGGCTGCTCGCGTACTACTACATTATCAGGACTGAATTAACAATGCTTAGACATCCAGCAGAAGGGCTCACATTGGTCAGCCACCAGCCGCACTTGTTGGCTACTCCCGTACTACTGTATGAAGGGTGTACCAGAAATGGATTAACCATGCACAGACATCCAGCAGAAAGGATCACATTGACCAGCCGCACTTGTTGGCTACTCCCGTACTACTGTATCAAGTGTGTACCAGGAATGGATTAACCCTGCACAGACATCCAGCAGAAGGGATCGGCAAATGAGAATTTTTCCGAGACTCACTTATTAACGTGGAAAAAGCGATGATTTCTGTTTGGTGCTCCTGATCCACATCGAGTGTTTGAATTATTTACTACCCATTCGCCTTCTGTGATATAAAGTTCTACAGCCAAAGGCCAACGAGGGTACCCATGGTGTCGCCCAGTCATCTGAAACAACGCCTCGCATGGGCTAAGGAACGTTGGCAAATGGAAGAACGTCGTCTAGAGGGATGAGTTCCGTTTCCTGTTGCACCAAGCTGTTGATGGCCGGGGGAAGGGGAGGTGTCCCCATGTGGCCTAAACACCATGAAGCACTATCCCATGATTGGCGTTCAACAGGCAGGTGGAGGTGGTGTTCTGGTCTGGGGAGCTATTTCCTGACAATCCCTAGATACGTTGGTTATCGCACCAACTCTGAATGGTGGATGCTACAAAGGATCCGACCATTTCCGTCCATATTTGCAGGACGTATACCCAAACCACAGTGTCATCTTTCAATAGTACAACGCACATCTCATCGGGCACGTATAACTACTGAGTGTTTGGAGGAACACGACAACGAATTCAGCACATGGTTTTGGCCTCCAAACTCGCCAGACTATAACCAAATTGAACATTTGTGGGATATGCTAGAACGGGAATGCGTGAACTGACGAAGCTGTTGCAGAAGACGTGGGTCAAGTAAACCATAGAGGATGTTCGGCACTTTGTAGAACGTTTTCCTAAGCGTCCGCGAGCCGTGATTACACAGAAAGGTGGAATCACGCGTTATTAGGTAGGTGTTTCCTAATGCAAAGATAACTCAGTGTATGTATCTTTTATTTCAATTCATGCTTTCCGAATCTCTGCTAAATTTTAAGAAATTGCATTTTGTTTCACAGAAGACGCCTACAACGGCAAATCAGAACTTGAATTCACTTGGAAAATCACACGCAAATAAAAAATGTCGAGCACAGCTAGAAGGGAAACTATTCATCGGGGATTAAACAGTCACATGAAAGAAGATAAAACCTTATAAATTCCAAAGCAAGATATTGAACACAATTTAAAGAATAGTTTTATTGCAGATACAAATACTCTAAGAAGAATTTATAGCTAGTTGAACAACCCACTAGAGACGAACTCTTTCAACTTTCTCTTTTATGTTATTTAAACGGAATTGAGAGTTCTAGTGTCTTTATACATTTATTTCGACAGAATAATCTTTTGAGATATTCAGAATATAGCACACTAAGTAAACCTCTTTTATCAAGACGTATTTGATCGAGCAGTGAATCCGGCAGCATTCAAGATTAAATTGTTTACCCAAATTGTTTCTTTCACGCGTTCCTCAAAATTATATCATATCGTTAACATATATTTACTTGATATATATAGACAGATAAATGCATATTTATATACGGAAGTGAAGAGAAAGAGAGAGCGAGTCTCATTCGAAATCTTCAACCCCATTTTCTCCTCATTCAAATTCGAAAATTTCAAGTAGATATAGAATACGTGTGCTTACACTTGAAAGCTCGGCATGAATGTAAATAGAGAAGTGTCGGTTTTGCATGCATACAGCGAGTGGCAACGAATAGGATACTTTCACATTCCGCATCCAATTGCTTGCCAAATATAAACGACTGAGAAAAGCGCTGCTTTGTCATCAGATTTCGCAAAGTGTTGCGCCGTCTCAAAAGAAAAAGCTTTTAGAGAAAATGCGAAATGGGTATGAATTCCTGTATTCGATTGTTGCCACTGCGAACAGCAGTAAATACTGAAATGCAATTCTAGTTACAACCGTGTCTACGCATTCGAACAATTTAACCGTAGGTGTTAACATTGGGCATTTGAGATGTTATTTCATCACATTGGAACATTATTTCATCACATTTGGAACACTATTTCATCACGTTTTACGTACATTTATGGACGAATGGCGAGAGCGGTTGTCAACACAACATGAAAACGAAACACATGTCTGTTCATCAAGCTCAATGTATACGTTCGTTACGCCAGTTAGAAATGTGCACAAAACTGCATATGTGAAGCACCACGAAGTATTCGAATTTTTATCGAAAAATGGAAACTCATCCGATAATACGGGTGATTCCTACAGAAGTATACAGTTTCACCGCACTATAAAACAAGAACAATGTAAGATATTTTGTTACCTGTAACAGAATTGTAGGGGAATGTTTCAAGATTTTTTTAGAGGCCGTTACAGATGTTCTATGTGTGCACCCTTAGTCACACGACACACATCAAGCCGGTAATCCATTTCTGCCCAAACGCGAGGTAAGATATCTGAATCAAATGCAGTGATAGTGGCTGTGAAACGCTGTTTCAGCTCTACTAGATCAACAGGAAGGGGAGGGGCGAATACTTTGTCCTTTACGTACCCCGAAAGGAAAAAGTCACAAGGTGTAAAGTCGAGACTTCTGGGTGGCCATTGGGACAGTGGCATGTTGTAGTCCGCGGCTTGTCCAATCCATCGGTGAGGAAGATGTTCATCGAAATAATCTAGTCACGTGATACGCGCGCTATCGCCTACGTCACTTCCCTCAGTAGCGGGACACAAACTTTATGAGTACATCTACCTAACGGTTCGCAGTTGTGGTCTGTGTCTTCAACTGTTACTGTTTTACAGCATCTGGAAACTGTATACTTCTTTATGAATCACCCTGAAAATCAAAAGTCTCCTATTCCATCCTCTGGAGGTCTTCCAAGAGCTGTGAAACTGCGAAATGAGTTTCAGAAACGATGAACAATTTCAGTAAACTTTCAAACTATGGATGGTTTAGAGAACATCATAACGATTGTTACGACTAAGGAATGGTATAGCTGGACGACAGCCCCGCGAATGACTCGAATGCCGTATATCGGTGAGTATGGAAACTTTAATTTCCCTACGAGGTTTGGTATAGCATTGCTACATTACAAATGTCCAGCCGAGGCTCGTAATTTTATCAACGAGACATGGAATGAGACCGTAATCCTTCGAAATAATTCAAGTGAATAGAACTGATACATTAATATTTTATGAGGGCTCTAAGGATATGTAAGCACCTCTTCTCGTCTCGTGTTAGTTCAACGCTCTATGTAACTGAAAGTTTAACTTGTTTATAACGTCATCATAGATGATCCGCACTCTTTTACTCTGCCGATGAGAATAGGCAGAGCTTAGGTTTCAAGTCTTCTGTTGTAATACTACATGTTGGGCAGTAAGCTAGGCAATGGCAATTCTGTTCGCCGCCTTAATAACTTTGTTGTCGTTTTCTTATGTTATACATTTTTCCCAACAGTAGTTAAATAAATCCCACGTAAAAAAAATTTCAGTGTGACGAAAACGGGTAACGGAAGTTTTCATAACCACTGCTGAAATCTTATCCTTCATTGTTACTCACCAATATCGCCGAACATTATTTCATCACGTTTAAGTAAACGTAACAATATATCATTGCAGTCTGCGTACATTTCGAGAACCAGGTGCTAAATGTGATGAAAGCCATTACAAAAATGCTTTTTTTTTATCATGAATGGAATCAGAAAACATAGATTTACCATCCTTGTCATATTTACACCAAAAAACGGTATGTCATCTTCAAAGTTTGTATTGTATGGTGTAATCCCATATTCCATTCATGATTTATCTGCTACTCCGTGCAGTCACGGGATAGGATTCTTAACCCCCAGATCCGCCGTACATGAAAGCCGGTTCCAGTAGCGAATCCTGTGATGGTTATATTCAAATTAATCCGAAACTTGAAACTTCGTCGTTCTGGGTGGTGTAGTGGTTATCATACTCGGACGCTATCCGGGAGACGAGGGTTCGATTCCCGCTCCAGGGCGACAAAATTTTCATGTTTTCGGATATTATCTGACTTACCATCCTTGTCATATTTACACCAAAAAACGGATTGCCATCTTCAAAATTTGTATTGAATGGTGTAATCCCGTATTCCATTTATGTTTTGTCTGCTCCTCCGTGAAGTCACGGGAAAGAATTCTTAACCTACAGATCCGCCAAACATGAATGCCGGTTGCTTCGGGTAGCGAATCCTGTGATGATTTTATTCAAATTAATCCGAAACTTGAAACTTGGTCGTCGTGGGTGGTGTAGTGGTTATCATACTCGGACGCTATCCGGGAGACAAGGGTTCGATTCCCGCTCCAGGACGACACAATTTTCAAGTTTTCGGATATTATTTGACTCACCACATTGTCACAAAAAACGGATTGATATCTTCAAAGTTTGTATTTTGGATGTTATGAAAAAGGTGAGTCGTTTCCTTTCGACCCTACCCCAAGGATGAGGTCACCTGCTATTGACAAGAGCTTTAAAAAGATGTATAACACGATGGGGTGTAACCTGTAAATATCCTAGACCAAAAGCTACCAATCTCCTTCACTAACACACACTGGCATTTATTTTCTATCTTGAGGTAAGATTTTAGCTTGCGCATGCGCAGATGGACTTTCTTACCTACATCACATTACATCGGTGTCAAGGCCTTTTCTTACGTTCGTATAAATCAAAAGAATAATAATAATAATAAAGTGCTGAGTCCTCACACAGAGTATACGAACAGGCACAATCAAGTCGCCAAGATTGTCCATCAAATATTGGCAAGAAAGAACCACCTCATTGCAACTGAGTCTGTACACTACTACAAGTATGAGCTAACAACGCTTCTAGAGAACAACTCCCACAAAATGTACTGGGCCAGATCGATCAGAACAGATAAGACCATCCCCCACAATCGGCCTGACATCGTCCTGGTCGACAAGGAGAAGAAGTCAACATACCTCATTGACATAGCCGTGCTTAACATTTGTAACATCCAGTAGACGCACGGAGTAAAGCTGTCAAAGTATAACGACCTACGATACAAAGTCAAGGAAACGTGGCATATGGAGAACGCCACCACCGTCCCCATATTAATATCAGCCACAGGAGTTGTACCTAAGATCATTCACAGCTCTAGACAGACACTAGACCTTCAACCTAACACCTACATGGAACTACAGAAGGCAGCTATCCTGAACACATGTAGGATAGTAAGGAAGTTCCTGGACAACTGAGAGAAAGAAATACCACTTCCCAGACTTGGTACGTCCTACCCATCCCGAAAGGAAGAGAAGGAAAACCTTAGGAAGAGGTGGAATCTCTATCTTTTATAATAATAATAATAATAATGCAGTCAGATCATTGAACATATTTGCAGGGGATGCACTACGCTAACTAACGTTGATTATATGCAGCGACATAATAACTTTGCTAACACGATACATCAACAATTAGTGCACGATACAGAACTATCAGAGTCGGAAGTATCATACAAAATCAACCCGCTGAGGTACTAGATAGTAAACAATATAAATTATACTGGGACCGTGAGATTAATACAGACGTAACCATCTCTGCCAGTCGTAGTGTTGCATGACAAAAGGCAGAAGGAAGTACTCATTATCGACATATCGGTACCATTGGACCGTAATATTCAGAATACTCATGCAACAAAAATCAACAAATATGTCAAACTGGCTACAGAGTTAAGGATCCTCCGTACCTCGTGAAAAATAGCTCAAAACACGCATTTGCAGACCAAAATTACATATATAAAAAAACAATTTAGAAATCCGGTTTTTTTTCACATGTAGAATAAACATTGAACTATCTTTGGGCGTTTCTATATTAGCGTCACTTTGCGGAGTAATATTTTAATTATTATCCCAAAAGTGCAAAATAATGGGCAGATTGGCAATTATATTTAGAACGTTCTAATTTTGATATCTGTTAGGTTAAGAAGCAGAAAAATAGTTTGATATTTTCTTTCGAAATATAAAAATTTGGGAACACATACAAGTTATATTATATATTGATTTTTCCATCTGCATGATGCTGTATTTGTTTCAATGTCGCATTCGGCGGAACTGAAACGGTGCGTGCTATAGATGACTCTTAAACAGATGTGGAAGCTGAAAACAGTTCACATAATCCCACTGATTATCTCTGCAACAGGTTTAAATTTCTCCGATTCTTATAACTCAGCTTGATGCTTTATATGCATAACACCTAAGGCTCAAAATCCAAGAAGCAGCAATTCTCGATACGGGCTACATCGTACGACGATTTTTAAACCATGAGTTACTATGTCTTTACTTGACTTTATGTCCGTACTGACAAGTGGTCCATGCTTACAGATGCATTGCTGAAGATGAGAAAATAAAATGAAATTATAATGTTATAATAATAATAAAATATTGTTTTTAAAAAACTAAACAGTCGAAATACTATTGCTGCCTCCATAGTCAAGTAAATATTTACTTTTATGACTCGCATATCTTCTTTCAGTGGTTTTACGACAAGAACATTCATTCATCCACCTACTTAAGTACCACTCAATGTTAGGAATTACTATACCTCAATATATTTTTCGTTATGATTTAATTCCACTTCTTATGTACCGGACTGTGGTCGTGAGTGACGCGAAATAATGCAGTCTGTTGTACGTGATGCAAATATATGCCTTCGAATCACTCGTGTTTTACGCTTTCCAACCTTAGGTTGAAGAAACGTATATGATCCAGCTTCGTCCGTCCGTCTGTCTGTCTGTCCGTCCGTCCGTCCGCACGATAACTGGCTTAAGATTGATTCGATTTCGAAAAAATTTTAGTATGTTGTAGGGGACCACCCGGGAAGGAACCCTATTGAAAATGGGCAAAATGGGATCAAAGATCAGGACATAGGAGGGGATCCATTCCATCGCCCTTATGCGTCGTAACTTACGTTAAAATGCTTCAATTGCGACAAAACTTCACCATGTTGTTTCGGAGATGTACTGAACCGGTTCTGTTTAATATCATCGCAATGGCGTCAAAGGTCAGGGCACAGGAGCGACATTTATTCCACAGCCATTATCCTCATAACTTGACTAAAAATACTTCTATTGCGACAAAACTTTAGTTTGTTACTCCGGAGGTATACTGAACTGGTTCTGTTGAATATCATCGAATGGGGTCAGGGCACAGGAGCGGGATTTATTCCACAGCCATTATCCTCATAACTTAACTAAAAATACTTCTATTGTCACAAAACTTTAGTTTGTTACTCCGGAGGTATACTGAACTGGTTCTGTTGAATATCATCGAATGGGGTCAGGGCACAGGAGCGGGATTTATTCCACAGCCATTATCCTCATAACTTAACTAAAAATACTTCTATTGTCACAAAACTTTAGTTTGTTACTCCGGAGGTATACTGAACTGGCTCTGTTAAATATCATCGAATGGGGTCAAAGGTCAGGGCACAGGAGCGGGATTTATTCCACAGCCAATATCCTCATAACTTGACTAAAAATACTTCTATTGCGACAAAACTTTAGTTTGTTACTCCGGAGGTATACTGAACTGGTTCTGTTGAATATCATCGAATGGGGTCAAAGGTCAGAGCACTGGAGCGGGATTTATTCCACAGCCATTATCCTCATAACTTGAGTAATGATTTCTGGTATGCTGGAAAGCGTATCATAATCAATGCATTGCGTGATTTTACTAACTTGTATTTCACACCCACAAAGATATTGGCATTAAAAATATTCATAGCATGAATTATTTACATAGAATATCAGGACAGTGTCTCGATTTTTTTCTTTTCACCCGTCCTAAGAGCTGCTTTTTGATGTTGAATGTTATCATTAGTCTGTTCTTTAGAGTATTATTCGCATTAAGTAATTGCATTTCTATCCCTCTTGCAGCCATGCCATTGGAATTGTACACTTTGTGGCAGCAGTATCCTTGGCAATTGGGGAGTGTAATATGTTGGTTGCGAGCTCTCGTACCGGAAGCCACCGCTTACGCCTCCATTCTAACCATCGTCACTTTCAGCACGGAGCAGTACATCGCTGTGTGCCATCCACTGCGACCTCCAGTGAAGTCCAAGGTACCCAGAGCCATCCGCAATATCGCCATCATCTGGTTGCTTTCAGCTGCCGCTGCGTCTCCTTACGCCGTCTTCATGAGAGTCAACTACTTGACAGGAAATGGAAGACAGCACATTCTGGAATCTGCGTGGTGTGGATTCCCTTTCAACGAGCCAGATCGCAGCTGGGAGACCCTGATGCTGTGTTCCACTTTCCTTTTCTTCGTGGTTCCCATGACTTTGATATCCGTCCTCTACGTACGCATCGCAATGGCTCTGCACACCACTCGCCCTCTGCACAGATCAGTGTCTGAACGGCAGACTTGTCATTCTGGGGACGGACAGAGAGCCAAGATCCAATCAAGGAGAATTGTCATAAGGATGCTGAGTAAGTTATAATTTTCTCTAAGATGTCTATTAAAATGCTGTGCCATGAAAAAGTTCGATTACATATAAAATAGCCCCTTGCCTACAGCGTTTTTCTTGAAAAAGCTTTCGTGAAAAAAATCTCGTTGGAGAAACTAAAACCACAACGCAACCTATTAGAATCATTTTGTATCTACAATAAAGTGGAGATATAATATTAAAGTAATGAAAACGGAACTTGATTTGGGAATAATAAGCACACCGGACAAAAAAATTAGTCGCCCCTAACAGAAATGACAGTAGAAAGTTGCACAGATGACGCCGTGATAGCATTATTGGGAGATAAATAGCACTGACGTGATCTACAGTATCACTTCTGTCTCTTGCAGAGGGGAAGAGCAACGTGTGTGTTGAATTTAGTCTGCAATATGAGTCGTAAGACAGACTATTTTTTATTGGAGGTTTAACGACCACCGTGAGCATCTCAATGGGCTATAAGTACTCACCTGTCCCTAATTTAGGGTCACTGACTCCACGGAAGGGATAGAACCAGGGTCGTAAGACAAACACAACAGTCATGCCTCACCGGGATTCGAACAGGAACCCCATTCGGACGAATGATCAGAAGCCATCGCTTAGACCACCGAGCCACCAGGACGACATCGTAAGACAGACGTTACTGAGTGGTAAAAAGGAGCCATCGTGTTAGGCCGTGTCCAAGGACACAAAGTCGCCCAATTTGTTGGTGTGTCGAAGCGTACTATCCAGCGGGTCTACAAACAGTGGTGTAGTTCGCAGTCAACTGAAAATCAGCGACGTAACTCTGGCTGGAAGAAGATTCTCACCAACAGGGACCGCCGCCATGTTTCACGCCTAGTAACTGCAAATCAATTTAAAACCAGGCAACAACTGCTCGGATCAGTCAATGAAAGTCCACTCCAACCAATTTCCGAAAAGACATTGCGACGAGAACTGCATGCGATAGATATCTGGAGCAGAGAACCACGGAAGAGGTCTCTTTTAAGAGCAAGTCACAAAGTTGCGTGTTATCAATAGGCACACAGACACCAAAACTTCACTGTAGAGGACTGAAAATCAGTAATTTGGTCTGATATGTCCCGTTTTTGCTTGTACCTCAATAATGGGAAGCAACAACTGCATCACCCGCCCAATGAAGTCCTTAATTCTGATTGTGTTGTGTGACGTGCCTGCCCCGCAGGACGCACACGACAGAAAGGCAGATAGCAGCGATAACGCACGTCTGCGTAGCTGAGTTGGTAGAGCGACTTGTTCCGGAATAAGTGCACTCGGGTTCGATTACCGGCGTGGACCAAAAATGACGGAGAAATTTACTTCGTTATAATGGCGCCCGAACTTCCCGGATGACCCGGCCGTTCAAGATCTCGAAATGGTGTGATGTTCTTTCCACACCGCGAGATACGAAAAATAAGAGAATCCCTTCTTCAGCTCATCGAAAATTAAATGTGTGTGATGTTGCATTCCACACACTAGACTGACTGGCAGTTCTCAAGTGCACGTTCTACAGCGGATGGCTGCCTACGACAATTCATGTTCACGGCTGACCCGTGGGCCATGCCTTCGGCCCTCTATCGTGGGGGATGTGACGTGCCTGACCCGCAGGACGCACGTGACATAAAGGCAGATAACAGCGATAACGAACGTCTGCGTAGCTCAGTTGGAAGAGCGACTTGTTCCGGAATAAGTGGACTCGGGTTCAATTCCCGGCGTGGACCAAACATGACAGAGAAATTTACTTCGTTATAGTTGAAAGTGTTGATCAAGCTGGAGGGGTTTCTGTGATGTTTTGGGGATCTTCTTCGTACCACGAAATTGGGCCCTCTTGTTGCAGTGACGAATGAACCAGCATGCGTACCTTGGCATTGGTGAATGACGAAGTGTTGCCCTATTCCCTACAACTCCAGGAGCAGCATCGCATTGCTACTCCTGTCTTCCAAGGTGACAATTGCCGTGTACACAGGGCTAAAACTGTGTCTGAGTGGAACGACGAACAATCAGCAACAATACTGTCTCACCTAGACTGTCGCAAAATCCCTTGATTTAAATCTTATTGGAAATCGGTGGGATCATTTGGAACACAAGGTGAAATGCCGAAATAGACAGTCACGTACTCTGGCGGAACTTCGGGACCAATCGACGCACGAGTGGCTGCAAATCGATGTTCAATACATCTACAACCTCGTGGAGTCTCTACCATACTGGATTCATGCTGTCATCAAGCAAGAGATTCCGTCACCCGTTATTTGGTAAGTTCTGACAGGGCTGACTAACTTTTGTCCGGTGTGCTTACTTAGTTTAACGGAGTTCTGACAGGGGGTGACTAATTTTTGTCCGGTGTGCTTACTTAGTTTAACGGAGTTCTGACAGGGGGTGACTAATTTTTGTCCGGTGTGCTTACTTAGTTTAACGGAGTTCGGACAGGGGAGACTAATTTTTGTCCGGTGTGCTTACTTAGTTTAACGGAGTTCTGACAGGGGTGACTAATTTTTGTCCGGTGTGCTTAATTAGTTTAACGAAGTTCTGACAGGGGTGACTAATTTTTGTCCGGTGTGCTTACTTAGTTTAACGGAGTTCTGACAGGGGTGACTAATTTTTTTTCCGGTGTGCTTAATTAGTTTAACGGAGTTCTGACAGGGGTGACTAATTTTTGTCCGGTGTGCTTACTTAGTTTAACGGAGTTCTGACAGGGGTAACTAATTTTTGTCCCGTGTGCTTACTTAGTTTAACGAATTGAAATGTTCTGCACCGAGTTAAGCCACTCTGGATGCCCCAGCGGTTGGAGCCGTGGTTTGTGGATACTCCTTTGTTCGAGTTTTTGATTAAGCATGGTATGTGTGGCTGTCTAACGGTGCTGCTTATCCCACTTACCTAGAACAAGAGACTGTAAATTAGAGCAGGCAACTCTTTTTAACCCTAAGGTTTTGGGTAGGGACAATTTAAAAATGCTGTTGTATAGCTTGTAACAGATATAATAAGTCAATATTTGGCAGAAATTACCTTTATGGATAGAAGTTTGTCTAGGCCTCCATATGATCCCCTTTGCGGAATCCGCAGAGTTCAAATCGAGTGCTCAATTCTTTCAACGTGTTTTCAAACATCTGGGAAGTGATTTGTGTGAATGCTGCAGAAATTTTCATCTTCAATCCATCTAGACTTTGAGGTCGTTGTGCGTAAATTATGTTTTTCACAAACTCCCACGCGAAAACACGGGGTAGGGTGAGAACCGGGGAGTTTGCAAGACAAGGAATAGGACAATCGTGGCCACACCAGTTGCCACTGAATGTGTTGTTGAGGACGTTCCTGACCGCCAGTGACCAGTTGGATGGTTTTCATTTCATTCTAAATCTGAAAAAGATTTCAATGGAGCTCATTTCATCTCAGATGTTGAAGTTAAGCACGTTGTCATATCATGGATCAGAAAAAGAAGCCTTGAATTCTGCTTAGACGGCAAGCGTAAACTTGTATTCCGAAGGGAAAAATGTATTGAATGACAAGGCGGCTACGTTGAAAAATTGGTACGTCAGTTTGTACCAACCACATTGTACTTTCATTTCGGTTTTTGTTTGTGCACATACATCCTTTCTTTTTTCTGCATATTTGACTGTGTGCATTACTTATCAGCAGTGGCGTCGGGTCATTATAGGCATTCGGCGCTAAGCCCAGCATGAGAATAAGATTTTTTTGAAAAATTCCTAAAGAAAATCCGTGTTAATAACCAGTTCACCAGATTTTCTGAATTATAATGTGAGCCACTACAATAGTTGAGTAACTGGGTAACACATTACAGGCTTCCATATCCGTTTACTACAGCGCAATAAATACTCCGTGGTGGTAGAGGCGACACCCTTCGCCTTGGCTGAATTAACGAAGCTTTGAACAATCCGACGACGCTTCCGCGACGTCGGATTTTTTCGTTTGTGGAGTTAAGCTGTAAAGCTCGTTCGTGTAAGTAAAACGAAGAAACAGGCTTTTCATTGGAACACCCTTTTACTTTATTCAGTGAGAAAGAAGAAAAAAAACAATCAGTCCAGAACTTTTAATGTGGAGTTATAGCAAAATATCCTGGTTAACTGGAAGCGAAAGCGAACATACTTTGTTTGTTTCTATTGTTTACCACTGTTTTATTTCTATTAATTACTATTGTTTTGTTTCTACTTTTTACTACTGTTATCTTTCTACTCTTTACTGCTGTTTTGGTTCTACTGTTTACTACTCTTTTGGTTCTACTGATCACTGCTGTTTTGTTTCTACTGTTTACTACTGTTTCGTTTCTACTGTTTACTACTGTTTTGGTTCTACTGCTTACTACTGTTTCGTTTCTACTGTTTACTACTGTTTTGGTTCTACTGCTTACTACTGGTTTGGTTCTACTGCTTACAACACTTTCGTTTCTACTGTTTTGGTTTTACTGCTTACTACTGTTTTGTTTCTACTGCTTACTACTGTTTTGGTTCTAATGTTTACTACTGTTTTGTTTCTACTGCTTACTATTGTTTTGTTTCTACTGTTTACTACTGTTCTGTTTCTACTCTTTACTGCTCTTTTGGTTCTACTGATTACTGCCGTTTTGTTTCCACTGTTTAATACCGTTTCGTTTCTAATGATTACTCCTGTTTTGTTTCTATTGTTTACCACTGTTTTGGTCCTACTGCTTACTATTCTTTTGTTTCTACTGTTTACTACTATTTTGTTTTTAATGTTTACTACTGTGTTCGTTCCACTGTTTACTACTCTTTTTGGATCTACTGTGTTGGTTCCACTGTTTACTACTCTTTTTGGATTTACTGTTTTGTTTCTATGGTATTTTGTTTTATGTTATACAGAACTGCATATGTATTAGATGTACGTATAAGTTTTAAAGCATTTTTTGTGTGACGTATCTGCTAATTTACATATCCATCATTCCCCCGCGTTGTTGTCATTTGACCGTAACTGGTTCCGCGTATAAAATGTGAAACAGAAGTTTGCCCAACAGTCAAACGTACTGGCACATCGGTAGGTGAAAGACGGAAAGCAAAACAGCATTTATTCGACACTGCATTCTTTACGAATTTCATCAAGAAAAAAGTGCTGCAAACGCATGTGCATCGATATGTTCTGGAGAAGAATATTGTATCGAAAAGCATGCGTGAGTTTTGGTTTAGCCAGTTTAAAGCAGGTGATTTTGATGTTAGCGATCGAGAACGTAGCGGCGCTCCGCAGAAGGTTGCACATGACAAACTGCAAGCACTGCTGGATGAAGATGCATCTCCAACGCAAAAAGAACTATCTGAACAATTGGAGGTAACTCAAGAAACCATTTTCAATCGTTTACGCGCAATGGGAAAGATTCAGAAGAAACAAAAATGGGTGCCACATGACCTGAAGCAGGGGTACAAAGATGAGCGTGTCATGAAGTGTTTGAATCTGCTGAATAAACAACACAGAAAGTATTTCCTGTGGATAATCGTTACGGGTGATGAAAAGTGGATATGGTCGACAATCGCAAACGCTAAAAACACTGGGTAGACCCCGGTGAAGCAACAACTTCGACACCGAAACCCAATATTCACTCCAAGAAAGTTCTGCTGTGCATCTGGAGGGATATGAAGGGTGTGCTTTATTACCCAGCAAAAACACAAGTGCTGGGAAACTGCTGGCCACCAGCTGGCAGTGATGGGTCACTGCTGGCGGAAATCTGCCGCTCACGGCCTGTAGCGGTCCGTTGGTGGCAGCGCTATCAGTTGGCGAGCCATTGATGGCCCTGCAGCATCGCCGTGAATTGTGGGCCTCCAAGCAAGTGCCACTAGTGACCCGTTGCTAGCAACCAATGCAACCCCAACAGCAGGTGGCAGCAACGGGATTGCGCATGCGCAGAAGCAACTCATGGTACCAGTTAGTTGAAGACGAAGCTATCTCCATCGTATTGTTTTAGTGTATGTTAAGAAAAAATCCTTATGTAGAGAGGCGAATTAATTTCCTAATACAATTCCACGTCGACGAAGATTACAGATTAAGCCATGAAATACTAGATTACAGCCATGAAATACACCCACTCCATTCCCATGAATAATAATTCATGGAATGAAGTGGGTGAATAACAAGAAAAAATGCGAAACCGCTTGAAACAAATGTCCTGGAAAGCCATTAAAAAACGTTTGTTGGAAAAAAAAAAGAATTATACGCGTACAAAATTTATTAATTATTTGAAAGAAAAAAGAAGCAATGCTATGTAAATATAATGTACTCATCCATGGGTTGAATACACAAGACTGGGAGGAATTCGCTTCTAAAAATAACGAGAAGTTAAATAAAATATCTTTATTCTTTAAAACAAAGGTAACTTCGGACAACGGAAAGGAAAGATACAACGTTGAAAATGTAACAGAATGTGACATGAACCCGGATAAATATATATTAATTCCACAATCTCCTTTCAAGACAAGGACAGTACAAAACTTTGGAAAGCGACTCTAAGTATGTACACTCCTGGAAAATGAGTGAAGTTCCCTTAAGGTAAAAAAAAACTATTGTTACGTTGAAAATATAAATTTATGAATTATATGAAACTGCCTTTTATGAAAAATACCTCGCAATATTGTAAAATGAAAGCAGGAACCATTCGATTACACATTCTACACGAACAGACAGCTTCAAGCCCTCGCTCGTGTGGGGCAAATTAGTCCGGTCGGTAGAGATTCTCAGCTCCCACGCCAACGGCCCAGGTCCGTGTCCACTAAGATTCAAACGGGCGTTTTTCCGGTTTGTTGAGAAAATTTCACCATCGCAGTGCTATGATTCACAAGTTTCGTACGGGTAGAAAAAAGTTATAGCTTTGGAAAACTGCGGGTTATCTTTGATTTTTTTTTTATGGCTAGAACTGGGAAATTGGCGGACAAGATTCGGCAAGCCATCAGTTACGTCACGTGGTTGCTGGCTGCCACTACCGGTAAACTAGTGGACCATATTAGGCTAGCCATCCTTTGTGGCAAGTGCTTGCAGGACGGCTGAAGGGCTACTTATTGCAGCTACTGCCTGTGATGGACAACTGATGGCCCTGTTGTGGCATATGACAACTGATGGGGTGCCAACTGTTGGCCAGCTGTTGGCCTGAACTGCTGGCCTTTTCGTTAACCGCCTGGATATTTTATTGACGGTTCGGCAGCGGCAACATAGTGCTGGGCCAGCAAAACTATTTTTGTTGGGTATGAGCTATTGGAACAGAGTAAAACTGTTAATGCTGATCGCTACAAGCAACAACTGCTGCCATTGAACCAGGAAATCATTCGAAAATGTCCATTCATAAGCAAAGATTGCGTCCCGTGAAATTACTGCATGACAACGTTAGGCCGCATGTCGCAAAATCGGTCAAGGAAACGTTTTTGACGTTTGGCTGGAAAGTTTTGGAGCACCCGGCGTATAGCCCCGACCTAGCGCCTACAGACTATCATTTGTTCCGATTGATGCAACATGGTTTGTTTGCTGTATGGTTCCGGACATGTGACGAAGTACAAAAATGGGTTCTCGACTTTATCGCGTCACACGACGAAGTATTCTTCATGGCTGGAATTCGTCAGCTGCCCGACCGATGGCGGAAGGTGATAGATAATGACGGCGCATATTTTGATTCGTAAAGGTATTGTTGTTTTCTCTCAAATTACATGCTGCGTTGTCTTAAAACGCTTTAAAGCTTATTTGTACACCTAATATATAAACAAAATTTCTACTTCATTCTACATTGTTAAGTATAATATCAGCAAGTGGCGTTTGGAAACCTCACACAATCCATTGAAAATATATTTCACAGAACGGAAGAAAGTTGAAATCACTTTTTTAAATATTTAGCCTCTGAAATATTTTATGTCACCCTACGCCACTGCTTATCAGCCTAATCTCGTATTTCGACATTCATCCCTAATGCTTAATCGGCTCGTTCCCGCGCAGTTGGTTCTTATCTTTCATTAAAAATAATGAACAGCATCTATTAGTGCGCCAAACCTAAAAGACTTAATTTGTTTAGGAAATGGAAGTAAAACATCTTTACTTCTCTCTACAGCAATGCCGAACAAACAACAGCCTAATGACTTTCCAAGACCTGTTGGAGGAGATTTGTTTCGGGCGAGCGTATTTAAGTGCTTCTTTAAATACTATCTGTCTTTCCCAGATAATTACTGTAGTAACATTTCCCTATAATGCAGAATACATGCCCTTTTTAATCGTAAACACACACCTTATTTTCTAAATACTAATTAGAGTGTTTTGTTTGCTCCCTTAAGTAACAGATAAGTGAGAAGCAAGTATCTATTATCAGGAATTCTTAGAATTTTCTGCTTGTTCACTGCTAAGATTTTAATGGGTTCGTAAACAAAAGAACTGCCAATGAATGAAATAGGGGGTTGCTTCCAAAAAAACTGTCTTTCTCTGACTGTCAATACTTTATTATTCTAGCACATCTTTTGACGTACGAAAGAATCAAAAATCAGTGCTAAAAGTTTTCTGTCTTCTTGCATTGTAGTTGACATTTGAAAGGGTTGAAATGAATGACAAATTTTCTATATTGTTAGCATTCAGTCTCCGGAGAGCATGCAAACTTTACTTGCTGTTACAACATTTGAAACGTGGGGATCTCCTCTTTTGCGGGATATTACAGAATTGGAAGCATGGGATTTCCCTTGTTTTTACGTTTCCGAAAACTTATGTATGGCATTTCTCTTGTCCTTGCTATAACAATATTTCAAACACTGCTTCCTTCTTGGCTTTGATCTAAGGCATTTCAAACATGGAATCATTCTTACACTCTACTGTAACTTTCAATCTTCCAAAAGGTATGACTTTTAGCTCTCTGGACGCTGTGCTGTCGGAGTTCACGTCGTGGTGGATAAACTTTAAGAAAACATTTTATAGTTTTATTGCAAAGTTATTGTTCGTTCAATGTATTAGTTGAATAGTTCATTAACATTTTACTAGATATCCCAGAAAAAACACAAGTGCTGGGAAACTGCTGGCCACCAGCTGGCAGTGATGGGTCACTGCTGGCTGAAATCTGCCGCTCACTGCCCGGTAGTGGTCCGTTGGTGGCAGCGCTATCAGTTGGCGAGCCATTGATGGCCCTGCAGCTTCGCCGTGAATTGTGGGCCTCCAAGCAAGTGCCACTAGTGGCCCGTTGCTGGCAACCAATGAAACCCCAACAGCAGGTGGAAGCAACCGGACTGCGCATGCGCAGAAGCAACACTTGCTGTGTCTCTCATGGTACCAGTTAGTTGAAGACGACGCTATCGCCATCGTGTTATTTTAGTGGATTTTAAGAAAAAATCCATATGTGCAGAGGCGAATTAATTTCCTAATGAAATTTTACGTCTACAAAGATGTCAGATTAAGCCGTGAAATACTAGATTACAGCCGTAAAATACACCTACTCCATTCCCATGAATAACAATTCATGGAATGGAGTGGATGAATAACAAGAAAAAATTTGAACCGATTGAAACAAATATCCTGGAAAACCATTAAAACAACGTTTGTTGGAAAAAAAAAAGAATTATTCGCGTACAAAATTTATTAATTATTTGAAAGAAAAAAAGCAACGCTATGTGGTGTACTCATCCATGGGTTGAATACACAAGACTGGGAGGAATTCGCTTCTAAAAGTAACGAGAAGTAAAATAAAATGTCTTTTACTCTTTAAAACAAATGTAGCTTCGGACAACGGAAAGGAAGGACACAACGTTAAAAATGTAACAGAATGTGACATGAACCCGGGTTAATATATATTTAATCAACAATCTCATTTCAAGACGGCAAGGACAATACAAAACTTTGGAAAGCGACTCTAAGTATGTACTGGCCTTGAAAATGAGTGAAGTTCCCTTAAGGTAAAAAAACAAACTATCGTTACGTTGAAAAAATTAATTTATCAATTATATAAAACTGACTTTTATGAAAAATATCTCGCAATATTGTTAAATGAAAGAGGGAAGCATTCGATTACACATTGCATACCAAACAGACAGCTTTAAGCATATGCTTGAGCGTAGCGAATTAGTCCGGTCGGTAGAGAGCTTAGCTGTCACGCTAACGGCCTTGGTTCAGATCCAGTCCGATACAAATGGGTGTTTTTCCGGTCTGTTGATAAAATTTCACCAGCGCAGTGCGTTAATTCGCATGCTTCGTAAGGGTAAAAGAAAAAAATTGTAGCTTTAGGTAACTTGCTTTTTTTTTTTATTATTATTATGGCTACTACTGGGAAATTGGCGGACAAGATTCGGCAAGCCACCAGTTACGTCACGTGGTTTCTGGCTGCCACTAGCGGATCACATTAGGCTAGCCATCATTTCCGGCACGTGCTTGCAGGGCCACTTGTGGCAGCTACTGCCTGTGATGGACCACTGATGGCCCTGTTGTGGCATATGACAACTGATGGGGTGCCAGCTGTTGACCTGAACTGCTGGCCCTCCTGTTGGCCGCCCGGACATTTTATTGACGGTTCGGCAGGGGCAACATAGTGCCGGGCCATTGCTGGCAGTCAGCGCTGCCAGAAATGGCCCAGTGCTCGCCCAGCAAGACTGTTTTTGCTGGGATATTATCCAAAACGAAGGTTGCGTTATTGATAAAATACACTTAACAAAAATTTCTTCCTGGGGAAGCCTTCGTACGTCTGATTAAAGGAACGTATTCTAAAAGTCAGTATTACGGTACATACTATGACTAAACATTTCAAAAACACTAAAACTCGTTTGTTATGTTAAGTTCGCACTGTCATTCGAGTCTTATTCTGCTTTAGGCCTAAAAGGGGGGTTGATTGGTACTCTCCAAGCATGTGATGGAAATAACACCTAGGGCATTTTTACATTATAAACAATATCATCATATTCATAATAATAATTGGCAGCCTTTTACTCACATCATTGAAGAATTTCGCTATCTGAAGGAAGTTTGTTGTCAGGTCGTCAAAATCCAGGTGATTCGGCGATGTGCTTACTGTAAATCTATGCCAATACACTTCATATTATTCTATATATCCAGGAATACTCGTGTATTTCACATTTGCCTGTAGTGTTAATCAGACAGTTGTCGTAGCAAGGAAGTGTATTGTAGGCAGTTCCTTACTTAATCACTGTAGAAATCTGTCCTCCATCGTGAAACTCGAAAGGTCAAAGTAAACCATCAGAATATTGGATATGTGATGACAGTCTGGCTATGCATTTCGGTATTAACTTACACCGTCTTCAAGCAGATGTTTCACCACACCCATGTTCGGGTTGTGATTTATAACTTGTTGGTAGGTGTTCCTGATGTCGACATCAGTGATGCATTTCACGTGATGTCTGTCAGTGTGCGTGGTTGACTTTTTACCCTGGGTATTACATTATTTCAAACATAGCTTCTCGCCTGTCCTTGCTATTACGGAAAATCAGATATGCTTTCTCTCTTAGCCATATTGCTATATTTTAGTCATGGCAACTCTTTCCATTCCTTTCTGTTACGGCAATTCAAACATCCCCAGTCGTCTATCTTGTTATACCAGTTGTAAAGAAAGTTTCCGGAAAAAAATTGTATGATTCGCCCGAAAGATACTCTGTGCCTGCTATATCCTTTCGCGTACAGCACTCTGGATGTAAACATCCCAGAGTGCTGTACGCGAAAGGATAAATTCTAAGGACAGAAATACGATTCTAAGAACAGAAAGATCAGATTCTAAGGACAGAACGTACACTGTTGTGCTGAAGATCAGCTTCACGTGACGACGGTACGATAGAGATATCGAAAAAATGTATGCGTGCAATATTGCTCTATAAATATTTGAATGGCATAAAAATTACGGAAGCACTTGGAAAATTGCGAAAGGCGTTGGGTGAAGATATTATCGAACTGAGCACTTGCTATGACTGGCACAGGAAATTCGACACTGGTGTACGAGATCTGTCTGGTGCGCCCAGAAGTGGCAGATCCATTAAGGTTGAACATGATACACTGTAACACGTCATATTGACCAAACCTGATGCAACACTACGGAAACTGGCGGAGAAACTGGCGGAGAATCTGAAGACCTCCCATACGACCATCAACACCCGACTTTGAAATTTGGAATATTCGTGTAAACTGTGCAAAAATGTGTACGCCACGCTTTGTTTGACCAGAATCGGATGCAACGCTACTCCATTGCTGTTGCTCTGCGTGCAAGAGGAAAACGGGAGGGCTTTTCGCATCGGTTTGTCACGGGTGACAAAAAATGGGTCACATACGTGAATGTTACGGGACAAAGAGCATGCAACAAGCAAGGACAACCACCATAGAAAGCCGCTAAGAAACCGCTTCGTGGACGAAATGTGATGCTGAGTTCCTGGTGGGATTGTCGCAGTGTGATTCACTATGAACTCTTACCGATGAACATCACAGCGGATACTTTATTCATGCTGCACTACAAGAGAACCCCCAGCGTATTTTAATCCCGATGGAGTTGTTTTTCACCAGGATAACGCTCGTCCACGTGTTGCTTTACGGATCCAGCAAAAATTGCACTAGCTGGAATAGGAAATATTGCCGCTCTCTCCTATTCCCCGGAACTTGCCCTGACCGACTTTAATCTCTTCCGGTCTTTGTGGAATTTTCTCGCTGAGAAACACTTTGCTAATGACGATGATGTGAAACGCTGCATGGCTGACTCTTTCAAATCCCGCTCGCCAGAATTCTATCGCAATTAGATATTTCAACTCGTAGATCGGTGCAACAAGGTCATCAGTTCCAAATGGAGATTACCAGGACGACTAGGTTAAGTGTTTCATACGATTGTTTAAGCTTAGAATACATGCTTCTCTGTTTTCCTCACATTTTCTTCACAATCTGATATTTCAAACACTGGCGTCTCTTTTGTCTTTTCTTTTGACGATTTCAAGCATGGTGTATCTTTCTTTGGGCGGTTAACGACCACGGTGAGCCAATCAAAGGGCAATAATCAGTTAGCCGTCACTAATTTCGGGCTAATTGTTTATAGTAAGGGGCAGAGCCAATATCGTAAACGCACTTCCCAAGCTTCATCCTGTGTTGCAGCTGGTGACTTCTCGGTCAAGCGCTCCGAGCTCAGCGCTTATACCATTACGCCACTGAACTATATTGACTAATTTTCAAACACTGCATTAGTCTCCTTGATACCTAATTCAAACATTCCATACAACTCTACTCTCCTTGCCGTTAAGGCAATTAATATTGCACTCACGGACGATGAAATCTGCGAACCTAGAAGAAAACATGCTACAACCGTGAAACTTTGCAAATAACTACAGTGCGTGGTTGTATGCAAATGATCCACGTTTGGGAAGAGTGCGCATGACCACACACCCCGTGGTTGCGCTGCAAGCACGAACCGTCAGTCTTATAAACAGGCGTGTAGTCGATGCCCCGTGAAAGCGAAAAGCACCGGCCAACGCAAGCAAGAGTACAGAGTGACAAGAATGCCGGGTAGACGCCAGAGACGTCGATTTACGCAACCTATGGACTTTTAGAGAGGCCTGATTATCGGGCTAAAAACCGCAGGGTGGTCGGCGAGCCGTACAGCCAGCCATGTGGATCGTTCTGACCATACCGTCCAACTGTGTTGGGAGCAGTGAACACTTGACGGCACTGCCACACAGCAGAGAGGCTCCGGACGGACCGCTCTGCTGTGTGGCAGTGCGGTCCGTCCGGAGCCGCTCTGCCACACTACATCGGCCCGTATATATATATACTGCAGAGCAAAGCTGAAAACAAAGGAAAAACTTTGAATTTAAAACAAAAGTTGCAAAACAACCTGAAGATCAAAACGCGCAACGCAGCAGTTATGAAAATTCAGAATTCACATTCTATTAAGAAGAGACCTAAGCAAAAATATTTTTGACTCATACCAAGTACAACATAGAAAAAGTTATGTATCTACCGGTGTGAGTAAAAAGAGAAAAATAAAAATAAAATAAAACAACTGAATGTGGAAAGTGTCGAGAATACTGAGCCTTGGCTTTATCAAGGACCAGCAAAAACTCTGCATTTTCTCACTTCCACAAAGACCTAGTTGGAAATGGGTTTCTGCAAAGCCATAGATGCAAGTAATTATCCCACCAAAAATTTTTAAAAATATATATATATATAAGTCATGCCCTCCGCAGAGTTGTATGACCTAGCTCTAGTTTACAATTTAGCTTGCATCCATGACTTTTCTGGCCCGACCCATGCTCTTCATCTGTTACGATTAAACAGAAAGAAGAAGATTAAAGAAAACTCAAGTTGTGAGAGTGACATAATAATTAGAAATAATGTTCAGCAATAACGAAATGCCAAGTTCGCCTGAGAGAGAATTTAAACCTGAATAGCAATGCAAAAGTTTTCCAAATTCTTACATTGCAATTAAAAAAGGAAATATTAATTATTTAAAACTCAGTCAGATTCTTGAAAGAAAACTTGATTCTAAAACCCCCTACTCCACAACTTCTGACAACACAAAAACGAGAATAAATTAAAGACAATAATTAACTAAAGAAATGCTTTGTGAAGGTTATATGACATAAACAATTAGTTGCAATATGTACAAAGTATTTCAGAAGTGCTTTAAGTGCATAATTAAGTAGTTATTAAGAACTTAACTACTTTGAAAACACAGCGCAAAGTACTAGAACTATGAAAGGCCAGCTGCTTGGCCTAAGTTTCCTAAAAAACGCGCAAAGTTGCTAAGAAAAGAAAGAGTTAAAATCCGCAAAAAAGTTAACAGACTTGCCAGTGCCTAAATGCTAAAAAGCAAAATATAACAGAGAAAAAAATACTAGAAGTACAAACATTGAACTTGGAAAACCTAAAACCCAAAGACAATGAAGAGAGCTTACCTCTTATGCAGCTGAACGTTCTCCACACAAGAGAAAAATGGCCGTCCTTTACCCCAAAATTCCAACAAACCTCTGCCACTCCCTAGACGCTGGGGGGCAGTGTGTGTGGGGCTGAGGGCCACCACACACTGAAAGAATCCAACTCGCGGAGATTTTAACCAGAGAAAAAAATATATATATATACTTAAGACTGTGGACCTGTATGATCAGAAAGAGCAGAATTAACTCTCCAGAATACATGAGAAATATTATAAAATACACCGGTAGTGTATTTAATAATCTTTGCATGTATTTAATCACCTTAGTGAGCTTCTATATATTATTCAGAATCCTATTAATTTTAATGTTAGTTTTACTATCTTTAGTATAGCTATTCTAGTGAGAGAATAACTAGTTTTCTTTTTTATTTGTTTTTATTTTCTTTTATAAACAGATTTTTAAGCTTTTTTTGTGATTTTGTCTATATTATTTAATTTTTTATTTTAATAGGACCTTCATATCCATAGCACTAAGGTCCTTGATAAAGCCAAGGCTCAGTATTCTCGACACTTTCCACATTCAGTTGTTTTATTTTATTTTTATTTTTCTCTTTTTACTCACACCGGTAGATACATAACTTTTTCTATGTTGTTCTTGGTATAAGTCAAAAATATTTTTGCTTAGGTCTCTTCTTAATAGAATATATATATACGGGCAGATGTAGCAGCTCAGTGTGCCCACGAATCATTCCTCGACGCCTCGCGGAAGCGAATCTGCGATCACAGTGCCCCTTACGTGTGCTGCCATTAACACCGGAACATCGCCGGACCCGTGTGCAATGGGTCCAGGTGAGAGCAACGTGGAACGCCACAGACTGGCGACGTGTGGTGTTGAACGATAGGTGCCGCTTCGTTTTGGGGACAGTTGTTCATCGTGTCCGGGTGTGGCGGTCCCCGGGTCAATGGCACAATCCCAATCGCGCTATCGAATGCCACACCTCCCCCACTGCAGTCATTATGGTGTGAGGAGCCATTGCCTACGATAGCCGATCAGCTCAAGTAGATCATTGATGGGCCAGCGGTTTGTGCATGATATCCTACGGACCCATGTGCTCCCCATTCCTGGCCGAGATTCCAGGTGCGCTATTCGAACAGGATAGTTCCCGCCCACACAAGGCTCGGGTTGGCCGGGACTGGCTACGTCATGTCCAGACACTTCCATTGACTACCGTCTCCCCGGAAATGTCCTCTATAAAGCATGTGTGGGACTAGTTGAAACGCCGGCTGCCTCCGTGTCGCACAATCCTGAAATTGGAACACACACTCCAACACGTGTGGGCCAGTCTGCCGTAGGACATCATCAGGCGTCTGTTCGTCTCCATGCCAGACCGTATTGCAGCATGAATCGTCACACGAATCGATGCAACGCGCTATTGAAGACGTCCATATTGCGTGCCACAGATCGCTCTGTAATTGTCCTGCAGCTCTGTTTTTGCCATCATGTGTATCATTACGTCCATTAAATTTCTGTTCAAACCGATGCTTCCTTCTTGGTGCGCAAATTTCATTGTCCGTAAGTGTTGTAATCGTCTTTCCCATCTATGATCTTGCAGTAGTTCAAACAAGACATTTGTCCGATCACTTTTCCGTTTCTGAAAGGCCTAAAACCAAAAGGTTCTTTTGTTTCAAATAGATATTCGAGGAATAACTTCTTGACAAAATTTTCTACAAAATAATTAAATTTTCTCGGTGGGGGCAAGTGATTATTTCCATATTTTCAACCGTTTCTAAATCAAGGATTTAAAAAGTTGTTTTTTAATTGAGCGGCATTTTCTAGGACGAACGGATTTTTTGGATATCGCAAAACTTTAATTTTAAAGTTTCTTATTTCAATAAATGTTAGATGGTTATTTCATTTTACGTAACTGCACACTCCTTTGATTCAAATTAAAGTACGTAGTCATTCTGTGTAATCTTTTCTTGATCGTCTTTCGGGAAAAGGACAGTAGAACATTATAAGTCAGTAAGAGAATTTCTTTTATTGGGCATCACAGTGAAGTAGCAAATTACACTGAGCAACATGATTTTTGGCACATGGAACAATGAAGGTGTCTCTAACAACGTTTCACGCTGAATTCAAATATGCAATCAGAACTTTTCTATCACTCATACAGTTTTTCTGAGTGGTGAAGCTTTTTATTAATAAATATATTGAAAGGTTTGACGGATTTCGTCACAAATGGTTATGTACAACGGTCGTTCCATAAAAAAATGAGAGTAAAATCACACAAAATGAAGAAATATAGGTACAGCAAAATATGCGTTATTCTTTCGCGAAGTATCTTCCCTCAGATGATATGCAACGGTCCCATCGTTCAGTCCACTTTTCAAAGCATGTGGCAAAGGCATTTTGTGGAAGCTGTGTTCTTACTTTTTGCGTTTCAATTCAATTTCGGTAATTCGTGGTATTTATATATAACTTCTTACCTGTTCCGTGAGTCCGTGCACGGGCTCTCTGGCTTCCAACATCTTCTTTGCTTCCTGTTCACAGAGTAGGATGCACATTAACATATTCCAAGAGATTTGCACATCCAAGGTATACTTGATGAGACTAATTTATTGGAGATAATTTTATATGAATTAGATGTAAATACACAAACACATACACACACTGAATATTTCGTCGTTTGTCTTTCGCGTCATAAGTCTTAACATCAGTTTTCACATTGCGGCCTCTACCGTATCATCTCTGCGGTCTTTTCCATATCATCTCTGCGGCCTCTGCCCCAGTTCCCACGCGTCTTCACATGTCCGCAATTTTCTCACGTCTGGCGTTCGCCTCCTCCGCTGCGCCCTCTGTCGGCGTAGTCCCAACATCCTCCGGCCCCAAAGAATTGGGTTCAGTCTTTTCTAAGTCCAGCTCCAGAGGGTAAAGATGTTGTACTGGTCTTTTGATCAATGATCCGTTAGGCAGTCTCACTGTACATGAACATACCTTTCCGTCGCGTCCCACATGAACTTGGCTAATGATACCTGTTTTCCACATCAGTTTAGGTAATCTTTCATCTCTTATATGAACTATGGAATCCTTTTTCACTTCTTAGCCCCTTTTGGCAATTTTCAACTGGTGTGCTGATTTCAATTCCAAAAGATATTCTTGTCGCCATCTTCTCCACAGTCTCTCCATAACTAGTGCTCTGTATTTGTATTTCCTTGTACGGTCACTACCTTTCGATTCCTCAGAACTTGGTTTCCCATCAGGAATTGTTGTCAATCTTCTTCCAAATAAGAAATGCCCTGGTGAGAGTGGTTCTGGCTCTCCTGGTTCGCTATATACAAATCTGAAAGTACGGGAATTCAGGATCGCTTCTACTTCAACAAGATTAGTTTCCAATTCTTCATATGTTAAAGAAGCTTTTCCCAGTATTCTTTTTAGGCATGTTTTGATCGAGCCTCTCCCAAAAACCACCCCACCATGCAGCTCTTTCAACAATGTACTTCCATCTTATTCCGGTTTCTATAAAACCTTAAATTTTCTGGATCGGTAACCATGCTCCACAGTTTGGTTAAATCTCAGTTTACCTTTTTAAATGTTTTCGCGTTATCTGAATAGAGTGTCTTACAAATACCTCTTCTTGCTAAAAAACTTCTAAATGCCAACAGCAAGTTGCAAGCTGTTAAATCTGATACCAATTCGAGATGTACAGCACGAGTAACTGCACAGGTAAATAAGGCGATGTAAACCTTCTTATTTTCATTCTTAGTGAAAAATTGTCCTGTAAAGTCCACTCCACATATTTCAAAAGGAGAAACTTCCTTTAATCTGTCCGGTGGTAAGGGTGCCATTTCTTGGTCGGAAGGTTTCGTTTTAAATTTCCGGCAGATAAAACAACTATGTATAACGTTTTTCA
Organism: Macrothele yani; assembly: GCA_039090855.1. NCBI lineage: Eukaryota > Metazoa > Arthropoda > Arachnida > Araneae > Macrothelidae > Macrothele > Macrothele yani. The sequence goes on from CM076993.1 coordinate 118,470,753, forward strand.
CTCTTTATCGTCCCCGTAGAATCCAATACCTTTCTCTGACTTGTGCTAAAGTCTCCGCAACTCCACCATTTCCTACCCTTATATGACTTCGCTTAACTAATAGGTCTGACAAATAACTATTGGTTGACAAAATTACGGGATGAACTTGGTCATAGTTTAAATCTGCATTCTGTAGTCTTCCACTTACTCTTATTATGCCGTCTTCGTCCAGAAATGGGTTAAACGTGTAGATTTTCGAATCGGAAGAAATGTCCTGTTCACAGTTCAAAGCAATTACTTCATTTGGAAAACACTCTCTCTGGGACTGCTTAACCCAATAAATTTCCGTGGAGTTTAATTCCTCAACTGTCAGAACTCCTGTTCTTTTTTAGTCTTTATTTCGAACATTATGTACGAATCTTATAATCCATGCTGTCACACAAAGAACCCTTTTCAATCACTATTTTTTCTTATATCAAAAATAGGGGTCTTCCTTTCTTCCATTACACAGCTTGCTTGAAGGGTCTCTTTACTCTTTCGTTTCTTTCTTCCCTTGCACTGTCGTCTGTGGACAAGTCAGCTGGTAATTTTGGCCCAGATGTTTGCTCTCTAAGTAACAATTCTAGTCCCTCTCCTCTGGTGAGTAAATCTGTAGGATTTTCTTTTCCTGGGCAATAAGTCCATGATAACGGATCGGACTTCCCTTGTATTTCTCTTATCCTATTTTGCACAAACGGCTTCCATTTTTCGGCATATCCTTTTATCCAATGCAAAACTGTACTGGAATCTGTTCAAAAATGTAAGGTTAAATCAAACCTCTGCTTCAGTTGTCTTTTCAACATATTCAGCTAGCCTAGCTCCTATCAACGCCGCCATCAATTCTAGCCTGGGTAACGATAGTTTCTTTAAGGATGCTACTCTTGCCTTTGAAATCACATTTATTGAATTTATTTTATCTTTGGTTTCATATCTCAAATATATCACTGCACCATAAGCCTTTTGACTCGCATCTGTGATACAATGCAACTTGATATTTCTCAATTCCCTTTCTTCGATGTCTCCAAAATAATATCTTGGTAGGTCAATATTTTCCAACTGTGATAAATATGTGCACCAATCTTTCCAATTTTTCTCTAGTTCTACGGACAATTCTGCATCCCAATTTGTGCCCGATTTCCAAACATTTTGCAAGATAATTCTTACTCTTATCGTGAATGGACTTAAAATACCAATCGGGTCATATAGACGACTAACAGTCTTCAGAACTTCTCTTTTGCATACCTAGTCCTTTCTCTTTCTCACATATGCAATTATTTCAGAATAGTCTATTCGTATAACATCCTTCTCTCTATCCCAAAGGTATCTCAAAACTTTATTGCTTGCAGCGCATTGAATATAATTTTATTCATTATTCCACAATTGCTGAAGGGATTCGCTGTTTGTTCTCCATTTTCTCATGTTAAAGTTCCCCTCATTCAAAATACATTTAACGTCTCTTGATAATATCATTGCATCATTTTCATCTGTTGCCCCTCCAATTAAATCATCCACATATAGACAATTCCTCAGTAGCTTGTATGCATCCTCATACTGTCGTTTGTATTTGTCTATGTGAACTTTCAGCGTTGCAGCCAGCACAAATGGGCTTGATTTCGCACCAAATATGACTCTAGTCGTTCGTAGTATCTTTACCTTGAGGGAGTCGCTGTCATCTATCTCCTCATCAATCCACAAAAATCTAACTGCGTCTCGGTCTTCTTCGGCAATTGCAATCTGTAAAAATGCCTGTTGAATGTCAGTTGTAAAGGCGACCTTATTGTTACGGAATCTGATCAACAAATCCAGCACAACGGGATTTAGGTTTGACCCTGCGAGTAAACAATCATTTAATGATTAACAGTCCTCGGTATGAGATGACGCATCAAATACTACGCGTAATTTAGTGGTATCCTTGTTTTCCCTGGTTACAGCCTGATGAGGCATGTAAAATATTACATTGCTGCTATCATCCTTTGTTTCCTCTGCAATTCCTTCTTTTAAATTATTTTTGATAACCTTCTTATATTTTTCGTAGAATTGTGGTTCCTTATTGAATTTCCGAACATGCGATCTCAGTCGTTTTTCAGCCAGGTTGTAATTATCCTTCAGTTCTTCTATTTGTTGATTCCACGGAAACCGTACCACGTACCTATCATCTTCCATTTTCAGTTTTCGTGAAATTCCTCATAAATGCGATTATCTTCTGTTTTATTAGTTTGGTATGTATTTTCCCTTATTCCTAGCGATTCAAGATCCCATAAGGTATAATGAATATGGATTTTACTACTAAGCTAACGCTTCTTCTAATGGTTGTTGTGTTATTTAATTATGAATAAACTCTCCTGCTAGTAGTGTAGTAATAGTAATGAACAAACTTATAACTGGTAGTAATGTTGTAGTAGTAATTAAGATGAATAAAGGCTTAATGCTGGTTGTTACTAATAACACTAAATGAAATAAACCTAACAGCCAGACAGAGGTCTGACAGTAACTATGAACTGAGAAAAACGTACTTACAACAAATTCTTTATTATTGAGACTTCTCGCTCTCACATAAACGAACTCTCTTTATACAGCACCAGCTTTCTGGCACATAAACCACAGCTCACTTCGTACAACAACAAACGCTCTCTCTATACAACAACAAGCGCTCTCCCTTGGTATCGTTGAACGCGCCTATTTATACTGGCTACCTCCACGTCATGACTTACACTCATTGCCAGATCTCATTCAGCGGGTGAAATAACATCTCGTTCAGTAAGAAGATAATTTACACAGTAAAATAAAATAACCAGAGATAGTAAAAATCAAAAGGAAAGTGAATATAGAGTATACGTTACAAAGGGCTTCAACATTTCGTTCATTTCACAGTCAGTAGTACTTGAGCTTGTGGCACTTTTCATAACATTAATGACAGACTGTGACGCTAACGCATTTGACAGCGTCGAGGTGCCACTAAATGTCCACCCAAAAATAGTTTGTGAAGCGACCAAGGATGGCGTTCTCCTACGCACTCTTCCGGTTACAACCTTCCAATAATAGTCAGCTCCGATTAAAACTGATAATTCTAATTTGTTACTTTTTTGCCGCTTCATCTGCTAACAACATTTCTTCTTTTTCACAATAACTTTGTATTTCTTTCCCTGATGTACTTATTAAAGCTCCGCTGATGTTATTTGTTTCCAAAGCCTGAATCTCAATTTTACGTCCAGTTCTTGCATCTTTTAAAACCAAGCGAACTCTTTTTCTTTTCTCTGTTACTGGTGAATTCGCGGCAAACGAAAATATCGTTAATTGCTCTTCTCCTGTCACTTGTAACTTTAGCTCTTTAGAAACAGTTTCCATAACAAATGTCCGTTGTGAGCCTGCGTCCAGCAAAATTCGCTCGCTCAGGTTCTTTTTTCCCCACTGCATTTGAGGTCATAGTCTGTAACAGAATACTGTTCTCTTGCTTATATGCTTGTGATACGTGTTTTACGGCTGTTGCTGTGTTTTCGTTTTCTGCATCGCACATGAATGTATGGTGTTTTCGATGACAACGCTGACACCGATCTTTTGATAAACAAAACTTCGCCAAGTGATGTTTTTTGAAACAATTAAAACATTTTCCTAGTCACAATAAGTTACGTCTTTTTTCAGCTATTGTCAAAAGACATCTGTCTAATTCATGATCTGATGAACAAAATAAACAACTTCCTCTAACACAGTATTCGTTATATCTTTGAAAGCTGACAGCAGTCCTTCTGTCTTCAACGCGTTTTTCATAGGACTCTGGGTTATTTTCTACTTCAGTTCGGCGGCCGAAGGAAACGTTTTATTTTGCTTCATGAATTATTTTGCGCGCGTGTGATTAGATGCGATGGGCGTATTGTTTACTGCCTTAACACTCTGAGAAAGATTTGGTACTTATTCTGTGTTTCCGCAAATCGCCTGGAACCGCTCACGACTTTCAATTTCTTTTCTTATAAATTCCATAACTTCTCCTATATTCCAAATCTCATCAGCTTCCCGAAGTTTGTTGAATTCTAGTACTAATTCACTGGGAATGAATATCAATATCATGAGACACAACAAACCTCCATAAGTGTCGGAGATTACTCCCAGCGATTCGAGGCTTCTTAATTCGACTTCGCAATTAGACTTCGCAATTATCATACAATTTCCGCAGACCAAAGGAGTCTGTTAACCTCTAAAAAGGTGGTAGAGACAGTAATTTATTCATATGTGAACTTATAGCAGCATCTTTTCTTCCGAATCTATCCTTCCAAATTTTTATCGCCTTGTCATAATTTGCTTCCGTGATAGGTAATCCAGATATTGCAAAGCAGCTGCTCCGCCCAAATAAGACTTCAAGTAACTAAATTTGTTCAAATTATTTAAACCCTCGTTTGAGTGTATAGTCGTATCAAACTGACCCCAAAATTCCAACCAATGCGATGGATCTCCAAAGCATTTTGCAAGCTCTAATTTCGGTAATCTTATCGCTGCTCCAGGTATGTTATTTGACCGCGATGGTCTATTCTCTATATCGTTCGTGCCGCTTTTTTTTTTTTTTTTTGATTGGATGTTTAACGACCACCGTGAGCAACTCAATGGGCTATAAGCAGTCGCCCGTCCCTAATTTAGGGTCACTGGTTCCAGGGAAGGGAGAGAGCCAGTGCCGTAAGACAAACACAACATCCATGCCTCACCGGGATTCGAACCCGGACCCCTTACGGACGAATGATCAGAGGCCAGCGCCTTAGACCACTGCGCCCCCGGGGCGGCTACGTTATAATCATATGTTATAAACAAATATTTAACCAATTCACCATAGTTATCTTTTTTTTTTTTTTTTTTTTTTTGATTGGATGTTTAACGACCACCGTGAGCAACTCAATGGGCTATGAGCAGTCGCCCGTCCCTAATTTAGGGTCACTGGTTCCAGGGAAGGGAGAGAGCCAGTGCCGTAAGACAAACACATCATCCATGCCTCATCGGGATTCGAACCCGGACCCCTTCGGACGAATGATCAGAGGCCAACGCCTTAGACCACTGCGCCACCGGGGCGGCCGTGCCGCTTTCTTCAGTGTTTCTGATCATAGTTAAACAGCGCTGCGCTTTGGTTTTCCATAACAGCACGTTTTCGTAGTATTCCTGACTAGCACAATAATCATCTTCAAATTCTTTCACAGAAATAACTCGCTCAATTTGTTTACCAACAGAAATCAAAATCTCTTCTTTAATCAATAACTGAGCTAAATTATTCTCGATAACTTCTCTCTCAACGGGATCCTCTTCAAGAGCTACCTTTAGTTTATTAATAACAATGGTTGTTAATCTGCGGTTAACGGCTCTTTTCTTTTTGAGTTTGTCTAAATCTTCCGCCATTACTTATTTTAAGCAATTTTAGTTTAACACTTTAAATTTAATATAGGTGAAAATATTGAAATATTGCCTTCAGTTTATATTTGCCAGAGAGTCCCACGTTGAGCGTCAAATAATGTTCTTACTTTTCGCGTTTCAATTCAATTTCGGTAATTAATGGTATTTATATTTAACTTCTTACCTCTTCCGTGAGTCCGTGCACGGGCTCTCTGGCTTCCAACATCTTCTTTGCTTCCTGTTCACAGAGTAGGATCCACATTAACATATTCCAAGAGATTTGCACACCCAAGATATACTTGATGAGACTAATTTATTGGAAATCATTTTACATGAATTAGATGTAAATACACAAACACATACACACACTGAATATTTCGTCGTTTGTCTTTCACGTCATAAGTCTTAACATCAGTTTTCACATTGCGGCCTCTACCGTATCATCTCTGCGGTCTTTTCCATATCATCTCTGCGGCCTCTGCCCCAGTTCCCACGCGTCTTCACATGTCCGCAATTTTCTCACGTCTGGCGTTCGCCTCCTCCGCTGCGCCTCTGTCGGCGTAGTCCCAACAAGCTGCTTTAGCGACCCCTGTACAGCTTGAATAACGTCAGCATCTGTGTTGAATGTTGTGCCACGGAACTTCTCCTTCATTGTTGAAAAAACAGAAATCACACGGGGCGAGGTCAGGACTGTAGACAGGCTGTGGCATGATTTCAATACTGCATTTCGTAAGAAACTGTTGAACACAAGCAGCCACATGTGGGCGGGCGTTATCACGGTGTAAGATCCACTTTCCCCATCAGTTCCGGTCGCTTAATCTACATGTGTCGCCGCAGATGCTTCAAGACTGAAATATAATACTCAGCACTGACAGTAATGTGTGGAGGAACGGCATACTGGTGACCTAAACCTTTAGGATCAAAGAAAATTATCGCTATCACCTTTCCAGCTAATTTGGTTTAGCGGACTTTTTCGGAGGAGGCGAGCCTGTGTTTCCAGACACTCGTTGCGGGCTTCGTGAGGGGGTTGAAATAGTGGACCCATGTTTCATTGGCAGTTATTACTGTGTTTAGAAAGTTTGGATCCTTTTCAATGAATTGTTTCCACTCATGACACATCTGAACTCTGGCTAATAATTGTCCTCTCGTCAGGTGATGAGGTACCCATATGTAACACACACGATAGTAATTTTTCTCGTAGAATGCGGACTGCCGACATTTTTGAAATATTAGTTGGCACCGCTATGTCTTCACACGCCATTCGTCGATCTTCTTGCAGGATTGCCCAAACAGTGTTAAACAATATGCTCTGTAACAGCATTTCCAGGTCGACTAGGTCTAGGATCGGGTTCTGCAAACACACGCCCTTTTTTGAAGTCATGGTGCCATCTAAACATCTTTGACTTACCCAAACATTTATCTTTGTAAGCTTTTTACATTAAGTCAACTATTTCTGGTGTCATTTTACCCAAACGATAGCGAAGTTTTATCGCACAACGCATTTCACTTCTTAACTCTAAATCACTCACCTCCATAGCTGTATGACGAAATGTAGATGTACCTTAAAGAACTGCGTAATAACAAAACCAGAATCGTCTGCCACGCCTTATAACTGTTGTCGTAGATACTTCCTTAACCTTCAGTTAGTCGTCTGCGTGGTTATTTATCCCCTTCGCACTGCTGTCAACTCAAAAAAGATTACTCTCAGCTTTTATGAATATATACAGGGTAATTTAAGAAGCACTTTGCAATTTGAAAGCATATAGAAATTTATTCAGAATACTTAAAAAAAATTGGGGACCGATTTCTGTTTGAGGACGCCAGAAACTATCATTTCTATTTGAGGATGGTAGAAACTATTGGTCACTATTGTTTCTGTTTGGGAACGCAGAATTTTTTTTGGGGGGGGGGGCACTATTGTTCTGTTTAGGGATAGCAGAAAGTTTGGGGGAACTATCATTTCTGTTATATTTGGTGTGTGATTGCAGCGGTTTAGGGCCAATAAACTTTTGGGCACTATCATTTCTCTTTGAGGATGGCAGAAACTTTTGGGCACTCTTTCTTTCAGGCGCAGCGGCCGCTTCTGCGGTTAAATCACGAGTCTTTTTCATATTGCCACTATTACTCGTATACATCTGAGTCCTTTGCCGTGAGCTGTTTATAAAGGCATTTGGACTTCATAGTTGATTACGTAAATGAGGATTGCACACATGTAATTGTTCCTAACAAATTACTACCGCAGTGTATATACGGCTGCACCCTATATACACCATGGTTTTAAAATACCAGAGTAAGAAGTTATGTAGGAATAAACTCTTCTTGTGGCTGTCCCGGTGGCTGGTTAGTCAGAGGCACTGGCTTCTCGCTAGTCACCGAACTTGGGATGAGGAAAAGGAGTTGAGCTCTCTCTACGGTGCTGGGCCATCACCGTCTCTTGAACCAGCGTCCCTAAATTAGAGACGAGCGACCGCATTTAGTAATCAGAGCTGCTGATGATGGTTGTTAAACTTCCGAATAGAAAAACACAAGTGTTTAGTTATGCGTAAGTTCTGAATAAAGCCCCATTTTGCTGTGATTAGGGCTCTGTGTTTTTCTTTTGGCGTATTTACTCAATGATATAGTATATATAATATAAACACCCAGATCTATCTGTCTCTCTGGAACGCTTGACGTCACAGCAACGTCTGCAATGTTGCACAATCACTTATTGATCAATTCGTGTGCGCTCTGGCAATTTCAAACTAATTGCCAGCTACATAATGGCACGATATCACTTTTAGATGTCAAGGTGAACGCATGCTAATTTAAAAACATTGGATTATCAATGACTTAAGTTCTATTTATCCGATCTACAAAATTCTAATTAAAATCCTAATATCACGGCAAGATGCGTTTGTATATTAATTTAATTTAGCACAATTCGAATATTAATTTGTATGTTCTAATTATTTTTTACTTCTTTTAAAATAACTAACTTTCCGAATTTAGTGCTGATTATATTATACATCTTGCAAAATATCGATCTATCTAAACGCTCTAACCTACAGCAAAAACTGAAATCTTGCGCTGTCGACGTGACCAAAATTGTATCTAAAAACAGATGTCGCCCCAACAGCACATTGCCTATAATTTAGATAGTTCCGATTTGTAATATCAGATGCAGCATTATTTTGTAGAAAAGGCTTCGTTATGAAGTTTCAAACTAAACTTCGAATAGGACAATCTAAAACAAGCCATGAACTGATAAGCATGTGTGCCGGAGAAAAAGTAATTTAACGCGAAAAATCAAAGCAAAAGTTAAGGTAAGTTTGTACGAAAACAACTGGACTACAAGGGAAATTGTTAAACAACAAATGTTTCGCACAGAATGTTCAACGCGAGGTCTTTTGAAAAACGGAAATAAATAGCATGAAGTTTTCAGTTTTTTGAGTTCTTACTATATAAGTTTTTATTATATTTCCTTTAAAAAGCTGGCGTCTATTTGATTTGTTGTCAATCTGCTTCAACTAAAAATGTCACCGTCTTATGACGGAAAACATCCCCTATTTATTAATTTTTATTTAAAGCTAAAAAACAACCGTCCTAGGACGGGCTACAGGCTAGTTTATAATATTGGAATAGGGATATTTTAGCAATATTCGCGTTCATTTAAAAAGTATCTTTAATTTATCCATTTATGGCTCATAATTGCCTATTTCTCAAAGGAGAAATGCAGGAAACTTAATTTGTCACCACGTAATTTATTAGTGTGTATTTCCAAAACGAAATAACAAAACCTTTATGTTTATTAGATTAGAATGAGAAATGTCGTTTACACACAATATTTATTTAGGATCATCCTTTAATGCGGGCTAGAAAAAACATCGCCTAAAGTGCAGAACGTAGGAAGCAAGGAAGAATCCCCTTTTGAGCCGCGGGAAAAACAACGAACCCAAGACGCTGTTAGTTCTTCCAATGTTGAACTTAGGCATTAGGCACTTTCGATGCTCGAGAGCAGTCAGAGAATCAACTCACCGTTTTTAGCGTGGAAGAAACATCTGGTACATCTGCTTCGGTGAACCTTATCCCAGAAACCAAATGCCGTTGATCACAATAAAATACCATCAGTTCGCCATTAATATCCTTTTTCCAAACGTAAGAAGAAACCAGAAAAATGAAGGCCTGATAGCAATTTATACAGCGGTTTGTTTGCATATTTTTTTATTTAAGTAAAAAATTTCGCATAATTTCTAAATTAGTAATTAGCCACGTTTGTATTTTTAGCACATCTTTTGTAGAAAAAGATCGTGCTTATGTTATCGGTTTGTCAGTCAGTCCGTCTGTACCCACGATATCTCTGCAACTATTAGTCCGATTTGAAAAATTATTTTTGCTTGGGTAGCTTGAAATATGCGAATGTTGATCCTTCATTTCGTTTTTTTTTACGATGTGCAATTTCGCTACTAGAGGGCGTAAGTGCAGATGATGTCGAATTCAAAAATATGTTTTATTCCACATATTTGCTTCGAAACAAGCGATTGAAAAAATTATTTTATCTTTCGATTCCATTTATGTCGAAGAGTAGTTTAGATATAGTTAATTTATCAAATTATGCATAGATTATCCGCTGGAGGGCATACGAGTAAATTACATTTTTTCCGATAACTCTTCTTCTAAAACTCCGATTTGAAAACAATTTTCTTCAGCGGATACGTGTCCTGATGCAGAATCTTTTGCATATGATTTCCAATTTTTGGTAAAGAATACTTTGGCCACCAGGGGGCGTAAGTGTTAATTTTTGCTTCTGATGTATTTGCCATGAAATCTGAGCTTCTAAAATATCGATTAAAAACATTCTTTCGCGGACTGATGCCACTCACATCGATAAACCTTTTCGGAACATTTTCTTCTTAAAATATTCCACAGTTTCTCCGTCAGGGAGCGTAGATCTATATCTTATTTTTGTCGATATCTCTACTTCTATGAGTCCGATTTGAAAAATTCCTTTTTTGTTGGATAGTGCTTTCAGTGTGACATGTTTTTCATATAATTTCAAAATTTTCAAGTAATGCATAGACTTTCCACGAGGGAGCGTAGAGGTAAATTGCGTTTCCCCCTATATCTCTGCTTCTAAAACTCCGATTTGAAAAATTATTTCAGCACCGGATACAGCTCCTGATGAGAAAACGTTTGCACATAATTTCTAATTTTTGTAAAAAAAAATGGTTTGGCCACCAGGTGGCGTAAATCTTAATTTCCGCTTCTGATGTATTTGTAGCAACATATGAGCTTTTAAATTCTCGATTAAAAAAAACGTCGCTTGTAGACCGATAGTACTCATGTCGACAAACCTTTTAGAAACACTTTCTTCTTAAAGTAATCCGTGGTTTCTACGCCAGGGGGCGTAGATGTATATCTTATTTTTGTCAATATACCTACTTCTAGGAGTCGGATTCGAAAAATTCCTTCTTTGTTGGATAGTGTCTCCAGAGAGAGACATGTTTTTCATATAATTTTAAAATTTTCAAGTAATTCATAGACTTTCCGCTAGGGGGCGTAGAGGTAAATTGCTTCCCCCCTATATCTCTGCTTCTAAATCTGCGATTTGAAAAATTCTTTCTGAACCGGATACAGCGCCTGATGGGAAATCGTTTGCACATAATTTCTAATTTTTGTAAAAAATGGTTTGGCCACCAGGTGGCGTAAGTCTTAATTTCCGCTTCTGTTGTATTTGCAGAAAAATATGAGCTTCTAAAATCTCGACTGAAAAAAAAGTCGTTTGTTGACCGATACTACTCATGTCGACAAACCTTTTAGAAAGATTTTCTTCTTGAAATAATGCATGGTTTCTACGCCAGGGGGCGTAGATGTATATCTTATTTTTGTCAATATCTCTACTTCAAGGAGTCCGATTTGAAAAATTCCTGCTTTGTTGGATAGTGTTTCCGATGCGAAATGTTTCTCATACAAATTCATGTTTTTCTTAACGCATAGGTCTGCAACCAGAGGGCGTAAGCTCACGATTCCGTTTACAGCAATATCTGAGCGATTCAAAATCCCTATTGAAAAACATTTTTCTTCCGTCAGATATTATTGTTTTCCATACCGGTTCCATTGACTTTGAATAGCTTTGATAAATTTAATTTCCGTCAGAACGGGTTCAAAAGACGTGCTTATTACACCCGAAAATTCGGTGTCATATTTCTTGTTGGTATAGTAATCAGCCACTTTGGTATTATTCCAACTCATTTTTTTCTAATAAATACACAGTTGACGTGGATTAGGAACTTCAAATAGAAGCCATCGCTCCTTCCACGTTTATAAGTGAGTCACGGAAAAATTATCGTCGGCTGGCAGCGGGAACCGAACCCAGGGTCTTCCAGTTACGCGCCGGACATGCTTCCACTGCGGCCTTGAAATTCTCCAGACTCACATACGACAAACTAGTAGGCAACTAAACGAACAATGAGATACTTGAGGCGATTATTTTATTTCAATTACCTATTCGATAACAGAACAGGTGCTTGAAACTAGTATTTTCTTTCACCAACATTAATTATTATTTTCCTTGTACAGAAATTGAGACCTATTTGTTCTATTACTAAGGAAAAGACTAAAAATTCATCGAATTATTCAGATGATGCGATATGTGTTATGATCTGTTTTAACTTATCTATCCATCCGCGAATCGAAAGCCAACGCAAACATGCTTACATACGAAATTCAGTTAATGAATCATAATAAATCGGAAACAAATAGTTATCAGGCATTTTTACAAAAAAAAAAAAAACAGATTGCAATAAAACGAAAAATGAACGAAGCGTATAATACTGAAATATGGAGAACATCCAAAAATTGCTAGGACAACAAAATTTACGAGAAGTGAAAATCGAACAGCATGACATAACCCTCAGGCGTTCTCTTTCTATGAAAAATCGCCATATATTTAGGCGTTATTCCGTTATAAAACAAAAATAGAAATAAAAGTGGTTCTTTGGTTTGTACAACAGCCCATTAACTGTCTTCGTGATGTGATGTTTGCAGAATATTAACCCATAAAGTTCTTTTTTTTTTTTTTTCGTCTCTGATTATGTCGGAGGATATCCCGTCTAAAGAGGAAAGTTGTCAGATGAAATGTGTTTGTCCAATGTCAATTACAGGATTCATTTGAACACGAACGGAACTGTTTCTTTTTTCATATTTCATTTGCGGTTTAAGAGAACTTTTATTTTCTTTCAAGAACTTTGGTGCCTTTATTGTCGGAAATATATCAGAATAATAAACCAATGTTAAGTTTTGATGCCAAAACTGCACGACCATACTGCTTAACATTTGTGATATGAAAAAAATCTCATCCATCTAATTCACGCCTTCATTCTCTGGAATTCCTGGAAACTTCCGAGAGGTTTTTTTCAGGATAGTATTTACAGGATGTGAGTGCACATCGGCCTGATACATCTGCCCCCCCCCATGTTTCATTTCGGAATCACACTAAGACCCAGCACTCATGATTAGCCAAACTGATTAATTAATTTAATGGTTTGCAAGTGAAATTGCGTGGAAATACACAGTCGAGTATTACTGTGACCACCTCCTACTTTTGACAGCAACAGCGCGTAGCCAATGAAAGAAGGCACGAGTGGTAGAAAAGGATTCCTTTGGCGTCCATTCATTTAACATTGTGCACCTCACGATTGCACCTCACAGGGAACGCAGCAGGGAGGGAGGAAGGGGCGGAGCTCAACATGATGTGCTCTATCACGAGTGAACCTACCGGAAGTTTCTTATCTCCGGAGATAACATATTTATTGAACTTTGACAAATATTTGGGAAATCTTTTCGTCAAGCTGAAAATAAATTCTTGCTTTTAATCCTGATTTATTCATTCTAACTTTTTTCCCCAACCATTTTGCCCAACCAACTTATATATATATATATATATACTATATATATATATATATATATGTATATATATATATATATATATATATATATATATATATATATATATATATATATATATCATCATCATCATCATTGTCAACCATTATCAATCCACTGCTGGACGAAGGTCTCCCCAAGTTTCCTATACAACGGTCTGTCTTGTGCCAGTCTCCTCCATGTCACCCCTGCATACTTTCGAATTTCATCCACCCATCTCCCATGTGGTCTTCTTCTGGGTCTTTTCCTGTCCCTTGGAATGCTTTCCTCACTAGTTCACAGTTGAATTTCGTACGTCTTCAGTGATACTTTTTCTTACTGTCTTGCATAGCTCTATATATTCCACTTTGGAAGTCACATCTTCTTTAGTTGTCCTCATCTCTCTTCTTTTTTGCATCAACATTTTCGTTTTTCCTGATAATTTGTTCACATGCAACTTGTTCTTAGACCCAGCTAATTTTGTTGCTGTTTCCATAAGAGCTTTGGTTACTTTTCTGTTAACTTCAGAGATGTCCACTTCTTCCGATGTTAGTCCTTCTAAAGCAGAGAACCTGTTCTTCAGTTCCAACTTGAAGGTATTATGGTGTTTTTTAAGGTTGGTTATGTCAATAGATTTTGTTTGTCTTATGAGCTTGCCACGTTCAAGTTTAGTGTTGATCTGCATCTTACATCTCACCAATCTATGGTCACTACCTGTGTTGAACTTGTTTAGCACACTGCAGTCTGCTATGACGAATTTTTTGTTACACATAATAAAATCAATTTCACTTGTCGTCCCATTTGGATGTCTCCATGTCCATTTCCTGTGTGGCTTTTTCTTGAAGAAGGAGTTCAAGATGAAAAACCCTTCTGCCTCTGCAAACTCAACAAGAGTATTTCCACGCTGGTTTCTGTTGCCATGACCGAATTTACCTACTGAAGTTTCATTCTGTTGCCGTTGCCCTATTTTTGCATTGAAATCTCCCATAATTATTTTCAAGTGCTGCTTACCTTTATTATTTAGATGACAAATTTCCTCATAAAATTCTTCAATTTCTTCTTCAGGATGACTTGTGGTGGGTGCATAAGTTTCAATAATCTGAGCCTGGTATCTTTTCGAGAGTTGGATAACAAGTCGTGCAGCTCTGTCAGAGGAACTTTCAACTTCTACAACTTTATCCTTCAGTTTCTTGTTTATTATAAATCCAACACCACTAGTTCTGCCAGTATCTGTCCCACGATAGTAGAAGAGATGTCCACTTTTCAGTTCGATGAGATCTTCTCCTTTTCTCCTTACCTCACTTAGCCCGACGATGTCCCACTTGATCCTTTGTAGTTCCTCTTCCAATTCAAGAAGCCTTGAATCAGAAGATAGGGAGCGTCCATTGTAAGTAGCCAAGGTCAGCATCAGATGGCAGCCTAGTCCGGTCCTCCGGGGATTCTTAGCACCCTCTGCCTTCATGTCGCACTGGCCGCTGCCTTGGCCAGGTACATTCCAGCTGCCGGAGACTGAGCGCCAATATTTAAGTTGTGGAATCATTTTGGAGGATTTTGGCCATAACTCACCACGCTGGCCAAGCGGGTTGGTGAGTGTGGGATAGAATTTCCTCTAATCCCGATGGTATAGTTATACCGCTATGGGCGGTCGTCAGAGCCCCTTTAGTGGGAACAGGATGCACCACGAGAAGGCGGGGTTGACATTTTTTTTTTTTTTTTTTTTTTTTTTTTGAGTGGAGGTTTAACGACCACCGTGAGCAACTCAATGGGCTATAAGCAGTCGCCCGTCCCTAATTTAGGGTCACTGGTTCCAGGGAAGGGAGAGAGCCAGTGCCGTAAGACAAACACAACATCCATGCCTCACCGGGATTCGAACCCGGACCCCTTACGGACGAATGATCAGAGGCCAACGCCTTAGACCACTGCGCCACCGGGGCGGCGGTTGACATTTGTCAAGGAGAGGCTGTGATGTTACGCATCACCTGACCTTACATCCCATATATATATATATATATATATATATATATATATATATATATATATATATGACAATAACTACAAAACCGTGTACCATTGAGTTGTATTACTTACCGGGGATCCGCGCTTAGCTGCTAGAACCACTGGTAGAGTGGTTAAACAAAGGGGTCACTGCTGGATTCTCAGAACGAACTCTGCAATCCATATCACACAAGATGATAACCAGGAGCCACAAGACACCACGCCCAGGAGTCGACAACTTACAGTTTGCTGGATTCATTTTATACATCTCGAAATTTTCGTTTGTGTTTAAGAACCTTATGAAGCGCCATGGATTACGCATTGGAATTAAATCACCAATGTCCATCGCCAAAGCAAAATCAAATACACATAAAGACCCTGACGTGAATTCTGGAGCTGGGGTGTATGAGATACCATTAGAATATCCAGATGGCTTGTCTCGATCATACATCGGAATGACCAAAAGATCCCTTACAATTAGGGGGAAAGAACACATAAGGGACATTAAAGCAGGAAAAACACAAACAGCGCTTTGCAAAGAAGTAGCCCAATATGACGCCGTACCGATGTGGAAAAACATGAAAAGGATCGCTCGGTACACTGACTACAGAGGAACACTGACTAGAGAAAGCGTCGAAATATTCATGCACCCCAACCCTTGCAATGAGAGCCCTTCCCTCGAACTCTCGGCTGCGTGGAAGATTCTACTGAAATAGGACATTAAAGGGAAAAGGAGAGAGTATGTCTGAAAGGTAGGTCGCGAGACACCACCTTCCGCGTGACGCAATATCACCTAGACACGTAGTAGATACGCGCTCCAAGACTTTAAATTATCGTTGTTCTCGAAAATATTCTTGTGTTCTCTGGCCTTGAGAACCCCTCCCGTTCGGAGTGTGAAAGCTCGGCACTTAGTCGTTGTATGTTTATAAATTGTTACACCATACGGAATAAATATTTCAAGTTGTATAACTCCAGGTCTTTCTTTACGAAAATATTTCATTGTCATGAAAGCAGACTTAATAGAGACGATTTACTGTCGTTTCAAAGAAAGTGTTTCGCATTCATTGTTCTGATACCACATTTCATTTCCTTATACTTCGAAAAGAAATGAGTTTGAGTCATTCGGCTAGAAAGTATCTCTTTCACTGAGACAAATATCAGCTTTCCTCTTTACACCTTATAACTTTTTTTTTAATTTTCAATAAATTCTTTCTATATTTTTACATCAGAATAGAATTATTTATTGTAAAATTCTAGGTAGGACGAAAAATGGAAGTGATGTTTTCGCCGCCAAGAGGTCGATTTTGGAAATTTTCATTTTCTTATAATTGCAAAAATTTCATAGCCTAACATGGGAAATACCGTACAACTAAAAGTCAATATCTGAAACGTTTATTTTTTCTTAAAGTCTATATTCGAATCGTTTATTTTTCAGAATGTCAATATTTGAAACGTTCATTATTTCATGAAGTTCGTTTTTGAGTCGAATAAATTTTAACAAGTCCAAAAAATGGAAATGATGTTTTCACTAGGGGTCGATTTTGGAAATTTTCTTTTTCTTATAATTGCAAAACTCCCATTGACCAACATGGGAAATACCGTACAACTAAAAGTCAATATCTGAATCTTAAAGTTGATATTCGAATCGTTCATTTTTCAAAATGTCATTATTTGAAACGTTCATTTTTCTTTAAGTTCGTTTGGATCACATGACTAATTCATTTTCTCCTAATTCAAAAAGTAGACATCAAACTTTCTTATTCTTCCATTGCAAATCTTCAATACATACCATCTCAAAACTTTGTAAAATTAATATTTCCACATACACTGTCCCCCCCCTCTGACATCATTTTTTCCTATGCGAAGAGAAATTAACTTGAACAACCGTCTTAGAAAATGCCTCGTTCACATTTTTTCTTCCCGACCCGTGAAAGAGCAATCACCTTGCCTTTTCCCGCCAACAGTTCTCAAAATTTAATAAACCCCGAATTCTTAATGAAGAACATTAAACCCAAGTCAGCTTAATGGAATAGCCTTTTTAGCTTTAACATATCTTTAGTTTATGGGGTTCATTCACACTATCACAGTTTCTTACCAGAAGAGGTAAAAAAAAATGGGAAGCGATTTCATGAAAAAATGAACCTAGTCTACTTGAGATTGAAATATAAGAATTACTTTACAAAAATTCTGGGGATTTCTTTACAAAAACGGACATTTTCAGTAAATTTATGCTTTTCTATGAATTTTTTTTTCAAAGCTGAAAATAGCTTACAACTTCGTTTCTTTTCAGTATAACGAATGATTTTAATCGAAGATGTTTGTTTCAGTGAAAGATCTCTTATTCTGAGGGTTTTTTAAAAGGTTGAGGATAAATCATACTTAGAATACGACTGTTTGTTTTTTAAGTGTGCGACAAATATGCTCATGAAATAATTAAACAAACACGATGTGAACTTTGTACGGAATGCATACTTTCTTTAAGGTGGGGATGGTATCAGTTCCATTACGTTGTCTATCTAATCGATGGAGGAAATGTGCTTTTAAACGCTTGAAACGGAACCGACAGGAAAATATCTGAAATCTGAAACGGGTAGTGTTTCAGATAAGCAAACAGATAGGAAACGAGATTCTTGATTTAAGTACAAGGGGAAATAGAATTAACTGGGATTTCCTGGTTAAAGCACATACACACTGGATTACACTGCTGGTTTCCTTAAAGCGTTTAGAAATGGAAGAAAGGTAGCGAAAAAACACTCTTCTTTCATGTCAATAACAGAGAAGAAGTTTCGAAAATGGAATCCTAAGTGGGAAAATTCGTAGAACCTCGGGGAATTAGTATCTAACTATGAAAAGTAAGTAAGCTCTAAAGATTTAGGGGCATTTACACTGAAATCCTACAACGCCTTTTTGTGAAATATAGTGGAATCGGCCTTAGAGACTGAAATATATCTGAAGCATTTTGACACATTTGTGTTGAAAAAGAAATTCGTATGGAAAAGTGAGATTAATTAAGTCGACAGGAAAAGATTGATAGGTTGAATCAGAAAAAAAAGTAAGAAGAAAAAAAAAAGAATTTTTGTAAAAATAAAGCAAAGTTTGAAGAATCCATAAAACATTGAACAGAAGGGCTAAAATATAAGAAACAAAATAAGGGGAAAGAAGTAAGTATTTCATAAAAGTTTACTTTTGCTTAGGGGATATGATATTTTTAGATTGAATGAGTTGTAAATGAATGCTTTTCTGTTGGATCAGCAAAAGAAAAGTATAGCAAACTAGGGAAGAATAAAAAAAATGCATAATTGACATACATGCAAGCTTTTAGGAATACTTAAAAGCAAGTTGGAAAATATGCTATATAAGAAAACAAAAGTCTGAAGATTTGTAACATCTAAAATAATAGTTTGCTGAAATGAAATGAATAATATGTATATAAAGTCTGAATAAAAGGAGTCATACGTTTGGCGAAGTAAGAAGTAAAATGCTGACATATTGAGAAGTTTAACAAAATTTCTATACATGGATTAAGTTAAATAGGAAAAATGTGAAGAAAATGTTTTTTTAGAATGACATGCAAAATAAAGTAAGAAAATATTGTTTCAACAGAATTTTAACTGTGAAAGATCTGTAGAGTTCTTGAACACACAAGAAAAAAATACGAATAAATAATATGGGAGGGGTGAAAGCCTCAGAGTTAACATGAAGTCATTTCTGCTTCATTTCACAAAAAAAATTGTCAAAGTCCAATAATTACTACGCACAGGAACGAAATCGTTTCTAGAGAAGCATTTCGTCGTTTCATGACCTTGAATAAAATTGATAGGAAGAAAAAGAAAAGTTTCCTAGAAAATTCATTACATCTACGCGAAAAAACTTCCTCAAAACATTCCAAAAATATAAAAAATATATGAAGAAATAGCGTAAAAGTTAAAAAAAAAAAAAAAATAGAGGGAATACATAGTACACGAAAACCTCACGGCCAGAAGAAAATATATTGGAGGGGCGAAAGACTCAGAATTAGCATATCTACATTTCCGCTTCATTTCCCAATACTTTTGGGAAATCAAGCAGAAATGTAGATGAGGAAAATTTCTAAAGAAGCATTTCCTCATCAAATGGCTTGGAATAAAAAGAACAGTTCCTCAAAAAATTCATTACATCAACGCGAAAAAAAATCCCTCAAAACATAAAATATATATATATATATATATATATATAAGGAAGAAAACATATATATATATATATATATATGAACTAGTGGTGTTGGATTTATAATAAACAAGACACTGAAGGATAAAGTTGTAGAAGTTGAAAGTTCCTCTGACAGAGCTGCACGACTTGTTATCCAACTCTCGAAAAGATACCAGGCTCAGATTATTCAAACTTATGCACCCACCACAAGTCATCCTGAAGAAGAAATTGAAGAATTTTATGAGGAAATTTGTCATCTAAATAATAAAGGTAAGCAGCACTTGAAAATACCTATGGGAGATTTCAATGCCAAAATAGGGCAACGGCAACAGAATGAAACTTCAGTAGGTAAATTCGGTCACGGCAACAGAAACCAGCGTGGAAATACTCTCGTAGAGTTTGCAGAGGCAGAAGGGTTTTTCATCTTGAACTCCTTCTTCAAGAAAAAGCCACACAGGAAATGGACATGGAGACATCCAAATGGGACGACAAGTGAAATTGATTTTGTTATGTGTAACAAAACATTCGTCATAGAAGACTGCAGTGTGCTAAACAAGTTCAACACAGGTAGTGACCATAGATTGGTGAGATGTAAGATGCACCTCAACACTAAACTTGAACGTGGGAAGCTCATAAGACAAACAAAATGTATTGACATAACCAACCTTAAAAAACACCATAATACCTTCAAGTTGGAACTGAAGAACAGGCTCTCTGCTTTAGAAGGCCTAACATCGGAAGAAGTGGACATCTCTGAAATTAACAGAAAAGTAACCAAAGCTCTTATGGAAACAGCAACAAAATTAGCTGGGTCTAAGAACAAGTTGCATGTGAATAAATTATCAGGAAAAACAAAAATGTTGATGCAAAAAAAAAGAGAGATGAGGACAACTACAGAAGATGTGACTTCCAAAGTGGAATATATAGAGCTATGCAAGACAGTACGAAAAAGTA
The DNA here is from genome assembly GCA_039090855.1 of Macrothele yani. Lineage (NCBI taxonomy): Eukaryota > Metazoa > Arthropoda > Arachnida > Araneae > Macrothelidae > Macrothele > Macrothele yani. The sequence goes on from CM076993.1 coordinate 118,491,171, forward strand.
TCACTGAAGACGTAAGAAAATTCAACTGTGAACTAGTGAGGAAAGCAATTGAAAACAACCAAAGCCTAAAGATAGCAAAGGGACATCTCAGTAAGGGAAGAAAACAGATTATGGCACTGAGAAAAGAAGATGGTTCTGTAACAAGAAATAGAGGCGAAATTTTGACAAGAGTGAAAGATTTCTACTCCAAATTATATGAAAGAGATGATACATGCACTCCAGACATCATGAAAGATACCAGTACCAGAGTTCCTCCAGTCCTTCCAGCAGAAGTTGCACATTCAATCAAGAACATGAAGCGGGGAAAAGCTCCAGGAGAAGATGGAATTACTGTAGACATCATACAAGAAGCAAGTGGAGAAATCGAAACAGTACTCGCCCAAATTTTCACTCGATGCCTTAATGAAGGAAAGATTCCTGAGGATTGGAACACCGCTACAATGATCCTGCTACATAAGAAAGGTGACATTGAGGATCTCGGAAACTACAGACCTATCAGCCTCCTATCAGTAGTTTATAAAATCTTCACTAAAGTTCTTTCACACCGCTTGAAGGTAACACTGGACATGGCTCAACCGAGAGAACAAGCTGGATTCAGGAGTGGCTACAGCACAATAGATCATATCCATGTGCTGAGAGAACTAATTGAAAGAGCGAGGGAATATGAACTTCCATTGTGCATGGCTTTTATCGATTATGAAAAATCCTTTGATTCGGTGAAACCATCAGCAGTTACAATGGCTCTGAAAACCTGCGGTATTGAAGATGCATACATTAATATTATTAATAACATCTATGAAAATGCAAGTGCAAAGATTCGGCTGTTTGAAAATACAACACACATAAAAATTGGAAAGGGAGTGAGACAAGGTGACACCATATCTCCGAAGCTCTTTAATGCCACATTGGAGGGTGTTTTTCAGTCACTGAGCTGGGAAAACAAGGGGATAAAGATTAATGGAGATTATCAAACCCACCTTCGTTTTGCTGATGACGTAGTCATTTTTGCAACTAGCCCATCAGAGCTGCAGAATATGATCCAGGAACTTGCTGACAAGAGTAAAGAAGTGGGATTAAAAATGAACTTTCGGAAGACAAAAGTGATGTTCAATGCTTTTACAAGAAATGAAGATTTATCGATTGATGGAGAAAAGCTGGAGATAACAGACACGTACGTTTATCTTGGACAGCAGATATCAAGTGAGGGTCACATTGATGAAGAAATTAATCGGCGTTTAAAACTTGCCTGGAGAGCTTTTGGAAGAAACAGCATAATTTTCAAGAGCAATATGCCATTATGTCTTAAAAGAAAAGTGTTCGATCAATGCATCCTTCCAGTGCTTACGTATGGTGCAGAGACGTGGACCTTAACTATAAGAGACATACAAATGCTGCAGACAACTCAAAGCAGCATGGAGAGGTGCATACTTGGTGTAACCAGGAGAGATAAGAAGAGAAACTCGTGGATCCGAAAAATGACAAGAGTGGAAGGCATCATGATCAGAGTTAAATCCCTGAAATGGCAATGAGCTGGACATACTGCCAGAAGGACAGATCATCGATGGACAGCCGAAATTTTAGATTGGATTCCAAGGGACAGGAAAAGACCCAGAAGAATACCATATGGGAGATGGGTGGATGAAATTCGAAAGTATGCGGGAGTGACATGGAGGAGACTGGCACAAGACAGACCGTTGTGGAGGAAACTTGGGGAGATCTTCGTCCAGCAGTTAATTGATAATGGTTGATGATGATAATGATGATATATACATATATATATACATCAAGAAAGCGCATAAAAGAAATAAAAAATAAAGAGTGTACATAGTACATGAAAACCATTTGACCTCTCGACCATTTTTGAAACCAAATCATCGTGAGTTCGGAACCAGCTGAGAGCATCAGAGTATTTTCATTTCTTGGAAAGAAAATTTCCTCAGCGTCGTGATGTAAAAATTTCCTCCTGGGAAAATTATCATCGAAGAAGGAAAAACAAAATCCTGTTTGCAAACCTCAGGAAATAATAATAACAAAAAAAAAAAATCCCAACGGACCACACTCCGGCGTTGCCATCACTCAAAATCAAAGATCCATCAAAATAATAAAGTTCGAAGAAGCACCGCTAGGGGCACCACATAAGCATCAACATATCCAACACCTATGCAGCCCCTTCCACCACTTGGTCGTTGCCATCACTCAAAATCAAAGATCCATCGAAATAATAAAGATCCAAGCAGTGCATCAGCATCGACGTAAAATACAGTATATATACACTGGCGGAAACTGAAAAAAGAACACCAAGAAGGAAATGGCGGATGATCATGAAATTTACATATGTTAATGTGGTCGAGAGCACGTAGGTGTGATGTTAATTTCGGGACCAACCGATGAGCGCTTACGCCACAGCACGGCATAATATGCAAATTATCGTCGGTGGTATTTAAGGAGTACGGCGAAGTGAATATAATCAGTCGTCGGCGTACGGACACGTGCGAAGACCCTGAAGAAGCTGCAGTGCCTGGACATGGAAGACGTGTAGGATTTCAGCAGTTATCGGACTTTGAGCGAGATCGTCTAGTCGGACTCCGCGAGGCCGGGTGGTCGTATCGTCGTATTGCGGAGCGAATTCGGCGGGAAGTATCGGTGGTGATACGATGGTGGCGTAGATGGTCAGAGGAACATTCCTACACGAGAAGACGTGGAACCGGGAGTCACAGACGGACTGATGAGCGGACCAATCGACGCATAAGAAGAGCAGCGTTGTCAAGCAGAACATCCAATGCGACGCAAATCCGAGCTGCCGTTGCGCCTGAGGTGACTGTGCGAACAATCCGCAACCGTCTACTGGATGCAGGACTACGTGCACGTGTGCCTCTGGCATGTGTACCTCTGACTCCAGCCCACGGTCAGGAACGGCTGCAGTGGTGTTGCCAACGTCTGCACTGGAGAACGCAATGGTGATCTGTCGTGTTCAGCGATGAAAGCAGTATCTGCTTGGGAGCCTCCAATGGCCGTATGCGTGTTCGCAGACGCACAGGGGAGCGTCTCCACCCTTCTTGCATCCGCCAGCGGCACACAGGGCCTACACCTGATCTACTGGTGTGGGGAGCGTTCACTCCCGTACAGAACTAGTGTTTGTACGGGAGTGAACGCTCCCCACACCAGTTTTTGTACGGGAGTGAACGCTCCCCACACCACCTCCTACATCAGCAACATCATTCAGCCCGTTGTTGTGCCATTTGTAAGGTCGGTCCATCGTGGTGTTTTCCAGCAAGATAACGCACGCCCACACACGACACGTGCATCGCAACATGTACTTCAGGGTGTGAGACAACTTCCATGGCCTGCACGTTCACCAGATTGGTCCCCCATTGAGCACGTGTGGGATTTTATGGGACAACGACTTATCCGGTCTGCACGGCCAGCCACGACCATCCCCGATTTACGCGTCCAGATTGAGGATGCTTGGAACTCAATACCCCAAACTTACGTCCAACATCTGTACGACATACTCCATGCCAGAATTGCACAGTGTGATGCAGTTCGTGGCGGTTCAACCTCGTCCTAACCATGTTACATGGAAATGTTATTTTTCAGTTTACCAGCAAATACAGCTGTATTTTGCCATAATGTTTTGATAACGTTATACTCTGTATTCCGTTATTATGCTGTATAAATTTCGTTGGTATCAGACGTCTCCTTCTTGGTGTTCTTTTTTCACTTTCCGCCAGTGTATGTATATATATATATATATATATATATATATATAAGTTGGTCCGGTGAAACGGTTGGGCGGGGGGAAATTATAATGAATAATTCAGGATTAAAAGCATGAGTACATTTTCAGCTTGACGAAAAGATTTCCCAAATATTTGTCAAAGTTCAATAAATACGTTATCTCCGGAGATAGGAAACTTCCGGTAGGTTAACTCGTGAAGAGCACATCATGAGGAGCCTTTCCCTACCTGATGCCCCTCCCTCCCCGTGAGTTGCAACCGTGATGTGCACAATGTTAAGTGAATGGACGCCAAAGAAATCCTTTTCTACTACTGGCACGTGTCGTGAGCTGGCTTGGAGGAATATAAGGTGTGCTATGGGCAATCTGAAAACATATCCACTTGTTGCGGTCATGGATAAAAGGAGCGATTTATCAGATTTGCAGAAAGGGATGATTATTGGTTGTCCGGCCAAAGGTGGCAGTATTTCTGAAATAGCGCAGATTGTGAACTGTTTGCGCGCTGCTGTGGTTAAAATGTATCGTGATTGGAGAAATGACACCATTGCGTATAAGCGACGTGCAAACTGCGGAGCACCACGATCCTCTTACGTGAGAGGTGAACGTCGGCTTCGAAGGTGCGTGAGGGTTGATCGACACGCTACAGGGGAGCAACTCACTGGCAGAATAAGCCAGGGGGCTACCGGAAGTGTGTCCAAAACGACAGTTCAGCGAACCCTGATGCAGACGGATGGTCACTGCACCTATACTAACGAAGGTGCATCGGTAGAAAAAGCACACATTTGCACGGCGGTATCGGAATCGAACCTCCGCTGATTGCAAAGGATTGCCTTCTCCGATGAGTCACGTTTTCTGCTTCATCGAACGGATGGACGTTGGCGTGTAAGGCGAGAAACATCGGAAAACAAACACTCTTCAACTATTGCTGGAAGAACACAAGCTGGTGGGGGCAGCGTTATGGTCTGGGAAACGTTTTCGTGGCATTCTCTGGGTCCACTTATACCTGTGGAAGGCACTATGAACCGAATTCGTTATGAATAAATCCTTGCACACCACGTACACCCATACATGCTGACTGTCTTCCCTGGGGCGGTTGGGATCTTTCAGCACGACAATGCGACGTGTCACACAGCTAGAAATATCGGAGAGTGGTTGGAAGAGCACGCTGAAGACTTCAAAGTATTTATCTGGACCTCTAATTCCCCAGACTTAAATCCATTTGAGCATCTGTGGGATCACCTCTATTGTGTTGTTCGCACTATGGATCCTCCACCATGCACCTTCCAGCAGCTGTCAGATGCACTGCAGTCAGCCATGCTGACTCGGCGTTGCACACGGCTGTTACTTTGGATACTAACTGGTGGTCACAATAATGTGACTCGACCGTGAATAAAGACATAAGGCCTCTTACATACCAAGCGGATGTGCCCTGGGCCCTCATGTAAGTGCGGGTGGGAGCTCCCGGGACTTTCCTTTCACATGAGCGGCCAGCAATAAGGTTCTGCCTGCATATTAAAACATTATTTTCTCGGTCAAGCTCGTATTGCTATCGAATGAGCATCTGTCTTTTTTATGTGTATGAGAGAACAAAAATAAAATCTTTAGCGAAGAATTTTTTATAGTTGTGTTATTAGTTAGCCAGAAAAAAACCATCCATTCAAGATTTATATTTAACAAATGAATGAATTAAATTTTTTATTTGTTTTTAAATTAAGTTCATAAAATTCAATAAACTTTTACCTGATATTTAGTTTACTGAGAACTTTTTTAACAGCAAAGAAAAAAAAAGCAACCACAAGAGACTTAGTAGTTGTGAGCAGACGCAGAGCCATCCGCGGCGTGTGGAGACCTGCATTTTGTTCAATGAACAAAACAAGTAAGTGAGCATGCTGGCAGCAAAGTGACATCGAAGGGAGTTTCCTTGCCGGAGCCCGTTTGCACTTTCACCCGCTTCGTATGAACGCCTGCACTAGAACCATCAGTTGACAAGAAAGATGACACCGAATTTCCGGGCATAATGAGCACGTCCTTTCAATCCTTTCTGATGCGAATTAAATTTACCAAAGCTATTCAAAATCAATGGAAGCGGTATGGAAAGCAGTAGTATCTGACCGAAGAAAAAGAAAAATTTCAATCCGGCTTTTAATCCCGCAGATATCGCTGTGAACGAAAACGTCAACTTACGCCCTCTGGTGGCAGACTTAAAAAATTTTGAATTTGTAAGAGAAACATTTCGAAACGGAAACCTAAAGAAAGGATTTTTCAAATCGGGCTCTTAGAAGCAGAGATATCGACAAATACAAGATATGCATCTAGGCCCCCCCCCCCTCGGAAAAAACATGCATTATTTTAAAAAGAAAGTATTTTCAAAAGGTTTTGTTTTTCGATGTGAGCGGTATCGGTCCATGAAAGAATTTTTTCAATCCACTTTTTAGGAGCTCATATATTACTGCAAATACGTACATCAGACGCAGAAATTAACTCTTACACCCCCTGGTGGCCAAACCATTCTTTATCAAATATTAGAAATTATATGTTGAGAATTTCCTATCAGGAGCTGTATCCGGTGCAGGAAGAATGTTTTAAATCGCAGTTTTAGAGGCATAGATATTGAGGAAAACGCAATTTACCTTTACGCCCCCTAGCGGAAAGTCTATGCATTACTTGAAAATTTTGAACTTATATGAGAAACATATTACACCGGATACGCTATCTAACAAAGGAGAATTTTTCAAATCCGACTTTTAGAGGCAGAGATATTGACAGAAATAAGATAGATATGTACGCCGTCTGGTGGAGAAACTATGCATTATCATTATTTTAAGATGAAAATATTCTCAAATGTTTATCGACAGGAGCGGTATCGGTCCACGAAAGAATTTTTTCAGTCGGGCTTTCAAAAGCTAATATTTTTCTGCAAATGCCTACGAAGCAGAAATGTAACGCTAACACCCTGCTGGCCAAACCATATTTTATAAAAAATTAGAAATTACAATTAAAAATTTTCACACCAGAAGCTGTATCATGTGCTGGAAGAATTTGTCAAATCGGAGTTTTAGAAGCAGAGGAATCGGGGAAAGCCCAATTTATTTTTACTCCCTCTAGCGGAAAGTAAAAGAATTATTTGAAAATTTTGAAATTATATTAAAAACATGTCGCACCGAAAACTCTCCGCAACAAAAAAGAAAAGTTTCAAATCGGATCATTAGAAGCAGAGATACCGACAAAAACAAGATATACATCTACGCCCTCCGGTGAAGAAACCATGCATTATTTTAAAAAGAAAATATTTCGGATTGGTCTGCCTACGTGAGTATAGTATTGGTCTACGAAATAATTTTTTCAATCGAGATTTTAGAAGCTCAGATTTTGCTGCAAATACATTAGGAGCAGAAATCAACACTTACGTCCTCTAGTGGCTAAACCATTTTATACCAGAAATTGGAAATTATATGCAAAATATTTCCCATCACGAACTATATCTGCTGAAGGAAACATTTTTCAAATCAGAGTTTTAGAAGCAGAGATATCTAGGGAAAAGCAATTTACTTTTACGCCCATTAGCGAAGAATATATGCGTAACTTGGAAAAGTGGCTATGCCTAAAATAATCTTCGACTTAAATGGAATCAACAAGTAAAATAATTTTTTGAATTGGATGTTTAGAAGAAAATATATGGATTAGAATTTGTTTTGAATTCGATGTCATCTGCATTTACGCCCTCTAGTGACGACATTTTGCGTCGTAAACAAAACGAAATAAAGGATCATCATTCGCACATTTCAGGCTTCCTAATGGGAAAAGAATTTTTCAAATCGGACTATCAGTTGCAGAGATATCGTGTCTACAGACGGACGGATGGGCGGACGGACAAACCGATAACATAAGCACGATCTTTTTTTACGCTTTCCAACCGTATGTTGAAGAAGCGTATATGCTCCAGCTTTGTCCGTCTGTAAGTCCGTCCGTCCGCACGATAACTCCCGTAAAAATGGTTCGATTTCGATGAAATTTTTGTATATGATAGGAGATCACTGGGGGCGAACCATATTGAAAATGGGCAAAATGGGGTCAGAGGTCAGGACATTGGAGCGGGATCCATTCCATTGTCCTTATGCGTCATAACTTGAGTAAAAATGGTTAGATTTCGAAGGAATTTTATTATGTGGTACGGGACCACCCGGGGACGAACCCTATTGAAAATGCGTGAAATGGGATCAAAGGTTAGGACATAGGAGCGGGATCCATTCCATTTCCCTTATGCGTCATAACTTGTGTAAATATGATTCGATTTCAATGACATATCAGTATGTGGTAGAGGACCACCTGGGGTCAAAGGTCAGGACATAGGAGCGGGATGCATTTCACTGCCCTTATGAGACTTAATTTGCGTAAATATGGTTCGATTTCAATGAAATTTTAGTATGTGGCAGAGGACCACCTAGGGACCCTATTGAAAATGGGCGAAATGGGGTTAAGCGTCAGGACATAGGAGCGGGATCCATTCCATTGCCCTTATGCCTCATAACTTGCGTAAATATGGTTCGATTTCAATGACATTTTAGTATGTGGTAGTGGACCGTTTGGGGACGAACCCCATTGAAGATGGGCGAAATGAGGTCAAAGGTCAGGACATAGGAGCGGGATCCATTCCATCGCCCTTATGCGATATAACTTACGTAAATATGCTTCGATTGAGACAAAACTTCATCATGTTTTTCCGAAAGTATACATTCCCGGTTCTGTTTAATATCATCGAAATGGGGTCAAAAGTCAGGTTATAGAAGCGAGATTTATTCCACAGCCATTATTCTCATAACTTGAGTAATGATTTCTGGTATGTTGGAAAGCGTATCATAATCAATGCATTGCATGATTTTACTAACTTGTTTTACAAAAGACGTGCTAAACATTCCTGCAGGTCAACACTTACATGCGGCTGCGGGCAGCAACCGTTCCCTGTGAAAGAGGCCTTGAGGGTGGGGGGGATTATTCTACACCGTTTTATGGCGTTTGAAATGAAGGGTTCTTCTGGAAAATACTGTTCTTCCAGAAAAAATGTGGAAAGCAGTGAATAATAGATTTAGTGGTTTTCTACCAAACTGCTTAGACATGTAATGGCATCATGGGAAAAACTACCTTTATTAACGTGAATAGGCTAAATTTATATAAAACATAGTGAACTTGGATTCAGTAGTTCTTTCGTGAAGTTTCTTGATTGTGTAAGACATTTCTTAAAGAATCGTAAAATATTTATTCATGAGAAAAACCCGCTTATAACGGAGCAGATCGGGACCAACATAAATCTTCGTTAAACTCTGGCGCTTGCTAAAGCAGTTTTGGTGAGAGAAATCCCACTAGGTAAAAATAATGCATACGTGACAGATATGCATATATTTTATATTATACTAGCCAGTTGTACCCATCGTTGACAAGCTAGTGATAGTATAAAGTCAAAGCTATATCGGCAATTAAATTAAGAGTGGTAAATCAAGGTTTATACAACTTTGTAGTACAAATTCCCGGAATAGAATATTAGGATAAAAAATGTATTTAAATTATTTAGTAGTTGTCACGTCTAATGTAAATAATTCAAAAAGTTTGAAAGCAGAAGGCATATGCAATGAAATTGCTTGAGATGAAAAGTACCTTATTCTTGTACAGCCTCAGGATAAACAATATTAACAGTCCTTCCATTCGGAGCAAAGATGTAAAGATTTTTCGCATTCCGACTTTGGAACAACCAACGTACAGTTGACCATGGGAAAAACATGGATTTTGTAGATGCAGTCCAACAACAACATTTAGAGACTGCCCTTGTGCGTTATTGATGCCCATGGCGAAACTCAAACGAATCGGGAATTGAAGACGTTTAAATTGTAATTCTATGTGAAATCCGACCGGCAGACGCTTTCTTTACCGCTTTCTTTACATGCAACCTGATCACACCCAACGCGAAGGCGCGAAGATAAGTAGTTCACGATAAATTTGAGCCATTTCTTTTTTAGAATTTCGTTAAAACAACGTTCTATTTTCTAACTTACAACGTCATCACAGTATGATGACCTTCTGACGTATGACAATTTTGAATTAATAACGCAGATTGAAAAACTACCTTCTATTTTCTTTCTTCTCCGCCCTAAAGGTCATAATGCAATCGGTTAGCAACACTTACAAAAAAGGGCGTAATAAATGTATTTACGAATGAAAATAGTCGTAACGGAATTCTAAAATAGAAACGCCTATAATTTATGGTGAACTACTTTTCTGCACGCCTTAACGTTCGGTGTGATCAGATTGATGTCAACAAAGCGGAAAGACACACTCAAATCGGGTAGAAACGCGTAACATTAAATAACTAAAAATCAAATTCAAATAAAAAAATCGCTTCGAGGTGCACCAGAAGATGTCTACAGGTACCTTCATAACAAATTTCGTCGCTCTAGGTCGCCCAATTCTATGTGAAATCCGACCGAGAAACACACACACACAGTCTGTTTAATATATAGAGAGAAGAGACTAGCAGTTATGCCCGTTCTCCGAACGGTGAATCTATAATTTTTGAACATAAAATTAAAGAAAGGAAAAATAATTAAGGGAACGAAAAGTGATTTAAGATCCGTAACTATTTCATGATTTAGAACAGGGTCGTGACGTCAATGCATACGGTTTGATGTAGAACGGATCAGGCTTTAGTGCCTCTTAATTTTAAATCAAAGTTTCATGGAATATTTGCAACATTTCAACGTTTCTGGCATAATTATCTTTAAACCTATCAGCAGTTTGAACAGAACAGCTAAGCCTGCCTTTTTGAACAGTTTGGTTTTTAGAGTTTTTTGTAAGTACCCGGACCTTAAGGACTATCAGCATGCCAATTTTTAGACTTCAGGGTTATTGAGAAGTGGTCGAACAATTCGCGAGAAATTCAAACAGAGAATGTTCCAAAACCGACATTTTTATTTTTATTTTATTTTATTTTATACTGGCCGAAAACGCCGAACTTTAAAAACGTCACTACGTCATTAAGCATTGCGTCATTACCAGTTTTATTGTAGCCTGTCCTTTCACCCAATGAGAAAAAATAGCTGCGCCACCATGGCAGCAGATCACGGCATCAGAACTTTCCTGTGTGGTTACCGTTGAAGATAGAAGAAGCCGTATACTCCTTTCCTTTGCGCCTTTAAAAAATACTTAAAAATCCGAAAATTATTTTTCTTAAGTTTCTTTTTTAAAAGAGAGATAATAGTTAAGAGTTTATACTGTAAAAATTGTAATGCGTTACGATTTATTGTTTGCCATATATCCGTTTTTTTAAATGGATCCCATCGCGAAATACAGAATTTTATGAAATTTAAAAATTTAATTTCTCGTAAACTAAATCGAAATTCAAAAGAAGGGTGATAAGGTGTAAAAATTCGGCTATGGCCGTACATGCCTACAAACTTTTGTGGTTCTGTTGCAGTTGGTGTGTCCTGAACACGAAATTATAGCACTTTTTTGCTTACCTTAGCTTTGAAATACAATAGCCCTTGAAGTATCGCCAGAATCGCAAAACGGTTTATTTCCGCGCATTCTCCAAACAAATCTCTACAAACGATGTAAATTTTATATTTTTGTGCTCAATACATTTTGCGCTGCGAGCTAGGAAAGCGCGAGTGTCGCGAATTTTTTAAAACAGCGGCGGAGCAGTTACTGTTTTTTAGAATAGAGAGATATATCCATATACACTATACTGACAAAAGTCACCAGACACCCCATCAAAAGCAAATGAACGGATCCGCTGCGTTGTTAAGGTGCGCGGTACAGCTGCAAACGGTATAAAAACAAGTCTGCAGCTGACCGCAATCATATCGCACTGTGACGTTGAGTGAAAATGTAGCGACGGGACAGAACTGACTTTGAAAAAGGAAAGATTGTTGGGTGTTATATTAGTTGGTTGTCCATAAGAGAAACTAAGAGGCGTTTAAACATACCCAAGTCAACTGTTTTGGATGTACTGAATAAATGGAAGACACATGGCGGGCCTGAAGCAGCAAAACGTACCGGCAGACCAAAGAAAATCAGTGACAGAGGACGTCGAAGCCTCAGGAGAGTCGTTACAGCTAATCGACGGAGTACTACACAAGACCTCAGTGTACAGGTGAGTAAAAATGCTGTGACCTCGGTATATACACGTACCATTCGCACATAACTTCATTCCATGGGTTATCGAGGTCGTGCGGCTGTTCAATATAGCCTTTCATCTCCACTCGGAATGCTACTCGTCTTTTAGCATGGTGTAAAGAACATTTATCGTGGACCGTAGATCAATGGAAACGGGTCCTATGGACTGATGAATCCAGATACACGATCCATCAGTCCGATGGCCGTGTATGTGTATAGCAGTTCCGGCCCATTGGTTATCGTGGACAAACCTGTTAACCAGCACATCTACCTCGTTATTCTGGACAATTATGCCCTTCCAACTCTATGGCAATACTTTGGAACCGAGCTTTGTTGGTACCAGCAGGATAATGAACAGAGCCATAAAACAAGGACTGTTACAACGTGGTTTGATGATAATTCCGTATCGTGTGTCGACTGGCCGGCACGGAGGCCTGATCTTAATCCCATAGAGCATCTGTGAGATGAATTAGAGCTCAGCATAAGAAGTTTGGAGCCAAGGCCTACTACTAAGCAACAGTTAGCAGCAACATTATGTACTGAATGGAAGCGCATACCTATCGTTGTGTTCCAAAACCTTGTCGAAAGTATGTCTCGAAGGATCAGTGCATGCATTAAAGCCAAAGGTGGACCGACACCTTACTAATGTATGTCAATAAACGCTATGTTCGGTTTCTCTTCTAGGTGTCCGACGACTTTTGTTTTGTCAATATAGTGTATATATCATATGGAAACTTTTTTTTTTTTTTTACTATTTTCTGGCTTTCTATTGATGGCTACTTTATCTTTAAGGGATAAGAATTTTAGGCACTTTTTTGACTGCTTCAGACGTGAAACACGTGCCAAGACGACAGATCTGCAACGATACATTGCGCCATTGTAGTTTAGTCGCTGCGAGTTCGATCCCCGTCACCGACAAATTCCTGTTTTCACATTGGCGTCCGATTATGGAAAATGAATCTACTGTTCGTTGGGTTCTTCGAAAAACATGTGATGTTCGTTCCACACAACGTCTGGAATTAATAAAAATTCTTTCTTCGCTTCAAAAAAAAAAAAAAGATGTGGAAGATGACGTGACGTCGTGAAACTGAGTTGAAACACGTGGCAAGACGACAAATCCGCAATGATACATTCCGTCGGTGTAGTTTATTCGGCTAGAGATCAAGTAGCTACGGATAGAGGAGGCTCGGGTCAAATACCCGCAACTTGCAAATTTGTGTTTTCACAATCTACCTGACTTCACCGCTGTTTAACGACACACACATGAAGTAAAGCAGCACGAATCTCAACGCTCACTTGGAGGGTGAAAGGGGCAATGCACACAATTCTGTGGAAAGCAGCACGAAACTCCCTAAAGCAACGCTCACTTGGAGGGTGAAAGGTGTCAACGGACACAATTCTATAGAAAGCAACACGAATCTCCCTAAAGCAACGCTCACTTGGAGGGTGAAAGGAGCAATAGATTCAATTCTATGCAAAGCAGCACCAATCTTCCTAAAGCAACGCTCACTTGGAGGGTGAAAGGTGGCATCGGACACAATTCTATGGAAAGCAACACGAATCTCCCTAAAGCAACACTCACTTGGAGAGTGAAAGGGGCAATAGACTCAATTCTATGCAAAGCAGCACGAATCTCCCTAAAGCAACGCTCACTTGGAGGGTGAAAGGGGCAATGAACACAGTTCTATGCAAATCAGCACGAAACTCCCTAAAGCAACGCTCACTTGGAGGGTGAAAGGTGTCAACGGACACAATTCTATAGAAAGCAACACGAATCTCCCTAAAGCAAAGCTCACTTAGAGGGTGAAAGGAGCAATAGATTCAATTCTATGCAAAGCAGCACCAATCTTCCTAAAGCAACGCTCACTTGGAGTGTGAAAGGAGGCAATGGACACAATTCTATGAATTGGGAAATTGCCATTTTCTGTTTCATCTCAGGGCACATCCCCGTTCCGTTACTCTCCTGTTCTTCTCTGCAATCGTTGCCCACAAATTCACTTAATACATGTGCGTGAATCCTGCTCATCCGTTCTCGCCTACGAGCAGGTCACATATTTTCACCTCTGCTGATGCGATACTTCCGAGGCATAGCCCTTCGGAATTGCTGGTGGAGATTCTCTTGCACAATTCGCCTGTTTAGCATTTGATGCTCAGCAAGCGAGTTGTGCCCTTGGTGTTCTAGTAGATGAATATTTGGCTCAACATTCTTCTTCTAGCACACCAATATTCTAATGCGCTACTGGAATGTTGTCCTGTATGTCACCATTTCCATTTCTCCATCCCAGGACAATGCGCATCAGTTTTTGTCTCTGCCTCGATAAATTTGGAATTTCATCAAGTTTTGTTGCTTCGCTTGTAAAAATTGATTATCTTAGCTTTCCTTGCCCAAGTTCAATCCGTGACTTCATTAAATTTTGTTCGTTAAACACGGTCATATTAACTTTGAATTAACATTATACCAAACAAATGTTCCTGATTTGTTCGTTGAATCAAGGATCTCGATTTACAGTATTTATTCTTTAAAGTAATATATCGTCACTTGTTTATCATGTTACAAGAATGGGGGGTGGGCTTCATTAAACGCCAATGAGCCATTACATTATGACCACCGACCTAATAAGCTGTGAGACCCCCTTTAGCCCACAAGACAGCAGCTATTCGGCGAGGTATCGATTCGATAAGGTGGCGATAGGTATTCTGGGGTATCTGCTACCGTAATGTGAACAGCAGGTACCCCAGTTTCAGTACATTTCGGGCGAGGTTGGGGGGAGTGATTTAGCACGAACCAGGATTTCTAAGTCGAACCACAAATGTTCGATTTGGTTCATGTCAAATGAATTAGGAGGCCAGGGCATTAATAGAAAGTCACCAGCATGTTCCTCGAACCACTCCTTGACGATTCTGGCAGTGTGGCATGGCGCATTAGGTAGTGATCATCACCAGCAAGGAACAACAGTTGGCATAAATGTTTGAACTTGGTTCGCAACGATGCTCAGATACCTGACAGCTCTCACGGATTATGCTATTGGGATAATGGGGCCTAAGGTGTCCCAAGAAAACATCGCCCACAACTTAAAAGCGCCGCAGGCAGCCTGTTTTCGCTCGACAGTGCATCCAGGTGCCATAGCTACCGTTGGTAATCGGCGTATCAGCGCTCGGCAGTCTGCATGACGCACCGGAAATCTCGGATCGTCAGACCAGACCACTTCCAATCATCCACGGTCCAATCTCGATTATCTTGTGCCCATTCCATGCTCTGTTGGCGATGACGTGCAGTGATCATGGGTACCTGGCTAGGTCTTCGGCTACGCAGGCCCATGCGCAGAAAGCTGCCATGAACTGTGTGCAGTGACACATTGCCCTAATCACCACTGCTGTAGCTGCGTATGATGTGTCGCACTGTGGCCCTGCGGTCGCTATGAACAATGCGTGGCAGTCTCGGCTCCCCTTTGGCATCAGTGAGGTGCGGACGATGGTTCGTCGTTCGGCCATCTGTGCACCACTTTTGATACGTACTCACTACAGCGTCACGTGAACAACCCACAAGCCGCGCCGTTACCGAGAAGGCAACTCCGAGGCACCATGCCATTACAATTTGTCCTTCATCCAATTCCGATAAATCGGCAGTTTTTCCCATTCTGACTCCTCACACTCTACTAACCGAAAGCCGGTCCTCGGGTTGTATAAATACTGCTCTGTGAACTTCCCCTATACCACTGTTCGGTCTCCAGGAGCGCTCACTTCTCTAGGCTGCA
This sequence comes from Macrothele yani, assembly GCA_039090855.1. Classification (NCBI taxonomy): domain Eukaryota; kingdom Metazoa; phylum Arthropoda; class Arachnida; order Araneae; family Macrothelidae; genus Macrothele; species Macrothele yani. Next base: position 118,506,825 of record CM076993.1, read on the forward strand.
GGTGCTCATAATGTAATAGCTCATCGGTGTGTAAACCTCTTTTTTTCTCACAGATTCTGAAAGCAGATTTGATTTAAATGGGGGATAACAGTCGTATGCTTTTCATCGTGGTTTTCATATAAGCTCAAACATGTATAATTTTTGTTTTATTTTTTAAACCAAAGACAGCTCTTTTTACCAGAATAAAGATATACAGTCCAGTCAAAAAATCATGAACACCTCAAATGCTGAGAAGGAACCGTATCCAGCAGAGAGATGACGTGCGTAGCATCATATGCAAACCATATAAGGCACTTAAGTTCTGGACACGAACTCGCCGACGGTTTGCAGCTTCGCGGGAAAATGGGGAAAATATTGCGACCTAACAGAGTTTGGTAAAGGAATGATTGTTGGCTTTTTACTGAAGGGTGATATTATTAGAGAAACATCAATCCCATTGATCATCTGCGGGACTATCTTGACCAACATGTGACTTTAGCTTACTATCCTGGCTATCGTACTCGCCGGACATCAATCCCATAGATCATCTGCGGGACTATTTTAACCAACAGGTGACTTTAGCTTACTATCCTGGCTATGGTTTTTGCGGGACATCAATCCCATTAATCATCTGCGGGACTATCCCGACCAATAGGTGACTTTAGCTTACTATCCTGGCTATCGTACTCGTGGGACATCAATCCAATTGATCATCTGCGGGACTATCTTGGCCAACAGGTGACTTTAGCTTAGTATCCTGGCTATCGTACTCGCGGGACATCAATCCCATTCATCATCTGCGAGACTATCTTGACCAACAGGTGACTTAAGCTTACTATCCTGGCTATCGTTTTCGCGGGACATCAATCCCATTGATCATCTGCGGGACTATCCTGACCAATAGGTGACTTTAGCTTACTATCCTGGCTATCGTACTCGCGGGACATCAATCCCATAGAACATCTGCGGGATCATCTTGGCCAACAGGTGACTTTAGCTTACTATCCTGGCTATCGTACTCATGGGACATAGATCCCATTGATCATCTGCGGGAATATCTTAACCAACAGGTGACTTTAGCTTACAATCCTGGCTATCGTTTTCGCGGGACATCAATCCCATTGATCATCTGCAGGACTATCCTGACCAATAGGTGACTTTAGCTTACTATCCTGGCTATCGTTTTCGCGGGACATCAATCCCACCCATTGATCATTTGCGGGACTATCCTGACCAATAGGTGACTTTAGCTTACTTTCCTAGCTATCGTACTCGCGGGACATCAATTCCATTGATCATCTGCGGGACTGTTTTGGCCAACAGGTGACTTTAGCTTACTATCCTGGCTATCGTTTTCGCGGGACATCAATCCCATTGATCATCAGCAGAGATATATATTGACCAATAGTTTCGACTTATCGATCAACCACCGATACCTCTTGATGATCTGCGAGAAGCTCTGGCGTATGCATGGTGTAGGATCTCTATAGAAACGTTCAGAGGCATCACTGAATCAATTCCACACCGTATATCTGTGATATTGACAGTACTAGGTCACACATACTTCATACTAACAGGTGGTCATAATATTTTGACTGGACTGTGTACGACTGCTATACAGAAAATGATTTTAAAAGCTTGTTGCTGAGATTCCACTCTTTGAATTTAACTACAGATTAATGCCATATTTCTGCGCTTTAGGTAGGTTCCAGGTTAAAGGCTTTTAATACAGTCCTACTCATAAAACTCAAAAGTTAAACTGTTTATGAGAGTTCATTCTCATAGAATTAGTTGGTTTCCTGTTAAAGTAGAACTGCCTGGGTCTACATAAAATGAAATTATTCCCTTCGTTAATTATTAAACATATAGGAAAATTTTAGTGGTTCGAACAAGTGCTAGATACTTGAATAGTGACTTATCGCTTCAAAGATATGCATTAAGGGAATATAATAAATCAAAACATGTTTCCACAATAAATCTATCAAATCCGGTGAACTACCATGCGGGCAGTGACTGAGAACCTTTGGTAGTCTAATGCTAAGTCATAGAAACTTTTGTTTAATAGAGTCCTTGTGCTTGCCAAATTTTATTAATTATGTGCGGATGAAAGCGATGATCAACCATGTAAGCAGAGAAATATCATTTGAATGTACATCACAGAAGATATGGGAAAAGAAGGAGATATGTATATAGAACACACGATGGTTCTTGAAATGAATAATATTAAATACATTATTTAAGATTCTTAATCTCTGCTAAAGACTCCTCATTAAAATGGCCGGGAGCGTATGGACTGCGTCAGCGCAAAAGTTGTCACGATGAGTTATAAAATGGGTCTGTTAATAATTCACCGATTGCATCATCTGAACCGAAAATTGAATTTCGTGCATGGGAAGGCAATGCTCCGAACTTTAATCGTAACATGTTGTTGAGTGAAGCCGTCTTTCTAAACTTAATTAGAAATTCGTACTTGAATAATCAACACTGAAAATCGCAGTATATCTGAAACACGATCGTACAGAGAACTGCTTAAAATGCCGAAACATAATCTTGTGGTCGGGGAATGAACTGAAAGCTATAGTATAGTCATGACCGGAGGGAATCATTAGAAACATAAAACTGATTAAAAGTGTTGGGCAACAGAAACTTCACTATGAAAGCTGAGCTGAATTTCCACGTGAGGTATTCCTTTTTGGTCTACTCTTGCCGATTCTGAATTTCTTGACTTTATGAATCTAGACATACGACGAGTGGAGTAATATTTTCCCCACATATGTAAGAGCTACAAAATAGGATATTACTATACTTTATGTTTATAAATTGTTCCACTAACCGCGTACCGGATGTCAAGAGAGTAAATTAAGGATACATAATAATTTTGGTGTTTGAAAGTTGTACAAAGTGCATCCTGAAAGTAATGCCTCGTCCCTTATAAGGTTTTTATTTGTAGCAGCAAATATGTGAAACTTAGTGGCAAAATACTTCGCCATATTGTTAATAATGCTAGTCTATTCAAAGTATTGTCCATCACTTTCTAAACATTTCCGCCATCTTTGAACAAATTGGTAAAATCCATTTCAGAAAAATTCCTGAAATTGTCGTTTGTCCCATGAGTTCAAAACCACTTTAACGTCTGTCACATCGTCGAAACGTTCACCGCGAAGGGTGATTTTCACAAAGGGGGCAAAAGGAAAAAGTCTGAGGGAGCTAAATCAGGACTGTAGGGGGGTTGGGGCATCACCGTCCATCCCATTTTGGAGTCTCCATTGAGGTGTGGGGGCGTGCATTACTATGGTGTAAAACACCCTACGAAGTGGAATGACACGTCTTTTCCTTCTGATAGCTTCCTTTAGCTTTTTCAATGACTACACATAGTGAACATTGTTTATTGTTGCATCCCGTTCAAGGAAATCAGTCAAAATGACACCACGTTTGTCCCAGAAAATTGTCACCATCACTTTCCCTGCGGAACGAGTTCTTTCCACCTTTTTCTGTCGAGGTGAAGATGTGCTGTGCAATTCCATTGACGCACGTTTTGTTTCTGTGTCATGAAAGAACACCCAGGTTTCATCCCCCGTCACAACATTACAGAAAATCACCTCACACTCCCTCTCATAACAGTCCAAGAGGTTCCGGCACATGTCCACCCTTTGCTCACATTGTTCACGAGTTAGGTTTCTTGGGATCCACTTTGAACAAATTTCCCTGTAGCCCAGATCCCTAATTAATGTTTCCATACCACAACTCCTGGATGACGACACGTCGATAAGCTGTGATGGGGTTTTTCACTCGTTGCCTGTTGGCATCTGTCACTGAAGTTGCGGGTCTTCCACTCCGTTGTTCGTCCGACACTGAACTTTCTCTCTCTCGAAACTTCGGCATCCATCTTCGGACATTACTGATATCGATTATGGCAGCTCTATACACCGCCAGGAATCTTCTGTGGATTTCTGGAACCTCACATTCCTCTTTTTCCAGGAATTCAATTACGGCTGGCTGCTTTTCGCTGTCATTCATGATCTTTATTTCTGATTCTGAAATAAAATTTGTTCTCACATTGGTAACATATCATGGTACATGTCAGTGCAGTTTCATTGGTATCACTTCAAAATTTCAAAAGTTATTAAGGAGGAGGCGTTTACTTTCAGGATGCCCCTTGTATTTAAATAATGTCCTTAACTAAACGTTTTTTAAGCACTTCTACGCAAGTAAGTATTTCATTGAAATGACGGCCAGCTGGGCAAAAAAATCAACAACTTACATAACAAATACTTGTTTTTTTAGTTCAAAAATGGTAGCACGTATTTACAGTGTAAGTGCTAGTTGGCAATCATCAATCGTAAATAAATTGAGCATAGTATAGTAGCAGATGTAATTGTCCGCACAAATGTACCGTACTTTTCATAGGTTCCCATGTAGCCCTATTCAGAAAACTTGAAAATTGCATTGCACTGCAGAGAGAATCGCACCATGATCTATCCTTTCGAGCATGCTATCCGTTGCACCACTCAGAATAACGAAGCTTCAACTAACGAGAGCTAAGCAGATGTAGCTTAGGAATCTGAGTACCGTACTAAGCTAAACAGGGTCTTTTCTCAAGTCGTACTAACGCTTAGCATTTTTCTTCTAGGACAGCATGCTCGAACTAAAATCGGGAGATAAGGGTTCGATTCTCGCTGCAGGGCAATGCAATTTTCAAGTTTTCCGAATGGTGGCCCACAAGGGAAACAGTAAAGATATGGCAATTTGTGCCGACAATGACATTTTTGTTTGTTTGTTTGTTTGTTTAGGGACTTAACGACCACCGTGAGCGTCTCGATGGGCTATAAACAATCGCCCGTCCCTAACTTAGGGCCACTGGTTCCAGGAAAGGGAGAAAACCAGCGTTATAAGCATTCCATTCACCGGGATCCGAACCTGGACACATCTCATACGAATGCTCAAAAGCCAAAGCTTACAATACAACGACCGTCTTCGTTCATTTTACATACCTACAATGACCGTCTTCGTTCATTTTACATACCTACAATGACCGTCTTCGCTGTTTTTACATACCTACAACGACCGTCTTCGCTCTTTTTACATACCTACAATGACCGTCTTCGCTCTTTTTACATACCTACAATGACCGTCTTCGCTCTTTTTACATGCCTACAATGACCGTCTTCGCTCTTTTTACATGCCTACAACGACCGTCTTCGCTCTTTTTACATAACTACAATGACCGTCTTCGCTGCTTTTACATACCTACAACGACCGTCTTCGCTCTTTTTACATACCTACAATGACAGTCTTCGCTCTTTTTACATACCTACAATGACCGTCTTTGCTATTTTTACATACCTACAACGACCGTCTTCGCTCTTTTTACATACCTACAACGACCGTCGTCTTCAGCTTTTACAGTACGAATGGCGAACCATTCCTGTCGAGACCTACCTGAAATTAGTTCATAGTATGCCTCCACGTGTTGCCGGTCATACAAGCAAAGGGTGGACCGACTAACTATTAATTGTGATAATAAACCCTTTCGTCCCAAAACATTTTGGTGTCCGAATACTTTTGAAAATATAGTGTATATCTACGACCAACCACTGAGCCTCGTCTTCAACTACTTTTACTTAAACGCCAGCCAGCAAGCAATTATCACAGACTGTTTTCAAGCGTTAGTGCAAATGAATTCCTGACAGCAATGTAGTAGAATGTATACGTATGTACAGAAAAAATTTACGTATTTTGTACTCTGTTATTACGTACATATTTTCATGTGAATGAAGATTCACAACATAATTTCTCTTAATAGATATTTTCTAGTGATTAGATATTCGCAAATATAATTAATTTTTGCTTTGAATCATTCTTTTTATTGGTTCACGTGATAACGTTCAACGAAACTTATTCCAACAGTTGCCAACACGTGACATGTTAAATGACAATTTTACACTCAAACGAACGAACTCTCTTTTTGCCATTTAACGATATACCAGATTTAGCGTTTATTTTTGGCGTTTCCTGGAGAAACTTTAGATCGAGTATACACTGCAACTGCAATTATTTTCATCTTTATCAAATAATTGTAAAGTACATTTATTGGAAAAGCATATTTTATTGTTTTTCTTAATGTAAGCACAATAAACTTATTTTTTCGTTTGTCTAGACCCTGCAGTAATGCTACAGATAAAACAAAAGTAACGTTTTGTTTTATGTATGATGTTATTCTCCGTTATGTAAAATTTCCATTTATAAAAAACGTTTAATGACAGTTCCTAATTACCCTGATTTTTCTGCTTTGATGTATGCATTCCTTTTTAAACTTTTTCCAAGAATTTGTTGACTGCGAAGAAAAAATAAACATAGTGTTTCGCGTATCTTTCGAATAAGGTCCGTTCCTATTTTTCAGTCATTGGTTTTCTTTGTTTTTTCTTTGTGAGACGATATTTTTGTTGAAAAGCATACGTATGCTTTTAACTTTTTTTCCCCTTCCTATCTCAAGTTTTGAGTACCCGTAAAAGTCATTACGCATGCTTTACGTTATATAAAGAAGTTTTCAGGTACTTTTCTCTTATTTACTTTCACCGAGGCTTTTTTTTTTCTTTCTTTAAGAGTGAAGTGAGCAGAAAAATAAATTATCGCGAAACATAAGCTCAAATTGTTTCCACATTTACGGAATTGTAGCTGCCTTGAAAATAAATAATACTCATTATATTAATGAACTAGGACAAGCCCCTAACGCTAACTGATAACTCAGGTACATATAATTTATGACTACTAAGCTTGCGGTGTTAAGATATAATAATAATAACAACGTTCGCACAATAAAATGTTTATTATACATCGACTATAGTTTCGCAGAGCGTTTGGCTCGGTTTCCTCAGGACGAATGGAGCGTAAACTTTCAAAATCATTGTGACATCATTAAAATTCTGACGGTCACGGGTTTTGGTGAGTTGTTTTCACGCGCATGAAAGAAATTAAGTCGACGTCATGTCGTTGACAAGCCGTGCCAAGTTCTGGTTTATGTGGAACGCTTCTAATATATGAGGCTTGATAGTAGAGTCCGGTTTATCAATAAGCGTAGCGTTTTTAAACAAAAATTTATGGTTATTTTCGTGACAATGTTGAGCTATAAACGATTTCTTCAGTTCATAGTTCCGTACATAGGTCTTATGTTCCTTCACACGGAAACTTAAAGCACTGCAGGTCTGTCCTATATATGAAAGTCCACATTCACAAGGTATCTGATAAATTCCCTTAGAGTTTATGTCCTTTGCGTAGTCTTTTGATCCGTAAAAATTCATCTTGTTTATGGGTTTGAAAATAACTTTGAAATTAAAACTTTTAAGGATTTTTGAAATTCCGAAGCAAATCTGAGGAGCAAATGGGAAAACGGCCCAATTGTTTCGTATTGGGAGGTCTATAGGCATGAGCGTGCAGACAGGCTTTGGTTCCCTGGCAATGGGTAGCCTACTGTCACCTATTTTATGCGAAGTCTACATACTCCACTTTGAAGACCAACTATTTCAGCTTATTACATTTGACCTGAGGATTCGATATGTAAATGATACTTTTGTTCTCTGGAATGGAATGAACTCGGAAATACCTAAATTAGTTGAACTTATTCAATTGATCCTCACATACAATTCACATATGAGACTGAAAATAATGGCTGCTTGCCATTCCTTGATGCCCTTGTGTCACGCTCTGAAGGATCCTTTAGTACAACAGTTTATCGAAAACCATTTGCTGTTTCTTTACCCCCTCATGTAAAATAAAATCATCCATGGAAACAAAAGATCTCTGCCTTCTTCACATACTTATATCGTGCAATACATATCTGCTTAACTGAGGATTCCTTACAGAAAGAGCTTGATTTTCCTAAACGAATTGCAGTACACAGAGGATACAGCCCTTCCGTTATAAACAAAGCTGTACAAAAATTTAGGAAACCAAAGCCTGTCTGTCCCAAGTCTTTCGTATGGGAGGTCAACCAAAGCCTGTCTGAATTCCTAATACGAAAGAATTGGGTAGTTAACCCATTTGCTCCTCAGATTTGCTTCGGAATTTCAAAAATCCTTAAAAGTTTTAATTTCAAAGTTATTTTCAAACCCATAAACCTGATGAATTTTAACGGATCAAAAGACTACGTCGAGGACATAAACTCTAGGGGAATTTATCAGATACCTTGTGAATGTGGACTTTCATATATAAAATAGATTCGCAGGGCTTTAAGTTTCCGTGTGAAGGAACACAAGACATGTGTACGGAACTATGAACTGAAGAAATCGTCTATAGCTCAACATTGTCACGAAAATATCCATAAATATTTGTTTGGAAACGCTACGCTTATTGATAAACCGGACTCGACTATCAAGATTAATACATCAGAAGCTTTCCACATATACCGGAACTCGTCACGGCTTGTCAACCAACGACATGACGTCGACTCAATTTCTTTTAAACGCGTGAAAACAATTCACCAAAACCCGTGACCGTCAGAATTATGATGATGTCACAATGATTTGAATGTTTACGCTCCATTCGTAATGAGGAAGCCGCTGCGAAACTATAGTCGATGTATAATAAACATTTTATTGTGCCAAACGTTGTTATTATTATTTTAACGCAGGTACAGTTAGCAAATTTTGAGCAAAGCTATTGCAAAATCTATGCTCATTAACGCGTCTATTATAACGCATTTTAAAAAACGAACGCGTAAAATTTATGACTTCCAGAACAAAAGTACGAAACATTTTAAATCCGAAATGCCTAAAATTTATCATGAGCTACTTTCCTTCACGCCTTCACGTTGGTTGTGATCAGGCTGCATGTAAACAAAGCGGAAAGACACACTCAGATGAGGAACAACGATTTACATTTTGTATAGCGAAAGACACACACTCACACACACAAACTTCCTTTTAGTATTATAGATTAAGTATGTGTTGAGCTAACAGACGCAGTCTTTCCATTTCTTCGTTTCTCAATTCAAACGATTTTTTTTAATTAATGTAAGTGAGCCGACTTTCGTGAAACGGTTAAAATAAAAAGCCATCTAGTTTTATTTGAAATTCCTCAATGACACGGAATTTCGGTAATCGGAAGGCGTCAAAACCTGACAATGGACGATCGCATGCCGAACATCACGGTGATCGGATGTGCCATGTCGTAGCTGTGCTCGGACAACTAATTGTCCCGAGTCTCATATAGAAAGCGGATTTTTTCAATTATTATTAAAATTGTTCAGTTTTTAATGGTTATTATTTTTATACGACACGACGAATAACCATGAAACCTACAATTTGTCACTCACCATGTCCTTCCCTCGCTCTGTAGCAAGTGTCACCGCGATCGGCTGAAGATCTTTGAAGGAGATCGGTAACAAACGATCATTTCTGAAAACCTGGAAAACCCCCTAAAAATGCAAGTTTTGGGGCGATTATTCTTCAATGATACGGAATTTCGGGAATCCTCTACATCTGATCTGAAAAAATATAACTCGTTGCTGTCATGGATGGATGGAGTGATTTATCAGATTTGCAGAAACGGATGATTATCGTCTTTCCGGCCAAGGGTTGCAGTATTTATGAAACAGGGCAGTTTGTGAACTGTTCGCGAATTGCTGTGGTTAAAGTGTATCGTGATTGGAGAAATAGCACCAGTGCGAATAAGCGACGTTAAAACTGCGGAGCACCACGTGTCATTGGTGTGAGAGGTGAACGTCGGCTTCGAAGGTGAGTCAGGGAAGATCGCCACTCTACCGTGTAGTAACTCACTGGCCGAATGAACCAAGGGCTATAAGAAGTGTGTCTAAAACGACTGTTCAGCGAATCCTGCTATGTCTGGGGCTCCGATGCAGACGGATGGTCACTGCACCTATGTTAACGAAAGTACATAGGCAGAAAAGGCTTACATTTGCGCGGCAGTATTGGAATTGAACCTCCAATGATCGGCAAAGGATTGCCTTTTTATATGAGTCACGTTTTCTGCTTCACCAAACGAATGGTCTTTGGCGTATAAAGCAACAAACACTATTCAACCATTGCCGGCAGAAAACAAGATGGTGGGGGCAGCGTTATTGTCTGAGGAATGTTTTCGTGGCATTCTTTGGGTCCACTCATACCTGTGTAAGGCACTATGGACCGAATTCGTTGGGAATCCATCCTTGCAAACCACGTACACCCATACATGCTGATTTTCTTCCCTGGGGCTGATGGGGTCTTCCAGAACGACAATGCGACGTGCAACACAACTAGAAATGTCCGAGAGTGGTTGGAAGAGCGCGATGAAGACTTCAAAGTATTAGGTGTACAAATAAATTTTAAAGCGTTTTTTGTGTGACGTATATCGCTAATTTACATATCCGACAATTCCACGCATTGTTGTCATGTGACCGTAACTGGTCCTTAGTATAAAATGTGACACAGAAGTTTGCCCGACAGTCAAACGCACTTGCACATCTGTAGGTGAAAGATAGCAAGCGAGGTTGCATTTATTCGTCACTGCATTCGTTAAGAATTTCATCAGGGAAAAAGTGTTGCAAAAGCATGTTCATCGATATGTCCTGTTCTGAGGGAGAAGATTGTATCGGAAAGCACGTGTGAGTTTTTATTTGAACGTTTTAAAGTAGGTGATATGCCGCCCCGGTGGCGCAGTGGTCTAAGCGATGGCCTCTGATCATTCGTCCGAACGGGGCCCGGGTTCGAATCCCGGTGAGGCATGGATGTTGTGTTTGTCTTACGGCACTGGCTCTCTCCCTTCCCTGGAACCAGTGACCCTAAATTAGGGACGGGCGACTGCTTATAGCCCATTGAGTTGCTCACGGTGGTCGTTAAACCTCCAATCAAAAAAAAAAAAAAAAAAAAAAAAAAAAAAAAAGTAGGTGATGTTGCTGTTAGCGTTCGAGAACGTAACGGCTCCCCGCAAAAGGTTGCACATGAGGAACTGCAAGCATTGCTGGATGAAGATTAGTCTCAAATGCAAAAAGAACTAGCTGAACAACTAGGGGTAACTCAACAAATCAATTCTAATCGTTTACGCGCAATGCGAAATATTCAGAAGGAAAAAAATGGGAGCCACGTGATCTGAGCCAGAGGAACAAGGATGAGCGTGTCATGAAATGTTTGAATGTGTTGAATAAACAGCATAGAAAGTTTATCCTGTGGAAAATCGTTACGAGGGATGAAACGTGGATCAGGTACGGCAATCTCAAGCGTAAAACACTACGGGTAGACCCCGGTGAGGCACCGACTTCGACATATACACTCAATATTCACTCCAAGAAGGTTCTGCTGTGCATCTGGTGGGATATGAAAGGTGTGCTTTATTGTTAGCTGTTCGAACAATGTCAAGCTGTTACCTCTGATCGCTACAAGCAACAATTGCTTCGTTTGAACCAGGAAATCTATCGAAAACGTCCATTCACAGGCAAAGGATTGCGTCCCGTGAAATTACTGCGTGACAACGCTAGGCCGCATGTCGCAAAATCGGTCAAGGAAACGTTATTGACACTTGGCTGGGAAATTTTGGAGCACCCGGCGCATAGTCCCGACATAGCCCCTTCAGACTACCATTTGTTCCAATTGATGCAACATGGCTTGTCTGCTGTACGGTTCGGGGCATGTGACGAAGTGCAAAAATGGGTTGACGCCTGTATCGCGTCGCACGACGAAGTATTTATCACGGCTGGAATCCTTCAGCTGCCCAACATGGCGGAAGGTGATAGATAATGGTGGCGCATATTTTGATTCGTAAAGGTGTTGTTTTCTCACAAATTACATGATGCGTTGTCTTAAAACGCCTTAAAACTTATTTCTTCACCGAATACTTTGCTGGCCTCCTAATTCCTCAGACTTAAACCCAATTGAGCACCGTGGGACCACCACTATCGTGTTGTTCGCCCTATAGATCCTCTACCCCCATTGACGCATTCAGAGAGATAACGAAGTACCACGTGATATCAATGTCACGTGCGGCTTGTGCACACATACCTTCTACACACAATCAGTAAACCTTTGCCAGCAATGGGTAAACGTGCCAACTTAACCCAGTTTGACCGCGGCCAGGTATTTTGGCACTGCTGCGCAGGTGCCAGTGTTTCAAAAACAGCCGCATCTGTTGGCTGCTCCCGTACTACTGTATCAAGGGTGTACCAGGACTGGATTAACCATGCACAGTCATCCAGCAGAAGGGTTCCCATTGGCCAGCCGCCAGCCGCAGTTGTGGGCTGCTGCCGTACTACTGTATCAAGGGTGTTCCAGGACTGGATTAACCACGCACAGACGTCCAGCAGAAGGACTCACATTGGCCAAAACCAGCCGCACTTGTTGGCTGCTCCGTACTATTGTATCAAGGGTGTACCAGGACTAGATTAACCATGCACAGACATCCAGCCGAAGGGCTTCCATTTGTCAGCAAGTCGCGGTTGATCCTAGAGGTGAGAGTCGGGTGTCACGATTGGTATCTCAGCAACGACGTGCAACTGTCACTCAGCTCATCCCAGTACGACAGTGTTGCTATTCGACCTATTTCTACATGCACCATACGCCGTACCTTGCTTCGCTTGGGGCTCCACAGCCGGAGACTGAAGAAGGTGCCTATGATGGCGCCCAGTCATCGCAAACAATATCTCGCATGGGCCAAGGAGCGCTGACAATGGAGAGCCGATAAATAGAAGAAGGTCGTCTGGATTGATGAGTCCCGTTTCCTGCTGCACTATGCTGATGGCTGGGTTCGCATACAGTGTAAACAGCATGAAGTCATATCCTCTGGTTGCGCAGTTGTGGTTAAACAATCTTGTGGAGGTAATATTCTGATCTGTGGAGCTTTTTTCCCGGCAAGCCCTAGGTGCGTTGGTTATCATCCTACAAACACAGAATGCCGGAAGCTACAGAGACCTGTTGGCCGACCATCTCCATCCATATCTGCAGATCTACCTGAACTACAGTGCCGTCATTCAACAGGAGAACACACCGTATTAACGGGCTAGTATAACTACTGTGTGGTTGGAGGAACAGGGCAACGAATTCCCTAAATCTCCTTGGCCCCCAAACTCCCTTAACTGTAACCGAATTGAACTTTTGTTGGGTATACTAGATCGAGATGTGAGACCTGCTGAGCCTCCTGCACGGAATGTGTCTGAACTCGCTGAGCTGCTGCAGCGGACATGGGTCATGTTACGCATGGAAGATTGTCGACATCTTGTAGAATCCGTTCTTAGGCGTCTGCGAGCCGTGATGGCACAGAAAGGTGGACCAATGGCGTTATTAGGTAGGTGTTTTTAATATACAGCTAACTCAGTGTATGTTCACTAAGAACATTTGCAAAGAAACATAACTAAATACTTAATCTTACAGCTATCGAAGTCCTAATTTCCACTGAGAATCATCGATCTTTTCAACGGAATATACCAGAAAATCCGTTACACTATTTCTTCCCTAAACCCTATAGAACCTGTAAAGAGATGCTAGAGAATAAATGAGAGTATGTGAGGCTAACGAAGTACTGATGTATATTTGGACCAGACTTTCAATTCTCAGTGCAAATTTCTCACTACTTAATTTTTTATTCTTATCTTTTTTTGTTTTCTCCAATCTCATTCGATGATTTCAATTCCACAGTGTCACCGCGTTTTTTTCCTGCAACTGCTTATGAGATCCGAGATTTCCCAGTTCTCCAAAGTCGTAACGACGGACATTAATCGAATAAAAGCACGGTTCTTACGCGTTTCCCTTTTTCCAACTGAATCTAAAATGCGTTAGGTACATGGAACGCTAAAAAACTAATTTGGTCGTTACGTATCCTGAAACGCGTTAGGTACATGGAACGCTAAAAAACTAATTTGGTCGTTACGTATCCTGAAACGCTTCCTGCATTTCCTCAGAGGACTCTGCTGCAATTAATATTAAAGACGAAACTCTACGCGTGCTTTAAATATCACGGATCCTTTTACAGAGTTTAGAGTTTCTGTTGCATAAAGTCACGAAGCTATTCATTCGTATGTTTAAATATTAACAGGTTTCAACAGGCTTCGTACCAAATCATAGCGTTTGGGAACTTGAGAAAATACATATAGCAAAAACAGAAATAACGTATATTCTAATTTAACTTTCACTTTTAGTTTCTTTCCCTATGGAAATTATGGCTTCCTTTTCATGAAGCGTTTCAACCTTTACATTATATTTTTCTCACTTACTACATGTTATGTGGCAACAGTCTTGAGGTCAGTTTGAGTGAGGTGTGTACGCTTCGACAAGATACGAAAAATGTATATAATGTACCGAGCGAGCAGTGTTAAGTGTGGGCACATTATTATTGCAGCCTCGTGTTGCACATTGTACTTCCAAGACTAGACATATACCCTATTGTGGAAATACCTTTCCGGACACCCCTTCCGAAACAAAAATAGGACATTCCAATAGATCACGTGTGACACATTTCCTTTCATACGGCGGGTAATCTTCTTAGACGTCGTATAGTTTTCTGCTCGTGAGACATGCCCACGAGCTTTCTGATTTCCAACGGGGCTTTATTATAGGGTGCCATATCAGCCACTTGACCGTGAGTGCTATTGCGGAACAATTAAAACACCCACGGTCAACTGTTCAAGACTTTATTAGTAAATGGAAACGTGACGGACTTACAAATGCCAAGAAACGTTCAGGAAGGCAGAGTGAATTGACGGAAAAGGACAAGAAAACTCTGAAACGTGTCGTCCGGGGTTACAGTAATACCCCGAAGGTATAAAATAATTCGTTCTTAAACCGACAACGTTCGTCGAGACAGATTTTCCATAGGCGCAATGTTAAAATACGGAGGGTGGTACCGGACAATTAATTTTCACACAGAAAAAAAAAACACCATATTCATTTGTACTTAACGAAACTTTTGAGATAACATGAATAGAATTAAAATTTATGACAACTGTCTGTGTCAATTACAAATATAATTAGTACTCACACTGATCTCGTGGCGATGTAGGAGTCTTTGAAGATTGGACCGTTAAAGGCTTCTTTTTTACGCTTTCCAACCGTAGGTTGAACAATTTAGTAAAATCGTGCAATGCGTTGATTATGATACGCTTTCCAACAAACCGGAAATCATTACTCAAGTTATGAGGATAACGGTTGTGGAATAAATCTCGGTCCTGTGCCCTGACCTTTGATCCCATTTCGACGATATTCAACAGAACCGGTTCTGTATACCTCCGAAATAACATGATAAAGTTTTGTCGCAATCGAAGCATTTTTACGTAAGATATGATGCATGAGGGCTATGGAATTGATCCCGCTCCTGTGTCCTAACCTTTGACCCCATTTCGACCACTTTTAATAGGATTCGTCCCCAAGCAGACCCCCTACAACATACTAACATTTCATTGAAATCGAAGCATTTTTACGTACGTTATGACGCATAATGGCGATGGAAGTGCTTCCGCTCCTATATCCTGACCTATGAGCTCATTTCGCCCATTTTCAATAGGGCTTGTCCCCAGGTGGTCCCCTACCACATACTACAATTTCATCGAAATCGAACCTTTTTTACGTTAGTTATGACGCATAAGAGCAGTGGAATGGATCCCGCTTCTATGTCCTGACCTTTTACCCCATTTCGTTCACTTTCAATAGGGTTCCTTCCCAGGTGTTCCCACCCATACCACATACTAAAATTTCATCGCTATCGAACGAGTTTTACTGGAGTTATCGTGCGGACGGACATACGCATACAACGCGGGACGTAATGAGGCAGATGGGACTCGCGACCATCTGCTCGAAAGAGTGCGACGTAATAAAACTTTAATAGGATCCACACAAAGCGCGTGACGTAATTAGACAGATGGCGTGACCGCGCGCCGACATCTCAATTGCGAGAGCGTGACGTCATAAGATTCTAAGCATGGGTAACATTAATGGGACGACGCCATGACACTAAAAACGTGGTAATTCGTGGTGGTTATTTAACCCACTAAACGAATTTTCCTAAAGTCCAGATCAAGCTAAATCGATTTATAGTACCAGAAAACGGTAGGTTAACGACTTTCATTAAAATCCTTAGAGCCGTTTTCAAAATAAAATTTACATACATACAAGAATTGCTCCTTTAATAGTATGGGATAAGGGCGATGGAATAGATCCTGATCCTATGTCCTGACCTTTCACCCCACTTCGTCTATTTTCAATAGGGTTCGTTTCCAGGTGGTGCCATAACCACATACTAAAATTTCATCGAAATCGAGCCACTTTTAATGCACGTTATGACGTATAAGGGCAATGGAATGCATCCCGCTTCTATGTCCTGACCTTTGACCCCACTTCACTCGTTTTCAATAGGATTCATTCCCAGGTGGTCCCCTACGACATACTAACATTTCATCGAAATCGAACCATATTTACGCACGTTATGACGCATAAGGGCAATGGAATGCATCCCACTCCTATGTCCTGACCTTTGACCCCACTTCACCCATTTTCCATAATATTAGTCCTTTGGTCGTCCCCTGCCACATACTAAAGTTTCATTGAAATCGAACCATATTTACTCAAGTTATGACGTATAAGAGCAATGGAATGGATCCCACTCCTATGTCGTGACCTTTCACTCCACTTCACCCATTTTCAACAGGATTCGTCCTCAGGTGGTCCTCTACCACATACTGAAATTTCATCGAAATCGAACCATTTTTACGCGAGTAATCGTGCGGACAGGCAGACCAACGGACGGACAAAGCTGGATCACATACGCTTCTTCAACCTACGGTTGGAAAACGTAAAAAAGAGTATATGCTCCAGCTTTGTCCGTCTGTCTATCCGCACGATAACTCGCGTAAAAATGGTTTTATTTCGATGAAATTTATGTATGTGGCAGGGGACAGCTGGGGACGATCCGTATTGAAAATGGGCGAAATGGGGTCAAAGATCAGGGTGCAGGAGCGAGATTTGTTTCAGAGCCATTATCCTCATAACTTGACTAAAAATGCTTCTATTGCCACAAAACTTTAGTATGTTGTTCCTGAGGTATATTGAACTAGTTGTTTAAAATCATCAAAATGGGGTCAAAGGTCAGGGCACAGAAGTGAGGTTTATTATACAGCCATTATCTTCATAAGTTGAGTAATGATTTCTGGTATGTAACAAAGCGTGTCATAATCAATGCATTGCATAATTTTATTAACTTGTTTTCCCTTAGAATCGCCTTATAGCACGCGAGAATCCTTTGTATTCCTTTTCTGGTTGTTGCTGTTCGTCAGAATCCATGTCCGCAAGGATCTTCATTCCAACTTCGATGAGATTCAGCCCCTCGTTCAGTTTTGAAACCGGCATTTTTCCTTCCATAGGCTTAAGGTAAGGTCCCTCGGCTTCTTCATGAACGCTTTGGACTCCTAATTTCTAGAAGATCGGCACATGCTCCCCTCACATACGCGTCAGGGATTGATTATTACCTATCCTGCATCATAACGCCTCTAGCTGCGTTCGTGCATTACCCCTCCACACCATTCCTCACATACGGCGAAGTGAAATATGAATCACTCCTCTTTCTTCCGAACGCATGACGTCAAAAGCGCGCAAAAACATATAGTAAACCCCACCCTTTTTGACAGTTTGGACAGTGCGAGATAAGTGCGGGGAAACGTGAGTCGGGGTGTCGCAGTGCAGTCATTCCTCTGCTCAAATCGTCGCCAAAATTTTCAGGATTCAAAAGTGGCGACTGTGTCCAGTAAGACAGTTCGTAAGGAATTGCACAATTTAAATTTCCATGAATGAGCTGTTGCATACAAGCCATTAATAATTCGTAATAATGCGACTACGCTACTTGCTTCGTGTAAACCACATAGTCTATGGACACTAGACGTGCGGAAACGAGTGTTATGGAGTGACGGATCACGCTACACCATTTTTAATTCCGATGGTCGTTGCCGGGTGTAGGGTATGCCCGAATGTGTCACCCCAACTGTTTAATTTGGTGGTAGCAGTGTCATGGTCTGTGGATGTTGCTCGTGGTATGGACTCGGACCATTGGTGGTTGTGGATGTATTCATGAGCCCCACGAAGTACCTGAACATTCTAGACAACGCCGCACTACCGACATTTTACAGTTTTAAGGAGAGAGGACGTTCCTGTTTCAAAAATGCAACGCGCCGTGCCATAATGAACGTTCCAATTCGACATGGTTGGAGGATATGGGTGCACAGATTTTGAGCGGCCATCTCAAAGACCAGACTTCAACCCTATGGAGGCCCTTTGGCATGAACTCGAACGTTAAATTTGGACTATAACGACAAGTCCAACTTCTGTGTCTGAACTGACGGCTGCTTTGCGGGAGGAATAGAAAAATATGCCTGCAACTATTTATCAGAATATCAATGAAAGTATGCAACGGAGAGTGTGCAATGTAATTGTGCCCAACGGTAGGCCAACGCTTTATTGATTTTGCCATAAATAAAGTATTGTATAAAAAGCGCTGGTGTCCGGAGACATTTTCCTTCATAGTGTATATACACTATATTGACAAAGGTTACCGGACACCTTGAAAAGAAACACAGCATAGCATTTATTGACATACATGAGTACGGTGTCGGTCCACCTTTAGCCTTAATGCATGCACTGACCCTTCGAGACATGCTTTCGACAAGTTTTTGAAACAGAGTGATAGGTATGAGCTTCCATTCAGTACATAATGCTGCCGCTAACTCTTGCTTAGTAATAGGCCTTGGTTCCAAACTTCTTATGCCGCGCTCTAATTCATCCCATAGGTGATCTATGTGATTAAAATCAGGGCTCTGTGCTGGCTAGTCTACATACGATACGGAATTATCGTCAAACCACGCCGTAACAGTCCTTGCTTTATGGCTCGGTGCTTATCCTGCTGGTACCAACAAGATTCAGCCCCATAGTACTGCCACAGAGTTGGTAGGGCATAATTGTCCAGAATATCGAGGTAGACGTGCTGATTAGCAAGTTTGTCCACGATAACCAATTTGCCTGGACCATATACCACGAACACCTCCCCACACGAGTACACTGCCGGCTCCAAACTTGACCGTAAGAACAGTACACTGTGGTAAAGAGCGTTCTTCCGGCTGCCGCCATACCCACACGCGGTCATCAGACTGATGGATCGTGTATCTCGATTCATCAGTCCATATGACCCGTTTCCATTGATCTATGGCCCACGATAAATGTTCTTTACACCATGCTAAACGACGAGTAGAATTCCAAGTGAAGATGAAAGGCTTATGAGCAGCCGCACGACCATCGTAACTCATGGAATGAAGTTCTCTGTGAATGGTACGCGTACATACTAAGATTCCAGCATTTTTAGTCACCTGTACACTGAGGTCTTGTGCAGTAATCCGTCGATTAGCTGTAACGACTCTACTCGGGCTTTGACGTCTTGTATAGCTGATTTTCTTTGGTGTACTGGTACGTTTTGCTGCTTCTGGTACGTGATGTGTCTTCCACTTATTCAGTACATCCAAAACAGTTGACTTGGGTATGTTTAAACGCCTCTCGGTTTCTCTTATGGACAACCTACAAATATAACACCCAACAATCTTTTCTTTTCTCAAAGTCAGTTCTCTCCCGTCGCGACATTTTCACTCAGTCTCACAGTGCGATATGATCGCGTTCAGCTGAAAGTTTATTCTTATTCCATTTGCAGCTGTACCGCGCATCTTAACAGCGCAGAGAATTTGTTCATTTGCTTTTGAAGGGGTGTCCGGTGACTTTTGTCAATATAGTGTATGAGGAGAAGTTGTTTTTGATTTGAGTTTCTTGGAATCTCAAAAAAAAAATGTTCAGTTTGTTGAAGTGTAACACTGCTGACAGTTTAAGGTAACCCGTGGGTTGCTGATGGCGATTATAATTGTCGAATTATGTATTGTACCTTAAAGACCGAATGAAGGCAGTGCTTTTAGTAAGTTAAAAAGATACTTTTTCTGACCGTTACGCAGCCTAATATTGCTCAGTGTGTAACTGAGGATTTTGTGCTAGTTATCCGGAACATAACGTTAAGAAGCTACAGTGTTAAAGAATCACAGGTACGATACGTAATGTTATAAGTGAATACACTGAAAGGACAAATAATTACGCACACCCCGGGAAAATACACAAAGCAGCAGGACAGCAGCAAATCGCGGTGTGAAGGAAAACCGGTTGAGCTATACATTCCAGCATGATCGAGAACGAGACTTAAGTAGATTTAATTGAGGTCAAGTCGTGGGGGCAAGCAAGGCCGGATGTTCAATCAGCGCTTTGGCGAAACTGTTAGGAATTCAGCGACAAACCGTAGCAAGTGTGTATCAGGAGTACGTGAAATCCGGCTAAACCACTAACAGTAGGATGAAATGTGGTAGTAAAAGTGCATTGGATGATCGAGGATGCCGACGATTGGCCCGCATCGTACAGACGAATCGGAAGGCTTGTTTGCAGCAAATCACGTCACAGTTTAATGAAGGAGCATCCACAAGCGTATCCTCAAAACTAATCAGTGGACACATGGCACAACTCTGGTGGGGCAGTCGACGACCACATCTTGTCCCTATGTTAAAGGTACAGACAGTATGGCATGATTCAGCTGCAGTTTGCGAAGGCTCATTAAAACGAGGACCTGAATGATTGAAAACACGTCATAGGGTCTGACGAATCCCGTTTCACACTGCATCGTGCCGATGGCAGGCAGCGTGTGTGGTGTAAACCACACGAGGCTATGAACCCGCATGGTAAGTCGGGTTAGTACAGGCCAGTGGAGGCGGTGAAACTGTTTGGGTAGCTTTTAAATGGTCCGGTCTAGGTCCCGTGGTACCTCTTGAGTCTCCCGTCACTGGTTCCATCTATGTGCAGCTCCTGGCCGACCATATCCACCCTTTCATTACCTGCTTCTGTCCGAACCAAGTTCCGATCTTTCAACAGGACAACGCTCCACCCGATCGGTCTTGGCCAGCGACTGGCTTGCTCCAGGAGCATGACAGTGAGCGTATCCCATTCGCATGGTCCCCTCGCTCTCCAGACATCAACCTCATAGAGACTTTATGGGGTATATTGGAACTAGCTGTTCGTGATCAACCATCCCCACCTACATCTCTGCCTGCTCTACGCCAAGCAATCTTAGATTGTTGGTCAGCGATACCTGAGTGGATGTTTCGGAACCTCATTGCGTTCGCACCACAAAGTTTGGGTGCTGTCCTGCGAGCAAAAGGTGGTGCCATACTCTATTAGGTGGCTGTACGTAATAATTAGTCATTTCATTGTACATTAATTTAAAAAAACATCCATAGAATAATAGGAAGTGTCGCACCAGGAGGTATATGCAAATTGGCGAGTATGCGTTGACTGGTGGGCTAGGTAATTGGTTGCAGTTTCAAACCAATCACGTGATCGCTGTGGAAGATAAAAGGCAAAGTGTCTTGTGGTAGCTAAGTTTGGTCGTCCTCTCCTGGGTGTAAGGACCATTGCATCGGAACGATCTCGATGACTAAGACGAGTAAGCAATATGGAATGTTTTTTGTGTGACTGTTTTCAGTATGTTCCAAATTGAATCTTTATAAGATCTCATAGCTAGTTTAAATTATCAATAGTCCGTGAGACACAAAATAAAGATACAGGAATTAGAACGCCTGGACGAAGACAGCAGGAAACCTAAACTCACACAGACATCTTTATCATTGACTAGTCAGACTAGTGACCATCATAGGGGTACGTGCTGTTGGTCGGTCCCTGCGTCGAATCGCGGCCGAAACTCACCAGAATGCAACAACTGTCAGCCACAACAGTGGTTGGAAGAAGAAAATGTGAATCACCGTAATGTGGACTGTGCTGGTAAGTGGACATCCGAACGCACTGATCCCCTGCGCATACGACGGCGGACGAAATTCCATGAGGAGTACAGACAGATTGGACATGCCCGTATCGACACGGACTGTGAATCACAGATACACTGAGGTACGTTTGCCCACTCGACAGCCATTGCAAAGGATTCCACTCACCACAGCACATCGTCGCGCAAGGTTGCACTAGTGTTGGACCAGAAATGCTTGGCGGGACGAATGCAACCATGCCGTCTAAGTGCCGACGATCGCCAATTTAGTCTCTGGAGATGAAGTGACCACGAGACTGAGCTTGCTGACACTCCTAAACGACTCCTCAGTCTGATGTCATGTTTGGGCCACAATGAGTTCCATGAGCCGTTTACTGCTCGTACGCATAGTGACTATAATGGCAGCGCGATGACATGCTGATTAGGTGTGTTACCGCAAATACACGCTCCCCTTTTTGGCGTATTTCCGTGGTATCCCTGATGCCCAGTTTCAACAAGATAAAGCCCGCCCGCACACTACCAACATCAGCACAGCAGACAATTCCTACAAGATTTCTGGGTGTTGCCCTGGTCAGTGTGGTTCCGCGGCTTTTCCCCAAGAAAGAACATATGTAACGTCACTGGTGGAGGACTTAAAACCTTTGCACGACCCCCTTACAACGTCGATGAATTCTGGACACAGATCAACGAAACATGCCCAGCGATACCACAGGGCACAATACGAGGACTTTTCCGCTCGATACAACTCAGTGTTTCCGAATGTATAGCCTAAAATTACGATGTTAGGACCTACTTTACTCAAGTTATATTACACAGTCCTATCAGAATAACATGACCACTTACATAATAATAGAAATAACCAACCTTGGCCGAATGACAGAAGCGAGACGGCGTGGCATGGACGCAATGAGTCTCTGGAAGGTTGCCCGAGGCACACGTGCCTATTCGGACTGCAACCGAGCAGAGAGATCCCGGCGATGACGTGGTTGTGGGACTGCACCTCAAACTTGTCGATCCAAATAGACCCACGTGTGCTCTATGGGACTGCGGTGTGAGATTTCGCCGGCCAAGGGAGAACGGAGTTATCGCTGTCGTGCTACTGGAACCCTTAGCGACATGGGCACGGCGCATTTCCCTGTTGGTAGACAAGGGTAAACGTCCAACATGAACGGATGCTTGTGATCAGCGAGGATGGACAGCTAGCCATTGACTTTCAGAGACTCATCCAATGGTATCAGCGGTCCCATGTCATAGCAGGAAAACATGCCTCAGACATGCACACTGCCACCATCGGCCTGTGCTTGACCGACAAGTGTGTCAGGATGTTGGTTCAGTTGCGATTGACGCCGTATCCGCCACCGCCCTTCACTTCTGTGGAGTGGAAACCTCGATTCGTCACAGAAGGCCACCTTTTTCCACTCTTCCGCTGTCCAATACCGGTAGTCCAATGAGAACTGCAGACGTCGTTGCCGATGGACCTGGGTTAACATGGGCACCTTGACGCAGCGTCGACTCCAGAGACCCATGCGTAACAGGGTTCGCTCTACTGTTATCACGGACAAGTTGGCGTTTATATGCTGCACGTCAATTGCCTTTTACCAGTCGACGGAGGCGACGTTTTACTCTGGGGTCGATGGCTTTTGGGACCCCACAGTTATGACGTCAGGAGGCACTGGGTGTGCCAGTGGTCCATTCTTGGTACATCCTTACTACAGCACCTCGCGAACAGCCCACGAAGTTTGCTGTTTCTCAGATGCTTCCACGCTTGGAGCGGTAACCGATGATTATTCCTTTTTGAACGTCCGTCAAATCAACTTTTTCCATTGTGCTCATGTCACGCACTATGACTCATTTGTCCTGGGCGGACGCTCATATCTCCGTGTGGTCCACCCTGTCACGTGCGCTCTGTGACACGCCTGGGCGTGATTTTGGGGGTGGTCAATTTTATTCTGATACGACCGTGTATATTGTCTCTTCGCCCGTCACGCTATCCGTCAGAAATTAAAAATCCCTTCTTTCCCACATACCCGTCCAGATATGGTAAGATTCGTCTCAACTTACACATTACTTCATAGCGTTGCATTTTCCAATTCAAGCAAATTATATTCTACACGAGGTCTTACATAAACGAAGCAGTGTTTTGTTAAAAGTGTTAGAACTTGGAAACCACACGCTCTCAGTACATGAGTATATTGCAAGATCAAGAACATTCGCTCCAAGAATTAACTTCAAACATTTCTTAAATGTCTCCAACTGTTCTTCTGCGAAATTGAGAGGAAACCCAGTTTGTGGCAGCTGCACTCTGAGCATTTTCGGAACCATTCGAACTGCCCATCTGGGGATCCGGCATATAGGGCTAGGATTTCCCTAATAGAAGAACAACGCATTTTGTTTTCCAATTCCGCTGAAAAGTCACGTACGGAGCGATAGCTTATGTGGCGTCCTATTATCGATCTGTGCTGGATATCAGTTAACTCGGTCGTTAGAATCCTCTTGCATTCACTGTTCTGCTATTGTCTCATCAGAGCTCTACGATCATATCTTTCGCGTGATGCTTTCATGGGACCGAGTTCACTATCAATACAGAGCTGTCCGAACGGTAATGATAGAACAGTGATATATGTGAACGTCATACTCAAACTTAAAGCAACAATCGCAAACAACGGCAGATATGCAACAGGATGTGCGAGAATTGTAGTTAACAGTGCAACTCATCTAATCTGTTACAAGACGAATAGCCCAGTTTATTCGTTATAGAGAAGTTTCCCTCCTTACTGATTTACCATGTGTAACAATTTGTTTGTAGCGTTGAAATTGCTGCATTGCTCTGATAATTTAATGAAACCTTACCTTCTAAATACGCATTCTCTCGCGTATCTGTTGAATTGCCATTTCTTTAACTTAATTCACCTGCTACACATTTCTGTTTACTTTTTCTGTGTTTTTCAGTTGCTGTAGTGATAGCCTTTTTCTTGTGTTGGGCGCCATTCCATTCCCAGAGGCTTCTTTTCCTCTATGTGTCGCTCTATGGTGAATGGACGGAATCTCTTCGAAAAATCAACCAAGATTTATTTTCATTAGCAGGTAAATGTTGTTTTTTTTTTCACTAAACAGTAGTTCTAAGAAATTGCTAAAACCAGATTTGTATAGACTTTCTGCAAGAATTTATGTCTGGACCATTACAAGTGAAGCAATGTATTTCTCCATTTTTCTCAATTTTGTATGTCAGTAAATTATAAAACAAATTTTGAAACTTTTGCACTTATCATAGTGGGTAGAAAGTAAAACAAAACATGCTGGTACAGTATACTAATTCAACAAGACATCTGCTTAGATTTTATAAAATGCTTTATAGAATTTAAAAATTATAATAATCAAAACAGTTACTTATTTTCAGATCCTCTTAAATCACACAAAAAAAGGATACATATTAAATCAACTAACTCGAGTACGACAGTATCACCAATGAATATCCCAGTAGCACGTGGAAATACGACTGACATAAATGCGCATGCGCATCCAAACCGAAAATCTTAAATAGCCGGAATGTAACATCAAGGTAGCAATCATGTACAATGGAAACTATAAAACAGTAGTACCAGTGAATGCTATTTTTAACGTAACCATAATGTACAGAGAGTTATGTTCCAAAATAAATGTTGCTGAAACGTAATCGTAAGCTAGCTCTGAAAGTGTAACGAAAATGAGAGAGTGCAACATTATTGATACATATCCGAAGCGTATGGGATGACGCTGAGACTCACAGAAATCCGGAAAATGGACCCCAAAATCGCAAGACTGGACGGATGATAGACACCTCTACCACATGGCAGTGGCCGATCGCACAGCGACATCCACGGTGTTAGAGCTGCAGTGGAGCACTGTCACAGGTGTCCTCCAGCACAGTTCGACTTCGTCTGCTTAACAGAGGACTGGTCGCTAGCAGCCTATTGCTGCGCATTCCTTTGACCCTCAACCTCCGACGCGTTATGCAATGGGGACTGAAATACAGACATTGGCGCGCTGACTGGCAACATGTCGCGTTTTCGGACGAATCACGATTCAACTTGACGCACCATGATCGTCGTATACATGTCGTAGTGAAAGGCACCTCGCAGCGTGAGACCTGCCCAGCACCACGCCTCATGGTGTGAGGCGTCATTGAGTTCAATTCGAGATCTCGTCTGATATGAATTCGAGGTACCTCAACAGCCAGCGATACATCAGCGATGTTTTAGAAACAGAGGTGATACCCTTCCTTCAGAGTTCTCCTGGGGCTATATTGTAACAGGAGAATGCTCGGCCGCGTGTGTCCTGGAATGTCCAAGATCTCTTCCATACACGAGAGATATCGCTTCTTCCTTGGCCTGCACATTCGTCGGATATGTCCCCGATCAAATCTGTCTGTAACATGGTAGCTACACGATTGGCCCGTCGACCGCCTCCGCCAGTTACCACAAATGAACTCTTTTCTCGCACAGAAGCAACTTGGCAAGCAACGTCCTAAGACGATGTGAAATACCTCTTCCATTCAATGCCACGTCATGTAGAGGCTGTTTATGTTGTTCAAGGTGGTTTCACACAATACTGAGTTTTAAATCGCAAAAATCGTGTATAGTTCTACAAATGAATCGGTTATCTCTTGTGAGATGAGCAATCTGTGTTATAAATTTCATTTGAATAGCGCAGTTCTTTCTTGGTGTTGCATTTCCACAAACAGTAATGTAAGTGGTGCTCTCATGAAGCAAGGTCCGGGATGTACAGAGGATGGCGTAGGACAGGGGTTCCCAAACTTTATAAGACCGCGCTGTCCTTCACATGTCACATTTTCTGTGCGACGCCCCTGTACTCAATGTTAAAACAAGTTAGTAAAATCATGCAATGCATTGATTATGATACGCTTTCCAACATACCAGAAATCATTACTCCAATTATTACTCAAGTTATGAGGATAATGGCTGTAGAATAAATCTCGCTCCTATGACCTGACCTTTGACCCAATTTTGATGATATTCAACAGAACCGGTAAAGTATACTTCTGGAACAAAATGATAACTTTTGCCTCAATCGAAGCATTTTTACGTAAGTTATAACGCATAAGGGCAATGGAATACATCCCGCTTCTATGTCCTGACCTTTGACCCCACGTCACCCATTTTCAATAGGGTGTGTCCCCAGATGGTTCCCTACCACATACTAAAATTTCATTGAAATCGAACCATATTTACGCAAGTTATGGCGCATAAGGGCAATGGAATGGATCCTGCTCCTATGTCGTGACCTTTGACCCCATTTTCAATAGGGTTAGTCCTCAGGTGGTCCCCTACTAAATACCATTATTTTATTGAAATTTAACCACATTTACGTAAGTTATGATGTATAAGGGCAATGGAATGCATCCCGCTTCTATGTCCTGACCTTTGACTCCACTTCACCCATTTTCAATAAGGTTTGTCCCCAGGTGGTCCCTACCATATAGTATTATTTCATTGAAATCGAACCATATTTATGCAAGTTATGACGCATAAGGGCAATGAAATGGATCCTGCTCCTATGTCGTGACCTTTGGCCCAATTACTCCCATTTTCAATAGGGTTCGTCCCCAGGGGGTCCCCTACCACATACTAAAATTTCATCGAAATCGAACCATTTTTACGGGAGTTATCGTGCGGAAAGACGGAAAAAGCTGGAGCATATACGCTTCTTCAACCTACGTTTCTAAAGCGTAAAAAAAAAATGCCCAAATTAAAGTTTCTGGTATTTGTTTTAAAAAGAAAATCATTTATATTACAAGCTTGTACTCAGGCAGATTACGTAAAGGGATTACACACTAAGGAAGTCCTTCGTCCTTAACAACAGTGCGGCGTGAAACCGAAATCCAAGTACGTGTCATCATAATTTCTGGAGTTGTTTCATCTCTTCTGTTTAGAACTACTTGCAACTACTTCCACACCACGTTATTTAAAAACTTCTCCTATCATAAACCAACACACACTAACACAGGAGAAACTACATTCACAGTTATTAAAACACAGCAGCTCAGTTTTAACGAATGTACATACACGCTACATATGTATCGAATGAAGAGTGCGTAGTAAACCAAGCGCCCAACAATGCGGCTGCAGAAAAGTTATCGCTTGGCCTTGCCAGTCTCAGTCCATTTTCAGACTGCAGGGGGAGAGCGATCCGCACGATGTCACGCCAAGTTTTCAACGAGAGTTACAGTCCGGAACTCAGATGAAGGGAGCGCTTTTGTAAAAAGAAAAACGATGTGTTTTCTTTTTTCTTTAACATTCTTTCTTACCATTTATTCTTTAACATACATGCATGCAGGGGCAGATTGGCCCACCAGGACATTTCCCGGTGGTCCCCTTCCGTATAATTTGTCTCTTTCTTTCTTATTTTCCTAAAAGTGTTTTCAACTGAACCACAACACTTTTTTTTAATAAACGAAATACACATAATGTAATCATAACAAGCTGGGGAAAAAAACTTCTATTTTGAATTGGGGAAAAAAATCCCCTCACCAGACAACTGCTAGAATCCCAGAATCCCAACCTACAATAAATGGGCCATGTGTGTTTGCGAACTTCTAGGTTCACTTAGTAGCTGAGGAACGAGAATGTATGTACCGTATGTTGCGGGAGAGCAGGGGTAGGGTTTGTACAAGATGTTCTATATATTCCCCAAGGAAGGGGTGTGGGCGAGTTGATTTTACTCCCGTTGGCTGTAGGAGGTATTAGTGCTGTGCTCATAAATGCTGAGTTCGGGCTCAATTTTAAGAGCTCGAGCCCAAATTTTATATCGCAAAATAGAGCCCGAGGCCGAACGAGCCCGAAAACTATGATTTATCTGTTTAGGCATTAAAAAAATCTCCTCTTCCAAACTTCCACTCCTTCCTCCCCGTGCAGTTAACCGATGTCTTTTTCAACTACGGAGTGCGGAAGGGATGCCTATCTATTTTTACAGTTTCTTTGACCTTTCATTTCATCCTGAAATGTTTCGAGGGCCCAGGCATCAGGAAAAATCGGGAGGCACAACAATCTGCGTATGTTCACAGTATTGGGGTGGGAGCTGAACAGGGCTAAAAAATTTTCATTACTTTAGTTAAAGTAGTAAAAACACTCACCCATGCTTGATAAAGTTGCAGAACAATGCTAGATAATGGTCATTATGGGATGTACTATCCACTATACACTAAAGAGCAACTGAATTAGAGATACCTGTCTAGTAAAGTGTAGCACCACCTTTCGCCCTGATGACGGCGGCGATTCGTCTCGGCATGGACTCAACAAGACACCGGAATCGTTGAGAAGCCATACGGATCCACGACCCCTGAACAAGCTCAAACAGTTCACGAAGATTTGATGGAGGGGGTCATCTCTCTCGATGGCATCACACATGTGCTGAGGTCAGGTGACCTAGCTCGCCAAGGAAGCGAGGTCACGTCGGTGGAGTGTTCATCCAACCATTCGGATACAATTCGGGAGCGATGGCACGGTCCATTGTCTTGTTGCAGGATGAGGTCCCCAGTGGGATGTTGAAGACGCACAAACGGGAGCAAATGGTCGTCCAGGATAACCCGGTAACGTTGACCTGTGAGGGACGATGTCACACGTTCCAGTGGTTCCATTTCAGTCCACGTAAACAGTTCCTAGACGAGAATGCCACCCCCACCAGCTTTAAGAGTGCCCTGCTGGTAAGAAGGATCCATCGCTTCATGTGGTTTGCGCCGTACTCGCATCCTGTCATCCGCATGTACCAACGTGAATCTCGCCTCATCAGTCCAGGCAACATTTTTCCACATGTCTAGGGTCCAGTGGCAATGTTCCCGCGCCCATGCTAATCTTTGTACCCTGTGATGTGCGGTCAGCAGCGGTACCCTCGTGGGACGATGGCTTCTGTACCCCATAGCGAGGAGATGGTTCTGGATGGTGTGGATGCTTACACGGTTTTTGTGCACCAGCGTTAAATTGCCGAGTGATTTCTTGCACTGTGGCCCGTCTATCCGCTGTTACAATGCGAGCTAGCCGACGATGACCCCGCTCATCCACACGTTGTTGTCCACGGCAGTTGGCCCTTGCAGGGATGGTTTTACCGAATTCGATGTACTCACGGTGCACCCGTGACACAGTGGCTCGTGAAAATCCCAGTGCCCGCACGACTTCCAAGATGGAGTGACCCATTTGTCGGGCCCCGACAATTTGCCCACGATCAAATGCACTTAGATCCTTCGTCTTACCCATACTGCGTCCGACTCTTACTGATTCCCGTCGCATCACTCCTTATATTGTCGGATCGCTGCATGCGTCATGTCCTTTCCGTTTACAGGGCCGCCCACAGCACCACATTTACATAACGCCAGCTGTCTCTAATTCAATTGCTCTTCAGTGTATGACAACACAGAATTCAGAGTTAAAGCTAATAATATCAAGAACTTATTTTGAAATAACTGTAAGATTATTTGCGGGGGTGTTCATATACGATCCCTTTACCCCGAAAAGTTCTACCTACGCAGCTTACGCTCCTTGTGATGACTGAGAAATGCTGCAGATGAAGGCATTTACGGAGATACCATTTCAACATGAAGTTGCAAAATGCTTTGTTTGCGTTATTTAGTAAGGTGTCTTTACAATACATAACTGCAGCATAAAAGCACGTTTTTTAATTGAAACACATAAGAATATATGATCACTAAATAAAGAATCTGTTCGCCACGATATTTAAAAATCTTTAAATTTCTAACTGTGATTGTCCACAATAGAACAATTACAAAAATTACAGTACAAACCGAAAATTTTACAGCGTAAAAGTTTTGTATTTTTTTTTTCATTTATTTAAATTTAAAAATCATGTCTTATGCGAAAGGATTTTTGGTACAACCTCAAAGTAATTTTAGTAGTAGCAGTTTTCTCTCTCTCTCTCTCTCTCTCTCTCTCTCTCTGTCTCAAATATTTGCTGGAATTTCAGCCCCCTTCGTTGAAAATTTAAGAATTGGAAGCTCAAAGGTATCAAAATCAAGTTTATTTTACGATCTGTCGAACATGAAAAGGCTGTGTAAGCAATATATTTTTTTAATTAATGTTCTTACTTCAGCGTTTTTAAGAGAAATTTTTAAACAAATATAAATATTGTGTCCAAAATTAGAAGCTTTCCAAGCGCAATTACATATATAGCTAACTAAACTAGTGCTTTAAACCTGGTTATTCGCTTTTTCCATGTCGATTAAGTGAGTTTGCCACGATATTTAAATATCTTGAAATTTCTAACAGTGAGTGTCCTCAACAGAAAAATTGCAGTACAATATTCTGCAGTAAAATCTTGCTTGGCATGGGCTGCTGAAAATTTTTTCCGCAACTCCCACTTCAATTTAAGGATGACGGGTGTACTTTTTACCCCCCCCCCCCCCCCACACACACGCGCGCAGTACTATACCTGCCACTGTTTTCAGAGCAACTTACTTTTTGTTTTGTTTATTAAACAAAAAAAATGATTTTCAGTTGCGATACAATAGTACCGCAGAACTAGAACTGATCGGGCCCATTTGCAAACATTTTCCCGGATCCTTCTACGACCGCCAATCCGCCCCTGCATGCATGTACACATCTTGAAAATTTGAAATTTGCATGTTTCACTATAAATTTAAAGTTTTAGTTTTTCCTTAAAATCGTGACGCCCCGTACCAAGGCCGGTGACGCTCTGTGGAGTCACGACACACAGATTGGCAAGCACTGTCATAGGATATAAAGCATTTCTGATTTCTGTAATTTTCGGCTGAGCCAAACTGGAAGTGTGATTTGGGGCGTTATCGACTTGCAGCAAACGTTCGCTTCCTATTGATGAGCTGTCGGTAGCATTGACGCTTGTCTATGTTAATAAAAGAAGTATCATAGATGCACTGCACTGTTTCGGCAGAAAAACTATCACCCGCAAGGTGACCGTCTGGCAAGACTTCCCAGTGTACAGGACCCCCACACGTCCATCAACTGCACAGCATCTCTTTCCTCTTGAAGCTCTCTATTTATATCAGTAGTGGCGCTTTCTGGCGTGGCCTCAGCTACTGGTACTCAGCGGTAGTACAACGTAGGAAGATCCACCTTTCATCACCTGTGATAACACGACGTCAAAACCTATCGTTCTGCAAATTTGACAGCAGTCCTCAGCAGAGAACGAAATGTTGATCAGCCTGCTTAAGTTTGAGTTAATAGGAAACCATTCGATAAGCTCGGGTAGAAGACAAAGAATCCTCAGCAGAGAACGAAATGTTGATCAGCCTGCTTAAGTTTGAGTTAATAGGAAACCATTCGATAAGCTCGGGTAGAAGACAAAGAATCCTCAGCAGAGAACGAAATGTTGATCAGCCTGCTTAAGTTTGAGTTAATAGGAAACCATTCGATAAGCTCGGGTAGATGACGAAGAATGGTGGACTGGGAAAATGCCGCCTTCCCTGCCATTAGCCGTGTACTGAAACTGGGATTCCCTCTCACAGCTTTGACGAAGGTGTCAATGTTGATGACCGTTGGAAGTTCTGAATGCAGCCTGCCTTTAGAACTGGTGTCCTCAGCATTAAAATGCAGGAGTCATTTTCGTGCAGTCCTGCTGTACACTGTTTCCTCGCATTCAACTGCACAAAATTACTTCCGCTGCCTCTCTTTCACGATCCAGATCACTTAGGGACACTATTGAAGTTGTCTCTCTCAATGACTTGTCAAACATCTCATGAGAGGTTTTATCACATATCAGTGGCGTAACGCAAAATCTCTGCCCCCCCCCCCACGCAATTTTCCTAAGAGGCCCGCAACATAGTAAAAATGAATGCAAAAATTAAGGGTAAATATTTAACTTCGCCGTAGTAAAAATAAATTTTCCAGATATTGATTCTATGATCACTTATGTATTGCTTTTATTTATGTGAGCACTTATTCCGGTAAGTATCCCCGATAAATTTAGTACTCAGGGAAAAAAAGGGAAAAATCTTCAAATGACAAATGTTCACGATATTAAATCAAGTAAAAACAAATTCTGACCTTCGAGTGTCTGGTTTCGAACTTCCTTTAAAGCTTTTTAATTCCTTAATACAATAAATTTTGAGAAAGAGGGAAAACAAGTGTGTTTACATTTTAACCTCAGGTTCGATCCCAGGCAGGTACGAACGCTCGAACCACTAAATATCCGCTGTGCGTCGGCTGGGCACGTTAAGCCGTCGGACCCCGGTTGCTGGCCCCCGGTAATAAATATGGGCGTTTTCCTCCCCCATTTTACCTCGCTTCCGTGTCACTTTCCTGTCGGCCACTCTAGCCCGAATCTCCTAGTTTCCTATTTCTAAGGGTTGTTTAAGACCTGGGGTCAGACACTCTCTTCCTAAAATCCTCTACATATGATCTGATCTGATCTCTAATCGGCGCGTAGATAAAAATCTGCGTCAATCGAACCCTTTAGTTCAAAAACTTTCGTATCCAAAAAACAGAAAATTTAAGACAAAAATGTTTAGAGCAAGTAGAAAACCTCTTGTCTAAAATTAAATGGCTAAATAAAAAATAAATAAATAAACACATACATAGATCTGGGCCTCCTAAAATTCACGCTCCCCCCCCTCCACTGCGACGCGGGTGTTGCGGGGGCTATCTTTACGCCCCTGTTCATATTAATCATTTATCCGGCTGGAAGGAATTAACTCGGAGTTAGAGAAACGGGCTGATATCAGCTCGAACAAATATATTTGCTGTCTAAGAAGTTGGCTGTACACGGCTGAACTAGTGAACTTGTGAGTGAGAAAGCGTTGTTTTTCTCCCTTGGCTTCGTTATCTAAAGCAACCGTTTAGGAGGAGGATTGACCCTAATTCTTTCTGATTGATTTCCTGTTGAAATGGCTATCACAATGGTGACGAACCAAAGAAACGAGAGAACAGGTTTGAGTCACTTGTTTCTACCCAGTAGCACGATGTCCGTGTCAGGGTGACTGGCCCTTCCCCATCATGCCTTCGGTCCTGAAGTAGAGAAAAAAGGACTAAAAGCGAGTGCTTATCACAGGCAACAGGCTTATTGTCAGTACTGCTGAGATAGGCGGGCGAAAGGAATTGTTTTGCTGTACTTTTCGCAAAATCTAGCGGCTATCTGAACATTTCTGTTTGTGGTGCGCAGAAAAATTTAGGCACCATTTGTTTTAGACACATCTTAAGGGGTAATATCCAAATTTTGACAACACTAGTTCTAACCCAGAACTTAACAGTCCACAGCGTCCAAATTTCGTAGGAATGTTCCGTTCAACATTCAAAAGATATGCAGCACATTCTTTACGCCGTTCATTCCCAGACTTTAATTCCATAGGAATGTGAAGGATCAGGTGGACTAGGTCTCTGTATAACAGCAGAACCAAAAAAATCTTGCGCACCTAAACCCGATTATTTTTAAAAAAATAGGATAAAAGTACCAAAGAGAAGTGAAAACACTTAGATGAATTCATTCCAAGTGAGATTGCAGCTATAAATTCCCCAGTGATAGACGTAATAGGTAGGTTTACTAATGTTTTACAAAGGCAGTGTGTAGAAATCAATAAAATTAAAGGCCTCGAAGTAAGATTTACCTAGATTTTCTAATGATCTGCTTTTTTCTTAATTTCAAAGACTGTAATCCTTCCAGAAATGGTTAAAAGCAATGCAGCATGTCAATAAAAGATATTTATAAAACAAAACCAGTAGTAGTTCTTGAACAGCAAATCAGAATGATTAAAACCTTAATTGCTATGTAATTCAAGACGCACAGGCAATTAAAGTACTTAATGTCACAAGTTTCTTCACCTACGCAACTACGTGTTTTGTTTTGTTTTGTTTTGTGCGTGTGTATGTTATACGAATAAAAGAATTTCATTATTCATGAGGAGACTCGTTAACGAGTCGCCCAGCATCGTTAATTATTTCGATGTTTCTCATTATTGAAATGAAAGGAGCAAACGTGCACAACCTTATACTCCAGTGCGGTATTTCATTATTAATAATTTCTTCGATTTATAATAAAAATGCCGAAGCCTGATTTGAAAATGCTTTTGCATCTGATACCTATAGCTACATTTAAAAGTTCAAGAATTTCTCTGACGTCCTTATGTAAGATTACACGTCAAAAGGGCGCACTACAAAATGGCGAACGACAAAAAAGCGCACGACAAAAGAGCGATGCGACAAAAGAACGCACTACTACCAAACTAACGATTCACTAAACTAAGAGAACTATTTACCCAATTTGCAAGTAACGTTAAGAAGATACAAATTTCCAAATTGCTTGTTTCATTGTATATTCAAATCCCAACTTAAAGCAAATGTTAATTTTTCTGTACTTCAATAGCTTATACGGAATGCTTTCAAAAAGATATTACTTTCAAAATGACCCGTGAGGACTTCAAGGAAATCATTCTTTTTTGGGTATTCAAATCCCAATTAAGCGCAGATGGGACATTGTTTGTACTGAAATGCAACCTATGCAGAAGGTTTTCTAAAGGATGTTATTTTAAAAAGATTTCACTTACATTTCTGTTTAGATTTTACTTAAAGTACAAAAAACGACGCGTCTGATTTCTGTTGGGATTATTTGAATACACCAAGAAATTCTGAATTTACTGAACGGCCCTGGAACCTTTTTGGCAATAACATCATTTAGAAAACCTTTTATATAGGATGAGTCGTCTGATTTCATTTGAGATTTGAATATACAAAGAAATATGTAATTTGCTCAAAGGGACTCCGGAGCCGTTTTTGGAAATCATATCTTTTAGAAATCTTGCAGTTGAAGTAGAGAAATATCAAGCCCGTAGATTCGCCTTTTTGTCGTGGCGCCTTTTTTTCCGCTTCCTTCGACCTTTCGTAGCGCCCTTTTGCTGTGTCGCCCTTTTGGCGCATCGCTATTTTGTCTTGCGCCCTTTTGTCGTTCGTTCTTTTGTCGTGATACTCTTATGTAAAACGTTCCATCTAGATGTTACAAATTTGAATTTTTTTACTTGTCTGATACTTATGTTTCTAACTACAGCAAAACCTCGCTTTTACGTTTTCTAGGAGATGGCTTAAAAAACGTATTAACTAAATTTCAAAATGTTAAACACTATTCTGAAATTTTTGCTTTAAAGGAGTATAAGATGTTCCTTGTAATGATTCATTTAAAGTCGAATCGGCGGCAAAAGAAAGAAAAAGCGTTACAAATTATAATACGTTTTATCGCATCACAAAAAATCGAAAAAGCGTATGAAAATCCAACTTCGTCTTTTGCCTCTGTATGTAAAAATCCTGATTCTAGATTAAGTGAAATTCTCACAACTAAGAATCTGAGACCAGAGCTCCGGTATGGAACTCATTAATTAACAGATTTTTCCTTTTTGTTTGTTTCTTTCTGCGGATTGTGAAGGCATTTGTTTGAAACCAGAATGTTAAATATTGAGGGCATATCTAATTTAGGACTACAAAGCTTGCGGTGTTAAGATAGAATAATATTAACAACGTTTCGCACAATAAAATGTTTATTATACATCGACTATAGTTTTGCAGAGCGTTTGGCTCGGCTTCCTCAGGACGAATGAAGCGTAAACATTCAAATCATTGTGACATCATCAGAATTCTGACGGTAACGGGTTTTAGCGAGTTGTTTCCACGCGCTTGAAAGAAATGGAGTCGACGTCATGTCGTTGACAAGCTGTGACGAGTTCCGGTATATGTGGAAAGCTTCTAATATATTAAGCTTGAAAGTCGAGTCCGGTTTATCAATAAGCTTAGCGTTTCCAAACAAAAAGTTATGGTTATTTTCGTGACAATGTTGAGCTATAGACGACTTCTTCAGTTCATAGTTCCGTACATATGTCTTGTGTTCCTTCACACGGAAACTTAAAGCCCTGCGGGTCTGTCCTATATATGAAAGTCCACATTCACAAGGTATCTGATAAATTCCCCAGGAGTTTAAGTCTTCGATGTAGTCTTTTGATCCGTAAAAATTCATCTTGTTTATGGGTTTAAAAATAACTTTGAAATTGAAACTTTTAAGGATTTTTGAAATCGCGAAGCAAATCTGAGGAGCAAATGGGATAACTGCCCAATTCTTTTGTATTGGAAGGTCTATAGGCATGAGCGTGCAGACAGGCTTTGGTTTCCTAAATTTTTGGACAGCTTTGTCTATAACGGAAGGGCTGTATCCTCTGTGTGCTGCAATTCGTTTAAGAAAATTAAGCTCTTTCTGTAAGGAATCCTCGGTTGAGCAGATATGTAATGCACGATATACGTATGTGAAGAAGGCCGAGATCTTTTGTTTCCATGGATGATTTGATTTTGCATGAGGGGGTAAGGAAACAGCAAATCCAACAGACCGAAGGCCTTGCAATGGGTAGCCCACTGTCACCTATTTTATGCGAAGTCTACATGCGTCACTTTGAAGACCAACTATTTCAGCTTGTTACATTTGACCTGTGGATTCGATATCTGGATGATACTTTTGTTCTCTGGAATGGCATATACTCGGAAATACCTAAATTAGTTGAACTTATCAATTCAATCGATCCTCATATACAGTTCACATATGAGACTGAGAATAATGGCTGCTTACCATTCCTCAATGTCCTTGTGCGTCACGCTCTCAAGGATCCTTTAGTACAACAGTTTATCGAAAACCATTTGCTGTTTCCTTACCCCCTCATGCAAAATCAAATTATCCATGGAAACAAAAGTTCTCTGCCTTCTTCACATACGTATATCGTGCAATACATATCTGCTCAACTGAGGATTCCTTAGAGAAAGAGCTTAATTTTCTTAAACGAATTGCAGCACACAGAGGATACAGCCCTTCCGTTATAGACAAAGCTGTCCAAAAATTTAGGAAACCAAAGCCTGTCTGCACGCTCATGACTATAGACCTTCCAATACAAAAGAATTGGGCAGTTATCCCATTTGCTCCTCAGATTTGCTTCGCGATTTCAAAAATCCTTAAAAGTTTTAATTTCAAAGTTATTTTCAAACCCATAAACAAGATGAATTTTTACGGATCAAAAGACTACATCGAAGACTTAAACTCCTGGGGAATTTATCAGATACCTTGTGAATGTGGACTTTCATATATAGGACAGACCCGCAGGGCTTTAAGTTTCCGTGTGAAGGAACACAAGACATATGTACGGAACTATGAACTGAAGAAGTCGTCTATAGCTCAACATTGTCACGAAAATAACCATAACTTTTTGTTTGGAAACGCTACGCTTATTGATAAACCGGACTCTACTTTCAAGCTTAATATATTAGAAGCTTTCCACATATACCGGAACTCGTCACAGCTTGTCAACGACATGACGTCGACTCCATTTCTTTCAAGCGCGTGGAAACAACTCGCAAAAACCCGTGACCGTCAGAATTCTGATGATGTCACAATGATTTGAATGTTTACGCTTCATTCGTCCTGAGGAAGCCGAGCCAAACGCTCTGCGAAACTATAGTCGATGTATAATAAACATTTTATTGTGCGAAACGTTGTTAATATTCTTCTATTGAGGGCATATTTCGAATGTCATTCTACTACGCATGAAATAGAGGAGCCACAGAGTTACGTCTCAGAGAGTTATCAATTTTTAAATTGAATGTATGTGTGAGTAATGAAATGCGCAACCAATTTTTCATCCAATGTCTTTCAGTCATTGAACTGGGGGGAGGGAGCATAAAGATTAATGTTGATTACTTAACTCGCCTTTGTTTTGCTGATGATGTAGTCATCTTTCCAACTACCCTTTCAGAGCTGCAGAGTATGATCCAAGAACTTGTTGAGGAGAGTAAAGAAGTGGGATTAAAAATGAACTTTCAGAAGACAAAAGTGATGTACAATGCTTTTTCAAGAAGCGAAGATTTATCGATTGATGGAGAAAAGCTTGAGACAACCGATACCTACAGTTATCTTGTACATCAGATATCAAGTGAGGGTCACATTGATGAGGAAATTAATCGGCGTATAAAACTTGGATGAAGAACTTTTGGAAGAAACAGTACAATTTTTAAGAAAGGTACTTCATTTTGTCTTAAAAGAAAAGTTTTTAATCAATGCATCCTGCCAGTGCTTACCTATGGAGCAAGGAAATAGACCGTAACTAAAAATGACATACAAAGACTGCAGACAACTGAAAGCAGCATGGAGAGATACATGCTCGGTGTAACTAGCAAAGATAAGAAGAGGAACTTATGGGTAAGGAAAATGACAGGAGTGGACGACATCATGACCAGAGTGAAATTACTAAAATGGCAATGGGCTGGACATGTTGCCAGAAGAACGGACCACCGATGGACAACTAAAATTTTAGACTGGATTCCGAGGGACAGGAGAAGACCCAGAAAAAGGCCACATGGGAGATGAATGGATGAAATTTGAAAATATGCTGGAGTGGCATGGAGGAGACAGGCTCAAGACAGACAATTGTGGAAGAAACTAGGGGAGATTTTCAGGCAGCAGTGGATTGATAATGATTGATGATGATGATGATGGTGTGTATGTGTGTGAGAGAGAGAGAGAGAGTAATGAAATGCGCAACCAATTTTTCATCCACACCGAAAATAAACAATATACCCTTGTCTTTTCGGATCAATGCTTAACTTTGGCTGCACCAAGAAGGAACACAACAATTATGTCTCAATTCTATCAAAGTTGTAACATACCGGGTTACATATAAAAGAATGAAAGAGCCGTGTATTTTTGGTAATCTGAAATTCAAGTTTTAACGTGTAATTGCATTAAGCGTATAAATGTATTACGCATAAACGTGTTAGAAAAGTCTTAGAAACTACAATAAAATATCAGAACTAACGCAGAATTACGCATAAAAGTGAAAAACGTATAACCAAGGTCCTATACTGTTATTTTTTTAACATCACCTAACATTGTTTTTTATTAGAATAATTCATACACCATCTGAAATTTCTGATAAATAAGTATATTTATACTTGAAACTATATGTGATGTTCCAAAATCTCATTTGACACTCCGGTGCCTGAGTGTGAGGTGGTGTTTTCCGCCCTGTGCTCGAGATGGGTCCAGGCTGGAGTCCCGGAGGATTCATATGTTGTGCACTTGTCGAATACCCGGGCGCTATTCCTTCCCTGGAAACAGTGGCCCTAAATCAGGGATACGAATTAAAGTCCGAAAAACAAGCCTCGTGTGAAAATCAGTTTTTATTTCCTATTGCTGCCTTCACGGCCACAATCTGCAATATCATGTTTTGAGGGGTCTGGTTTTATAGTCCCCCCCCCCCCCCCATGCGCATCTAAAACTATAAGGAGCTGTCACTTCCTTATTTAGCGTCGCTCATTCTAGGGGACAGACACAAATTGCTCCGTAGGACGAATTCATCCCATTACTTCATCCGCGATTTCATTTCAGGCAGTTAACCAGGCGCCCACACTTCTGACCATTCGGCAAAAGAGAGAGCTCCCAGGCTTCTC
The DNA here is from genome assembly GCA_039090855.1 of Macrothele yani. NCBI lineage: Eukaryota > Metazoa > Arthropoda > Arachnida > Araneae > Macrothelidae > Macrothele > Macrothele yani. The sequence continues at coordinate 118,547,051 of CM076993.1, forward strand.
TCCAGTTTTTAGCACGTCTTTTGTAAATAAAGATCGTGCTTATGTTATCGATTTGTCCGTCAGTCCGTCCGTCTGTATCCACGATATCTCTGCAACTATTAGTCCGATTTGAAAAACTCTTTTTGCATTGGGAAGCTTGAAATATGCGAATCATGATCCTTTATTTCGTTTTTTGGTTTTTACGATGTACAATTTCGCCGCTAGAGGGCGTAAATGCAGATGATGTCGAATTCAAAAATACGTTTTATTCCACATATTTGCTTCTAAACATCCGATTGAAAAAATTCTTTTATCTTTCTATTCCATTTATGTCGAAGAGTGTTTTAGATATAGTTACTTTTTCAAATTACGCATAGATTTTCTGCTAGCGGGCGTAAAAGTAAATTACATTTTTCCCGATAACTCATTTAAACTCCGATTTGAAAAAAAAATTTTCAGCGGATACATCTCCTGATGGCAAATCTTTTACATATAATTTCCAATTTTTGGTAAAGAATACTTTGGCCACCAGGGGCGTAAGTGTTAATTTTTGCTTCTGATGTATTTGCCATAAAATCTGAGCTTCTAAAATATAGATTGAAAAAATTCTTTCGTAGACTGATGCCACCCACATCGATAAACCTTTTTGGAATATTTTTTTTAAATATTCCACAGTTTCTTCACCAGGGGGCATAGATGTACATCATATTTTTGTCAATATCTCTACTTCTAAGAGTCCGATTTGAAAAATTCCTTCTTTGTTGGATAGTGATTTTTGTGCGCATGGTTTTCATATAATTTCAGAATTTTCAAGTAATTCATAGACTGTCCGCTAGGGAACGTAGCGGTAAATTGCGTTTCCCCCAATATCTCTACATCTAAATCTCCGATTTGAAAAATTCTTTCTGCACCGGATACAGCTCCTGATGGGCAATCGTATGCACATAATTTCTAATTTTTTATAAAAAAAATAGTTTGGCCACCAGGGGGCGTAAATCTTAATTTCCGCTTCTGATGTATTTGCAGCAAAATATGAGTTTCTAACTTCTCGATTGAAAAAAACGTCGTTTGTTGACCGATACTACTCATGTCGATAAACTTTATATAAACATTTTCTTCTTAAAATAGTGTATGGTTTCTACGCCAGGGGGCGTAGATGTATATCTTATTTTTGGCAATATCTCTGCTTCTAGGAGTCCGATTTGAAAAATTCCTTCTTTGTTGGATTGTGTTTCTAGTGTGACATGTGGTTCATATAATTTAAAAATTATGTAATTCATAGACTTTCCGCTAGGGGGCGTAAGTGTAAATTGCGTTCCTCCCTATATATCTACTTCTAAAACTCCGATTAGAAGAATTATTTCTGCACTGCATACAGCTCCTGAAGGGAAATCGTTTGCACATAATTTCTAATTTTTGTAAAAAATGGTTTGGCCACCAGGGGGCGTAAATCTTAATTTCCGCTTCAGATGTATTTGCAGCAAAATATGAGCTTAAAATCTCGATTGAAAAAAATGTTGTTTGTTGACCGATACTACTCATGTTAACAAACCTTTTAGGAAAATTTTCTTCTTGAAATAATGCATGGTTTCTACGCCAGGAGGCGTAGATGTATATCTTATTTTTGTCAATATCTCTACTTCATAAGAGTCCGATTTGAAAACATCTTTCTTTGTTAGATAGTGTTTCTGATGCGAAATGTTTTTCCTATAAATTCAAAATTTACAAGTAAATCACAGACTTTCCGCTAGGGGGCACAAAGGTAAATTGCGTTTTCTGCGTTATTTCTGCTCCTAAAGCTCCGATTTGAAAAATTCTTCCTGTATCACATACAAGACCTGATGGAATATATCTTTGACATAATTTCTAATGATTGGTAAAGAATGGTTCGGTAACCAGGGGTCATAAGTGTTAATTTCTGCTTCTGATGTATTTGTAGAAATCTGGGCTCCTGAAAGCCCGACTAATTTTTTTCTTGGACTGATACCACTTATATGGATAAACCTTTTGGAATACTTTCTTCATAAAATAATGCATGGTTTCCCACCAGGGGACGTAAAGTTACATGTTATTTTTGTCGATATCTCTGTTTCTAAGAGTTCGTAAGCTCACGATTCCGTTTACAGGAATATCTGAGGGATTAAAATCCCGATTGAAAATATTCTTTCTTTCGTCAGATCTATTGTTTTCCATACCGGTTCCATTGACTTTGAATAGCTTTGATAAATTTAATTTGCGTCAGAACGGATTCAAAAGACGTGCTTATTACACCCGAAAATTCGGTATCATCTTTCTTGTTTTTTATGCTGCAGTTCCGCGTCAGATGGCATAAATTTATATTTTTCGTTCGACAATATATGGAAATGTACAGGTTTGGCTGCAGAAGTTCTTACAACGCGGAGTAATTACAACTGTGATCAATAATTTCAGCGAATAGTCTCATTTTTTTAAGTACATTATTTCTTAGTGGCATACTTGGCATTATACTGTGGTCACATTATTGTGACCACAGTATATTCCAGAGTAACCGCCGTGTGCAGCGCTGACAGCAGCTAGACGGGCTTGGAGTGACTCAATGAGGGGATGGAAGGAGTTCACAGGTATGTGGAGCCATGCGGACTGCAGTGCATCTGACAGTTTCTGGAGGGTGAGCGGTGAGGATCCATAGAACAAAAAACACGGTCGAAGTGGTCCCACAGATGCTCAATTGGGTTTAAGTGTGGGGAATTAGGGGCCCATGGAAGTACTTTGAAGTCTTCATTGTGCTCTTCCAACCACTCTTGGATATTTCTATCTGTGTGACACGTTGCGTTGTCGTCCTGGAAGATCTCATCTGCCCCAGGAAATACAATCAGTATGTATAGGTGTACGTGGTGTGCAAGGATGGATTCATAACAAATTCGATCCATACTGCCATCCAAAGTATGGGTGGATCCAGAGAATGCCGGGAAAAGATTTCCCAGATCATAACGTTACCCCTACCAGCTTGTGTTCTTCCAGCATTGGCTGAAGAGTGTTTGTTCTCTGATGGTTCTTGCCTTATACGCCAACGTCTATCCGTTTGATGAAGCAAAAAACGTGACTCATCGGAGAAGAAAATCATTTGCTAACCAGTGGAGGTCCAATTCCGATACTGCCATGCAAATTTAAGCCTTTTCTGCCGATGCACCTTAGTTAGCATATGCACAGTGACCATCCGCAGCAGGGTTCGCTGAACTGTTGTTTTAGCCACATTTCCGGTAGCCCCTGGTTCATTCGGCCAGTGAGTTGCTCCACTGTAGCGTCGATCGGCCGTCAGGCAGCTTTTTTTTTTTTTTTTTTGATTGAAGGTTTAACAACCATCGTGAGCAACTCAATGGGCTATAAGCAGTCGCCCGTCCCTAATTTAGGGTCACTGGCTCCAGGGAAGGGAGAGAGCTAGTGCCATAAGACAAACACAACATCCATGCCTCACCGGGATTCGAACCCGGACCCCTTTCGGACGAACGATCAGAGGCCATCGCTTAGACCACTGCGCCACCGGGGCGGCAAAAGCAGCTTCGCAGTGGACGCTCACCTCTCACATCAATGGCACGTGGTTCTCCGCAGTTTCCACGTCGCTTATTCGCAATGGTACCATTTCTTCAATCACGATACATTTTAACCATAGCAGCACGCGAACAGTTCACAAACTGCGCTGCTGCAGAAATACTGCCTTCCTTGGCACGAAAGCCGATAATTATTCCTTTTTGCAAATCTGATGAATTGCTCCTTTTATCCATGACAGGAAAGCGTGATATGTTTTCAGGATTCCTACACCACATTTTATAGACTCTTTAAGCCAGCTCACGACACGTGCCTTCTTTCACTGACTACGCGCTGTTGACGTCAAAAGTAAGAGGTGGTCACAATAATGCGGACTCGACTGTGCATTTGATCTTTTAACAACAGTATGCCGCCCCAGTGGCCCAAGTGCTGTCTTCTGATCATTCGTCCGAGGTGGGTCAGGGTTCGAATCCCGGGCAAGGCAAAGATGTGTTTGCCTTACGGCAGTGGCTCTCTCCCTTTGCTGGAACGAGTGGCCCTCCATTAGGGACGAGTGTCTTTAGAGCCTATCGAATTGCTCAAAATGGTAATTAAGTGTTCAATGGTAATAAAAAGAACAAAGCAAAGGAAAAAAACAGATTCAAAATATTCGTATCGGATCTCATTGTCGCAACCCGTCTTGTTCTGTTGTGCACGTCTGATTTAGAGACCTTTCAACTTCCATCACACTTTCGATGAACAACCATAGCTCCAAAGCGGGAGTACAAATAGCAGGAATGGAGACAGCTCTCTAGCTGTCCAGTTCCTAAGAACAAACGGGTCATTCAGAACGACTTAACCATAATGTAGCAGCAGGCCTAAGAGTGCGAGGATTTGAAAACCTGTTCCCAAGATCATTGAGCCACCTGTTAAAAATAATGCTTTCGAGATTTACCGCCCGCGCTGATGGACGAACGGCCAGAATAACTGGTTTCTGACTAGTCGTCAGAGCTAGTTACGGGGTATGGTCCGGTACAAGGCATGGACTGCGCGCTTTTGTAACGACAATGGCTTCCTCACCTGCACGGAACCAACGTCACTATATTACGCGAAATTCATCAGGGATTTCAAAGAACGCTCTGCTCTACATAGAAAATGCCGCACAAGTACACTCTTTGCAAAACAAAAAAAAAAAAAAAAAAAAAAAAAAAGAATGAAGCACCCAGAAAGATCATCTAATCGGGACGAAAATTGGTAGGTGCAATATACAGAGAGTGAATCATAAGTCATGTGAGAGGTAGTTTGAGATGGCGTTGTTTTTTCCTAAAGAAACAGTCGTTTGGACTGGAACTTGTATATAGGTAGAAAGAGTATTTCATGGACTAACAGAATCTGCTTTGGTGGTGGACATGAATATGAATTACTTGTTGTTGGTTTTTTTGTTGTTGGTTTTTTTTTTTTGTTGGTTTTTTTTTTTTTTTTTTTTTTTTTTGCTTTCAGAATATGGATGAAAAAACGGCAGTTCGAGTACTGTTGCGCCATTATTAAAAAAAAGGACTATCTGCGCATGCTGCGGTCGCCGAAATTTGTGCAGTGGAAGGTGTAAAAGTAGTCAGCTACGCCACAGCAAAAAAGATGCTTTGTTCGCTTTAACAAGGAGGACACCTGCCTTCAAGATAGGCCTCGCTCTGGCAGACACCCAACGATGGATTCGGTAGCCTTGCGTGAAGCCGTAGAGGCAACACCAACCACAAGCACTCGCAGATTGTCGGACAAGATTGGGGTATCGCAATCCAGTGTGGTTTGCCATCTTCACAAGTTTAGGAAGGTCAATAGGAGCTGCCGAATGGTACCCCACGAATTGACCACAGCACAAGCTCAAAGGCGGATGGAATTGTGCAGAGAGCTGCTGAACTACTCCATGAACGAGCGTTTCATCAGGCGTATTGTTACGTCTGATGAAAAGTGGATCTTTTCCCGTAATACCGACACGCGAAACCAGCGGATTAACCCGGGCCAGCTTCCAGAACCCATTGCTAAGCGGAGACACTTCGAACACCAACTCATGTTGTGTGTCTGGTGGAATTTTGAGGGGCCCAAACACTTTGAATTCGTTCCAGCTGGGCTCTGCTCTCAGCAACTACAGAGGATGTACGAAGCTCTGGTCCGTAAGTACCCGGCCCTGGGCAACAGAAAACAGGTTCTCCTTCAGCACGATAACGTACCACCCCATACCGCCTGTTCAATGACTGATAAGATCCAGGAGCTCGATGGAATCGAACTTCTTCCACATCCTGTCTGTAGCCCAGACCTTGCCCCAAGTGACTACCACTTGTTTCGGTCGATGGCACATTTCTTCCGTGGCAGAACTTTCCGAAATCGTCATGAGGTGGAAGCCGGGATCCAGGAGTTTTTCACCTCAAAACCTAAAGAGTAGTACAGAGCGTGAATTCACAATTTGGCAGAAAGATGGCTTCCAACCATAGAACATAATGGCTTGTATTTCGAAGATTGAATTTATTCGTTTGTATTTTACACATGTTTGAAGTTATCCTACCCAATGGCTCATTACTTCTGACTCACCCTCTGTTTATGTATAGGACAGGAAATGATTTTAATTCCAGAACAGTTGCGCCATCTATTCGGATAAAAAAGCTACACAAGTGGAAAAATTCAGTATGGTGTTGCTCCACCTTTGGCTCGGATACAAGCGGATACCTGGCGTGGCATAGACGCATACAGTTCACGGATACTGTCCTGATTCATAGCATGCCAGATTGTGTCCAAATTGTGGGTCAGTTCGCCAACATTCCGGGATGGGTGTTGCGAGCGTCCCATCATGTCCAAACATGTTTAGACAGGTGAGAGGTCGGACAATCGGGCTGGACATGGAAGGGTGTCGGCATTACGGAGACAGGCCTGGGCAAGCCGTGCAGTGGGTAGCCGGGCATTATCCTGTTGAATTATTACTCGCTGATGCTGCAGCAGGAATGGTAACATAACAGGTCGTAGAATGTCGTCGACGTACTGTTGAGCCGTGAGAGTGGTTCGGAGGACTACCAAAAGTGTCCGTATATCGTAAGAAATGGCTACCTAGACAGTCATTCCCTGCGTGCGAGCCGTGTCCCGTTCCACGCTAAAGACGGGATCTGTGCGCTATCCGGTTTGTCCCCAGATTCGTATGCGTTGATTATAGGCGCCAAGTGCAAACCGTGGCTCATCACTGAAGAAAAGACGACTCCACTGGACACTGTGCCACGTTGATCGTACCCGATACCACTGAAACGGGTGCCGACGGTACTCGCTGGTCAGTGGATAGGGGCGAATGACCTCCTTGATTATAGTCCCCATACTGCAAGTCACCTGGCAAAGGTGCTGACACCCACTTCCGTACCTGTAGACAACACAGAATGGCTACGGATGGTTGAGAGTGACGAATTAGGTTCTGTTCGTGCGGCTTCCACAACCTTTGGATCCTCGCGTTCTACAGTTTTCCTCGGCCGTGCGCTGCCCGCGCGCCGCTGGGTTTTGTCCATCTTGACACGTTGGCCCCAACACCGTCCGATTGCTGCGTTGTTCTGACACGAACTATACATTTTCTCTCAAAACTCGCTCAACTGCTCGTACTGTGCACGGATCCGACATCTACGCATTCTCACAGTCCATGGAGGTTAATTCAACCACAATCCGCTGGTACAATCGTCCCTGTGTGCGAGCTTTACTCTTGATATATCCTCCCCGATACGCGGTTCTCGTGCGCTGCGGCGGGCCACTGTACAGTTATTCGTCATTATTTTTTAAGTCATTTCCACATTCGGCGCTGAGGTACTTTCATGCGGACTGTTTTCAAGATTGAACAACCTTCCCGGGGTGCTTCGTTCTTCTTTTTTTTTTTTTTTTTTTTCTTGCAAAGAGTAATTTTCGGAAAGCCAAGTAAACTGGTGTGTATGTGTCGACAAATAAGTTATGTAAATGATTGCATTTGCAGGCCAATCACGTGAGAGGGGATGAAGATAAAAGGGCAAAACGGCTAGGCGTAGCTAACTTTGGTTCTTCTCACCTAAGCGTGTGGATCACTCCGTCCGAGTTAACTCGGTGACAAAAGCACGTCTGAGGAGTGAGAATGCTTTGCGATTTCTACCATAACGGCACGCCTTTACCGGAGGCTTCATCATAGAGCTACGTATGGCTGGTGGGTTCCATCACCCCTTCGCAGTAGAAACGCAACGCGACTGTCGGCCGAATGTGAAGATAGTGTTTGTAGGAAAGGTAACGTGCGTTGCCCTAGTGGGGATGGCGCACATACTTGATGCCTGCATCGCAGCACTAAACGGCAAGCCTTAGAAAGCCCCACAGTCCGACAAGGTGTAAAGGCAGCTATAGACATACACGTACCGACACGAACTGTGCTTTACTTTATCGCCAGCAATTGTGGGGACTTTCACCCACCGTACCACATGTTCGCGCAAGGCTACAGTGGTGTTGTACCAAGCATGAGTCTCCGGAGAAATGCAACCATACCACGTTCAGTCACGTGCCTTGCTTCATTCTCAGTACTGACGATGGAGAATCTGTAGACGATGTAGTACCCTGAATTATCTCGCTAACCATATGCGAACGTAGCACTGTTCTTCATCTTGGTGTCATAATTTGAGGCGCTATCCGTTTCAATATGCGTTCACCGCTCGTACGCACAGTGGGCGAAATGACAGCATGACGATACGTCGATGAAGTTCTTGAGCCCGTTTCGTTGCCGCATCACTGTGTCATCCATGCTGCCTAGTTTCAGAAACATAACGCCTGCTCTCAAGTTTCTAAAATCAGCAGACCGTCCCTAGAAGATGTCCAGCTGCTGCCTTGGAAAGTGCATTCCCCAGATATCTCTCCAACGCAGAACGTGCAGGATGTCATTGGCGGGCGATTTAAAGCCTCTGCAGGACTCTTTGCAATGTCGAAAAATTGTTGACACACGTTAACGATGTAGATACCTAAAAGTAAGGTCGCCAGACGTCCTCATTTTCTGGAGACAGCCCTCAATTTTAATGCTTCGCCCTCATTTTCTGGAGACAGTCCTCGATTTTAATGTTTCGTCCTCATTTTCTGGAGACAGTACTCAAAATTTTAATGCTTCGCCCACATTTTCTGAAGGCAATCCTCGATTTTAATGCTTCGCCCTCATTTTCTGGGGACAGTCCTCGATTTTAATGTTTCGTCCTCATTTTCTGGAGAGAGTCCTCATTTTAATGCCTTGTCTTCATTTTCTGGAGACAGTTCTCGATTTTAATGTTTCGTCCTCATTTTCTGGAGACAGCCCTCAATTTTAATGCTTCACACACATTTTCTGAAGACAATCCTCGGTTTTAATGTTTCGTCCTCATTTTCTGGAGACAGTCCTCATTTTAATGCCTTGTCTTCATTTTCTGGAGACAGTTCTCGATTTTAATGTTTCGTCCTCATTTTCTGGAGACAGCCCTCAATTTTAATGCTTCACACACATTTTCTGAAGACAGTCCTCGGTTTTAATGTTTCGTCCTCATTTTCTGGAGACAATCCTCATTTAATGCCTTTTCTTCATTTTATGGAGACAGTCCTCGATTTTAATGTTTCATTCTCATCTTCTGGAGACAGTCCGCGATTTTAATGCTTCATTCTCATCTTCTGGGGACAGTCATCGACTTTAATGCTTCGTCCTCAATTCCGTGAAAACTGACTAAGTACGTCAAATCCTTATTTTAGCCTTACTTTTTTCCTCCTTATTTTCCCCCTCAGTTTCTTATTTTTTGCCCTCAATTTTTGAAATTTCCTCCAAAAATCGAAACAGTGGCAATTAATAAAATTCAAACCCCTCGGGGTGCTCAGCGAATTCGGAACATCATCGTTACCATCTTCATAATACGCAATATTCATGGGAGACATGCCGAAGCATAGAGCAAAGTCACCTCGATAATCACGCGCGATGTTATTTCGTTTCTGTTTTAGCTGGATTTAAACAAATATTTTAGGACGGAGAATGAATCTCACTTTTTCTTAGCATCTTGCAATTAAATAAGTAATCGACGCTAAATTCGGTTGCGTTTGGTAGATTCCATTTACAACTTTTGTTCAGTTCCTTTTTTCTTCATTAAGCTGTTTATTAGACTTGAAATATTCCTTCTCATAGAGATAGCATATGGGTATCACATGCTTTCTGTCCGCTCAGTGTATAGTAACTTTCTGGCTTAATATTTTTTTCCACAAGGAAATTTCAGTACAAAATCAAAACGCAGCTTTGATTGAATGGGCTGCCTCCAAGAGCAGCATTTAAATTTTACCAGAAGTAAGATGAGTGTATTTTATTGCTATTTTATACTTGTTTTACATGAAAATTATCCTTCAGATTCATCGTATGTTTTCCCATGAAACTGGACAATTACGGTACAGTTCATAACGTTGTTTGCTAATCTTCGGCTTTGCCATAATGTGTCAGATGTTGTTCTCAATCATGTCCTCATTTTGAAATGAATATATCCTCAATTTTCCATTGAAACTGAGAACAACGTGTCATTTTGTCCTCAATTTCGTTCTCAAAAATCTGGTCGCCTTAACCTAAAGACACTATCCGCGGTGATGCTACCTTTAGATGGCTATACATTCGGAAACACGATAGTATTGCCGAATGTGTCGCCAGCACAGCCGGCATACGATTTTCTGGCGGACGTCACATTATACTGTCTCCTCAACCATTTTATTCATGTAAACCCTCAGAAATTAAGTTCCTTTTCGGTCACGTACTTGTACATATATGTGGTAAGTTTCCTCTCATTTCGTGCATTCCTTCCTGTTGTTGCATTTTCTATGGCGTACAATGTAAAAGCTAAGCGTGAATGTCAGTATTGAAACTTTTGATGTACACCCATTTCTACACCTTTTAGAGAAATGCGAGCAGGAAATGGTCGTATTGATGAAATTCTTGGTAAAGGATAGAAACTGCCCTGCAAGTCTATATATAAATAGATATACAGGGATGGCGAACCTTTATTGAAACTCGTTTAAAAATAAAACGTCAAAATATAAAAGCATCCGAAATCACTATAGGGTCTTCCGAAGACATGGAAACCTAGCCGAGAACTCCATCTGGGAAAAGTTAAATGCGTTGGCTCCCCCATATATGAAAATGCGTTTTTTTGCCTTTCGCAGATTTATACCCACCACCCACACATACACTCTCTCTCTTTTTCCCTGTGTGTGTGTTTTTAGAACTATGGTCGCACAAACAGCGTTATTTCCCAGCGAAACTCCGTCGCACCCACGTTCCAAACTCTACTCGGAGTTGAAATCCCTTCGTTTCATCGATTTTAGCTCTCCATTCACCAACAATTCCATTCTATTTTAAAAATCTCTAAAAGTGTAAATAAAATTCTAAGGAAGAGAATTTTATTTACACTTTTAGAGATTCTTAAAAAAATTTAACTACGAGGATTAAACATTTGCTCACCTCCCTCCCTAAAGATTCCTCTTTCTGGATAGGAGTATTAAATCACGACTTTCCGCGAACCACTTTCGGATTCATAACACACACTTCCACTCTATTTTTTTATTTTTTAGGCACATATTCACTTAATTTTAAGTACATCACTCATCCGCTCTGCGTCTGCAATGATGCACGTTAAAATTTACTAGAACACTTTGTGCAACGCTTTTTCCTAAAATTTGAAAATACGAAACTTAGATATCGCACAAAGCGAAAATATATTAAATATTTTAATGTACAGAATGTTTATCGAGTTTTTTTTATAAAGTATAATTCAAACAGCACATATCCTTTTTATTCGGAAAGAATAGCAAACATACTTCATATGTCAGAGAAAAACGTAAGATACTGTTCGATTTTATTTGCAGGAAATCAATGCGAGTTTCAATAATAAACAACTTGGTTTGTCGCTCAGAGCGCATCATGGCAGTGGAGTAAATATTCTGATGCATTTCATGTCGCAAACGGGAGTTTGATCTCATATTGTTTTACTGGGGTGTTTTACTAACTTCAGTTCTCTTTATCCCTGTGTGTGTGTGTGTGTGTGTGCTTTAGAACTATGGTCGCATAAACAGCTTTATTTCCCAGCGAAAAACCGTCGCAACCACGTTCCTAACACTATTCGAAGTTGTAATCCTTTCCTTTCATCGATTTCAGCTCTCCACCCACTAACACTTCTATGCAACTGAAGAACACACTCTTCCTTAAAGCTTTATTTACACTTCTCGAGGTTCTTAAAAATTTTAATTAAATTTTCTGAGAATTAAACATTTGCTCACCTCCCTCCCTGAAGTTCCCGCCTTCTGCCTAGGAGTATTCACAATTAATCACGACTGTTCCGGGAACCACTTTCGGACTCATAACACACTTTCATTTTATTTATTTATTTATTTATTATTTATTGGCACATATTATTAATTCATGGGTTTCACTCATCCGCTCTGCGACTGCAATGATAGATACACTTTAAAATTTAATAGAACACTTCGTGCAACGCTTTGTCCTAAAGTTTGAAAATACGAAACTGAAATATCCTACAAACAGGAAACAATAATAACTGATGTAGGGAAAAAATATTAAATATTTCAATCCACAGAATGTTTATTCAGATTTTTATTATAAAATGTAATTCAAACAGCACGTGTCATTTTTATTAGGAAAGAATAGCATACATACTTTATATGTCAGAGAATAACATAAGATACTGTTCGATTTAATTTGTTTAGAAAACCAATGGATTTTTTTTTTGATTCGAGGTTTAACGACCACCGTGAGCAACTCAATGGGCTATAAGCAGTCGCCCGTCCCTAATTTAGGGTCACTGGTTCCAGGGAAGGGAGAGAGCCAGCGCCGTAAGACAAACACAACATCCATGCCTCACCGGGATTCGAAACCGGACCCCTTACGGACGAATGATCAGAGGCCAGCGCCATAGACCACTGCGCCACCGGGGCGGCACAATGAAAATTTAAATAATAAACATCTTGCTTTGTCACTCAGAGCGTATCAAGGCAGTGGAATAGATATTCTGATGCTTTTCATGTCCCAAACGAAAGTTTGACTTAACACTGTTTTACTAGTTAGTGCCTAGTGCGTTTTTACACTCCCTTTCTCTCTCTCCGTTATAGTATGTTTAGGTGTACAAATAAGTTTTGAAGCGTTTTTCGTATGGCGTATACCGCTAATTTGCATAGCAGACATTTTCGTTTGAAGTTTGCTCAACAGTCAAACGCACTTGCACATCGGTAGGTGAAAGGTGGCAAGCGATACTGCATTTATTCGACACTGCATTCGCTACGAATTTCATCAATGAAAAAGTACTGCAAAAGAATCTACATCGATTTGTTCTGTTATGGGGAAGAATGTTGTATCGCAAAACACGTGTGAATTTTGGTTTAAACGGTTTAAAGCGGGTGATTTTGATGTTAGCGATCGAGAACGTAGCAGCCCGCGAAGGATGCAGATCATGAACTGCAAGCTTTGGTGGATGAAGATTCCTCTCAAACGCAAAACAGAACTAGCTGAACAACTAGGAGTAACTCAACAAACCATTTCCAATCGTTTACGCGCAATGGGAAAGATTCAGAAGGAAGGAAAATGGGCGTTACGTGACCCGAGCCAGAAGAACAAGGATGAGCATGTCATGAAGCGTTTGAATCTGTTGAATAAACAACACAGAAAGTCTTTTCTGTGGAAATTCGTCACTGGTGATGAAAAGTTGATATGGTACGACAATCCCAAACGCAAAAAACACTGGGTAGACCCCGGTGAAGAAACGACATCGACACGCAATATTCACTCCAAGAAAGTTTTGCTGTGCATCTGGTGGGACATGAAAGGTGTGCTCTATTATGAACTATTGGAACAGGGTCAAACTGTTACTGCTGATCGTTCCAAGCAACAATTGCTGCGATTGAACCAGGAAATATGTCGGAAATGCCCATTCACAGACAAAGGATTGCGTCCTGTGAAAGTACCGCGTGACAACGCTAGGCCACATGCCACGAAATCGGTAACGGAAGCGTTATAGACGCTTCGCTGGGACGTTTTGGTGCACCCAGCGTGTAGTCCCGACATAGCCACTTCAGCCTAACATTTGTCCCGATCGATGCAACATGGTTTGTCTGCTTTGGTGCACCCAGCGTGTAGTCCCGACATAGCCACTTCAGCCTAACATTTGTCCCGATCGATGCAACATGGTTTGTCTGCTTTACGGTTCCGGACATGTGACGAAGTGCAAAAATGGGTTGACGACTTCGTCGCGTCACACGACGAAGTATTCTTCATGGCTGGAATCCGTCAGCTGCCCGACCGATGGCGGAAGGTCATAGATAATGACGGAGCATATTTTTGATTCGTAAAGGTATTGTAGTTTCCTCTCAAATTACATGTTGCGCTGTCTTAAAACGCTTTAAAACGTATTTTATACATACGTAGAGAAATCGTTAAAAACATACAACAACGAGCTAAAATATTATGACAAGCTTGTCTTTCTGCACATCGAAGCAACTGCAGGTAAACGACGGTGCGTGTGAAGGTCATGAAACGGTAAAAATAATACCTGATACTGAGCTCTGTTAATCAGTGCTATTCTTGTTCTTGAGACTGGAAAACCAAAGGACTTAAGCGAGTTTGACAAAGGCCAAATTATAATGGCCGGACGATTAGGTCAGATCATTTCCGAGGCGGCAAGGCATGTGGGTAGCACTTTTTAAAAGTGGTCCGAGTAGGTAAAACGCACGAACCCTTGGCAAGGTGTGGGCCTACCGGCGGTTCGTGGTTTTTTCTTCTTTCCCACAAATTACTATGGTTCATCAATGCCAGAGGTGAGCAAAGGCTATCCTGTATGGTACAAGCCAACAGAAGAGATACTGTGGAACAACCCGCCCGTAATTTGAATGCAAAGTGTCACAACAGAGAGTACACTGAACCCTGCTGAAAATGAGATTGCGTAGCCGCATGCCTCCTTGAATGCGCATGCAAACCTCGGCTCACCGTCGAAAGTGCATACAACGGGCACGGTAGCACCAAAATTGGCCCTTGGTAAATTGGAAGAAGGTCGTCTGGTCCGATGAATCTTGTTTCCTGTTGTACCATATGGACGGCCGGGTACGTGTGCGTAGTGTACCTACACGGTGAATTATGGGCACTTGGATGCACTGTGAGACAAAAAACCAGCCAGGGTAGGAAATGCAATGCTTTGGGAAATGTTCTGCTGGAAAACTCTGGGTCCAGTCATTTATGCGCAGGAAACTATGACGTCTGCCACCTACCTAAACATCATTGTAGACCAGGTACATCCTTTCATGCCAACTGTATTCCTCCGTAGTAGCGCCTTCTTTCAGAAGGATAATTCGCCATGCCATACTGCCCGGATTGTTCAAGAATATATAGTTGCGACACATAAGGAACTTAGTATCGTCCTTGCCTCCAAAGTTCCCAGACATCAATCCAATTGAGTATCTGTCGTTTGCGTTCGAACAGCAAATCCGATCTGCTACAGCTCAATCACGTAACTTACAATAGTTGCTGGTGATGTGTTGGTACCAGATACGACAAAACGCCTTTAGAAATTTTGTAGCGTCTACTCCTCGTCGGGTAAGAGCTGTTTTTTGCCAGCATATGGAGAATCAACATCATATTTGGCAGGTGGTCATAACGTGTTGCCTCTTTGGTGTAGGTATCTTGTTGAACTAAGTTATTAAATTTTAATGTACGATGTACGTACACTCTTGCATAAGTGGGGAAGCCATCAGAAATTACAAGTTAATAAAATCATGCAACACATTGATTATGATACGCTTTCCAACATACCAGAAATCATTACTCAAGTTATGAGGATAACGGCTGTGGAATAAATCTCGCTCCTGTGCTCTGACCTTTGACCCCATTTAGATTATATTCATCATAACCGGTTCACTATACCTCCGGAACAACATGATAAAGTTTTGTTGCAACCCAAGCAGTTTTACGCAAGTTATGAGGATAATGGCTGTGGAATAAATCTAGCTCCTGTGTCAAGACCTTTGACCCCATTCCGATGATATTCGACAGAACCGGTTCAGCTTACCTCCGGAACAATATGATAAAGTTTTGTCGCAACCGAAGCATTTTTACGAACGTTATGACACATAAGGTTAATGGAATGGATCCCGCACCTATATCCCGTCCTTTGATCCCATTTCGACCATTTTCAATAAGTTTCGTCCTCAGGTAGTCCCCTACCACATACTAAAATTTTATCAAAATAGAACGATTTTTACGCGAGTTATCGTGCGGACGGAGGGACAGACAGACAAAGCTGGAGCATATTCGCTTCTTCAATCTAAGGTTGGAAACCGTAAACAAGCGACATTAGATACAACACAAAGCTAAAAACGTGATTCAACATCAGCGATGCTATACTAATTGCTGATTATAATTATTTACATAAATCCATATAATACACGCCAACCGCGCGCCGGCGTCGGCTGCGTACCGCAACGAAATGGAACACACGACGCTGACGACGTGCTTTTGGCACGGAACCGCGTTACGTTAACACTTGAGCAGAGGATGGAGGTTAATAAACGTTTTGTTCAGGTGCTCCTATGCAATTTATGCTGAATACGCGGCAGCAAAAGCGAGAGTAAATATGCGCAGTTGATAGCGAGGAAGCAGTGGATAGCGTACTGCACGAATATGGATCTGGCGTTTCAATAGGGAGGATATCAGTCTCGAAGGTAAACTGTAGTCAAGATGTCCAACGACCACTCAACACTGATATTCTAGTTGAAGCTGTGACAGCGAACACCGGTACAAGTACACGACAACTTTCAGCTCAGGTGAGATCTTTCAAGTCCACATCATTGGTCACCTCCACCAACTTGGTTTCTTCTCTAAACGCCATGGAATGGTCCCCCATGTTATGGAACATCAGCAAGTGGAACAACGAGCCGCTTTCTATCTTAGATTGCTGTCAAATGCACAGGACGGTAGGTTTCAGTTGTCATATGGCCACAGGTGAAGAAAAGTGAATATTCCTCCATTTACCTACCACCGGAAACCAGTGGCTAAGCCCAAGCTGGTGAAGCGCAACCATTGGTGCCAAGACGGCGGTTCGAGAGGATGGTCATGCTGAGCATTTGGTGGAATTGTGAGGGTCCTACGCGCTTAGAACTCATGCCAGATGGTCATGCTCTGTAAGGGAATCTTTAAGCCGAACAACGGCAGCTGGTTCACGATGCTCAGCGGCAAAGCTACCGAACGCTCGTCAATAGGAAGCGGACGTTGCTGATAATCCGCTAGTCACACTTTAAGAGTGGTCCACCAGAAATTACAGGATTTGGGAGGAGTTGAAATACTGCCCCGTTCTCCATATTGCCTGAATGTAACCACGTGCTCCATATAGTCCCCATCTTACCACGTCCTCCATATAGTCCCATCTTACCATGTTCTCCATATAGTCCCCATCTTACCGCGTTCTCCATATAGTCCCCATTTCACCTCGTCATCCGTATAGTCCCCATCTCACCTCGTCATCCGTATAGTCCCCATCTCACCTCGTCATCCGTATAGTCCCCATCTCACCTCGTCATCCGTATAGTCCCCATCTCACCTCGTCCTCCGTATAGTTTCCATCTCACCGCGTCCACCGTATAGTCCCCATCTCACCCCGTCCTCCGTATTGTCCCCATCTCTTCCCGTCCTCCGTATAGTCCCCATCTCTTCCCGTCCTCCGTATAGTCCCCATCTCTTCCCGTCCTCCGTATAGTCCCCATCTCACCCCGTCCTCCGTATAGTCCCCATCTCACCCCGTCCTCCGTATAGTCCCTATCTCACCCCGTCCTCCGTATGGTCCCCATCTCACCCCGTCCTCCGTATGGTCCCCATCTCATCCCGTCCTCCGTATGGTCCCCATCTTACCCCGTTATCCGTGTAGTCCCAATCTCACCCCGTCCGCCGTATAGTCTCAATCACACCCCGTCCTTCGTATAGTCTCAATCACACCCCGTCCTCCGTATAGTCCCAATCTCAACCCCGTCCTCCGTATAGTCCCAATCTCACCCCGTTCTCCGTATAGTCCCAATCTCACCCCGTTCTCCGTATAGTCCCAATCTCACCCCGTCCTCCATATAGTCCCCAACTTACCCCGTCCTCCATATAGTCCCCATCTCACCCCGTCCTCCACATAGTCCCCATCTCACCCCGTCCTCCATATAGTCCCCATCTTACCGCGTCCTCCATATAGTTCCCATCTTACCCCTTCCTCCATATAGTCCCCATCTTACCCCGTCCTCCGTATAGTCCCCAGTTTACCCCGTCTCAGTATAGTCCCCATCTTACCCCGTCCTCCGTATAATCCCCAACTTACCCCGTCCTCCGTATAGTCCCCAACTTACCCCGTCCTCCGTATAGTCCCCATATTGCACCGTTCTTCATATAGTCCCGTCTTAGCTCGTCCTCCATATAGTCCCCATTTTACCCCGTTGACCATATAGCCCCCGCCTTACCCCGTCCAACTGCTAAATGTTTCGCTCTATGAAGAATCTCCTATAAGTACGGCACTTTGCTTTAGTGGTGAATATTTATACTGACATCAAAAGGTTTGTCCGCGAAACTTACCGTGTCGTACGTAAGGATTTCTTGCATCATTTAACTCTTTAGATGCAAACAAGAAAACCGTTTGGCTGACCATGGTCAAATAATATGTACACTGATCAGCCAAAACATTAAAACCACCTACCTAATATGATGTAGGTCCTATTCTCTCCGCCAGAGAGAGAATAGGACCTACATCATATTACATCCTTCTCTCACATCATCTCTCACTCGATGAGGCATGATTGAATGAGATGTTGGTAGGTGTCTGTTGATATTTGGTACCATGACTGTAACAGAAGTTCCCGCTGTTTTCGAAAATTTCGAAGTTCGGATGATGCGACTCTTATCAGTTTCTCCTACTCAAACCACAAATACTCGATAGGATTCATGTCCAGCGAATTTGGGAGAGAGGCGAGAGGCATGGCAATAAATGGAATTATCTTCTTGTTCTTGGAACTATTTCTGAACTTTCTTAGCAGTGTGGTATGGAGCATTGTCACTCTGAACGACTCCATCTCTATGGCGTCATACAGTCGCCATAAAGGAGGGTACTTAGTCAGCCACGGTATTCAAGTACGTGACAGCTGCAGTTCGCTCAGCAAGGATAACGGGTCAACGTGTTCCCAAGAAAATATAAATATTGCCCTGACCATCACACTCCCCACAGCCGCCTGGATCCGCTCCGCAGTGCATTCAAATGTGGCTTCCTTGGCTTGGGTAAACGTCGCACACGAGCAGGTCCGTCGACGTGGAGCAACGGAAAACGGGCTTCGTCTGACTATAAGACCCTCTTCCAGTCTGACTAAAAGACCCTCTTCCAGTCTGACTATAAGACCCTCTTCCAGTCTGACTATAAGACCCTCTTCCAGTCTGACTATAAGACCTTCTTCCAGTCTGACTATAAGACCCTCTTCCAATCTGACTATAAGACCTTCTTCCAGTCTGACTATAAGACCCTCTTCCAGTCTTCTCTGGTCCAGTGTCGATGTTTGCGTGCACAGTGCAAGCGTTGACGACATTGACCGGCTGTTAGCATTGGCACACGAATTAGTCTGCGGCTGCGGAGACTAATGTCCAAGAACGTACAATGTTAAATGTGTTTTCGGGCATATGTTTTTCCGCAATTAAAATAATCGGTAATGTCAGCAACAGTAGCCCTCCTGTTGCTGCAGACAAGACGACATAGCCTCCGCTGGCCTCTGGCGTCAATGAGGCGTGGCGTACCCACGCCTTGTGTATCACCTGTTTGGGACCATCATTAATAGGTGCTAATTATTGCATAGCGTGAGCAGCCTACCAGCGTCGCTATTTCCGAGATGCTTTTACCAAGCAGTCTTTGCCATAACCTGAGACCTGGCATTTGTCGAAATCATATCAATCCTTTGCTTTTCCCATTTGGAGACGAAACAAAATACAGACAGAGAGCTCCGACTCAGGTACTACAGAGAGTGATTCGAATGTTTTGCAATATTTGGATCACTTTATGTTTTTTTCGTACTGTATTATGACGAAATCTAACTAGTGTTCAAAGTATACGCCATCGTGTTGCACCGTCTTTAGCCATCTGTCTGCCAGTTGTTCGATTCTGCAACGATACCAGTTCTTGTTCTTCGAGGCGAAGAACTCCTTCATCCCAGCTGCCACCTCCTCCTGGTTGTTGAAGTTCCGCCCACGAAGGAAGTGGGCAATGGACTTGAACAAGTAATAATCCGACGTGGCAAGATCAGGACTATATGCTGGGTGTGGCATCATTTCGATGCCCTTAAGTTCCTGGAGTTTTGCCCGAGTCGTTCTTGTGGTATGAGGCCGAGCGTTGTCCTGCTGTAGGAGAGCGCGCTTTCTGTTCACCATTGTCTGGTACTTCTCCAAAACAGCATGCATCTGCTCCAGCTACTCAGAATAGAGGTTGACGTTGATGGTCTGACCGTCTGGAACAAATTCGTAATGGATTATCCCCTCGAAATTCCACCAGACGCAGAGCATCCCCTTGTGCTCGAAGCGCCTACACGTTTGTCAACAGGTTCAAGAAGCTAGCCTGGGCTAAACCACTGCCGTTGTGTGTTAGGATTTAGGAAATAGACCCACTTTTCATCGCACGTAACAATTCTCTTGATGAAATGTACATCGCGCGGGTTCTCTAAGAGTTCCGTGCACACTTGCACTCGGCGGTTTGCTTGAGCTGGCGTCAGCTCGTGAGGGACAATTTGGCAGCTCCTGTAGACCTTGCCCACATCCTGAAGGTGACGAACCACGGTGGTTTATGATATGCCGAGCTCGCCTAATAATCTGCGAATGCTGGTTGTCCGATTTGCCTTAACAGTCTGGCGCACAGCCTCCAAATCCACCATTCGCAGCCAACCTGACTTTAGTTAATCGTCGAGGTTTCCGCCATCTGAGCGAAATTTTTTGAACCATCTGGCTGCAGTGCTGTGGGTCCACGGAACCTTCCCCTTTTGCATGACAAATGTTTCGTGTTGCTTGAGCTGCGTTATGACCGAGTTCAAACTCGTAAAGCAAAAATTATCTAATTAGCCAGTTGTGGCTATTCACCTTTTAGGAGTTCCAATCACAGACAGAACGACGGCATTCAATGCTGTTGTTCACAGCAACGACTACCACTATACATCCCTTTCACTGACTACAGTGCGGGACTTGAACTAGTTTAAACACGTGACATACCCGCCGCAGCACACGCATTTATGGAAATATTGCAAAACTTCCAACTCACCCTCCATGCATATATCGTTCGCGACCTTGACACGTGGCGCTGATTTGCTAAGTGCGCGTTTATTTGCTTAACGCAGAGGTGCTTTTAATATTTGGGGTGATCGGTGTATACATTATGCTAATTTCAAAGGAAGAAGAAAGATTCCGATGCCTTTTACTCCCGAAAGTCTGGAAAAATGAACGTAGGTGGAACATTCTCCAACATCTGAACATCCCCATTGTGAACGCTTAGAAAGCTAATGCTTTTTTTATGTTTACGTCATCGAAATCAAGTTAGAAGATCATTAGAAATTGTGTCATACTAAGAGTGAGGCACATAAACGGCCTCGTTTTCTTTTTTCCTTCCTGCAAATAAAAAGTCGATCGATCACCAGGGTTTTCTTAGGATAAAATGCTTTTCACTCAGCTACATTAGTTCTAGAGTGTTCTTCCTTATTTGTTATTTCTCCTAATGATCTTCCAAACAATGCCCCGTGTGCACATTTGTTGGAGAAACATCCAAGCTGACAATATGACTATTTTTTTTGCTGTTGTTTCTCTGACGTAGGTATTTTAGTCACGTATTTACCGAAGTTAATGAGGAACATCATCATCCCACTTTTGTCCGAAATTAATTATTTCAATCTAAATCTCATTGCGAAACGATATTTGACTAAACCTAGGGAGTAATTAAAGACATTTCTGATGTCAGTTTACGAGAAACACAAACTCGTTTTAGAGTTTCTCTTCGTCCACTACGACTTCTCGAACACTACAGTTATCATATTTTCAATACCTCCATAATTCGCGTTTTAGTAAAGTTTACTCTTCTCAGCGTCATGCGCAGCTTTTAAACTATTTGTTTGATTTCAGGTGCGCTGATTTTTTTAGAAATTTGTGCATGAATTATTTACTCCTATTTCTTGGACAGTGGTAAATCATCGAATTTTCGGTTGTCATAAAAACGTCTTTTGAATCCTTTCCGATGCGAACGAAAATTTTCAAAATTATTCATAGTTAATGGAACCGGTTAGAAAAAAAATCAACCGGATTTCTACATTCGATGAAACATCCAGAAATAGAAAACTCTCTTTACTCTCACCATCTGTTAAAAAGTACGTTACTGAAATCAGTGTTTCCAGAGAGTTTTACCTGAAATCAGTAGACCAGAGCTCAAAAAATCAGTACATCTGATTTTTTTGCTTGCAATATGCATTACCTCACAAATGTAATGTGATATTTGATGTAATCTTATTACGACGGAACGTTGGAATCTACTTGTATGTCAAATATTACCAGAGTTCCACAAACTTCTATTAAACAGCGGAATAAAAATTCAAACCAAACAATCCTAAGTCGAATAAATGAAACACACACCGTCTTTACACGATTTAAAAAACTTTGTGAATTCCTAAAACCTACGCAAGTAAAAATTTAATTTAATACTATAAGGTTTAAAAATACATGTGAACGTGAGACTTTTCGAACCCACAGTGCGTTCACCCTCAGATGCGAACCATGTTACAGATCAGATCATACGTACAGAATTTCAGCAAGGAAGTGTCTGACCCTATGTCTTAAACAGCCCTTAGAAATATAAAGCTATGAGATTTGGGCTAGAATGCCCAGTAGGAAAGTGACACGGAAGTGAGGTAGAAAGGGGAGGAAGACGTCCTTATTTATAACAAGGAGGCCGGTACCCGGGGCCCGACGGCTTAGCGTGCCCATCCGACGCACGGCGGTTATTTGGTGGTTCAAGCATTCGTACCTGCCTGGGATCGAACCTGAGATTTCTCTGTGCCAGTCACGAAAGCTGAACACTAGGCCATCTGCGCTCTGAACCATATTACAGGAAGACAGTAACAAGTTTATATGCTTGAAGAAAGTCGTTGTGATGACGTGGGAGATAACGTACATCATCATATGACGTCAGTCTATAACTTCATTTGAAAGTCTTTATTGGAGGGAGGATTTCCCATGTGACCTAGAGGAAACTTGCAAAATAGGGATTTCCATCAGGGGTTGGAATGCATGAAGGAATATTGTCATTGCAAGCCAATGAACCATAATGATAGACGTATAGACTTTCGGTGAACAATAAGAGAGCTTTATTTTGAGGTGTTGCAGGGATAGATAAATCTTTCCACAGGGGTAGGTATGATCCATCAATGGTGAAATCTTGAAAGAGCAGTAGACATGGAAGCTGTCTTTACATTACACACATGTTTTTTTGTTTTGTTTTTTTATTGGAGGTTTAACGACCACCGTGAGCAACTCAATGGGCTATAAGCAGTCGCCCGTCCCTAATTTAGGGTCCCTTGTTCCAGGGAAGGGAGAAAGCCAGTGCAGTAAGACAAACACAACATCCATGCCTCACCGGGATTCGAACCCGGACCCCTTTCGGACGAATGATCAGAGGCCATCAATTAGACCACTGCGCCACCGGGGCGACATACACATGTTCACTGGTTCTCGTCTTTAAGTTCGGTTTTGCAAATCCAATATATACTTTAGGAGGCTCTTCGGTGTCCGTAGCTTGTAAAAGAGTAATGTACATACCATAGGCGCCAACTACGCGGGGGCAACGGGGACGATCGCACCCTCAGTGATTATACCGCGGGGTCAAAAGTATTTTTGGCCCCCTCGGTCTCCTCTGAAAATGCATGCTTTTTGAATTTTTAAATATGTTGGTTTTGTATCAACATTTTAATTTTATCTAACAATGTTGAGTTTTTTCTTCTAGTTTAACTGTGCTCTTTCTACAAAGATAAAATGGCAGATACCGGGGTTCTCGAGCAACCACCGCAAGCTATTTTCGGTTGCGAAATTGTAAACATGAGTCATCGGGATCGAATGTCTTCGCAGCAAAAGATCGCTATAACAGAATTTATAAATAATTTATTGATCATGTGATATCCGGTTTGCAAACCAGATTCAGTACTGAAACCAAGGAGTTTTTACAATATGCTGAAAACTTCTTAATTGATGCCCCAAACTGTTTACGATTTTTTTAAAGGATGATTTGAACTCTGATACCTTAAAACTACAGAGGGACATGTTCCATAACACATTTAAAGGACAAGAGTTAACTATATCATGTTCTGAAGATGTCGTGGAAATATGCAAGACGAAACAGCGCCTTGTTGTGTACTTAACAGAGCTGCGAAAACTTGTGCGACTGCTTTTAACTGTGCCATTAACAACATGCACCAGTGAACGCTCATTTTCCACGTTACGAAGAGTGAAAACATACTCGCGAAGTGCAATGTCACAACCAGGTATAAATCATTTGGCAGCACTTAACTACTGTGTCAGAGTCTTTAAATTTAGTAAATATTGGTAATGATTTTATCGGTAAATATTCTGTTCGTGCAAACACGTTTGCTGTAATTTAAGAATTTGACAATGAGCAATAAAGTATAACTAATCTGGGAATTTAAAGTTCCAACGGACATGAAATTGAAATATATTATTATTCTTGTGCTATATGTTGTTGCTTTAGTGCGCATGTGCTTGTATATGTGTGTTTTTAAACGACGATCAATTTTAAAAGTGAATGCTACTTTCTCGTGATTTTTTTTTTTGGTTCGTCCCCGTGGCATTTATGAAAAGTCGGCGCCTATGGTACATATCACACTTATAAGTCAGACTTTATCGGATCGCATTCTGTTTTAATTACGCTGAAATGTATCTCGTTATTTCCAAATTCTAGAATATGTCGGTAACAAACATTTTTTAATAAAGGAGTAGATTTTTTTTTTTTTTTTTTTGGATTGGAGGTTTAACGACCACCGTGAGCAACTCAATGGGCTATAAGCAGTCGCCCGTCCCTAATTTAGGGTCACTGGTTCCAGGGAAGGAGAGAGCCAGTGCCGTAAGACAAACACAACATCCATGCCCGACCGGGATTCGAACCCGGACCCCTTACGGACGAATAATCAGAGGCCAACGCCTTAGACCACTGCGCCACAGGGGCGGCAAGTAGATCTTTGATCAAAGTTTATGATTCCGATGAATTTACGGGGGTTGGAGTCTCGGGTTAAAGTAGAAGAACTGAAAGACTGCAATTTTCTGTACAAACGGTTCGCCACATGTGTTTCATAGCCGTGGAAAAAAGCGATCTGTTTGATAATTTTAATTCCTTGGTTACGCAGGCGAATGTTCGAAGAATGAGAAATGGCACGTTGAAGCAAGTACCGTAGTGCAGCCAATTTTTAATTAACTGAATGGGTGGAAAAATCATGAATAATCGAAACACTGGATGTAGATTTGCGGTATACAATGTTGTATGGAATGATTATTGGAGTTTCTCTCCAATATAAAATCTAGGAAAGGTAGCTTACAATTGGTTTCAAGCTCTAGCGTGAACTTAATGGAGGGGAATTGTGAGGACATGCGTTCTACAAAAGAGTTGAGATCATGTATGTTATATTCCCAAAAAATGAGTATGTCATCTACGTAACGTATATATAGGCCTAGGCGTAATTCAGTTACTTGCATGACCTTGATTTCTAAAGCTTGCATAATGCGTTCTGCTAAAAGAGGGGAGTGGGATAATCCCATAGGAGCGTACTCTCTCTGGTGAAAAATCTTATGGTTAAACTTGAAATAGGAGCGTTTCTGAATGAACTTTAATGCTCGGATTATGGCTTGAGTTTCATTAGGTAAGGGTAAGTTCTGCGATATAAGTTTGGATTCTATAAGTTCGTGGACATGTTCCACTGGGACGTTCGGAAATAGGGACACAACGTCCAGCGATGCCATAATATATGAGATTCGTTGTTGTTGATAAGAACGAGTCTTGTCTAGAGCTTTATTTGAGTTGGAAACGGAGTAACAAATGTTGGAGGTCAGATGGCGAGAAATTTGCCTACAGCCTTTTCTAAAGGGCGATCCTCAATCACATCGTAAACTGTAGAACTGATCACCAGCTCTCTACTGGTATTCCATTTTCCAGTATATATCTTCTTTGATATAGAGAATACTGAATTCGAATCAAATTGTTTAAGCCTTGTTTCAAGAACTTGCATATTTGAAATTCTATAAACTTGAGCTTTTTCCAGTTTTTGAAAATCCAAAGGCCAAACACAAGTGATTTTTTTCTTATTCCGTTTTTGGCCCCAGAATATCTAAGAAAATTACATATACCGGCATATGATTCCTCCATATCACTTCTGCAGAATGAGATAAATCCTACATATAGCTGGAAGTTCGTATACAGGAGTAATTTAAAAGTTGTACTATACAAAAATGCTTAATCAATTTTTAATACATGGTCGAGCCACATTATTGTGACCACCAGAGTAACCTCCGTGTGCAGCGCGGACAGCAGCTAGATGTGCTGGGAGTGACTCAATAAGATGCTGGAAGGTATTCACAGGTATGTGGGGCCATTCGGACTGCAGTGTATCTTACACTTGCTGAAGGGTATGTGGTGGAGGATCCATAGAGCGAACAACACTATCGGGGTGGTCCCACACATGCTCAATTAAGTTTACGTCTAGGAAATTCGGGGGCCAGGGAAGTACTTTGAAGTCTTCATCGTGCTCTTCCAACCACTCTTAGACATTTCTAGCTGTGTGACACGTCGCATTGTCGTGTGAAAGATCCCAACCGCCCCAGGGAAGACAGTCAGCATGTATGGGTGTACGTGGTGTGCAAGGATGGATTCATAACGAATTTGGTTCATAGTGCCATCCACAGGTATGAGTGGACCCAGAGAATGCCACGAAAACATTTCCCAGACAATAACGCTGCCCCCACCAGCTAGTGTTCTTCCAGCAGTAGTTGAAGAGTGTTTGTTCTCCGATGTTTCTCGCCTTATACGCCAACGTCCATCCGTTCGACGAAGCAGAAAACGTGACTCATCGGAGAAGGCAATCCTTTGCAATCAGCGGAGGTTCGATTCCGATACTGCCGTGCAAATGTGTGCCTTTTCTGCTTATGCATCTTCGTTAGTATAGGTGCAGTGACCACCCGTCTGAATCAGGGTTCGCTGAACTGTCGTTTTGGACACACTTCCGGTAGCCCCCTGGTTCATTCGGCCAGTGAGTTGCTCCACTGTAGCGTGTCGATCAGCCCTCACGCACCTTCGAAGCCGACGTTCGCCTCTCACGTAAGAAGCTCGTGGTGCTCCGCAGTTTGTACGTCGATTATTCGCAATAGTGTCATTTCTCCACTCACAATACAATTTAACCGCAGCAGCGCGTGAACAGTTCACAATCTGCGCTATTTCAGAAATACACTGCCACCCTTGACCCGAAAGCCGATAATCATCTCTATTTGCAAATCTGATAAATCGCTCCTTTTATCCATGACAGCAACGAGTGATATGTTTTCAGAATGCCTGCAGCACACCTTATATACCCTCCAAGCCAGCTCATGACACTAGCCTTCTTTCATTGGCTACGCGCTGTTAACGTCAAAAGTAGGTGGTCATCGCAATAATGTGACACGACTGTGTATATTTTCTTTAATTTTTCCCAACAGTTCGAATTCACTGTCTTTGTCCTCTGCGGGATTTTAAACTTGTAGTATCTACTGTTTCCGTCCAAGCCTGTCGCTTTCTATTATGCCACCGATACGTCCCTGTTGATCTTAATTCAAGATGAATTTTTTCGTAAGAATAAATGAAAGTAAAGGATTGCGTTTTCAGAACGAATGAATCCGAAATTATTTTTGAAAATGTTTCCTGACAGACATTACCTTTTGTATGGCATTTTCTTGCCCTACAGCGTAGTCCCACTCGCATTGAACGCCTTCTTCGCGATTTATCCCTACCTCTTGAGTGATGATATCTCTCAGTTCTTTAAGGAAGTGTTCCGCAGTCTCTGAAATCAGTGATGCAGTTTTCCACGTATTTTCGCACTCTTGAAGTCATGACGGCTTTTAAAATTCAAAAGTCAGCAATAACTTGAAGTAACAGTTTTTGCCTCGCTGCCATCTTTCATATCATCAAAAATAATTTGTTCCTTAGCACAGCAGATATTCTGCCTTTGGGGCACACTGCGGCGGCGTCGATGTAAACGCCTTGTAGCTAGTTATGTATTTTCGCTATCACCGTTGTCCACTCATACGACGATTTTTGTGCTGGTTCCACCTAAAATCTCTGCCTTATGTTTCCAATGGTAAAACTTCTTTACATATTTTCTTCGCAATTAATGTATTCCCAAGGATGAAAATTTGCACATCGATAAAACTAACTTTAAGTTATTGCATGGGATACTTAATACTTGCTAAAACATAACCATAATTATATTAAAAATAAATCATTTTTCTTTGAGTAATGTTCAGACCTGTTAATAGATGGCGCTACATGTACATTGATGACGTCAGTAGACAAACAAATGTTGGATTACTTGCTTATGGTTATGTTTTAGCAAGTATTAAGTATCCCATGCTACAACTTAAAATTAGTTTTATCAGTGTGCAAATTTTGATCTTTTGGAATACATTAATTTGCGAAGAAAATATGTAAAGAAGTTTTACCATTGGAAATATAAGGCAGAGATTTTAGGTGGAACCTCCTAAAAAAAGTGGCTGCTTTAATTATTTTACTAGCAGTACCCCTCATTCTTAGCAAAGTGCTGTTTTGAATTACAGTAATAACACGGCGTATCATGGCGATTATTGTTTTTCTTCATAGCACTTTTTCACATCTAATTCTTATTGCAAATACCCTGATTTTCCGGGTGCGCTTGCATTAAGCACAAACACCCAGCGAACGCTACAGAGACATTGGTATAACATACAAACAATTTTTCAATTATACAGTAGAACCCACCAATTGGGTTGGAAAGAAAGCAATCTAATGGCGAGGTACCCGAAGTCGAAGATCCGTCCACGACGCACACTAACCACTGAGACTGCGCAGCACACCGGCATTTTTTTTTTTTTTTTTTTTTTTGGGTGGAGGTTTAACGACCACCGTGAGCAACTCAATGGGCTATAAGCAGTCGCCCGTCCCTAATTTAGGGTCACTGGTTCCAGGGAAGGGAGAGAGCCAGTGCCGTAAGACAAACACAACATCCATGCCTCACCGGGATTCGAACCCGGACCCCTTTCCGACGAATGATCAGAGGCCAACGTCTTAGACCACTGCGCCACCGGGGCGGCCACACCGGCATGACATCAACAGGTAGATGGCTTAAGTCAGTGGTAGTTAGCCGTCAGAAGGCGAACAGTGTAAGAGCCAAACAACATGGAAGTGGACAAGAAGCACATCCGCCATTTCATGTTGTATGAATTTCGTTGCGGTACCACCCCCGCCAATGCTTTTGAATCATTACCAATCATAAGCGTAACCACTTGGGGGAGGGGGAGGTCAGGTCCCCTCACCCAGAATTTGAGATTCGGGGATCCCCAAAGTATAGGACCACCCCCCCCCCTCGCCCAAAATTTTCAGGAATATAATGGTATAATGCACACTTTTTTATGATGTGAACCAACTAAATTTAATAAGGTTGTAATTTTTCGTAGAATGCAAACACGTGTACAATGTGTACTTAATAAAACAGCGATATCGATTCCTGATAAGGAAAGTCAGTTCTACAACTTTGTAGTTTACATTTCTGCCCTATCTATCAGTTTTACAGTTGTGTTCGCTAAGTTCTACAATTCGCCAACAGAGGCGCTTATGTCGTGCCCGTTAGATCGCTCCTCAGCAAAGGGGGAAAGGGGTTCCAAACTCTATCTTATACAGTATGTTTATACTATTGTATATATATGTATACATATAATGTGTATATGTGTGATCGGACACCCCAGATTTTGGAACCTGGTTATGCCATTGTTACCAATGCCATATAACGTCCTCGTGGCTGTCATTGGTTCAAAGGGTTTCCGAAGAAAATGTTTTACCTGTAAGACCTTCCCAAAGTCAGAATACCCTCAACAGTGGCTATGGACATGCTGAAGAGTTTAATGGAGACCTACCCACGAGTGGCCACGTAGGAGTTGGCCAAACAGCTGGGGCCTACCCACACGAGAATTATCACGCACCTGCGTCAACATGGGAAGGTGCACAAGCGGGTAGTTTGGGTGTCCCATCAACTAACAGTTGAGCAGAATGCATTTCCCTGTTTGCACGTGACCGAGTTGAACCGTTCTTGTACCTCATTTTGACAGGTGACGAGAAATGGGCCCAGTATGACAATTTCAGCGCCTGGAAACGGTGGTTGGACCTAAAACAGAAGGCCATACTCACCACCAAAGCCTGCTTACACCCACGTAAGGTTATGCTGTCTGTTTGGTGGGATATGCTGAGTGTTGTGTTTTTGATATGCTGCCGCACAACACAACTGTCACCTCTGATGTGTGCTGCCGTCAACTAGACAACACGCACGCATCGCTCACGTCGAAACAAACAGCATTGCTGAACCGCAAGGGCGTCCTCCTACAGCAGGATGGAGTGACACCTCACACAGCACAGGTGACCTGTCACAAGATCCGAGACCTTGGCTAGAAGCAGCTGCTGTATCTAGCCTATTTTCTGGGCATTGCTCAGAGGAACTACCACCTTTTTCGGTCGTTGCAGCATTTCCTGGACGGACAGCGGTTCACCAGCCGGGACTATGTCGAACGCGCACTTGCTGAACTCTCTGCATCCTAGCCGTGACATGTGATCATGTGTAGAGGATTTTAGGAACGAAGTATCTGACCCCAGGTCTTAAACAACCCTTAGAAATAGGAAACTAGGAGATTTGGGCTAGAGTGCCCGATAGGAAAGTGACACGGAAGCGAAGTAGAAAGGGGAAGGAAGACGCCCTTATTTATTACCGGGTGGCCAGTACCCGGGGTCCGACGGCTTAACGTGCCCATCCGACGCACGGCGGATATTTAGTGGATCGAGCGTTCGTACCTGTCTGGGATCGAACCTGGGGTCCTTTCCGTGGTAGTCACGAACGTTGCCCACTAGGCCACCCGCGGCCCTCCTAGCCGTGACAATTCTACAGGAACGGTATCCAACCGCTGCCCAGAAAATGGAAGCAGGTCGTGGCAAATGATGGATTGATTTGTACTTCTATATGCGATAATTAGCACATTTCTATTGCCTTGAATTTGCAGACATTACTTTCTTTCCTTCCCAAAATAATGATCTACGAAATTCCACGTAAACCCAAGTTTTCATAGATATCTTGAACTTCGTAGTTTCCTCTGTTATGACTTAAGGCTGTCTTTTAATGAGTGTTAGGCTTCATTTTCCGCGATAGATGGTGCAAAATATCACTCCTTTGGGCGTGGCTTTTACGTCTTGAGGGATTGTTCCAGAAGATGGCGTCAGCGAATGACTGAAGACCTTACCATATTCAGAATGGAAGCGGTCTCTCGTTGACTCCACAATGAGAAGACAAAATATGCGTAGTTACGTTTTAACCAATGACATTGTTTGGGGGCAGAGCTTAGTAAGTAGGTCTAGTTTCTGTCTCAAATTCAAGTGTTTTCTGGTAATGAACACATTTTCTCTTCAAAATGTGAACGTACAGTAGAATTTAAGATGATCTATAGAAGACAAGATTTTTTTTTTTTTTTTTTTATTGGAGGTTTAACGACCACCGTGAGCAACTCAATGGGCTATAAGCAGTCGCCCGTCCCTAATTTAGGGTCACTGGTTCCAGGGAAGGGAGAGAGCCAGTGCCGTAAGACAAGCACAACATCCATGCCTGACCGGGATTCGAACCCGGACCCCTTACGGACGAATGATCAGAGGCCAGCGCCTTAGACCACTGCGCCACCGGGGCGGCGAAGACAAGATTCCAATCTCACTTCAGTGCCCATTCTTTGATTTCTATTTGGCCTAGATAATTAAAAAAATCGGACAGAAATGAGAGATTTCGTTTCTTCCACACAGAAACACTGCCAAGCTAACTTCTAGCGCCATCTAGCGCCAAATTGGAATACTTTCGAGTCAGGTAAATTGAATTTTAAAAAACAATCTAACAATTTTTTCGGAAAAATAACTGCGACACCTATTAGATATGGGTCGTTTTTATTTGTGCTCAAAATTTCAAACTCTACAAAGTAATAGTTTTCGAGAAAATGTGTACAAAAGAATTTGCATTACACTCATTCAAAGACAGCCTTAATGGGGGTGTTAATCCCACCGCTCGTCAGTAGATTTTAATAGATGTGATGGTTTTGATTCCACTCACACATACTATTGTTTATGGTAGCGTCCGCCAAACAGATGGGCACTTCTCATCTCACCAACCGTTCCTCATTACCGCAGGTAGGCGCAAATCAACACGTAGCATTATTCAAATAAACTCCAAGGTGTTAAATAGTTTTTAATAAAACCACACGAACCAAAGGACAGTACAATACTGTATATACACTCATTGTCATAAAAATCCGCGCACCAAGAAGGAGGCGTCAGATTGAAATGAGATTGTAGTAGTGAGATGGTACATACCAAGGACAGAAGTGATTAAAATACACAGCAGCTGGACGATTTCCCGCGGACATACGGTACACATTCCGGTCAACGTTAGTACCGCATCGGACTACCTCGTGCTCGGATACATGCGGTGATACGGTCCGGCATGGAGTCAAAGAGACGCCGTATGTTATCATGGGACAGATTGGCCCACACTTCTTGCAACTGAGGCACTAAATCACGAACACTGGAACATGAGAAAGCTAGCGTACCATCTGATCCCACGCGTGCTCGATGGGCGAGAGATTAGGTGACCTGACAGGTTACGAGAGCGTCGAAGCATAACGTGGACAGTCATGGGAAAACCGAGCCATATATGAACGGACGTTATCTTGTTGTAAAGTGGCTCCGGGCAGCCCCGCCAGGAAAGGCAGCACATTGGGAACGCAGGATCTTCGGTACGTAGCGCTGGGCTGTCAACGTCCTTCGAATCACTGCAAGGAAAGTCCGGCTGTGATACGCGATGGCTCACTAGACCATCACGCCTGCACTTCGAGACGTGTGCCGCTGTACAGTGAGGTTAGGATTGTAGCGCGCATATGCGGTCCTCCACACTCTGCCACGGTGGTCGTTTGTTCCCATACAGAAGCGCGATTCGTCGTTGAATACTATACGTCTCCAGTCGGTAACATTCCACGTTGCTCGCTGCTGACACTACTGCAATCGACGCGGTCAGGTGTTAATGGCAGAAAGTTTAACGGCCGTCGAGAGTGCAGATTCGTCTTTGCCAGGCGTCTTAAAATGATTCTGACTGACACATGAGTCCCTTCTACAGCCGCCACATGTCTCTGTATACTGGACAAGAACGTCGTTGTATTTGAGCGTGCCGCTCTCACGATACTACGGTCCTCTCTGCTGGTGGTGTGTCTGGGTTTTCCAGAACCAGTCCGCGATCTATAGGTGCCTTCCTGTGTCCAGTGCTCCCAACACGATCGCAGCGTACTGTCCAACCAGCCAAAATGATGGCGGATTCGGCGCACCGGCCACCTTGCCTCTCTCTTCACGAGGACGCGGCTTCGTCCAAACTCCGTCAGTTGCCCGTACGCTGACCTACGGCGACTCCTCGGCACGTTTATCGTTCAGGGATCTCACCTGACTCTTATGCCGTGCACTTCGGCACGAATGTGGAGTCCCTTGCGCGGCGCCTTATAAATTCCAAGGATTGCGATTGCAGCGCTGGTCTCGGACGCGCGGGCATGCGGAATCGCACGAAACTTTAATCATTTGCATGTCTGCCCTCCCGGTAGCTATTCGCCGAGTTTCGCATTAATCGCGCGGCTTTTTTTCTTGGTCAAACCCCTGTCTCCAAGTTACTTCTTGGTTTGACAATTCACCATTCGTTCGGAAGTGTCAGCAGACACATAAACAAAACTGCATGCAGCTAACTAGCATTTTTTAAGCGAGTGAGCAGTCAGCAATTAATTAATGCCTAAAAAAATCCACCGCTTCGTTCAATTTTGTCCTGCTGGGCGGTTGTTTACATAAGCACACCAGCTGTCTTTTTTACAATGGCTATTCGCATCATAAAGTTTTTGGAGAAAAACCGCATGTATCGAAGTTCAGCACGATTAACAGCAAACAAAATAAGTGGGATTCTCACCCACTTTTTATATCTTCCTTTTTCACTGCAAAATAATGAATCACCTGTTATTGACAAACCCACGTGGTTCCCCTTACAGATACGTCAGTTCGCATGAAGATAAGAATGTTTCAGGTTGTTTTTGAAACCAACCGCTCCCTATCAAGCGCTAGCCAACCATATATATCATAGGCAAATGTTGTCTTTTATCGTCTTCTCTCTCCACCTTTCAATAACTTGATCTCTGTTTAGGAAATCTTTCAGTTTATTTTGCATCTTAGACATATCTGAACCACCTCGTCAGAGGATGTTGCAATACATTTAAAACAGCTTTCATGATAGGCACAAAACAAGCAAAAAGTGCCTCATATATAAGAGACTTGTAACATGTAACAGGGGAAAACTCAAATTTTTGGCAATTACTTTAATTTTTACTTTTGTTAAATGCTTTGCTTACTGCAGGTATCACTCATATTATTTTGCGAACTATAAATTTCAATTTACAAGTACTATTTACCTTCGAGGAATTTACATACAGTATATGATTGACTAGTTTTAACCTGACATAATGTAAATGCTAGACAAAAATACATGTATATCCTCTTTTCTTTACCTGCCCCAGTTATAACGAAGTTTGCGTATATCGAATGCTTTTGACTCCCTTTTCAACTTCAACCTACATGGGTTCGACATTACCAGCGTTTGTTACAAAGATATCTTCCTAACTGTCACTTATCATA
Source organism: Macrothele yani (assembly GCA_039090855.1). Classification (NCBI taxonomy): domain Eukaryota; kingdom Metazoa; phylum Arthropoda; class Arachnida; order Araneae; family Macrothelidae; genus Macrothele; species Macrothele yani. Next base: position 118,581,586 of record CM076993.1, read on the forward strand.
ACCCTTTATAGCAGTGTTTCTCAAACTATTGGATCGTGGGCCAATTTTTGGTGGGACGCGAAAAGAATTTGAAATGTGAACATTTTATAATTATTTGCTCTGAATACGTGAGCATTTGGCAGATATATTTTCGAAATTCAACGAACTGAATTTGTATTCATAAGGTGCAGAAAGAGCAAGTATATTCGCAGTTCACATAAAATCTTCGAGGTTTCATCCAGAAACTTTTGTAGTGGAATAATAATTTTTAACACCGCAAGTTTGACTGTTATCAAAACAATGTGCAAATGACTCGCAGCAGCCCCGGTGGCTCAGTGGTCTAGGCGCTGGTTTCTGCCCATTCGTCCGAAATGGGTCAAGGTTCAAATCACAGTGAGACATGGATCTTTTGGTTGTCTTACGGCACTGACTCTCTCCCTTCCTTGGAAGTAGTGGCCACAAATCAGGGAGAGGTAACTGCTTACAGCCCATATGGTTACCCGCGCTGGTCATTAACCCCCAAAACGAAAAAAATAATTCGCATCGACGAAAAAAATAATTCGCATACCGTCATCACCGAAACCCAAGCTCGCCTTTTGCACACCCCTCATTACAACAAATATTTTTTTTTTTTTTTTTTTTTTTTTTTTTTTTGTAAAATTATATTTCAGTAAAAGTTTTAAAAAGAAAATATGACACCGAATTTTTGTAGTGAGCACTCTTCTTAAATCCATTCTGACGCGAATTAAATTTATCAAAGCTATTCAAAGTCACTGGAACCGGTATGGGAAAACAATAGTGTTTGACCGCAGAAAGAAGTTTCACAATCGGGTTTTTGCCGCCCCGGTGGCGCAGTGGTCTAAGGCGCTGGCCTATGATCATTCGTCTGAACGGGGTCTGGGTTCGAATCCCGGTCAGGCATGGATGTTGTGTTTGTCTTACGGCACTGGCTCTCTCCCTTCCCTGGAACCAGTGACCCTAAATTAGGGACGGGCGACTGCTTATAGCCCATTGAGTTGCTCATGGTGGTCGTTAAACCTCCAATAAAAAAAAAAAAAAAAACAATCGGGTTTTTAATCCCGTAGATATTGCTGTAAACGAATCGTGAACTTACGCCATCTGAAATTGTACGTTAAGAAGAATTTGACATTATACAAGAAACCTTTCTCAGCGGAAACGCTCTCCAACAAAGACAGAATTTTTCAAGTCGGACTCTTAGAAGCAGAGATATCGACAAATATAAGATATGCATATAACCCCCTGGCGGGAAAAATATGCATTATTTTAAGAAGAAATTATTCTGAAAAGGTTTTTCGAAGTGAGCTGTGTCGGTCCAAGAAAATGGCATTTAGTCGAGTTTCAGGAGCTCAGATTTTGCTGTAAATAGATTCCTGAGGATTGGAACAATGCTACAATGATCCTGCTACATAAAAAAGGTGACATTGAGGATCTCAGGAACTACAGACCTATCAGCCTCCTATCAGTGGTTTATAAAATCTTCACTAAAGTTCTTTCACACCGCTTGAAGGTAACACTGGACATGGCTCAACCGAGAGAACAAGCTGGATTCAGGAGTGGCTACAGCACAATAGATCATATCCACGTACTGAGAGAACTGATTGAAAGAGCGAGGGAATATGAACCTCCATTGTGCATGGCTTTTATCGATTATGAAAAAGCCTTTGATTCGGTGAAACCATCAGCAGTTACCACGGCTCTGAAATCCTGCGGTATTGAAGATGCATACATTAATATTATTAATAACATCTATGAAAATGCAAGTGCAAAGATTCGGCTGTTTGAAAATACAACACACATAAAAATTGGAAAGGGAGTGAGACAAGGTGACACCATATCTCCGAAGCTCTTTAATGCCACATTGGAAAATGTCTTTCAATCACTGAACTGGGAAAACAAAGGGATAAAGATTAATGGAGATTATCTAACCCACCTTCGTTTTGCTGATGACATAGTCATTTTTGCAACTACCCCATCAGAGCTGCAGAGTATGATCCAGGAACTTGCTGACAAGAGTAAAGAAGTGGGATTAAAAATGAACTTTCAGAAGACAAAAGTGATGTTCAATGCTTTTACAAGAAATGAAGATTTATCGATTGATGGAGAAAAACTGGAGATAACAGATACGTATGTTTATCTTGGACAGCAGATATCAAGTGAGGGTCACATTGATGAAGAAATTAATCGGCGTACAAAACTTGCCTGGAGAGCTTTTGGAAGAAACAGCATAATTTTCAAGAGCAATATGCCATTATGTCTTAAAAGAAAAGTGTTTGATTAATGCATCCTTCCAGTGCTTACGTATGGTGCAGAGACGTGGACCTTAACTAAAAGAGACATACAAAAGCTGCAGACAACTCAAAGCAGCATGGAGAGGTGCATGCTTGGTATAACCAGGAGAGATAAGAAGAGGAACTCGTGGATCCGAAAAATGACGAGAGTGGAAGACATCATGATCAGAGTTAAATCCCTGAAATGGCAATGGGCTGGACATACTGCCAGAAGGACAGACCATAGATGGACAGCCGAAATTTTAGATTGGATTCCAAGGGACAGGAAAAGACCCAGAAAAAGACCACATGGGAGATGGGTGGATGAAATTCGTAAATATGCGGGAGTGACATGGAGGAGACTGGCACAAGACAGACCGTTGTGGAGGAAACTTGGGGAGACCTTCGTCCAGCAGTGGATTGATAATGGTTGACAATGATGATGATGACATCAGAAATTAACACTTATGCCCCCTGGTGGCCAAACCATTCTTTACAAAATTTCAGAAATTATATGAAAAATATTTTCCATCAGGAGCTGTATGCGACACAGGAAGAATTATTGAAATCGGAGATTTAGAAGCAGAAGTATCGGGGGAAACGCAATTTACCTCTGCGACCCCTAGCGGAAAGTCTGTGATTAACTTGAAAATTTTGAACTTATATAAAAAGCATTTCCATCGGAAACACTATCCGATAAAGAAGACATTTTCAAATCGGACTCCTAGAAGTAGAGATATTGACAAAAATAAGATATACATCTACGCCCCCAGGCATAGAAGCCATGCATTATTTTAAGAAGAAAATATTTCTAAAAGGTTTGTCGACATGAGTAGTATCGGCCCACAAACGAAATTTTTCCAATCCAGATTTTGGAAGCTCAAATTTTTCTGCAAATACATCAGAAGCGGAAATTAATACTTACGCCCCCTGGTGGCCAAAGTATTCTTTACCAGAAATTAAAAATTATATGCAAAAGATTTTCCATCGGGAGCTGCTTCCGCTGAAAAAAAACATTTCACATCGAAGTTTTAGAAAAGATATCGGGGAAAACGTAATTCACTTTTACATCCCCTAGCGGAAAATCTATGCGTACCTTGAAAAAGTAACTATACATAAAATACTCTTCAACATAAATGAAATCGAAAGATAAAAGAATTTTTCAATCGGATCTTTAAAAGCAAATATATGGAATGAAATGCATTTAGAATTCGATATCATCTGCATTTACGCTCTCCAGCGGTGAAACTGTACATCGTAAAAAAAGGCGAAATGAAGGATCGTCATTCGGATATTTCAACCTTTCCAATGCAAAAAGAATTTTTCAAATCGGACTAATAGTTAGAGAAATGGTGTCTACAGACGTACGTACGGACGGACAAACCGATAACATAAGAACGATCTTTCTTACGCTTTCCAACCATAGGTTGAAGAAACGTATATGCTCCAGCTTTGTCCGTCTGTCCGCACGATAACTCGCGTAAAAATGGTTCGATTTCGATTAAATCTTACTATGTGGTAGGGGACCAACCCTATTAAAAATGGGACAAATGGGGTCAAAGGTCAAGTCATAGGAGCGGGATGCATTCCATTGCCCTTATGAGTCATAACTTGCGTAAATATGGTTCGATTTCTATGAAATTTTAATAGGTCGTAGGGGACTACCTGGGGACGAACCCTATTGAAAACGGACGAAATGGGGTCAACGGTCAGGACATAGGATTGGGATCTATTTCATCGCCCTTATGCGTTATAACTTACGCAAAAATGCTTCGATTGAGACAAAACTCAATCAGGTGGTTCCGGAAGTAAACTTTACCGGTTCTGTTGAATATCATCAAAATGGGGTCAAAGGTCAGGTCATATGAGCGAGATTTATTCTACAGCCATTATCCTCATAACTTGAGTAATAATTGGAGTAATGATTTCTGGTATTTTGGAAAGCGTATCATAATCAATGCATTGCATGATTTTACCGACTTGTTAAACAAACTTCTGACACGCTACGATAGCTCATCGACTTCTTACAGTTGGTGATTGATCTGTACGTCCAGTTTTCTGTGCCCAGAGGAAACTAAATGCCGAGCGTACCTCCGAGTGAGACCATATGTATAAGCAGGCCGATATTTTAACTTGAACTTGTAGTCTGGCATGTTACCTTTTTATTCAAACTCCTGTGTCGTACAACGCCGCCTATCCAGGGTAGGGCAATGACGTTGTGAGCCACCGGTTTCCGGTTTGTATAGTTTTGATCCTCTGACAAAGGTCATGGGAAGTTACGTATTGAGCAGCTTACGTATATCAATTGAAAAATGGCCGTTGATTAGTACACAAATAGCCCAGCGAACACAAAAACAGCACCCAGCATGAATCTTCAAACAATACCACTCTGTGTGACATTGTTCGGCCGCAAAGGTCGCTCAGCACTTCGTTGCTCCTTTACTACGGATACAACTATGAGACGACACTATTATAATGCCGTAATAAAAATGTTTTGATGTGATTAAAAACGTTCAATAAAATCATGTAAAGAATAATATCTAACGTGCGGGAAAAAAAATTTGTTTTTGGAAAAAAATATTTCGAACACGTGCTTTGACATATCCTCGTACGCTCTTTTAAATCTAATCAGCAAGGGCTATTGCTAGAGGTCAGAGTTATTGGGTTTTTTTTTTTTTTTTTGGTTTCTTTGTTGAGGCAGTGAATATTGATAAACAGGCTATTTTAGTGATGTATTACCGTAGTGGCCGGCCATTATTCTGGGTCGTTAAGCTCTTTTTTAAATTCTATTAATTTTCGCTTAAGATTCCGTGTATTTCCAAAAAATTCTCCTACATCTGAATATCCTGTACGCCAGATTATTTGCATTAAAGAAAAACCTTCAGATGGTTTATCACTTTCGGTCTTCCTTTTATGCTAAAATCAGTAAGCGCCGACCGTAAAAAATATATTCATTATCTGCCATATCATTTTTTATTCCCATTCAAAAGTGCTAGCAGGAAGAAATCTTTAAGTAGTTCGGAAGCATGAAGCTTGATCCACCCATGCACGTTATCTCCACCAGTGCATTGAAAACTCTCTTGTCTAACATGTTTGCGATATGTCATAGGTCACTTCGGTTTTGGTGGGTATTTCAGGAAATCTTGTGACGTCATCGCATTTTAGCAGCTTTGTTTTCGGAGTAGAAAGCTCCTTCTAACTGAAAAAATCCTTGATATTGGTTCAGGACCTGTCGTATTTTATGTTATAGAAGCTGGCGCTAGAATAATATTTTAGAAGAAATTACAACGGTGTAAGTTGGCTAGCGTAATGAGTTCCTTACTCAAAAGAGCAGTTATAGCCAATGCAGCAAACATTTGTTATAATAAGTACAGCGGTTAGCTGAAAGGCAATCTTTTGGAGTGACAGTTATAGCAGTGAAATGGTGTTAAATGGAGTAAAAAAACTACTTCACTTAACACCACGGATTAAACAAACCTGAGGTCAAAAAAATGCACCCCCCCCCATCTCAAAAAAATGATAAATTAAAGCAATTATTTACCTTTGTTCACTTAGTCGTAGGACTGAAGAGATAACTGAAGATTTCTTTCTTTGTTTTAACGTGGCGTTTTACTTATTCATGAAAAAATCCATGTCATTTTACCATTTCTCTAATACAGTCAAACATCGTTACTCCGCCATATTTTGTTCATTATTGTAAATTGGCGGTAAGCGAGGGTTGCGGTTTAAAGAGGTTCATATAAAAAAAAAACGTTAAAATTAACTGAATGACAGAGCATAAGGAAGCAATAAAACAAACATACCTTCTAATGTATCGGATCTCTCATTGCAAGAAAGTTGCAATTGAAAACACAGTGATTAAGTAATGTTCATGACATGGCACATTATCATGATGAAAGGAGGCAATTTCAGAGAGGAATACCTTTGCCATGAAAGGTTGTACCTCGTCTGCAATGATGTGCAAGAAACTGTGACGTCTACCACCTAGCCTGAACATGAATGTTACCCCGGTGGCGCAGTGGTCTAAGCAATGGCATCTGATCATTCGTCCGAAAGTGGTCCGGATTCAAATCCCGGTGAGGCATGGATGTTGTGTTTGTCTTACGGCACTGACTCTTCCCTGGAACCAGTGACCCTGAATTAGGGACAGGAGACTGCTCATAGCGCATTTGAGTTGCTCACGGTGGTCGTTAAACCTCCATAAAAAAAAACATGCCTGAATGAACCCAGACCCCGGTAGCACAGTAATGTCGAGTTGATGTCTATTTTTGGTTACCAGGTTGATGTTACGTCGAGGCACAGTTTTCGACGTAAAATCGATGAGACGAAACGTCAAGAAATATCATTACATTGAATTTCAGTATACGTGTAGACGATTTTACGCAGTTTACCCCTTTAGTTCCATTAGGTCGAGAAATCGATGTTTTTATGCGATCTGTAATCATCGCGCACATGCGGTTTTGCAACCATTACGCCAAACAAACTTTCGGATACTGGTGTGTTGGTCGGTTGTATCCTTTCTCTTGTCAGACAAGATTCTTAACTTCTCCTTTTTCGCCGGTAAATTAAACGTTTGTTTTTATTTTTTATTTTTTTTTTGCTTAATTATGTTTATAAGAAGTTGAGTCTCGTTCCTTTAACTTTTTAAGATATACATGTATAATTTGTACGTACGCATTTTTGTTTTGTTTTTTATTGGAGGTTTAACGACCACCGTGAGCAACTCAATGGGCTATAAGCAGTCGCCCGTCCCTAATTTAGGGTCACTGGTTCCAGGGAAGGGAGAGAGCCAGTGCCGTAAGACAAACACAACATCCATGCCTCACCGGGATTCGAATCCGGACCCCTTTCGGACGAATGATCAGAGGCCATCGCCTTAGACCACTGCGCCACCGGGGTGGCGTACGTACGCATATCCCAATTACGGATAGGCCTAGCGCGATGCTGACAGATCACCAAACATTCTGTGAAATTTTTGAGAATTGTGTCTTTTCGAATGCGTCCGAAAAGTCTTGGATGTTGAATCAAATAAAAAAAATTATGTGATCTTTTAATCGTAGACAGCATCGTAGAATCGTACTACAAATACAAATAAATTCTACGTTTTAGGCCAGGATTAAATGTTTTGAATTTCATGTTTCAACATGTAAATTGTAGAGTAAACGTAGATTCGGCATTACAACAGTACTAGAATCGATGACTGAACTGCGTATCAACGTCCAATCGACGTCTACACTACGTAGAAACGATCCATATGTTTCTCTCGAAAGGTCGAATCTTTGTCTACTGTTGACTTGATATCGACTTAATAGGTTTAAAATGCGACGTCAAAAAGACGTAACAAAAGTGGACATGGATATCTGTATTCTTTTTTTTTATTCGAGGTTTAACGACCACCGTGGGCAGCTCAATGGGCTATAAGCAGTCGCCCATCCCTAATTTAGTGTCATTGGTTCCAGGGAAGGGAGAGAGCCAGTGCCGTAAGACAAACACAACATCCATGCCTCACCGGGATTCGAACCCGGACCTCCTTTCGGACAAATGATCAGAGGCCATCGCCTTAGATCACTGCGCCATCGGGGCGGCATATCTGTATTCGACGTTATATATCAACCAAAACTCAATCCCCCAAAAAAAATCGACATTGGATCGATGTAATGTGCTACCGGGGAATGTTTTTGACTCTTCGGTGTATATAGTATATTACTGAACGAAAACAAATTTCGGTCAATATTCAGAATATTGAAAAAAACGTTAAAGAATATACTTGATCCTGCCACCAAATATTGATTTTTGGTTTCTTTGCAGCGATAGTAATAATTAAAAAAAATAGACACTGTGAACATACACCCGGAGAACGTCGCATTTTAATAATAGGATCACTAATCTTGGTGTAGCAACAGTAAGAGGGATGTTGCATTTCGATGGTAGAAGCAATTTGCTTCGTGTATCTTCAGGAGAAAGGCGTACAATACTTCCGTAGTAGAATCAAAAGACCGTGCTCTTCAATATCTATCAAAGCCCAAAGGGACTATGCATTACAACTGAGACGAGAAGAGTAATCGGATGCGTTCATGAAAATTTGTATTTTAAATGTATTTCCGAAACATTTGGTAAGAAACATCGCATAGGGAAAGCGTTTCAATATACACGCTTAATCAGGCCGCCTGCAGCTGAAAATCCACATAGCTGTCAAAATGAAATTTCGTGAACAGCCTTACAATACTGTAGCGCCTGAACATCTTATAAGATGATTATCTTACGAGAATGGCATCTGTGATTAGTTAAAATTAAAGAGCCAAGATTATCATATAGATATATGACAGCACATCAGGTAAAAGAGTAATTGAATTACTTACGATTTCTCCCTGAGCTTCCCTACTTAAACAATTTTTCATTTTAATGACGATGTTGCAACCACAAATGTTGAGCCCAATGGAGAAAGAAATCAGTTAGCATTTGACAATATGAAAGAGAGCCCACCCTGCAATTAGAGTTTCGTTAGGGTACCAGGAAGTCATTAATTCCTGGTTGCATTTTCTACTGTTTTATTCTAAAGAGAAAACAATGATGAGCACTACGTGTATGCAGCTCAATTTTTTTTTTTTTTTTTTTGATTGGAGGTTTAACGACCACCGTGAGCAACTCAATGGGCTATAAGCAGTCGCCCGTCCCTAATTTAGGGTCACTGGTTCCAGGGAAGGGAGAGAGCCAGTGCCGTAAGACAAACACAACATCCATGCCTCACCGGGATTCGAACCCGGACCCCTTACGGACGAATGATCAGAGGCCATCGCTTAGACCACTGCGCCACCGGGGCGGCGCAGCTCAATGAGGACAAAACAGAATTTGGTTTGGCAGAAAATAAGGTCTCTATATGCAGAAATAAAGTGTTCTTATTGATGTCCGTGATGTAGGCCGACGAATAAATGAAATTAAGAACTTCTGCTTGTCTTGGTATAAATCACTAAACGAGAAAGTAACGCAAGAGCATTTTATTCATTCACGACGTGAGAAGAAAACTGTCGCTGGGAATATGACACCTGTGACGTACAACGTGACATGATGTAGATGACTTATACGTGGCTTGACGTACCAGGTGACATAGCGTAGATGATGTACCACGTGCCATGACGTAGATGACGTACTACGTAACACGACGTACTACGTGATATGACGCAGATAACGTACTACTGAGGTGACGTATATGAGTCAAAGGCATTGATGCACCAACATGCCTTCCGGCGTAGTTCAGTTGGGAGAACAACAGCTCTGGGAGATGCGGATTTGAATAACCATACCAGAAAAAGGTTATATGCAGTGATCGGAAGTAGCGTGCTACATTTACATGAGCGTGCAGTACAGCATCGCTGCAAATAGAAAAATGGCCGCCCCGGTGGCTCAGTGGTCTAAGCGATGGCTTCTGATCATTCGCCCGAGATGGGTCCGTGTTCGAATGCCGGTTAGGCATGGATGTTGCATATGCCTTACGGCGCTGGCGGTCTCCCTTCCCTGCAACCAGTAGCCCTAAATTAGGGACGGGCGACTGCTTATAGCCCATTGAGTTGCTCACGGTGGTCGTTAAAATTCCAATCAAAACCAAAAGTAGAAAACTGTAGTTGTAGCATGCTACAAAATACGTAAATAAGTAGATGACGTACTAGGTGACTATTTTTTTTATTGGGGTTTAACGACCACCGTGTGCAACTCAATGGGCTATAAGCAGTCACCCATCGCTAATTTCGGATCACTGACTCGATGGAAAGGAGAGAGCCAGGGCCGTAAGACAAACATTACTTCCATGCCTCACCGGGATTGTTGTTTTACATTTGATAATCAGAAGTGAGGTAAAATACAAAGATAAATTACTTGTACACTGGTGTGCAAAAATTAAGGACGAAGAGGAGAAATTAGCATAACAGCGGAACGAGCAGGCAGAACGGACCGAAAGACCATTCAGGAAATAGACTAGGGTCCGGAACGGTAGGGCATGCGCATATATGCAGCATGGCGTAGGGGGTGGAGTGTCGGAAGGCTATATAGCACACAGGTGGTGTAAGCTCAGCAATTCGGTGAAAGCTATTGCACGGTGTACATCGGTTTGAACGACGTCGAGTTGCAGCCACCGTGTGATATGGCCAACAGGCAATCCAGTAGACGACATCTGGATGACTTTACCCGAGGTCGCGTCATTGGGAAGTTGGAAGAAGGTCGAAGTGTGACTAGTGTGGCCGAGGAGTTCAGGATCTCTCACAGCATCGCTTCACGAGCCTGGAGAGCATTTCAAACAACAGGAACAGCTGTCCGAGAGTTCAGCAGTGGACGTCAATGAGCAACCACGGCGGTGGATGACCGGCATATTGTCCTACAGGCGAGAAGATACAGACGGCAGACAGCGGGAGAAATCGCAATGCATATGCAACAGACAACTGGACCGTAGCCAGGAGGCTGCACAAAGGTGGTCTATCTGCACTACGACCAGTACGGTGTGTGCCATTAGCGCCTACTCATCGTAGACGGTGGTTTCTGTGGTGCCAGGAACACAAGAACTGGACACATCAGCAGAGGGGTCGAGTTCTCTTTACGGATGAGAGCCGATTTAGTCTGACGCGCGATTCTGGACGTAGACACATCTGGAGAGAGCAGGGAACACGCAATAACACCTCTAACATCATCGAAAGGAGCCGGTTTGGAGGTGGCGGAGTTCTCGTTTGGAGAGGTATCATGCTTGGTAGCCGTACTGACCGCCACATCTTCCAAGGAGGTTCAGTCACTGGTGTCCGCTATTGTACCGAGGTTCTCCTGCCTCACGTGCGTCTGTTTAGAGGTGCTGTGGGTCCTGAGTTCATCTTCATGGACGACAACGCTACACCACATCGTACAGTGGCTGTCGCACAGCTGTTGGAGAGTGAAGATATTCAACGCATGGATTGGCCCGCAAGGTCCCCGGGCCTAAATCCAATCGAACACGTGTGGGACCTTCTCGGGAAACGCTTGGCAGCACGTCACCAGCCGCCAGCAACGATTCCACAACCGCGATTGGAGCTACAAGAAGAATGGGCCGCGATGCCTCAACAGCTCCTTGACTACCTCCTCCTCAGCATGGACAGACGTTGTAAATCCTACAACGCAGTCAGGGGTAATCATATCCCCTACTAAAGACTGTATTTTTCTTGGCAGCCGCCTGTCACATGGACGTTTCTGTCGTCTGTCCAGTTGTGCTCGAAGCTACCTTTTCAATAAAGTGCCTTTGTATCCTTTGGATTCCTTGTTTGGACAGTTTTGCTCACTTGTCCCATATTCTCACATCTTGGAGATCTTATGGTATGATTTGAGTCGATGTGGAGCACTTCTGCATGACGTTACATTCGAAAAACTGTCTCGTCCTTACTTTTTGCACGCCAGTGTATAATTTACCTTGGTATTTAGCCTTGAATGGCATATGTAAGAATGTACTATATAAAGACATCTTCAGAATTTGCACTTAAGACGAAATGTAGAAAAAGTACCTAAAAGTATGTAAATTAGCTACTTTTCAGAAAAAGCAGTTTTTCAAAACTGTAGTTGTGGCAGTAGTTAGTTACTTTTAAAAAGTAGCTTTCCACTCACTGGTTATATGTTATACTCCCACTAACCATGCAATATTTGTAACCAGCGTACTACACTCACGGACAATGAAATTTGCGCACCAAGAAGGAATCATCGGATTGAACTGAAATTTTATGAACGTAATGATACAGGTGAATGACACACATGATGGCAAAAGCAGAGCTGCAGGACAATTACAGAGCCGGTCATCTTCAATACGGCGTCGCACCGCCTCGTGTGGCGATACATGCTGCAATGCGGTTCGGCATGGAGGCAAACAGACGCCTGATATTGTCCAGCGACAGACTGGCACACATGTGCTGGACGGTGTGCTCTAAATCCCGGACAAATCGGCACAGCGGGAGCAGGCGTTTCGTTTCAACTGGTCCCACACATGCTCGATAGGGGGACATGTTTGGAGAGCGGGCAGGCCATGAAAGTGTCTGGACATGACCTAGGCAGTCCTAGGCAACCCGAGCCGTGTGCAGGTTGGCATTATCTTGCTGGTATAGCGCACCTGGAATCCCAGCCAGGAATGGGAGCACATGAGGCCATATGATCTCATCCACATACCGCTGACCCGTTAATGATCCACATACCACTACTAGAGCTGGTCGGCTATCTTAGGCAAAGGCTTCCCAGACCATAATGCCTGCAGTGGGGGAGGTGTGGCGCTCGATAGCGAGGTTGGGATTCTGCCGTTAACCCGGAGGCCTCCAAACCTGGACACTGTGATCATCTGTCCCCAAAACGAAGCGGCACTGATCGCTAAACACCACACGTCGCCAGTCTGTGGCGTTCCACGGTACTCTGGCCTGGCACCACTGCGCACGGAGCCGGCGATATTCAGGTGTTAAAGGCACGACGTGAGGGGCGCTGGGATCGTTGATTCGCTTCCGCAAGGCGTCGGGAAATGGTTCGTGGACAGACAGGAACCGCTACATCTGACTGTATAGTGGACCGGGTCCCCGTGGGATACGTTCGTGCCTGGCGCGCGATCCGTCAGTCATCTCTACCGGTGGTCCTTCTGGTCCGTCCGGAGCCACTTCGTCGATTGGCAGTGCTGTTACGTGTCCACTGCTCCCAACACAGTCGGACGTTATGGTCAGAACGATCCACGTGGCTGGCTATACGGCGAGCGGACCACCCTGCGGTTTTCAGCTAGATGATCAGGCCTCTCTTCAAGTCTGTAAGTTGCGTAAATCGACGTCTCTGGTGTCTACCCGGCATTCTTGTCACTCTGTACTCTTGCTTGCGCCGGCTGATGCTTTTGGCTTTTATGGGGCATCGACTACACGCGGGTTTACAAGGCGGTCGGTTCGTGCTTGCAGCAGCACCACCACGGGGTGTGCGGTCACGAGCAATCGCATCAAACGTGAATCATTTGCATACCAATACGCTTCTCTAGCTATTTGCAAAGTTTCGCGGCTGTAGCATATCTTCTTCTAGGTGCGCAAATTTCATTGTCCGTGAGTGTACAGACTATATTAGGAGATAAATTCTTGTTGGTACAGAGCATCTAAGATTTTTTATAATTGCATTATGGCCGGTTTCACATTTCACAAGCCACAATACTTCAAATATTACCGGTATAAAACATTGAAATTAAAAATTGCGAACTGCTTGATAATTACGTTATTGGAAAATATGCACTGTTCATGTTATATAATACACGTTAACGCCATTAGCGACAAATGAGGAATAAAAATTTGTTACGCCACGATTAGCTTACCGTGGTTTCAGGCAGGTGTTCCATGACTACAAAGTGCTTCCCAGATGAAGTTATTTAACGCGGGATCTAAACGTTGCGAGATCCAGGCTAGAAAATGCATTTTTTTTTTTTTTTTTTTTTTTTTGATTGGAGGTTTAACGACCACCGTGAGCAACTCAAATGGGCTATAAGCAGCCGCCCGTCCCTAATTTAGGGTCACTGGTTCCAGGGAAGGGAGAGAGCCAGTGCCGGAAGACAAACACAACATCCATGCCTCACCGGGATTCGAACCCGGACCCCTACGGACGAATGATCAGAGGCCAACGCCTTAGACCACTGCGCCACCGGGGCGGCGAAAATGCATTTCGTATTATTAGTATCAGTAGTTATAATAAAATGAAATGTATCCTGTTTACATTACAGTCAATGTACACTGTTCAACGTAGAAAATACCACACCATGAAGTAAAACCCAAAATGGGACGGAGTTGGGAAAGAAGTTATTTAATTTCTGAGGGATTGCATGAATGCTTTAAGCGAGAAGATACAGTGCTGTACAAAAGTATTGCATCACCTGCAAAAACAACGAATTTTTTAAAATTAACTTTTTTGAACTAACCGATTTTAGTAGTTATTTCATCGTTCATATGTCATTATACATGCGACTTTTAATGGATATTTCGAAAACAACTTTAGTTTTTCCTGTAGCTACTTCTGTTCTTGAGATATGACATAAAATATGGGGTTTGATAAACACATATGGAATAAACGTTAGGGCGTATCCGTAGACATTATTTACAAATCACAGACATTCTTTACCAATCATAGACATTCTTTTACTTGATTTGCTGCTTTTTAATGCTATCCTAATTCCACTTCAGCCTTATGGGTTGACGCAGAGCTATTACTAGCGCATTCTACTTGTCGCTTCTTGTTGTTACTAGGGTATAATTTGTGTACATTCTCAATAACGGTTAAAATTCCAGAATTGTCCACAACGGAGAGAGTAAAAACAGTTGTTCTGCATGAACAGGAATATTCTTCAAGGCAAATCGCTGAAAAAGTGGGCTGTAATCAATCTACAGTTATTAGACAACTGAAGAAAGCAAAATGCACTGATGATATTAAAATACGCGTATAAGTGACAGGCCCAGATCCATTACAACCAGGCAGGACAAAATGCTGACCGACGTCAAGCTTAGTTTTCTGAGCACTTTGGACAGAAGACTCAATTCACTTGAATTGCTTCAACGATGGTCCGAAGTAACTGATGTTACTGTGAGTACATCTACTGTTAGGAGGAGGCTGCTTCACTATGACTTACGTGGATGTAAATGCAGGCATACACTGAAGAGCAATTGATTTAGAGAAAGCTGGCGTTATGCAAATGTGGCGCTGTGGGCGGCCCTGGAAACGGAAACGACATGACGTATGCAGCTATTCGACAATATAAGGAGTCATGCGACGGGAATCAGTAAGAGTCAAACGCAGTATGGGTAGGGCGAAGGATCTAAGCGCACTTGATCGTGGGCAAATTGTCGGGGCCCGACGAATGGGTCACTCCATCTCGTAAGTCGTGCAGACACTGGGATTTTCACGAGCCACTGTGTCACGGATGCGGTAAAACCATCCCTGTAAGGGTCAACTGCCGTGGACAACAGCGTGTGGACGAGCGGGGTCATCGTCGGCTAGCTCGCATTGTAACAGCGGACAGACGGGCTACAGTGCAAAAAATCACTCGGCAATTTAACGCTGGTGCACAAAAACGTTTAAGCAGCCACACCATCCAGAACCATCTCCTCACTACGGGGTACAGAAGCCATCGTCCCACGAGGGTACCGCTCATGACCGCACACCACAGGGTGCAAAGATTAGCATGGGCGCGAGAACATCGCCACTGGACCCTAGACATGTGGGAAAATGTTGCCTGGACTGGTGAGTCCAGATTCACGTTGGTACAGGCGGATGGTAGGATACGAGTACTGCGCAAACCACATGAAGCGATGAATCCTTCTTGCCAGTAGGGTACTCCTCAAGCTGGTTGGGGTGGCATACGTTCGACATCGTCCCTCACAGGTCAACGTTACCGGGATATCCTGGACGACCATTTGCTCCCGTTTGTGAGTCTTCAACATCCCACTGGGGACGTCATCCTGCACCAAGACAATGCAGCTCCGAATTGTATCAGAATGGTTTAATGAACACTCCCCGACGTGACCTCGCTTCCTTGGCGAGCTAGTTCACCTGACCTCAATCCCATCGAGCACATCTGGGATGCCATCGAGAGAGATGTTTGAGGCTCTGACAAACTCCATCAAATCTTCGTGAACTATGGGAGCTTGTTCAGGGGTCGTGGATCCGTATGTCTTCCCAATTCTTCCGGTGTCTTGTGGAGTCCATACAGAGAGGAATCGCCGCCATCATCAGGGCTAAAGGTAATGCTACTCGTTACTAGACAGGTATCTCTAATTCAATTGCTCTTCAGTGTAAACCACTACTAACTGCAAATCAAAGGCAGTGTAGACTTCAGTGGGCAAAACAGTATGTCTCATGGACAACCAAGTAATGGGAAAATGTTGTTTTCAGTGATGAATTAGAATTTTGCCTTGACAGGAATCAGAGTAGTGCCTATGTAAGCAGATTCAAGCATGAAGAATCCCATTCAAGTTGCTTAGTGACTACAGTTAAGCATCCAGTGAAGGTCATGGTTTGGAGCTGCATGTGTGCACATGGCATTGGGAACCTCCATATTGTCGATGGTACCGTAAATGCCCAGAAATACATCTGGATATTAGAAAACAAGATGCTACCATTATCTAGAAGACTAAAGCATGAAGAATTCCATTCAAGTTGCCTAGTGACTATTGTTCAGCATCCGGTGAAGGTCATGGTTTGGTGCTGCATGTGTGCACATGGCGTTGGGAACCTTCATATTGTCGATGGTACGGTAAATGCCCAGAAATACATCAGGATATAAGAAAACAAGATGTTACCATCATCTAGAAGACTAAAGCATGAAGAATTCCATCCAAGTTGCCTAGTGACTTATGTTAAGCATCCGGCGAAGCTGATAGTTTGGAGCTGCATCTGTGCACATGGCGTCGGGAACCTCCATATTGTCGATGGTACGGTAAATGCCCAGAAATACATCTGGATATAAGAAAACAAGATGTTACCGTCATCTAGAAGACTAACGCATGAAGAATTCCATCCAAGTTGCCTAGTGACTACTGTTAAGCATCCGGTGAAGGTCATGGTGTGGAGCTGAATGTGTGCACATGGCGTTGGGAACCTCCATACTGTCGATGGTACGGAAAATGCCCAGAAATACATCTGGATATTAAAAACAAGATGCTACCATCATCTAGAAGACTAAAGCATGAAGAATTATATCCAAGTTGCCTAGTGACTACTGTTAAGCATCCGGTGAAGGTCATGGTTTGGAGCTGCATGTGTACACATGGCGTTGGGAACCTCCATATTGTCGATGGTACGGAAAATGCCCAGAAATACATCTGGATATTAGAAAACAAGATGTCACCATCATCTAGAAGACTAAAGCATGAAGACTTCCATCCAAGTTGCCTAGTGACTTATGTTAAGCATCCGGCGAAGCTGATAGTTTGGAGCTGCATTTGTGCACATGGCGTTGGGAACCTCCATATTGTCGATGGTACGGTAAATGCCCAGAACTACATCTGGAAATAGGAAAACAAGATGTTACCATGATCTAGAAGACTAAAGCATGAAGAATTCCATCCAAGTTGCCTAGTGACTACTGTTAAGCATCCGGTGAAGGTCATGGTTTGGAGCTGCATGTGTACACATGGCGTTGGGAACCTCCATATTGTCGATGGTACGGAAAATGCCCAGAAATGCATCTGGATATTAGAAAACAAGATGCTACCATCATCTAGAAGACTAAAGCATGAAGACTTCCATCCAAGTTGCCTAGTGACTTATGTTAAGCATCCGGCGAAGCTGATAGTTTGGAGCTGCATTTGTGCACATGGCGTTGGGAACCTCCATATTGTCGATGGTACGGTAAATGCCCAGAAATACATCTGGATATAAGAAAACAAGATGTTACCATCATCTAGAAGACTAAAGCATGAAGAATTCCATCCAAGTTGCTTAGTGACTACTGTTAAGCATCCGGTGAAGGTCATGGTTTGGAGCTGCATGTGTGCACATGGCGTTGGGAACCTCCATATTGTCGATGTTACCGTAAATGCCCAGAAATACATCTGGATGTTAGAAACCAAGATGCTACCATCATGTAGAAGACTAAAGCGTGAAGAATTCCATTCAAGTTGCCTAGTGACTATTGTTAAGCATCCGGCGAAGATCATGGTTTGGAGCTGCATGTGTGCACATTTTAGCGCACATGGCGTTGGGAACCTCCATATTGTCGATGGTATGGTAAATGACCAGACATACATCTGGATATTAGAAAACAAGATGCTACCATAATCTAGAAGACTAAAGCATGAAGAATTCCATCCAAGTTACTTAGCGACTACTGTTAGGCATCCGGTGAAGGTCATGGTTTGGAGCTGCATGTGTGCACATGGCGTTGGGAACCTCCATATTGTCGATGTTACCGTAAATGCCCAGAAATACATCTGGATGTTAGAAACCAAGATGCTACCATCATGTAGAAGACTAAAGCATGAAGAATTCCATTCAAGTTGCCTAGTGACTATTGTTAAGCATCCGGCGAAGGTCATGGTTTGGAGCTGCATGTGTGCACATTTTAGCGCACATGGCGTTGGGAAACTCCATATTGTCGATGGTACGGTAAATGCCCAGCATCTGGATATTAGAAAACAAGATGCTACCACCATCTAGAAGACTAAAGCATGAAGAATTCCATCCAAGTTGCATAGTGACTACTGTTAAGCATCCGGTGAAGGTCATGGTTTGGAGCTGCATGTGTTCACATGGCGTTGGGAACCTCCATATTGTCGATGGTACCGTAAATGCCCATAAATACATCTGGATATTAGAAAACAAGATGCTACCATCATCTAGAACTTGCCTAGTGACTACTGTTAAGCATCCAGTGAAGGTCATGGTTTGGAGCTGCATTTGTGCACATGGCGTTGGGAACCTCCATATTGTCGATGGTACTGTAAATGCCCAGAAATACAACTGGACATTAGTAAACAAGATGTTACCATCATCTAGAAGACTAAAGCATGAAGAATTCCATCCAAGTTGCCTAGTGACTACTGTTAAGCATCCGGTGAAGGTCATGGTTTGGAGCTGCACGCGATTTTGGGAACCTCCATATTGTCGATGGCACTGTAAATGCCCAGACATACATCAGGATATTAGAAAACAAGATGTTACCATCATCTGGAAGACTAAAGCATGAAGAATTCCATCCAAGTTGCCTAGTGACTACTGTTAAGCATCCGGCGAAGCTGATAGTTTGTAGCTGCATTTGTGCAGATGGCGTTGGGAACCTCCATATTGTCGATGGTACGGTAAATGCCTGGAAATACATCTGGATATTAGAAAACAAGATGCTACCATCATCTAGAAGACTAAAGCATGAAGAATTACATCCAAGTTGCCTAGTGACTACTGTTAAGCATCCGGTGAAGGTCATGGTTTGGAGCTGCATGTGTGCACATGGCGTTGGGAACCTCCATATTGTCGATGGTACGGTAAATGCCCAGAAATACATCAGGATATGAGAAAACAAGATGTTACCATCATCTAGAAGACTAAAGCATGAAGAATTCCATCCAAGTTGCTTAGTGACTACTGTTAAGCATCCGGTGAAGGTCATGGTTTGGAGCTGCATGTGTGCACATGGCGTTGGGAACCTCCGTATTTTCCATGGTACGGTAAACGCCCAGAAATACATCTGGATATAAGAAAACAAGATGTTACCATCATCTATAAGAGTTTATGACGGGAATTTTATTTTTCAAGATGACAGTTCTCCCTGTCATCGTACTAAAGTAGTGAAAAAGTGGCTTCAGGGTGGGAAATGGTCAGCATCTTAATTGCCACCACAGTCACCAGATTTGAGCCCGGTCGAACATTTGTTATGCAAACTGTCCTGTGAACTATCAAAAAAGATGCCAAATGCCAAAATTCGACTCATTGAAGATATAATTCAAATTTTGAATCGTATTGTTCAACTCAATCTTTTACAAAGCCTTGTTCAAAGCCAGCAAAATGCAAAGCTGTGATTAAAACTAAAGGCTGGAAACAAAATATTAGGTAGATTTTATACTTTTGCTTCATTATATTTCTTTATATAAATGTTATTTCATTCCTTATGGATTACCAAAACAATTTATTGCTGTAAACCGAAGTATTGTATAAATGATCCTTTTCATAATAATTTCGACTTGGTCATGAATTTTGTAATGTGTCTTAGGAACAGAAGTAGCTACAGGAAAACTATTAGGCGTACCAATAAATTTTAAAGCGTTTTAAGACAACGCAGCATGTAATTTGAGAGAAAACAACAATACCTTTACGAATCAAAATATGCGCCTTCATTATCTATCCCTCCCGCCATGGGTCGGAAAGCTGACGGATTCCACCCATGAAGAATATTTCGTCAACCATTTTTGAACTTCGTCACATGTCCGAAACCGTACAGCAGACAAGCCATGTTGCATCGATCGGAACGAATGTTACTCTGAAGGGGCTATGTTGGGAATATACGCCGCGTGCTCCAAAACCTCCCAGCCAATCATTAATAACGTTTCCTTGACAGATTTCGCGATATGAGGCCTAGCGTTATCATGCAGTAATTCCACTGGAAGCAATCCTTTGCTTATGAATGGATATTTCCGAATGATTTCCTAGTTCAATGGCAACAATTGTTGCTTGTAGCGATCTGCAGTAATAGTTTGACCCTATATTCCAATAGTTCATAATAGAGCACACCCTTCATATCCCACCAGTGCATGCGTTTCGGTGCCGAAGTCGTTGCTTCACCGAGGTCTACCCAATGTTTTTTGTGTTTGGGATTGTCTTATCATATCCACTTTTCATTACCCGTAACGATTTTCTACAGGAAAGACTTTCTGTGTTGCTTATTCAACATATTCAAACACTTCATAACACGCTCATCCTTGTTCCTCTGGCTCAGGTTACGTGGCACCCATTTTTCTTCCTTCTGAATCTTTCCCATTGCGCGTAAACGATTAGAATTGGTTTGTTGAGTTACCCCTAGTTGTTCAGTTAGTTATTTTTGCATTTGAGACTAATCTTCATCCAGCAATGCTTGAAGTTCCTCATGTGCAACCTTCTGCGGGGTGCCTGTGCGTTCTCGATCGCTAACATCAAAATCACCTGCTTTGAACTATCTAAACCAAAACTCACACCTGCTTTTCGATACAATATTCTCCCCCAGAAAAGATGCTTTTGCAGCACTTTTTCCTTGATGAAATTCGAAACGAATGCAGTGTCGAATAAATGCGGTATCGCTTGCCATCTTTCACCGATGTGCAAATGCGTTTGACTGTTGGGCAAACTTCTGTGTCACATTCTATACTCTTGACAAGTTACGTTCGCATGACAACAAGGCGGAGGAATGTCGGATATGTAAATTAGAGGTATACGTCGCACAAAAAAAATATTTTAAAAGTTATTTGTACACCTAAGAAAACATTTTTGAAATCTTCATTGAATTTCGCATTTAATGACATATAAATAATGAAATAACTATGGAAATTAGTTAGAGAAAGAGTTAAATTTAAAAATCCACGGTATTTCCTGGTGATGGAATACTTTTTTGCACACCACTGTAGTACACTCAATAGACAAAACATTAGAGGTATATATCTAATAGCGTGTTGGTTCTGCTCTAGCGCGAATAACAGCCTGTACACGCCAAGGCATCGACTCTACCAGATACTGGAAGGTATCCGGAGGTAATGCCAGCCATGGTCGTTGCAGCATTATCCACAACTCTGCCCGAAACGTCGGTCAAGGATCCATGGATCTGATGTTCTGCTCCACGGAATACCAGAGAGTTTCCAGAGTGTTTAAATCCGCTGACCTAGAGGACCACTGGATGGTTCCAAACTCAGAGAAGTGTTCCTTGAGCCACGCCTGGTGGTTGCTGCCCGGTGGGGTGGCGTATTGTCATGCTAAAAAAGACCATCGGCCGCAGGAGAGCGTGTAAATGATCTCACAACACATGCTGGTGGAACGCAGCGGTTACGTACCTCCCCAGACACACTAAGGGGTTTAATGTGTCCCAAGAGAAGGCTCCCCAAACCACCACAAAGCACCACCGCCTGGAAAGGGCCCGACGTGGTACGACTGGCCATGGCGTCATGCTGTCGACGCTACACCCGCACCCTCCCGTCAGCTCAGTACAGCTGAAAACGGGATTCATCTGACCACACGAGGTGGCGCCACTCTGCAGATGTCCAGTTTTGATGTTCCCCGCACTAGACGAGGAGTGATTTCCGATGACGGGTAGTCCAAGGCATGAAGCGTGAGCTGTACCTTTCGCTTGCTAACGCTGCTAGACCCTACGACGTTTAACTTTAATGTGATTTTCGCCGCCATTGTCAAGCTATTGGTCTGTAGGAACCTGGATAGTCTACGTCGACCCAGGTTATTAATGGCGTGCGGTCAGCCACCGCTTACGTTTTGGGCACTGATACGTCCTTTGGTGGTATACCCGTAGTGCACCCTTGCGACTATTGCCCTCGGGAACCCTAGTGTTCTTACCACTGGTTCTAAAAAGTGACTCATCTGCCTTGCGCTGACAATGCAGTCTGTACTACTGTACGTGGTGGCTCCACACATCAACTGCCCATTACTCTTGGCTCTAATGTTTTGGATACTGAGCGTATAATGTAGTCTGTGTCAGTACGTCGTATAACCGCTATGTTGCGTCATACACTGAAGTGCCTAAAGTCATGGGATAGCAGTATGAAAATTTTTAACTGGCGCGGCCGTCGTATAAAAGCTTCGACGCACGCCACGATTATCAGTCGCGAGGTGTAATCTCGTGAGTCAGGTTGAAAAACCGCCAGTAAGATTATGGCAAGCCGACATGAATTATCGGAGTTGGAACGAGACATGGTAGTGTGAGGCAGACGGATGGGACATTCAATTTCCGAAGTTGTGCGAACATTCAACAATCCTCGATCCGCGGTGTCACGTGTGTACCACGAATACCTCATGAAAAACATTACCACTCACCAGGGAGAGCGCAGTGGCCGACCACGGATGCTGAATGATCGTGACCAGCGGCATCTGAGCAGGATTGCCCATGCTAACAGACAAGCTACAATGTCTCAAATAGCATCCACATTCAATGCAGCAGGTAACGGAGGCATATCGATCAGGTCAGTGCAGCGTAATTTAGCCTCCACGGGGTATGGGAGCAGAATATCCCACCAGAGTTTCTTTGGTAACACCACGACATCTGACCCAACGCCTCACCTGTGCTCGTGAACATAGTACCCTGGAAGACTGGAAACATGTGGCGTGGTCCGATGAGTCACGCAACCAGTTGTTACGAGCTGATGGTGGCGTTCGGGTGTGGCGCAGACCCCATGAAGCCATGAACCCAAGCTGTGAACAAGGCACTGTGCAAGCTGGTAACATACATGTGTTGTGTGTCTTTATCTGGCATAGTTTGGGTCCTATGGTCCTCGCAAACACGTCATTAACCGGTAATCGCTTTTTGTTGCTTTGCTGGGCGACCATTTTCAGCCCTTCATGGACTTCGTGTATTCCAACAACGATGGGAGTTTCCAGGCGAACAAGACACCATGTCATCGGGCCCAAATTATCCAAAATTGGTTCGAGGGCATTCTGGAAAGTTCCGACGGATGGTGTTGTCACCACGTTCGCTCGACACGAACCCAACACAGCACTTATGAGACTCGGTGAAAAGGTCCATTCGCACCAAATATCCTTCACCTACAAATACCAGGGAACTGTGGACGGCTGTTCAAACGGTATGTCTCAAC
The DNA here is from genome assembly GCA_039090855.1 of Macrothele yani. NCBI lineage: Eukaryota > Metazoa > Arthropoda > Arachnida > Araneae > Macrothelidae > Macrothele > Macrothele yani. The sequence continues at coordinate 118,605,122 of CM076993.1, forward strand.
AGCTCTCCTGAGGTCTTCCGGCCACTTGGGCGATACCGCATCGAGTTTCTGTACTTCGCCGGGTTATAGAAGATCCTAAACGATACTAGATACGTATCCCATGATTTTTGGCACTTCAGTGTACATTTGGAAACATGGCTTTGCATCGAGTGGAAAACTGCCCGGATGATGTCCTGAGGTATTGCGGATTATTCGCCGCTGACCTGTGTCCAAAATTAATCAGCACTGCGAGAGGGTAACGCAAAGGTATTGACGTCTTCTTCCAGTGACGCCCACACGTTCTCTGTTGGACAAAAAGTCTGGGGAACGAACTGGGTACAGTAGCACCTGGTCACCCTGCAGGCCTTGTCTGCTGATGTTTGCAGTGTGTGGACGGTCATTGCTTTGTTGAAACTGGGCATCAGGGATACCACAGTAATACGATGACAAAACGGATTGCAGAACTTCATAGACGTATGGTCGTGACGTCACTGTACTCACTGTTCGTACGAGCAGTGAACGGCTGTTTAAACTGATAGCGCCCCAAACTATGACACAAATTGAGGAGCTGTATGACGCCCATGGATGGCAGCAAGATCAGTTGGGTTACGACGTAGTCTTCAGACTCTCAATTGGCGATTATCGGCTCCGAGGCAGACGCGAGGCTGGTCTCTGAATGTTCATCACGCCGCATATGCCTGGTACGGAACTACTTGAACCTTGCATGGCGATGTGTAGTGTTTTGCGGCAGTCGCCGCAATGGCTTATAAAACGTAATGTCTTTTTCGTGAGCAAGATTGGTGTTACGCTATGTCTAAAACCATGACTGAAGAATGTTCAACTAAATAAGAATACGATGCAATAGTTTACGGCCAGACGAAACATAAACAGAAGTCAACTTACGATAACCTTTTATTGGCCCAGCAAAATAAATCCAACATATAACACAGCAGGTAAACTTCACATTATTCCAACATATATTCAAAATAAATCCAACATATATGCTTCACTAAATCAAACATATAACACAGCAGGTAAACTTCACATTATTTTTAGTGGTCGAACGTTTCCACACACACACACATGAGTAACTATTGTATTGTCCTTTTTATCCATCTTTTTTATCACATTCATACGTCACTTATTCTCTGACCTCAAATGTTTTGCCAACATCATTCTTGTGAGAGAGAAGATATCACGTTAAGTTTGGAAGTATAAAGGAGAACAAACTCAAATTTACATGGGAAAAGGAACTAAAAATGAAAGTTATTTTAGAATATACGTCACACTGACGAAAGCGCAAATCTGCCTCAGCCAATCAGCGATTTACAGTCCGTGTCGAGACGAGGATGCCCATATCTGCGGGTACCCTTTCAGAATTTGTGGGACGAATTGGAAATATCTGTTAGAGTCCTCCATCCTCCCTTCACAACTGTGGACGTTCCACGACACAGGTGATCCTCGCCGCATGAGGGACAACACCATCTCTGTATTTTCAACACCTCACTGAGTCCTTAACAAGACTCCCGTTTGCTGCTGTGAGGGCAAAAGATAAAACAGCACGTTATTAGGTAGGTGTATATACGTATTATTTTGCCCATTCCGATTATATGAGCAGTCGCCTTTCCTAATTTGGGAAATCTAGTTCCAGGAAGACAGCAGACACAGCGCCACCAGTCAAGCACACCAACCATACTTCATCCTGGTCTCGAATCCAAGCCCATCTGAGATTGCTAGTAAAAATCCCGTGCCTCTTACCACTCGGACACCTAATCAAAGCTTTCAGTCGTTCAAGAATGAATATCTTAAAGTTACGTTCCATATCCTGGCCAATCATCCGAATTTTCTCTTGCATTTATTACCACTCTCGTGAACTGAAATGCCGACATTAGTTCAAGTATGGCAAGATGTTTTGTACGAAATATTGTTGCTGAGTTGCAGTTGTTTTCTTTTTTTTTTTTTTTTTTTTTTTTTTTTTTTTTTTGATTGGGGGTTTAACGATTACCATGAGCAACTGGATGGGGTATATGCAGTCCCCTGTCCCTAATTTAGGGCCACTATTTCCAGAGAAGGGAGAGATCCAGGGTCGTAAGACAAACGGGTTTCGAACAACTGGCCATCCGGACAACTGGCCACAAAACTTTAAGGGCCGTTCTTGGGCCTCTAATGAGAATTGAATCGAGAAAACGTTCTATTTAAGCCAAGCGAGAATTGTACTTTAATGTGGGAAAATAAAAGTGTGCATTCTTGAAAACAAAATAAATTATACAGTACATATTTAAAAACTACAGTGTTTGATGAAACAAAGGAATTACAACATGACTCATACTATGTTCGGAAAAGGACGATAAGGTGGGATTTTTCAAAAACGCTGCACTTTTACTTAGAAACTAAATATTTACATAACATGTTAAATTATTAATATTGCTCGTTTATTTGCGCATAAGAATGTTAATAACTAGGCTTTATACCTAGGCCCTTTTAGCAGTTTTTATTCCAACGATGTCAAATTCACACCGTTTACGTATCAAATGAAGTTAATAATATTGCGTTTCTACTTAGGCACTGAATATTAATTCATGGTACTAAGCCTATACCGTTTTAACAGCTTTTATTCTACCGATGCCATATTCAGCATAACGTTAAATATATCTGAACATAGTATGAGTCGTGCTGTAATGCTTTTGTTTCATCGTACACTGTAGTTTTGAAAAATGCACTAAGTCATTTTGTATTCACGAATGAACTTTTATTTCCCCAAATTAAAGTGCAGTTTCACTTGATTTACGTAAAACGCATTCATTGGAACTTCCCAATTCAATTCTCGTTATAGTGCCAAGAAACGGCAATCTTTATACAGCCCCTTAAACTTTTGTGGCCAGTTGTCCGCGTTGTCTCTCAGCCAGAAAATCATAAATATTTCTTAATGATATAATAAGGTGAGAGGGAAATATTTTTCTGCAGACCTAGTAGGGAGAAATATAGGAACACTATAATTTTTTACACAGAGCACTTTGATGGCTATAAAACTGAATGTAACTAGCTGTTCATCAGTCAAGTTATCCTAAACTCAAAACAAATACAATTCCATGCCTCACCAGGATTCGAACCCGGACGAACAGTCAGCAGGCATCGCTTAGACCACTGCGCCACTGATTGGTAAGGTGTAGTTCGCAAAGCTTTGTTTGAAAAAAAAAAAATAGTGAACATTTTGTTGGGATAGCATGTATTCTATTTTTTTTTTTATATATAAAAAATAGCTTCTAGGAAATTCTGAAAATGTAAGAGTTTTTTTGGTTTATCGTTGTTAAAGTCGTGACAGAAACGAAATAAGGAACAGAAAAATACCTACGGCGTTATATTACAAAGAGAACTTAGTTTTGCGATGAAAGAAAATACGTGTCTCAATATCGCAATGCTGGGGAGATGGATGTGCTTTCTGCGTAAAGTAGAGAAGGTTGTAAGGTCATTCATCTCTTAATATTTCAAAGCAATTTCTCTAACAGGGAATTCCACTCCTATCTCTAGGCTAAAACATTGTTTACCTTTACTTCCAAACCCGTCAACTTTCCTTCCATCACTGAAGCATTTTTTCTCTTGTTATTAATCTACTTTAAGTGCTGGGTATGAATTATGTGATTCGTCTAAGCTTTCTTTTCCTTTTATTAGAATTGCGCGATTTAGAACTCTTTCTCCAAAAGTGTAAAAGACAGTTTTTTTTAAAACATGACTTTTCTTTTTTTGACATAGGACTACGTCTAACTCCGCGGATGGTATGGGACGACTAACGGACAACCGCCCGTGACAAAAATAGGTCCCAATTGAAATCATTATAGAGTTAGAAGTACGTGCCGCACACTAATCGTGTTAGCATATTCGTATACAGCATGGAGTCCAATTCGCCGTACGGCGCAATACATCGAACTGCGCAATACTACGCTCTCCTCGCTCCCTGTGCGCAGGGGAGACTATGTAATTTTTGTTGGGTGTGCCAACGCGTTTAACTCAGTCTATCTCGGCAACCGTGAGCGCAGCACAACCGTGCATGGTATCGTTTTAAAGCTCTAGACGAGATCTGTTAAAATATACGAAGAATATTTCGCAGTGGTTTGAACTGAACATTTTAAAAACTGCTTTCTTGTAAACCGGTGAACACTTTTGATAATATCGCGGTAATCTGGACAACCGTGAGTGCAAAACGACTGCGCGTGGTATCCTTTCAAAGCTCTCGACGAGATCTGTTCAAATATGTAAAGAACATATCGCAGGGGGTTTAAACTAAAATTTCTAAAAATTGTTTTTGTCTGAACGGGTTAAAAATTTCGACAATGCCATGGAATTCGCAGAATGAACTCAAGCAAAAGTGCAGAGAATCAAAACGAAAGGCAAGAGCGAGTGATGAGGAATGTAAGAAGCCCAAGAAGACTGCAGCTCAATGATCTAGAGAGTATCGAGAACGCCTGAACACAGCCGCCACCAAACAAAAGTCCAACACCGATCGAATCCGTACCCGGCCCATGTGGAACTCTGCTTTGTGTTCCCAATGTGTTCAATATTATTTGTAAAACTTATATAAGCTACTTTTCATATCATAGACCTGTGTCGGTTACAACAAATTAAATAAACGCTTTGAAACAATACTCGACTAGCTCATTTCAACTTTCCGATCTGTAAGTCGACGTTCCTAACTGACGGCTCCATGAGAACTGTGCCGACCTGTATTTTTTTTATTATTGGTTTAACGACCACCATGAGTGACTCAGTGGACTATAAACCGTCACCCATCCCTATTTTAGAGCCACTTTTTTAATCGCAGTCCTACGTTCCAAACTAACTGCTCAATCAGAACTGAGCTTACCTGTTTGTTCTTTTTAGGATTTAATACAGCTTCGCATGACTATGAACAGTTGCACGTCCCAAATTTAGGATCACTTTTTTTTTTTTTTTTTTTTTTTTTGGTTGAAGGTTTTACGACCACCGTGAGCATTTCAGTGGACTATAAACAGTCATCCGTCCCTATTTTAGGGCCACTGTCACGCGTCCCTATTTTTTGTCGCAGTCCTACGTTCCAAACTAACGGCTTAATCAGAACTGAGGCTACCTGCTTTTGTCTTGTATTTTTTTTTTGTTGGTTTCCGAATTTAATACATGACTATGAACAGTCGCGTGTGCCAAATTTAGGGTCACTGGTCCAAGAGAAGGGGAAGATCTGGCACATCTCAGGAGAATGTTTTTCTTTTTTTATTTCTTTTTTTATTTCTTTTTTTGATTGAAGGTTTAATTACCACCGTGAGCAATTCAGTGGGTTATATGCAGTCGCCCGTAGGGAGAATAATAATGTTTGTCATTGTGACTTTTCAGAGCACTCGATATCTGAGGAGGTAAGTACTACTTGTACTAGGTGAATAATGCATAATGAATTATGATAAACATCTCAGTTTATTTCAAAATTTTAAATATACTCGATTGCGCGTCTGAATGCCTGCAAAATACGGATAATGAGTGTCTATTCCTTTAGCAATTTCAATCAATCTTACAAGCCGCAGGTGTTTGCCAACTCTACAATGTTAATCCATCAAACGGGGAAACTGCCACGCAAAATGTGAACCCTCGTTCCATTTCCCCTCTTTGTTCTGGCAACACATTAGACATATGACATATCGAGTAAGAAGAAAGTGAAAGTTGCTGCCGTTTTTACCAAGATGTGTACATCATGTACACAAATTTCACATTTAATATTGTTCTGTGGGTCTTACCATTCAAATGAGTGATGTGAGCTTATACGCAATATTACTGTTAACTGTCGACCTATACGAGCTGCTCAAATGGAAGTGAGACTCTGTAATTATACAACAACGCTATTACAAAAGAGCCGTAGATTTGCGCCGGCAGATGGCGTGTCATGTCAAGAAGCAGCTGTTATCGGCCGCAGGTGTCAGTGTGATGTTTGCACATGTTGGATTGGCCGGACGCAAGTTGACTACGTAGGTTAGTGACATGGATTCGTCCAAACAGGCCCAGGTGGGGCGGTTATGCAATTTTTGACGGCAAAAGGTGTTAGTGGATGCATGGGAATGAGTGTCAGTCACGGTGTACAGTGTTTCGCTCGTGTTGTGAATTTCGTAAAGCACGTGTGAGCACGGAGGACATGCCAAATCCTGGGCAAGCACACGTGGAAATCACCATGGAATAGATTGCTGCCGTGGACAACCATGAGAAGGAGAATCTCCGAATCACCACCCACGAGCTTGCGGCAACATTGTCCGTGAATAAGGGAGAACTGTTAACACCATTCTCCACCGCCGATTGGGATACACCAAGATTTGTGCACAATGTGTCCCCAAGCATCTCCAGGAGGAGTAGGAGACTTGGTGAATGCGTACTTGCCTCGAGCATCTACATCGTTACCACGCAGAGGGGGGGGATAATTTCCTTCCAAGACTGTGGCCGCAGATGAAACTTGGTGCCACCACTTCGATCTGGCCAAAACACGAATGAGTATGGAATGTCGGCATCCCAACTCTCTACGCCCAAAAAAGCTCAGTGCATCTTAAGAGCTGAAAAGGTTATGCTCACAGTTTTCTTCGATGAGAATCACCCATGGATGTTGGATTGGCCGGACGCAGGCAGTACGGTCAAGGCAACCACATACTGTAATACGTTACGCAACCTCAAAATGGCCATTAAGCGAAAGCGACCCGGTATGTTGTCAAATGGGGTAATTCTGCTGCATGACAATGCACTCCCGCATGTGGCGACAGTGTGCCAAGATTTGCTGCGGAGCTTCCGCTGGGACGTATGCAAGATTTGTAGGTCAAGATTTGCTGCGGAGCTTCCGCTCGGCCATTTCCCCTGTAGCACCGATCTCTAGCCCTACGACTGCCACATCTGCCGACGCTGAGGTTCTGGAAGCCGTTGAAGACTGGTTCCACAGCCAACCACGGACGTTCTGTGCTCAGAGTATCCACATTCTCGTGCCGCACTGGGACACTTGCTTGAACTGACAAAGCGACTATATGTAGCGGACATGTAGCACTCTTCCTGTACGTTCACATATTCCAACCTATAAACCCTTACTGCAAAAAACCGACAGTCTCAGCTTCATTTAGGCGGCCCTTATATATAAAAATAAAAAAATTGCCGACATCTATTCAGACTAAAATGAAATACGATTTACACATTGGATTAAGTGTTTTCTTAATAAATTTATGCAAATATATGAATTTTACAAAAATATTGAGTGAATAATTTACTCATTTTCCTATATTATTATTATTTTAGGAAAATACTTTTTGCGGTTTTTTTTAAAATACTTACTTTAAGAAAATAATGAATGATTAAATGTATGCATCCTTTATCGTAGTAATTTGGTTGTGTTAGAGTAAATAGTGTGAGGTGATTTAAAAAAAGCTAAATAGTGTGAGGTGATTTCGTCCGTTAGGTTAGTTGAGACTTGGATATCAAATGAGCCAGACACCACGATGAGTCAAAAGTTCGTTCCGCTTTGAGCTATTTAAACTCTTTATTGAACTGTAAAATGATACAAAGCTGCTCACACAGGAGCTCACAAAGTAACAAGAACTATTAATTGATGGAAAGAAATTGCAGTATCTAAAGAACATTACCCTGTTTGATACATTTACATGACGTCACACATTACATGATGTCTTGGCTCAATCAGCAGATGTCCTTATCACAAGCTCAAAGAAGACATCTAGATGTTATTGTCTGTTGGCTTGACAAGAATGGCTCTACATCCTCCAGGCGGCAAACCCACCGACCAAAACCTTGAAGGATGTGATTGAAAGGACACTGGTATTCACAAGACCCAATGACTTAAGCTCAGAAAAAGATGCCTTAACCAGTACACTACGACTGTTAAATATCACAGCCGTGGTGACCGGGGGCCCTGAACCAGTTTTTGGAACTCAGTATTTTGTTAATTGTAGGCCACCTTCCTCCTGGGCTCCAGCTTGAGGTCAGCAAAGTCGTCCACCGCTTGGACATCCAGGATCCTTATGGTTTCACATTGCGGTGAATGACCAAATCTGGTTTTCTAACAATGCCACCTGCTTGGCGGAAGGCCTGTTCTTTAAGGCATTGATGAACTTTTTGCGTCACAGGGTTAGCGAAGTAACGTCGTTTTATTCTAATTGAATGGATACGGTGGCACATTCGCAGGATGTGATTTTGTGTTTCCGTGGCGGAACAACCAGCCCTACAAGTCTTCGTTTTCCTAGGCCTTCCTCTAGCCGTTCCTGCCCTGGCAGCATTGCATTTATGCGGATTACGTTCGCATTCACAAAGTCAGAACCAGATAAGAAGGAGGTGCGGGACTGCCATGTACTGCACAAAGTCACTTTACTGCACTACATTCCCTCAGCATCGCACCCTCCCCTTGCTGGTAAATTTCTCTCTTCCACCTATCATCACGTTCTTTAGTAGTGGACAACAACACTCGTTCACCATTGGAGGACCACATTGTAACTCTTTCACCTCATGAGACACTTTCTGTAACATCTTAATCGATGCAGACTGCATTGAAGGCGATGACTGCAGGTTTCTCAGTCTACGACAGCGCCACAAAAAATCACAACACCGTAGCGTAGGGATAGAATAGTCCTCCGTCTGAAAATTTTAGAATACGTAGTATATATATATATATATATATATATATATATATATATATATATATATATATATCTACTATGTATCAACAAGTAATTGGACACTTGTGATAGCAAAGGAAAACGACGTTTATTCACCTTCAATAGTTGGTGGAGCCTCCACGAGCGGCGATTACAGCTGCGACCCTCCGGGGCATACTCTCAACCAGGCGTTGTACGACGGCTAGCGGTATTTTCTTCCACTCGGCTTGGAGAAGACAGGTCAGTTCCTTTACCGATTTCGGACGGTGGGGGCACCCCTTAAGTCGACGCTCCAACTCGTCCCAGAGGTGCTCGATAAGGTTAAGGTCCGGGCTCTGTGCAGGCCAGTCCATTCGATTAACCACATTGTCACCATACCAAGCCATGGTGGACCTCGCAACATGACAGGTGGCATTGTCATCCTGAAAGTAACATGGGTCCACCCCGTAAAACTGCCACAACGTAGGAAGCCCATGGTAATCCAAAATGGTGCAGTAGGTCTCGGCGTTGAGTCTACCAGGAATTGCGACCAGGGGTCCCGTGCCATACTAGGAGAAACACCCCTATAGCATAATTCCACCGCCGACAAACTTCATAGTTGGCACAATACATTCCGGTAGGAGGCGTTCTCCAGTCAGACGCCAAACCCAGACCCTGCCATCCGAACGATAGAGGGTGAACCTTGATTCGTCGCTCCAGAGAACTTGTTTCCACTGTTCAACGGTCCACTGTCGACGTTCTTTGCACCACGTTAGCCGAGCAGCGCTATTGGACTTGGTGATCAAAGGCTTGTGGGCGGCAGCATGTCCATGATAACCGAGCAGATGGGTTTCCTTACGGATGGTATTTATCGAAAGAACACTACCGGATGCTTGTTCAAACTCCTCGCGGATGTGGCCCATCGATTTGGTGCGGTTCTTCCGAATTTCTCTGGCCAGCACCCGTCGGTCTCTAACTCCCAGTTTTGTGGGTCTGCCGGGTCGGGGCACATTCCGACAGTCACCTCTCATTTTCGACTTGCCAATCACGTAGGCCACTGTCGATTTTGGGTACTTCAACTCGCTGGATATGTCACGTATGGATCGGCCATTTCTGTGATATCCGACGATTACACCTTTCTCGAATTTTTTATTTTTATTTTGATTGGAGGTTTAACGACCACCGTGAGCAACTCAATGGGCTATAAGCAGTCACCCGTCGCTAATTTGGGGCCACTGGTTCCAGGGAAGGAAGAGAGCCAGTACCGTAAGACAAACACAGCATCCATGCTCCACTGGGATTCGAACCCGGACCCTTTTCGGACGAATGATCAGAAGCCATCGCTTAGACCACGGCGCCACTGGGGCGGCCTTTCTCGAAATCAGATAGCTCCGAACTGCGTGGCATTTGGCATGCGACTTGTTGCGTTGTTGTTTCCCACACGATATTTAAATTACTTCGGTGTCAAATTACTTGTTGGTAGATAGAGTGTGTATGTATGTGTGTATATATATATATATATATATATATATGTATATATATATATATATATAATGAAAACATTACAGAACAAAAATACAAAATTAAAAAAAGGGAACTTCAAAACAAGTGAAAACAAATTAAAAGTTTTTTTGTTTTCACTTGTTTTGAAGATCCTTTTCTTGAAATTTCGTATTTTTGTTTTGTAATGTTTTCATTTTATATATGCTACTACATGAGGTTTAGCTGCCTTCGGCGCTTCTCACAGTAATAGCCTTTTTGTCTAATTCCTTTTGTGTTATAATAATTTGTTTTTTGTTTTTTTGTTGTTGTTGTTTTTTGTACTATATATATATATATTTTTTAGAACAAAAAAAAAGCTAATATTTTGTAGGGATACCTTAATCCTCCGTCTGAAATGTTTTAATAGTGGAAAGATGCAATCACTGTAGCTCTTATCAGACGATCCAGCTTGCGCAAAAAAACGCTAAATGGTTTAGCAAGAACGAACTGATGGCAAATTGATGAAATTAGGTTCTGCCGCAAAATCAATATTTTCTGCTGGGCTTACAGAGGTGACCTTTTTTGGAAAGATCCTGGCTTTTAGTTGATCCGAGACTTTGGGACTTACCTTACCTATGGGACCGAATTCAATTCCCAAGAATTTGAAGGTGTCCTCCGGCCCCATGGAAGGGAAATCCTGAAGAGCCAGATTAAATTGGAGGTCCTTGTTGTTAACTACAGTATCTGCCCTGGATACTGTTTCGGGGAAAAAGGCGAATGATCTTTGCACATTTCCACAGGATTTAATAAAACTCGTCACCAATGTAAGATGAATTTGAAGTCCAACAGAAGAGACAACAGTCAAAATCAAATCGTCCGCATATGCAATTTTTGCATTTACGGGACTTATCACACCGAAATAGTGCGGTAATGACTCATGTAGAGAATTCATATCCAGGTTGAACAACAGAGGAAATAGGGGGTCTCCCTGCCGCACCCTCCTGGCAGGACGTATCGCAGCAGTTCTAGCTCGCTGATGTTGAATGAACGTCCATTGTTTTTGGTACGTGTCACCCACATTGGCAATAAGGGGCGGAGTGATCCCAGCAATCCTCGCACCCTCAAGGTTGGCTGCATGTGATACCTAGTCAAAGGCTTTTTGGACATCAAGCGATGCAATGGACAAGGGTTTGGCGCCCTCGACCGAGGCCCGTATGAAAAGGCCCAGTACGGTAGTACCTGCTGCACGCTCATCTTTGGAAAGACAGCCATGTTGCTCAGCAGAAAATTTCAGAAACTATGCAAACCCAGAAGCCAAATTTTTACGGTAGCACCGAAGAAATAAAAAGAGCCCACAATTGTTCTGGAAGGTCTGCACCCTGCTTCTTAGGGAGCAGCACTGTTCGGCTCCCACTCCAGTTCTCAGGAAACCATTCCAAGTAAAGAGAACAGTTAAAGAGCTTAGCTCTAATGCTGAGCTTTACTGACCTGAGATCCCTCATTGTCAGTCCATCAGGGCCCGGCTCGGAGCCCACTCCAGATACACCACCTTCTACCTCATCCAGGGACACTGGACCAACAAGTTTCTACGAGCCATTAACAGCAATATTCTTACTCCAGATTCCAGTATTTGCAGGAGGGCTTCAACCAGGACCAGTAAACATTGATGTCCAAAAATCTATCACTGCTGGGGCAGGCAATCGAGAAGAGATGAAAGTATTCGCGAACAGATCCTGCATTAATCGTTTCCTATTGTTCCTGAACTGCTTCTGATGTATTGCATATTCCCGTTTTCTTTTCTTTTTAGGCAAACACTGCAAGGCCTGCTCTTTATTTACGTGAGATAACATTTCATCAGAAGTACGTATATTTTGAGGAGTCAGGCTTAAATAATTTAGCATTAGGAAAGAGAAGTCCAAGAACCCGCTTGAGCCCAGACTTGAACACCTCAAACTCCGCGTGGTTTAACTAATATACCACACCATCAAGGAACTCCTCAATGGGATCTCTTGATGACCGTGGTAGTTCCGCAAGAGCAGCAATGATCTTTTACCTCCTCCAATCCAGCTCTGGTTCAGCCGTATTAATCGAGGACTGATCTCCATCAATCGGTAGCGGAGGAGAAAAATCCTTCTCCGCCAAAAGGGAAACATATCTCACCTCCACCCAGTACATCCTGGTATAAAAGTATTCAGCTCCCTCCCTGAAATATGACTGACACCTTTTACCTTTAACTGCCTCCAAAGTTTTGGTTGGAAGCACAGATGATAATTCTTGATTTACCGCCTCCACACCTCAGCATCTCGACCGTGCCTCCTCATGCGCCATAATGTCCACCTCCTCATCACTCCATCGAGCTTTAACCCTTTGCACATTCAACTGTGCGTTATAATTTTGAGCATGCGCCTTACGGTAATGCAGGGAAAGCCAGATCTGGTTGCCGAAGCAACTTTCATACTCCAGACAAACAAGTTAGTCAGAGGAGACACCGAGGGGATTGGACCCATGAGCATCAGTCAAGACACTTTTAACAGGCTCTCTTTCAGCAGCATCGGAGCCACGGGACTCTTCAGGGTCTTGGCTAGTATGGTCATTCATCATCCATGAGACTTAAACATCACTTTCACTTAATGTTTTTACAGAGGAGGTGTTAGTATTTCCAGAACCAAGAACAAAGTGCCCGATCAGCCGTTAAAGAAGGGAACAATCACGAGTGGGCTCAGCTGAGGATCAACTACTTTGGTCTATCCCAGTGGAGAACAACAGTTCCACCTCAAATACATCTTCTATTGACCGGATTCGAGTGCTCATCCTTTCAGCAACATCGGCCATAAGGTCTTCTATGCCCTGGATATCATCCATGATTGAATCAACTGTCAAGTCCTACATGATGTTAATAAATGTTGAGCTTCCACCCTTCCTGAGCCAGTCAGAGAAAAACCTATGAGGAGGTACATGAATAACACTCGCACAACTCTGTGATTAGCAACTTCAATAGCTACGATGTCGTCTTTGCAAGGCTGCAGAGAGGTTTCGCCGTGGAGCACTTTGCACCCAGTGAATGACGCCTCGGTGAAGTGAGATTGACCTACCGAGTCGCTCCCAATCCCCATTGGGCCAGAGTTCAACGGGCTCGGCGGGTACCACGAGAAGGTGTGGCCCACGACTTCATTCAAGGTATTGGTAGACCCTTGAACGCAAGCAACTACAACTCTCAAAGACAAACACTTGCAAGCTACATACAGTGAATACCATATTAAAAGAAAACAGCAGGATACAGTAATTAAAAGTCATAAACAATCCCGCTGTATACCAGGATGGGTCAAGGGTTCGTCACGTTTTGAGCTACACATAAAATGTCTGCCATACGATCATATTGCATACTAAATTGTAGCTTCGGGAAACTGCGGTTATCCTTGATTATTATTTTTTTGTGGCTACTACTAGGAAACTGGCGGACAAGATTCAGCAAGCCATCAGTTACGTCACGTGATTGCCGGCTGCCACTGCCCGGAAACAAGCGGACCGCATTAGGCTAGCCATCATTTATGGCACGTGCTTGCAGGGGCGCTGAAGGGCCACTTGTGGCAGCTACTGTCTGTGATGGATAACTGATGGCTCTGTTGTGGCATGTGACAACTGACGGGGATTCCGACAGTTGGCCAGCTGCTGGCCTGAACTGCTAGCCTTTCTGTTGGCCACCCGGACATTTTATTAACGGTTCGGCAGCGGCAACATAGTGCTGGGCAAACAACTCTGTTTTTGCTGGGACCAGAACATCGTCGGCTCCGTTTGCAGTGGTGCCCCGCCAGAGCGACGTAGAACGACACAGACTGGAGAGATGTGGTGTTTAGCGATGAGTGCCGCTTCGTTTTGGGAACAGATGATCATCGTGACCGAGTGTGGAGGTCCCCGGGTCAACGGCACCATCCCAACCTCGCTATCGAGCGCCACACCTCCCCAACTGCAGGCAATGCGTTCTGGGGAGCCATAGCCTACGGTAGCGGATCAGCTACCGTAGGCTATGGCTCCCCAGAACGTACGTGGATCCTTGACAGGCCAGCGGTATGTGGATGTGATCCTACGGCCCCATGTGCTCCCATTCCTTGCCGGGACTCCAGGTGCGCTATACCAGCAAGATAATACCCACCGGCACACGGCTTGCCCAGGACTGCTTACGTCATGTCCAGACACTTCCATGGACTGCCCGCTCCCGGGACATGTCCACTATCGAGCATGTGTGCGACCAGTTGAAGCGCCAGCTGCCGCTGTGCCCCACTATCCGGGAGTTGGAGCACACCGTCCAACACGTGTGGGCCAGTCTGCCGCAGGACATCAGGCGTCTGTTCGCCTCCATGCCGGACCGTATTGCATCATGTATCGACACACGAGGCGATGCGAAGCGCTATTGAAAATGACCGGACTGCGTGCCACAGATCATTCTGTAATTGTCTTGCAGCTCTGTTTTTGCCATCATGTGCATCATTCATTTGTATCATTACGTCCATAAATTTTCAGTTCAATCCGATGCTTCATTCTTCGTGCGCAAATTTCATTGTTCGTGAGTGTATATACATTCAGTACTCGTAATATCCGGATGTGTTCCAACAACTCGTTATGTCTATTCTCGAATAAGTGTAGTAATTTCATTTCCCCAAGTTAAGTCGTATTTCCTTTCTTTTTCTTTCCAGCTGTGTGTATTTATGTAGCTGAACACTACAAAGCGTTATACACAATTAAAAAATCCTAGAAAACGAATATTTATTCCCAAACGACGGTTTTCGAGTAATTAGTAACAGATTATCAGCAAATGAGACTGAAATTAGCAAGTCATATCTATCGTTGTGACCGCATCTCCCAAAACATTACATTCTCTTCTCTCTCTCTCTCTCTCTCTCTCTCTCTCTCTCATTGCAACTTGCTTACTTAAAACAATATACTGGATTATGCTCCCAGCAAAAAGTTTTTCTCCCTTACGTTGCACCCAATTATTTAGATACTCCGGTTCTGACGTGAATCCCAAAACGAAGATTGTTGAGACATTCTGGCATTAATTAGCTGTTCCACTACGGAACAAGTTAATTAAGCAGGTTCGGCTCAAAGAAAACAAGATAAACTTTGAAAAAGTGCTTCGGGGCGGGTCGTGTGGACGATGATTGGCAGGTACAAGACTTTGTAGTGTCATTTTCATTAAAATAATATTTTCCGATATCCGAATTAATTCAGTTTGTGTTACTTCACGTTGGTGAAGTTTCTTTTCATCTTTCAGGAAATGACGTCATAACAAAAGACAAAGCCGATGCCGAGAGTGGTCTTCGCGAAATTTTTTTTTAAAAAGTCAGTGATTTGAAAAATCTTCTTCTAAAACTATCCTGCCTTTCGTTTTAACATCCTGCCTCTTTGCACACTAATTTACCAACCGACCCCTTTACAGATTGTGAACAAACTTTGTGTGTAGACAGAAAAAAAATCACCCATTTCGTTGTCATATAAATATGGAGCTAAAATAAGTGCGTCTCCTTATACAGAGAAACGAACCCACACCTTAGAATTCGGATTTACACTAAAGCACCAAATTACAGCAGAACCTTCTCAAAAAGAAAAAAACAAAAAAGAGAGGGCTCGTAATTTTAGATAGCGCGAATTTAAAATGTAAGATACACATTAATAAGCACTCCTGACAAAAAAATTAGTCACCCCTGTCAGAACTTACCTAATAACGGGTGATGGCGCCTCTTGCCTTGATAACATCATGAATCTGGTGTGGTAGAGACCACGAGGTTGTGGCTGTATTGAACATCGATTTGCAGCCAGTCGTGCGTCCACCGGTCCAGTATAGTTCCGCCAGGGTACGTGGGTGTCTATTCCGGCGTTTCACCTTATGTTCTAAGTGATCCCCCAGATCTTCAATAGGATTTAAATCTGGGGATTTGGCGGGCCAGTCTAGGTGAGACAGTGTTGCTGATTGTTCGTTGTGCCACTCAGACACAGTTTCAGCCCTGTGTATCATCTCTTTCATACAGGTTTCAGTAGAAATATTTCACTCTTTTCAAAATTTCGCCTCTATTTCTTGTTACAGTGCCATCTTCTTTTCTCAGTGTCATAATCTGTTTTCTTCCCTTACTGAGATGCACTTTGCTCTCTTCAGGCTTTGGTTGTTTTCAATTGTTTTGCTCACTAGTTCACAGTTGAATTTCCTTACGCCTTCGGTGAAACTTTTTCGGACTTTCTTGCATTGCGCTATATATTCCACTTTGTAAGTGACATCTTTATTTGTGCCGCGGATGGCCTAGCGGTTAGCGAGTCAGACTATCGATGCAAGGTCCTCAGGTTCGAACCTAAGCTCATCTTTCACAGATTGTGTGGTTTACTAACAATCGCTGAATATCCGCCGTGCATCGGACGAGCGCGTTAAGTGACGGCCCCCAGGCTGGACCCACTGGTTAAATGGGTGTCCTTTCCTATACCCCCTCCCCTGAAATTCTCTCACCCTTCTATGTGCAACATCGTACTTGTACGGTGGCGCCATCTACTGTACTCTAATCTCACTACAAACTGTTCTGTCAAAGTCGCTAGACTTGCTCTCATTCCTTCCGTTTCTGTGTCCTGCCCAAAAGGCGATCTCGCTGTAGGTGGCTGGGACCTAAACTACTCACTGTGGACGGAAGTCCTACAAGAAAAAAAATGACAAATACCTCTATATTTGTTCTTCTCTTTTGCATCAGCATTTTTATTTTTCTGATATTTTCTTTATATGCAACTTGTTCTTAGTACCATCTCTTTTGTTGCTGTTTCCGTAAGAGCCTTGGTTAATTTTCTGTCACCTTCAGATATGCCTACTTCTTCTGATGTTAGATATTCTAGAGCCGAGAAACTGTTCTTCAGCCCCAGTTTGAAGGTATTATGGTGCTTTTTACGGTTGGTCATGACAATACATTTTGTTTGTTTTATGAGCTTACCATATTCGAGTTTAGTGTTGGGATGCATCTTACATTTCACCATCCAATGATCACTCCCTGTGTTGAACCTGTTCAGCACATTACATTCTTCAATGACAAATTTATTGTTACACATAATGAAATCGATTTCACTTTGGATAACGAACCTCGCATTCCATTGGGGGGCTTCCATGTCCATTTCCTATGCGGTTTTTCTTGAAAAAGAAGTTCATGATGAAAAACGTTTCTCCTCTGCAAACTCTACGAGTGTATTTCCACGCTGTTCCCATGTCCGAATTCACCTACCGAAGTTTCATTCTGTTGTTGTTGTTGCCTATGTTCGCATTGAAATCACTCAATGATCTTCAAGTGCTGCTTGCCTTTATTATTTAGTAGTCGAATTTCTTCGTAAAATTCAACTTCTTCCTCAAGATGACTTGTGGTGGACGCGTACGGTTGAATAATCTGAGTCTGGTATCATTTTGAGAGTTGTATAACGAATCTCGCAACTCTGTCGTGCGTCGGATGGACACGTTAAGCCGTCGGACCCCGGGTACTGGCCCCCGGTAATAAATAAGAGCGTCTTTCTCCCCCTTTCTACTTCGCTTCCGTGTCACTTTCCTATCGGGCATTCTAGCCCAAATCCTAGCTTCCTATTTCTAAGAGTTGTTTAAGACCTGGGGTCAGACACTCCCTTCGTAAAATCCTCTACATATGATCATTTGTTATGTCCGTGTCAATTGCTCACCACACCTACCTCTAAACCACACCTACCTCTAATGTTATCGTTACGGATTTTTTCTCATTATTTTGAATATAAGGAGCGCGGCTAATCAGCCGTTAGTTAATTCCCTTGTGTTGATTGGGTTTTTGAACAAAGAAAAGGGAAGTCCCGAATTGAAGCAGGGACCACTCAAAAGGCTTTGCCGCTGCGTGTGGAATCCCGATGGTGACGAAAACAGTCTTAATTCAACCGATGTGTCGCGTTTCCAGACTAAATTAGGGGTCGGGAACGCCATTTGCAGGACAGATTTATGGGAATAGTTGCAGTGGGTCAAGAAATAGTTGTATAAGCGTAATACTGAGGGACCGATGAACGCAATTTACTGCACCTAATATTCTTATGTCCTAGTGTACATGGGGGTGGAGGGGTGCATAAAAGCGAGGGAGCTCTATCGAATAGTTGGAATCAACGGAAGAAAGGAGGAGTTGTTTCCCAATACAAGTGCATAACATGTTCAAATATGAATAACCATACGTACTTACAAATAACTGCGACAATAAGTATAAATATAATATATTACTTCATTTTAGATATTATAGATTTCAAGAGAAATTGTTTAATAAATGTGTAAAGTGACATAAATAATTAGTACAACAAAGTCACTGATCACAAGTAATTTAGTAATGCGTAAAGTATCTTTGTGTACGTCTTTACATTAACTATATTTGTGCCAATCTCATAACTAATATACTGTCGCTTCATCACTATATTTGTCATAAAACTTTGCGGTCCATTTGCCCAGCATGTGACAATGAGTATATCTATTATCCCAGATGTGCCATCGAATAAAATACTTCCAGTTGATTCTATGAATAAATGAGTATGTATAGAATACACGTATTCCAAATTTGCAATCGAGCCACGGATGGCTTAGTGGTTACAGATTCAGACTACTGATGGAGGGACCCCGGGTTCAAACCTAATCTGATAGGCTTGAACCCGGGGGTTCTCCGTGGTGGTGTGAGTTTCTAACAATCGCTGAGTATCCGCAGTGCATCCGACGAGCATATTAATTGGCGGATCCCGGGTAGCAATTCCCTGGTTAAAGTTCCTAGGCCCCCGCCCTCCTACTTTCTCTCTGCCTTCTATGTGCAAAATCGTACGGTGACGCCATCTAGTGTGTTGTCTCTCACTTACAAACTATCCTGTCAGAATCATTAGATTCGCTGTAACTTCCATCAGTTTTTGTGCCCTGCCCGAAAGGGCACAGAAACTGAATGAAGTTAGAGCACATATATTTGAAATATATGGATTTCTTTTTAGGTACATATATTTCAAATTAGAAATTCTAGATATACTCACAATTGATTCCCTGTATGCACTTAAAAATGAGACAAGTACTCGGAGCTATCATAAGCCTAGAATGTACTCAAAAACGAGTGCATTTTGCTTATTTCTAAGTACGAATTTTTAACAGTGCAGGGAAAGTAGCTGCACGCTCGGCTCCGATAAAGAATAGAGGACAAGTTTACCTGATACAACAACAGGTAAAGGTTGTGGATTACCCAGCTTGGCCCGAACTCGCAAAAAAGGGACCTCTCCACAAGGACAAACGATTCGCCAGCGTCCATGGTATGACGGAGCGGCAAGTGACAAGGGATCAAAATCGTTCCTCGTTGCATCCGAAAGTTCCAGTCATCCTAGTAGCAAGGAGAAATTTTCGCGGTTTGTGTGTCATGCGCTAGCTTCGGGGGTGAGCTATCGACCGATGCTTCGCTTCTTCGGAGAACATCACACGGGGTCTTTAGTGATACCACCACGCTCCCGCAGCCGGACCAGTGAAAGTGTGTGTGCGTCTGGTTGTGTTTATAGATAGCATGAAGCCATTACTTACTCAGTTTGATAGCAAATACGTTGTGTCTGCTATTGAACGAGCTGGCACGGATGTGGTGTTAGATTATATATCGTAAAAAGGATCGGAAGTAACATTTTTTTTAAATTTTTAAGAGCCATATGTATATTGTTCAAAAGTACGGTCTATAAAGACAAACAGATATTCAGTAGATCTGTAACAAGACACTTGAGTGACTCGAAATCGCTCATTGGAGAGTGCAATCTATTAAAATTCGCCAAGTTTGGTCGTAGTGACCTGTCAATAGCCATGAGTCAGTGTAATTTGTAATCTTATATAACTTATGTAAATATGAGTGTCTAAATTAAAGTGCATTTATGTGTCGGCAATCCTAGCAGTTGATTCGTGGATGCTCTTGTAAATGCACGCCCCATTATAGCAGTCTTCACGAGAAAACCTACCCATTATTAAAGAATAACCGCTCGAAAATGCATCAATTGGTAGTGCGCGTTGAGATTTGGAATTAATTGACGCACATTATGTACAGAGTGTAATTACGATGAGAAGTAATGAGTAAAGAATGTTTTTCTTACGTTTTGTTAAATACATGATTTAGCGGAGTAATTTTAACAACCATCTCTCTGATTACAATAAGCTGCATTCACTGTATAGTTACTTGTTTTTTTAATTAAGTGTTGTTTTTAAATAATAATTCAGAATTTTTTTTTGTCTTGCATATTTACCAGGCTGTTTCTACTACTCCAACTCCACCATCAACCCGATTCTCTACAGTGTTATGTCAAAGAGATTCCGAGTCGCTTTTAGAAATAAACTATGCGCTGGGAATCCGGGAACCTGTTTCTTGTGTTGCTGCTGCTGTTGCTGGGAATGGTGGAGAGACCTTTGCCTGAGACGCACCTACAGGGTGTCCAGCTGCAGAGACTCTAGTTCAGGAGCTAGATCCCAGTTGGGCCAGCCGCCAAATGAACCAGCTGTAGTCACCGTCGGAGGGACACTCAAGTTGAACAGCGCCGCCAACAACCGTCAACAAGTTCCGCTTCGAGAACAAGAAAATAATTCATCGAAGAAGAAGCGTCTTTTCACTGGAGTCTCCCTATCTGAGGGGAAGAAAGAAAACGAAGGGGTCTTGCTATCCGACCTTTCGATCCATCCTCATTACAAGAGTGATCCGAACTTTTCTCTGAGACAAACAGACGTCGGAGACTTCGTGACAGCCGATAGTTTTCCTGAAGTAACTAAAGAACTGGCCATAGCGATTAACAAACAGGTGGACAACCTACAGCCTGACACGGAAGACGAAGTGGGATGCTCCACTTGTGGAAATCTTGTGTTTCAGACCAAGCCCAGAATGAGTGTGCTTTCCCTAGAAGCCAAAGCTACAGTTCTTCAAAATGGAGATTCAGACGGTGCTAACTGTGCAAAATGCAGTGGTCTTTTTCAAATAAAGCCTCGACTTACGCTATATCAGCCAATACGTAAGTCGTCGACATCAGGAGGGTCGAACTGTGGTAACTCCTCCACTCCAGTTATAGAAGAATCTAAACTTTAACAATATATCTATGGCGAGATCTAACAAACAAGATTTTACCCAAATTATGAAAACCAAGTTTACATGACTGAAAAAGATCAACTGATGCATTGGTATGGTTCGTGAACGAAAATAGTTTAAACAAGTTTGTTCCCTTGCATCATCAAACTGGCAGTGCAGTGCTGTTTATTTATTTTGTAAAATGTGTGTATGTGTAATCAAAAAATTCATACCAGATTCAGTTCTAATGTTTTTTTCTAAAAATGATTTTTAAACATATGTCTGTATTTATGTATACGTCCGAATACACCGATAAGCTATTATATTATGACTACCTATCTTATAAGCTGCAGGACCACCTTTATCCTGCAAAACAGCAACCATTGGGCAAGGAATTCATTCGATGAGGTAGCGATAGGTATCCTTAGGTATCTGGTGCCATAATGTCAACAGCTGCTCCTCCAGTTTCCGTAAATTTCGGGGTCGTGGTGGTGGGTTTAGTGCGAACCCGCTTTTCTGAGTCAAACCCCAAATGTTCAATTGGGTTCATGTCAGGTGAATTTAGAGGCCACGGCATTAACAGAAAGTCACCAGCATGTTTCTCGAACCACTCCTTCACTATTCTGGCAGTGTAGCATGGAGGATTATCCTGTTGGTAATGGCCATCACCAGCAGGGACAGAGTTGCCATGAATGGGTGAACTTGGTCCACAACGATGCTCAGATACCTGGCAGCTGTCAGGGATTGTGCTATTGGGATTACGGGGCCCAAAGTGTCCCAAGAAAAATCTCCCACAGCATGACACCGCTGCCGCCGGCCTGTTTCCGCCCAGCAGTGCAACCAGGTGCCTTAGCCTCCGTTGGTAATCGGCGTATCAGCGCTCCGCTGTTTAAATGATGCACCAGGAATCTTGATTCGTCAGACCAGGCCACTTTCTTCCAATCATCCGCGGTCCGATCTTCATGATCTTGGGCCCATTTCATGCGTTGTTGGCGATGACGTGCAGTGAGCATGGGGGCCCAGCTGGGTCTTCGGCTACGCAGGCCCATTCGCAGAAGGCTGCGATGAACTGTGTGCTGTGACACATTGCCCTGATCACCACTGTTGTAGCTTTGGGTGATTGATCGCACTGTGGCCCTGTGGTGGCTGTGAACAATGTGCGTCAGTCTTCGCTCCCCATTGGCATCAATGATCTGCGGAAGACACACGGCTGGACGATAGTTTGTCATTTGGCCATCTGTGCACCATTTTTGATACGTACTCACTACATTGGTAGGTGAACAACCCACAAGCCGCGCCGTTTCCGAGACAATAGTTACGATGCGCCGTGCCATCACAATCTGTCCTTTATCAAACTCCGATAAATTGGCAGCTCTTCCCATTCTGACTACGAACACTCTACTAACCGAAAGCCGCTTCTCGGGTTGTATATATACTGCTCTGTGAACTTCAACTGCGCCACCGTTCGGTCTCCAAGAGCGCTCATTTCTCTAGGCTGGGGGTGGTCATAATGGAATGGATCATCGGTGCATATCAAAGAAGAGCCGCTACATGTAAAATTCAACGATTAATATCTTTCAAACTGAAATACCGAGCGGTTATAAAATAAGTATCTCTATTCTTGGGTCTCTAGAAAAGCGAGAAATGGAGATATTGCGACAAAACTTGACAGATAGCTAACTGAGATCATGAGATAACGATTTAGCAGAAAAATTAGTTCAAAATTGTGCTGCTAGGGGAACAATGGCGCTGCAAACGGAAGAAAAGAACCATTAAACAGACACGTGCATAAGTTTTATTTATAGCACAAATGTTTCAGGACAATAACTGTTCAGTATGCTGACCATCACAAGAGATTAGATTACCTGTGATGCGCAGCAGAAACATTACTGCTGAAATCCAAGAAATTGCATGCGGTTCACATGGAAAGTTTCGGCCACCCCGGTGGCCCAGTGGTCTAAGCGCTGGATTCTGACTATTCTCCCCAGATGGAATTCCGGTGAAGCATGGATGGTTGTGTTTGTCTTACGAAACTGGCCCTCTCCCTGCCCTAGAACCAGTGGCCCGAAATTAAGGATGGGTTACTGCGTATATCCCATGGATTTGCTCAAGGATAAAAGCTGCAAATTTCAGACTGCCGGTCGTCATTATGGATCTTGCAGAGAATGAACGTTCGATAATGGTAGAATTTTATTATCAAACTAACAGAAGTAGCAATAATGCACTATACTAATATCGACGAAGCGAAAGATTGCAGAAAGGAGGACTACATACACCCGAGGAGTTGAAGACGATGATACGAAAGTTCGGAGGCACTCGAGAATTGAGTGTAACATCGGGAAGAGGAAGTCTTTCAGTTTGCAAAATACCGTGGGTGAAGGTCTGCCGGTGCCTCCGGAACGCATTATCACGCAGCCAGTAATTGCTTAGTCGAACATTCGACAATGAGCACATAACTTCTCGAGGGTTTCCGCAGTCCTGACCAGCCCACTCACCGGATCTTACGCTTTGTAATTTCAGGCTTTGGGGGGTTACTGAAAGAATTTATAGTGACAGCATACGCTCTCTCAGATCTGAAAACGAGTATATTCATGTGTCACACACCATTCTCAGTGTGCACTCTTTTGATGGCCACCATATTGAGCAAATTTTGTCCTAAAACGTTTGTGCTGTCAATAAACAGTAAATCCAGGCACGTGTATGTTCTTTTCTTGGGTCTTCAGTATTATTTTTCCCCTAGCGGCGCAATGTTGAGCTATTTTCCACACTAAATTGTTTCGTGATATCTACATTTCCCGCTTTTCTAAACACACAAGAATAGGCATACTTATTATACACTGAAGAGCAATTGACTTAGAGATACCTGTCTAGTAACGTGTAGCAACACCTTTCTCCCTGATGACGGCGCCGATTCGTCTCGGCATGGACGACTCGACAAGACACCGGAAGCGTTGGGAAGCCATACGGATCCACGACCCCTGAACAAGCTCCCACAGTTCACGAAGATTTGATGGAGGGGGTGTCAGAGCCTCGAACATCTCTCTCGATGGCATCCCAGATGTGCTCGATGGAATTGAGGTCAGGTAACCTAGCTGGCCAAGGAAGCGAGGTCACGTCGGTGGAGTGTTCATCCAACCATTCGGATACAATTCGGGAGCGATGGCACGGTGCATTGTCTTGTTGCAGGATGAGGTCCCCAGTGGGATGTTGAAGACGCACAAATGGGAGCAAATGGTCGTCCAGGATATCCCGGTAACCTTGACCTGTGAGGGACGATGTCACACGTACCAGGGGTCCTATTTCAGTCCACGTAAACAGTCCCCAGACGAGAACGCCGCCCCCATCAGCTTGAAGAGTACCCTGCTGGCAAGAAGGATCCATCGCTTCATGTGGTTTGCGCCGTACTCTTATCCTGCCATCCACATGTACCAACGTGAATCTCCACACATCAGCCCAGGCAACATTTTCCCACATGTCTAGGGTCCAGTGTCGATGTTTTCGCGCCCATGCTAATCTTTGCACCCTGTAATGTGCAGTCAGCAGCGGTACCCTCGTGGGACGATGGCTTCTGTACCCCATAGCGAGGAGATGGTTCTGGATGGTGTGGCTGCTTACACGTTTTTGTGCACCATCGTTAAATTGCCGAGTGATTTCTTGCACTGCAGCCCGGCTATCCGCTGTTACAATGCGAGCTAGCCGACGATGACCCCACTCATCTACACGCTGTTTTCCACGGCAGTTGGCTCTTGCAGGGATGGTTTTACCGGATTCGATGTACTCACGGTGCACCCGTGACACAGTGGCTCGTGAAAATCCCAGTGCCTGCACGACCTCCGAGATGGAGTGGCTCATTCGTCGGGCCCCGACAATTTGCTCACGATCAAATGCGCTTAGATCCTTCGTCTTACTCATACTTCGTCCGACTCTTACTGATTCCCGTCGCATCACTCCTTATATTATCGGATCGCTACATACGTCATGTCGTTTCCGTTTACAGGGCCGCCCACAGCGCCACATTTGCATAACGCCAGCTGTCTCTAATTCAATTGCTCTTCAGTGTATATATGTGTCTCTTATGTTTCTGGTTTTTCCTAAAATTTACGGTAAGGGCAACAATAATTCCCAACCATAACACACACTAGTATTATAATTCTTCAAATCAATCCTAAACCAGTTTTGAAACTTATATATCTTAATCGCTAATGTGCCGCACACATGTTTATGAAGGAAATGCAAACATTGCGCTTGGAGCTCCCAAAATATTAAAATGTAAGGCCCTGAAATCTTTGTTAATACTGCGTTGATTTTCCCAACATGTATCATGCGAAACACTGTAAAAGCACTATACTGAATAACTGTGGAATCATTTGGAATTTAAAGACAAGGCAACCATATATTTTAATAATATTGTATGAATCAGTATCAGCGTATATTTACAGCAAGCACGGAACTTTATATACAAAAAAAAAAAAGAATTTTAAAAGAAACACTGTAGGTGAAAGCTCGTTAATAATACGGGGTAAAATAAGATAATTTTTTGATAACCAGGTATTATTTTTCTTCCTAAAATTTATGGCTGCTTTCAGATTGGACAACGTGAAAGTATGTTTCACGAACATTACAATAAAAAAAGTATATTGGTTGAGACAGGGATTTGTCAATTAAAACAGGCAAACGCTCGTATTTTCCCAGTGTTCGTTCGCCGCACATCAGATGTTTCTATAGGGAGCTCATGAAATATCGAAAAGAAATCACAGCAGCCAGTCGCAAAATTTCTGATATTGTTTTTCTATAAAATCTTTAGGAGGCAAGCGTTGCTACTGGTTCCCGTCCTTCAAAACCCCCTCAGAAAAGGCATAGTGGCCCTAAAAGCATGCATTGCTTTATTTACTTTTAAAAAATCACGCAGACAGCAAACAACTACGTTCACTTGTGACTGCTGTTGCCAGATAGCATAAAAGCGTGAAATTAGTAAAACCATTTTCGGAGACTTTTAGAATTGCGCAGTAGCAAATTTTAAAATGTCATGGTAGTTCATGAGCACAAAAACAGAGCATTTCTTCTTTTCCTTTATCTTTCATTACTTCTGAAAATATAAATAAAAGAATACGTAGTTAAATTCAGGGGAAAAACTTTAGTTACATTCCAAGAATTTCTGGTTTAATGAAAAAGAATGTTCCCAAATCACATTTCTTCAGTATACGCGTGAACTAATAACTCACTGTTACCTACTATATTGGAACTCTCAATTTTTAGACTTAAATAAGAAAAGAAATTTGTCTCAGTATCGAAAATAATCATTTTATGTTCGCAAGCGGAATCTTAAAAGTAAATTTCATACGATAAAATTCTAAATGAAAAATTCTGTTTGTCGGTTATGGACGAGAAAGTAGAACCAAAATTCCTGACGTTACGTTTTTTTGTTTCTAAAGAGTTGATCATGTGACGTAACACATCTCATGCCATGTAAGAATGACGTCGCCCCGGTAGTTGTAAAAAAATCAGTCTTCGTTGCTATGACAACAAAGCAAAAGAGGTTTGCAACAAAACGGAACAAACGTTCAGACAAAGGATATTATATTTGTTTAGATTATATCGCTCATTGCCTTCTATCTTTGCTTCTATTCATAATCAGTTCATACCATCTTTTAGGAAGGTTTTAGAAGAATCCCCGATAACTGTGCTTTACCTATTTAGTTGTTTCCTTATTTTTAGTTTATCCCTGCATTCTCTACAACAGGGTACCAGATTTTTCGCTTACCAGAAAATCAGAACCTGCAAGTCCTACCTATTTCTTTTCAGCAGACAAACTAACCCTGAGGTTGTAAATGCGTCTCAGTTCTTCAGAACACAAACGGTGGAAAATGCATTTTTTTAAGTATTAATATAAATCTTTGAGCCCTAACACTATTGAGTTGGTACAGACGAAATGTTCTAAATGAGAGTGCCCCCCTACAAACCATCAAAACAATAGAAACCACCTACACGCCTAGTCAAAGTAGTTTCTCTCTACATCGAGTTACTTCTACTAAAGGGGTACGTGGCATTGAATCCCACGGCGATAGAACTCCAGATTATGTGACGTAAGGAAACTGGCAACATCCTGACGGTTTGGAAAGATCTTCACCAAGAAATGGTCGGAATGCCAGAAGAGGTGATAATCAATCAATAGGATCGAGTATAACGAAGCAAATTTCTCAGTCATTTTTGTCCACGCCTGGCATCGAACCCTGGTTCCCTCATTCCGGAATAAGTCGCTCTCCCAACTGAGCCACGCGGAAGTACGCCCTCGCTGCTATCTGCCTTTATCTCATGTGCGTCTTGCGGTGCAGACACATCACACAAGTTCTGGGGAACATGCAGGGTTCCGTAAAGTTTCGTAGTCAAACTGATAGATTTGTTGGACGGTCCTTCGGGAGACATGTGGGTGCGCGTTGTCGTGCAGCAGCAGACCCCGCCCCTGTTAACCAAAAGAAAAAAATGTATGCTTGATACTGAGCTTTTCGTGAATCTTCTTTATATCGGAACAATGGAGGTCCAATTTGATGAACTCACCTAATCGGAGAAAGGAATGATGAATCAAGTAGTCAGTAGACAATCAGACAAAAACCTCCCCTTCCAGCCCAACACCCATTCCTCGGGTGCAGGTGTGGCACTAGGCGGTATTTAGGTGGCCCGGTGGTATCCAACCACTGTTCTAAGCGCCTATGATTGTTGTAAATGTACCACTTTTCATCGCAATTTACGACCTAATGCAGGACTCCCTCCGTCTGTGTCCGTCAAAGAGGAAAATGCAGACCTCCAGACAACGTGTTTTATTAGCTGCTGTCAACTCGTGTGGCATCTAGTCGTTCAGGTTGTCTTTCATCTTATTCGGCGCCGACAGGTGCCGAACAACCTTTGAAAAATACCCACGGCGAATAGCAGAGATCTTCTGCGCAATTTTCAAACAAACGCTGTTGCCACCGCATACCTGATAAATGACTTATCAAAATAGCACGCGTTTCCGTCCCATGTGTTTTTTTCTTTTTTTTTTTTTTTTTGATTGGAGGTTTAACGACCACCGTGAGCAACTCAATGGGCTATAAGCAGTCGCCCGTCCCTAATTTAGGGTCACTGGTTCCAGGGAAGGGAGAGAGCCAGTGCCGTAAGACAAACACAACATCCATGCCTCACCGGGATTCGAACCCGGACCCCTTTTGGACCAATGATCAGAGGCCATCGCTTAGACCTCTGCGCCACCGGGGCGGCCCCATGTGTTTTACCGGGATTTTAAAAAAGCATCAGTCTCATTAATAAAACGCTGCACTGCGTATTTATATTAACGCATAACATTCAAATAATTTTTAAGATGAAAACTTGAAGTGCAAAACATAGTAATAGAAGAAGAATCAGATTTCACGTACTTAGAAGTTAATTTTAGCAGCACGAAGAAAAATACATCACCATGCAATGACATCACGGAAATTATACAGATGTCTAAATAACTTAGTACAGAAAAAAACTTTGAGCAACAATACGGTAACCTAACCAATTATTTCATATTGAACACGGACAAGAGCTAAGGGCACTGAACATATAACACACTGTTACCTACTATATTGGAACTCTCAATTTTTAGACTTAAATAAGAAAAGAAATTCGTTTGACCGTCGAAAATAATCATTTTATGTTCACAAGGGAAATCTTAAAAGTAAATTTCATACGATAGGATTCTAAATGAAAAATTCTGTATTTCGCTTATGAACGACAAAGTAGAACAAAAATTCCTGACGTAACGTTTTCCTGTTTCTACAGAGTTGATCATGTGACGCAACACGTCTTATGTCATGCCAGAATGGTGTGACGTAACACATATCATGTCATGTCACCAAATACGAGAGTGGATCAAAAAGTAATGCACACTATTTTTTTTGGCAACAGTTTAATAGATAGGCAAAACAAAACATTTACACAGTGAAACTACATTTCTTAGCTATTTTACAACATAAGAACTGAAACGCTAGAGACATTTAGTACACCTTTTTCATATAAGTCCGTTTTCTGGGTGTACAGCCACTTGCGGACAAGGACTTCGTCAGCCGAATCGAAGCCCAGGAATCGTTTCAAGGGACCAAAGAGGTGAAATTCTGAAGAAGTCTGGTCCAGACTGAACGGTGCGCGCTGAAGCCAAATTGGGCAATTTTGTCGCGAACATGTTATGCAACATTTGGGCGAGCGTTGTCGTGAAGCAGTCTAACATTTCAGCGTCTCTGTTGAGTCCTTTGTCACGAAGGGCACGACGCAACTTTCTTAGTATGTTAGCGTAGGTTATGGCATTCACAGTGGTACCCGTTGGATGAAACTCCGCCAAGAGAACACCATGCATGTTCCAGAACACCATCATGAGGACGTTTTATGCAGACTGGGTTACTCTGAATTTCTTTGGTGGCGGGGAGACTGAATGTTTCCACACCATACTGGCCATCTTTGTTTCAGGAGTGTAGTGGTTCGCCCGGGACTCATCGCCCGTCACTACGCCTGGCAGAAATGCACGTCCTCTTTCTGCGTAATGCATCAAGCGGCCCAAGGATGAAATCATTCTCTGTCCCTAGTGGTCGTCTGTCAAATTATTGGACACCCGTCTAGCACTGACCTTGCGAAATTGCAATTTGTTATGCAAAATATCATCCGCTTAACCGTACGAAATGTTGAACTTCAGTGCTAGTGTGTAAGTAGAAGAATCCGTCTGTCACTAAGAACCTAATCTACACAAGTACCAATGCCTCTCACAGTGGCAGGTAGGTGATGACTCGGTTACATGTCGACCGGAATGTGGCGAATCGGTAAGTTTGCCACGGCCCCCTGCAAAGCAATTGCACCATCTGGAAATGTTTCTGCGGTCCAGAAAATGACCCACCATACACTTCGACCATATCTTTGTGAATTTCTGTTGGAGTTTTCCCGTTTAGCCCACAAAAATCGGACTACACCGCGTTGCTCTTCATTCGTAGACGACGCTAACAAACACGACATCTTTGTGCCGTCGTTCACACTGTCCTCCAACATGGCGACACCTGATCCAGCCAAGCCGGTCTGTAACGTGATATTCAAACTCCTTGTCTGCAAAACTACAACCTGCAATTAGAAAAACAAAATTGCTGTGCGTTACTTTTCCATCCTCCCTAGCATGATTAAATAAGTAATTAAATACACTGATCAATCCATAAACGAATGGATTTAATGAATACTCGGATCTGTTGTACAGCCATATCGACAAAATATGGAGGATAGAACTGAGGGGAAAAAAAGTCAAAACTTGAGAAACCACGAAAACGAAAAAAAATAGGAAAACAAAAAAAATCAATAGAAAAATACAGTCAAATATGATCGGAAAGTTTGTCCGCAAAGGACTAAAGAAGGAGTTCACAAAATATGAGGGTATTTTCCCCAATGTCAATACAATTTCAATAACGTTCAGTAAACCACGTTTCCGCATGTGTTTAAGTCGTACTTACCTTGATTTTGCTCATTTTTATTAAATTTGAAACGGAATTAGGGATAGAGAACCCCAATAGCACTCATGCGTTGACCGTTGTAGAAAACAGATGCATTGCACAACTATTGGGTTTATTGCCGGCACAGAGAGAGAGAGATAGTAAATACTGGAGATAAAGACATTCTCCATGCATTAGCTAACTCTTTTTCCATACCACCGTAGAGCAAGATTTTCACAGTATATTGACATGCAATATATGCAAATTGATGGCTATATATTGGCTTAAGGAAATGAACCAAGCTAAGCCAATAAATTGCTCCTTATATCATGATGCGCTACCTGGGAAATCATCTTTTAAAATAACGTTCCTATATTTTTAAAGTGTGATAAATATTTCCGGATTTTATATACGAAGCCTCATATTCAGCAACCCTTAAGCCCTGTTCTACCATGCAACTGATATTTCAATAATTTCCATATATATATTTGAACACTCCACTCAGCTTTTTTAGAGATAACAGTTCGTGTGCATTCCATGCTTTTGATACCCAGTGTTTCGGTCCCTAGAGCTTACTACCTGAAAGGATAAACACAGATCATAAATTTATCTTACCATCGATTTCGTATAGAATACATTCTCGGCGGAAATCCCTAATTTCCATGTATACGTATCAAACAACTACTTTCTTATCGCGAAGCATCAGATCTTATGGATCAGTTTGGCTGCTAAAAATACCTGAAGTCTCTGAGGAACACTCATAAAACAAAATCTTTTTCTACTGTTTTTCTCAAAGAACGTCAAAAGCTTGATGCTGATGCTATTATCTTCCGAAAACTGGAGATTATTTTAAGTAGTAGACTGTAAAAGATCGCTGTTAAATTCGCGGACTATGTTCAACACTTTTGTTCTTGCTGAGCTTGTATGGCAGAAGTTTGTCTCTATGAGGTGAAGAATCTCAACAAAACGATAAGGGAAGAGGGAAAAATATATCGAATACAATTTTCTGCCTATAGTATAAACAGCTACATGGAACAAGAGCATCCTGAATTTTTAAGTTCTCTTGCTTTTCCCACGAAGGACTTCAGTATTATGATTTTTATCATCATACACGTGTTTTTTTTATTTCACTTGGGCCATTTTCTGTTTTACAACAGATGGCTTTTGAATATCACTAACTTGGAGCCGTATGAGCTTTTCTTTGAATCTTTCCTTTCCCTTGCTATTATCTCTTGGCAATTTTAGAAAGTCTAGTTTGTTAACATCGTCACACACCAGTTCCAACGTAAATAAAAATTAGATTGAAAAGTGGAAAGAAATAGATAGACCGGACTAGCAGTTAATTAGATAAGCATTAAAATAGATGAAAGTTCGTGCTTAGTTAGTCATGGAATAAAGATTGCCGTCCTATGCACGATTAAATCGTGCATAGGACGGCAATATTTAATTCCATAGATAAGCATTGGTGGATAATACAGACATCCATTGGTTTTTGTTGGTTTGATTTCGTGAGACTAACGAAGCTAAGAACATTCTGAAAGCAAACTGGTATTCACCCTGTTGTAATCGGTCAGATTTCTTCTACCACAGTATCAGAGCTCAAATTTCAGATAAGAAATATTTTTTCGTACTGTTTTTAATTTCGTTTTTCGTACTGTTTTTACCTTTCGTTTCGTCAGAGAACAGCAGTTTCATTTCTTTGAAGCGTGTAATGCTAAACTAGAAAT
Organism: Macrothele yani; assembly: GCA_039090855.1. Taxonomy (NCBI): domain Eukaryota; kingdom Metazoa; phylum Arthropoda; class Arachnida; order Araneae; family Macrothelidae; genus Macrothele; species Macrothele yani. The sequence continues at coordinate 118,637,476 of CM076993.1, forward strand.
GGACGGACACATACGTACGTACGTATCACTTAGCTGTTCTGAAATTCAGATGTTAGCTCCTCAAAGAAATACAAACTACCAGATAATTTTTACTTACTGTTACCATTTCAAACTTCCCCATTTACAGCGATCTGAACATACAACTCTGAATTCACTGACATCCATCACACGCCGTGCACAAGATATTCTATACTTCATACTCATAATATTTTTCTCATGAAGACACTCCTGAATCTGATCCTCCCATGACCTTCTTCTGCCTTTCTTTCCTGCCACTTGGGCTAAAAGGATTTTCTTATTAAACATCTCATCACCCATTCTTTCAACATGGCCGAACCACCGAAGCGTATTAGTCGCCACCTTGCTACCAACATTTTGCTTCACATTGCACAACTCCAACACATTTTCATTCCTCACACGTTCAGAACGTGTCTTGCCACAAACCCTTCCGTAAGTAACGCATTTCTCCAGCGCACAGACTCCTATGTTTCTTCCGTAGTACCTAAGTTTCACTGCCATACATTAGAGTAGGAACAATTACACTTTCATACACAACCATGCGGGACTCTCTTGAGAAACCATAAAAACCGTGGGTAAAATGTCCATGTAAATAAAATTATTTGACCGATTTATAAAAAATACCTCTCATTCAGTACATGTTCAAAAGGTTATTTAAAGTGGCAAAGTTTTGGTTTCAAAACAAATTTGTGAAGTAGGTCAAAATGTGGGCAACTTAGAAAAATAATTGTTAGTGAAATTCTCTACAAGTAAATCCATACCGTAATTTGAACATTAACTATTGCTTTCAAACGACTTTTTTTTGCATACTAATCTATTAAACAAGCAATTTCTTACTAGTTTCTACATTCTAAAAAAATGTTTAATCAGGATAGCAACTGAGATATACTCTTCAGAGTTGACGCATGCCGATGAAAGCATCCGCAAACCGTGTAAACCAGTATGTAAACAACGCTTGGCCAAATGGCCTAGGTCGTTCCACAGAGCGCATTTGGCTCGCGCACTCGGTGGAAGTCAGGCGCTCGCTGTGAATATTCTGAGAGTTAATGAGTGCGTTCACTTCATCTGCAAATAATCATTCCTCGAAGGTGCCCTAGGAAACCTTACGAACAACTGAGCACCTTTGAGCGTACCCTTGTCGTGGAACCACCGGAATGAGGCTTATCGTGTCGACGAATGTAGCCCACCATCTGAGCCGGAGTGATGAAGCAGTGTGCACATGAGAGCATGTATACACGCCAAAAGATCCTGTCAGGCCCAGATAAAAACTGGGAGAGTGGATCGTCTTATAATCTGACAAGACCGAACCACTTCGACGACTTCTTTTCCACCATGCAGCGAGATCAAGCAGCCTCTACGCAGCATCCAGTATACTAGCTCACCATTGCGGGAAGACTTGAAGAAGCAGTCTTCTATTCTAATTGCCCCTTCTGACGTCTTCTATTTGTCACTGTACTTCGGCAGCTACGTCTAGAGTAGTGTCGTTCCAGGGAATCGTGGTCGGTCTCTTACTGGCGTTGAATCAGTATTAGAAGCGAGATCCGTTTCTGCCTTGGAGCAAATGACCACTTTATTTGCATATGGTGGAGGACTGGGCAATGCTTAATCTACACTCAACTCAGCAGCGACACAGTCACCTCTAGTGGTGGTATTTCCTATAACAGTCGGACACCCTTAGTCCTGATAACAGAGACGGTACCAGTACAGCGATACATTTAATTGATCCTGCTACCCGTCATCTATCCTTTCATGTCAGCTCAAATCTTCTAGGGACACTTGACAGAATGATAATGCCTAGTCTCACTCGATTCGCCTCTGTCGTGCTGACATCCCGCCCTTGGACATTTATGTCCATGCGTCTAAGAGATCCTGCGACCAGTGTTGACTTTCATGTCATGTCAGGTCAGATCTTTCAAAGACCATTTACCAGCAGCAGGAAAATGCCTGGCTGCACTCTATTCGCCTCCCTCGGAAATGCCTCCGTCGTGTTGCCATCCCCTTTGGACAATCACGCCTATACATTCAAGAGATCCTGCCACCCGTCGACTTTCCTTTCATGCCATGTCAGGTCAAGGTCTTTCACGGACCAGTTACCAGCAGCAGGAAAATGCCTGGCTGCACTCGATTCGCCTCTCTCGAAAATGCCTCTGTCCTGCTGACATCCCACCCTTGGACAATTACGTCCATACGTTTAAAAGACCCTGCGACCAGTCGACTTTCATGTCAGGTCAGGTCTTTCAAAGGCCATTTACCAGCAGCAGGAAAATGCCTGGCTGCACTCTATTCGCCTCTCTCTGAAATGCATCAGTCGTGTTGCTATTCCCCTTGGACAATCACGCCTATAAATTCAAGATACCCTGCCACACATCGACTTTCCTTTCATGTCATGTCAGGTCAAGGTCTTTCAAGGACCAGTTACCAGCAGCAGGAAAATGCCTGGCTGCACTCGATTCGCCTCTCTCGGAAATGCCTGCGCAGTGTTCCATCGTCCCTTGGCCAATCATGCCTATACGTTCAAGAGATTTTGCGACCAGTCGTCTTACCTTTCATGTCCTGTCAGGTCTACCAGGGGGGGGGTCATTTCACAGCAGGATAATGTCTATCCTCACTCGAGTCGCCTCTCTCGGAAATGGCTCTGTAGTGCTGCCATCCTCTCTTGGCCATCGATGTTTCAGTATCTTTCTCCTATCGAGCATATCTGGAATATAACCGTATGTCAGCTGAGGCCATCACTGAATATCGGTTGTATTGTGCAGCAATTACATGGCTCTTGGCACAAGACGTCACAGAACATCATCAGAAATTTGTTTGGCTCAATGCCAAGCCAGCCAAAGGTGGCTTTGCAGCTAACAAATCCGTAAGTAATTCTACAATTTTTCTGCAAGCACTACTGCTGTTATACTGTAAGCACTTCTTTATCTCTTCCTCCCCAATGCACGTGGTAAGTTTCATTAAAATACGACGCTTGCTTTAAGATGCATCGATTTGTTTTGTCTAAGAGTATATATTCCACGTGTTTGAATTATACATCTTTCTCCGAAACGTTTTATAATAATGAAAAAACATTACTTACGAAAATCGAGTGTCTCTCCCACGTTCTCATGCAATGACTAATACAAGGCGGTATAAAAAAATCTGGTAATTATCAGTTTCAAAACTGTTTTAAGAAGTTCAGCAAAAGCACAAATTTGGCGATAAATGGATTTTAATAAGCGAACAAATTTAAATTTAATTTGGGAACATTTACATTTGTTATGTGAACAGTTTATTTTAAAACACTCTAAAAATTATTAACTTAAATTACCGTAACTTATATTTTAGTGTGTTTTTGAGTAAATGCTTTGTGTTGTCTTGAAAATAAAGATAACTTGTTATCAGAACATATGAGCACAGACAACTTCTCCCTCTTGTGCATCGGAATTCAGCTAAAATCCTTAGAATTTACAATTTAATCATATGAGCATGCTGTTCATTTTCTTTCGAACTGGATCTGTTAATGCCCTAAATGTGAAACGAGCTTATACATTTGCATAATGATCATTATATTGTATTTGATGTTCTGTGTATAAGTTAATGTCACATGTGTGATTCGCATGTGAATCATACGTCGAGTGTAAAAATCGTGTAGCATATCATTTTTACGGTGTGTAATTTCCATTTGTAAATGAGTATTGCTGGTAATTACTAAAACGTTTTGTTGTGCAGATGAAGATGCTATTACAAGGTATTCTACATGAAATAAATGTTAGTTATTATTTGTGACTAACTTCATGTTCCGTGGAATTATGTTTACATCTTTGTTCGCGAGATAAAGCCCAAAGAATCACAATTTTATAGAGTCCTGTGTATATAGTTTTCTTTTACTTCCTCAAAAAAAATGCTATTAACAGTTCTTTCATATTCGTACCTGAATTCTGTACTAGCTGTATGTTGTTAGTTGTGTCTTTTGCAAAGAAAAACTTGAGAGGCTTATAACTTTAAGCTCAGTACAAAAAATAAGAACCGCAATGTCCGTACTGATCGAATTTCTTTGCCGTTCCTAGAAGAAACAAAAACTAGAATGCAAGCGATGTTGCAGTAAATCGCTTTTGTGCATGAGCTTCGTTGGAACATTCCTTCGGACCACACGTAATGAGGGTATAGAGAATTATTTAAGAAAAGAATTTTTAAAAAGATATAACTTTTTTTTTTATTGGACGTATAACAACCACCGTGAGCAACTCAATGGGCTATAAGCAGTCGACCGTCCCTCTTTAAAGGTTCCAGTGAAGGGAGAGAGAGAGCAAGTACCGTAAGACAAACACAGCATCCATGCCTCACCGGGATTCGAACCCAGATCCCTTTCGGAAGAATGATCAGAAGCAATCGCTTAGACCACTGCGCTACCGGGGCGTCAGAGATAACTTCAATCCCTTACAATTATGTTCAGAAAAATATATCTTCCACTTAAACTACAAAATACTTAATTCAGTGCAAAACGCACTAAAAACATGCCAGCCAATAAATATGAAAAAAATACGTCAGTTTTTGAAAGGTACTTCGGCTGAGTGCAAAGGACAAGTCCTACAATATTGAAGTTCTACCAGCATCTCTTTCCACCCAGGTGGCAACGTAGGCAGAGGCCTCTGTCCATTCGTCGGTAGTAAGCCCAGGGTTGAATCTCGTAAGAGGCATGACTGATGTGCTTGTCCTCCGTCGAAAGCTCTTTTTCCTTCGTGGAACAGATGGCTCCGAATTTGGAGCGACTGCTTAAAAGCACTTAAGTCTTTAAACCCTCCTCCCTCCAAATAGATTTCCTTACTTCTATTAATTCAGGGGCTCAGCTTTCCGCCATTAAATAATAAATTGCATCTTCCCCTGACACTCTGAATATATCACAACAGATGACCTTCAGAAACCTTCCTTTTTTCCCTAAAACAGGATGGCTGCAGAGTAGCCTATTTCCTCAATTTTACGATTTTAAATTCAGGTTTCGTTGAAAGAAGAGAAACTGTTGGAAAAGGATGAAACTTGGTGGATATTTATATGGAGGGTTTTAAATAATATACAGAAATTTGCAACACTTATGTTTCCTATACATACTCGGGACACGAACTCTTCAAAAATATCTCGTGTTTCTGACTACTTCAAACAAAATCGCACGAAATATTGACTTCTGCATATGCGATCTTATTACTTAAAAGAAAAATCAAAAGTATACATTAAAAAAAGTTGCAAGGAATCTATCAGCAGTTTCAAAATTTATTAACACTAAAACAGATTTTTTCCCAAGCCTTTGTAAACCCTCGTACAAACTATATCTGAAAAGATTGAATTCTTTATCATTTGCCTGGATGGATTTTAATATATGAAACAATATCTCCATCACATTCCCTGTGTGGCCTATAGTCAACCGATACAAAAAGGATTCTGAGCAGACTACAGTCAACCGATGCAAAAAGATTCTGACCGGACTGTAGTGAAATGTTGCATACGTATTCTGAGCGGACTATATAGTCAACAGCTGCAAACGAATTCTCAGCGGACTCTAGTCGGCCGCCGCAAACGGATTTTCAAACGACTAGAGTCAACCACTGCAAAAGGTCTGCTGCCAGATCTTGGAGGTACCCGGGTGAGTCAAAAGCGCGTCCCTTTTGCAAATAAAACGTTTATTGACGCGAAAGTCAGAGGTACCAGGTTGAGTAAAAAGTTCGTCCCCTTTGCAGGTGAAACGTTTAATGACACAATAAAGTCATACACGCTCACCACATTCTGCAAAGTACAGGCCGTTGTTTTCTATAGAGTTCTTTGCCAGGGTTCCATGGGTGCCACGATCCCACGGAGGTAACATTTGGCTGCATGCAAGGAAAAAAAAATTCTGTTACCAGATTCTACATCCACCAATAAAGAAAAGTGTCGTCCTTGTAGAAAATGAGCCGTGGTGCGAAACAGGTAGTAATCAGATGGAGCAATATCCGGACTGTATGGAAGATGGGTAGGATCTCAACCCCTTCCAATTCCTGTAGTTTTTGGCGGAACAACCGAATACTGTGACCTGGACTTGTAGTAAAGCGTGTTTCCTATTGATGAGCTCTGGGTATTATTGGCGCAGAGCATCATAGATTCTTTGAAGTTTTTCAGCATATAAGTTGCCCTCCGCAACCTGATCAAATGGCAGGTCGCTCTCAATTTCGTCAAATATATAGCATGACATACTTCTCGATCCACATTTTTGGCACCACTAGCCGTGCTTCTTGATAGGACCTCATTTATTGGTTCCGAGTGGCAAGATAACGTATGAATACACACTTTTCATCACCTTTGACGATACTAGGCTAAGATTTATCGTTCTGTGGATTTAATCTGCAACACACTTTGTTCCGTTCCGCCTGTTGGAGATATCAATTCACAGGGAATAATTCGATGGCGCGTTGGGGAATAAACCGAGTTGGTGCAGGTGACGAACGATGGTGGACTGGGAAGATCCCACTTTAATTGTCGTGTACTGGTACCGGGTTTAGCTGCCATACCTTACACCAGGGTATAAGTGCTGGTGGTCAATAAACGTTCTGACCTCGGCTTGTTTTCGAGGTTGGTGTCGTCAGAATTGAAACGCCGGAACCATTTTGGTGCATTGCTGCTGTTCACTGTTTCCTAGCCTTCAACTACCCAAATTTCTCTCGCTGCTGTTCCATTTAATGACTTTTTTTAGTAATGATGTAATAACACCCTAACAGCACGTTTAACGACCTCCATCATCTGCTCACCTAATAATGCAATTTGGCTGTTTCTCAAATGTGAGAATTCCTCTTCTCAGTGTATCAACGCCATCACAGTACCCAGGGACGCTAGAGCACCTTTTTTAAAAGAAACGGATGCTTGATTTTATACGTATACCTCACAACGGGACGAAGTTTCGATTCATCCTGGTATCTCTTTGGAAGGATGATGAGATTGACAGTGATGATTCCATTCCTCGGTGCAATATTTAACACAAGAGGAGTCGAAAAATCTTTCAGATCCCATCGGTACACCCAATATTTTTTAAATGTTAGTATACCAGATACAAACGGGTAATAATACGCCAAACAACTAGGTAAAGAACGATAATATCCGTTTATTGGCATAAAACAGCAAACAACTGGTTGCAAGCTTTCAGCACCTACGGGTGCCTTCTTCAGGAATAGACGTGGTTTAGAACAACGTTAATAACCTAAATGAATGAACAGAAAATTTAAATATGCATGTGAAATGTACAAAATGTATAAAAACGAGACAGCACGGCACGTGCGGAGACATTTGAAAATTAGAAGAATCAGATACTTTCACGAAAGTCACGCAGGAGCATGCGCCATATCAAAGGCAGCTCCACACACATCATTGCAGACATCATTGCTAAACAAGATCTCCAAAGACTCCCTAATCGCTGTACCTCTGGCGGTAGTATATGTTGCACAACCTATTGCAAATCGGCCTATTGTGCGGCGGCAGCAAACGCCATGGCCTAGATAGGGAAGTGGATGATTTATTCTTCAAGACGTCCCTTTTGCGTTTGGACAAACGAATTGCAAAGGACCTTTTTGTCATGCCAAAATAAAACTGGTCAGGTGATGCGTAACATCACAGCCTCTCCTTGACAAATGTCAACCCCGCCTTCTCGTGGTACATCCTGTTCCCACTAAAGGGGCTCTGACGACCGCCAATAGCGGTATAACTATACCATCGGGATCAGAGGAAATGCTATCCCACACTCACCAACCCGCTTGGCCAGCGTGGTGAGTTATGGCCAAACCCCTATAAATTACTCCACAACTTAAAGCTTGGCCCTCAGTCTCCGGCAGCTGGAATGTACCTGGCCAAGGCAGCGGCCAGTGCGACATGAAGGCAGAGGTGCTAAGAATCCCCGGAGGACCGGACTAGGCTGCCATCTGATGCTGACCTTGGCAACGTACAATGGACGCTCCCTATCTTCTGATTCAAGGCTTCTTGAATTGGAAGAGGAACTACAAAGGATCAAGTGGGACATCGTCGGGCTAAGTGAGGTAAGGAGAAAAGGAGAAGATCTCATCGAACTGAAACGTGGACATCTCTTCTACTATCGTGGGACAGATACTGGCAGAACTAGTGGTGTTGGATTTATAATAAACAAGAAACTGAAGGATAAAGTTGTAGAAGTTGAAAGTTCCTCTGACAGAGCTGCACGGCTTGTTATCCAACTCTCGAAAAGATACCAGGCTCAGATTATTCAAACTTATGCACCCACCACACGTCATCCTGAAGAAGAAATTGAAGAATTTTATGAGGAAATTTGTCATCTAAATAATAAAGGTAAGCAGCACTTGAAAATAATTATGGGAGATTTCAATGCAAAAATAGGGCAACGGCAACAGAATGAAACTTCAGTAGGTAAATTCGGTCACGGCAACAGAAACCAGCGTGGAAATACTCTCGTTGAGTTTGCAGAGGCAGAAGGATTTTCATTTTGAACTCCTTTTTCAAGAAAAAGCCACACAGGAAATGGACATGGAGACATCCAATTGGGACGACAAGTGAAATTGATTTTATTATGTGTAACAAAAAATTCGTCATCGAAGACTGCAGTGTGCTGAACAAGTTCAACACAGGTAGTGACCATAGATTGGTGAGATGTAAGATGCACCTCAACACTAAACTGGAACGTGGCAAGCTCATAAGACAAACAAAATGTATTGACATAACCAACCTTAAAAAACACCATAATACTTTCAAGTTGGAACTGAAGAACAGATTCTCTGCTTTAGAAGGCCTAACATCGGAAGAAGTGGATATTTCGGAAGTTAACAGAAAAGTAACCAAAGCTCTAATGGAAACAACAACAAAATTAGCTGGGTCAAAGAACAAGTTGCATGTGAACAAATTATCAGGAAAAACCAAAATGTTGATGCAAAAAGAAGAGAGATGAGGACAACTAAAGAAGATGTGACTTCCAAAGTGGAATATATAGAGCTATGCAAGACAACACGAAAAGTATCACTGAAGACGTAAGGAAATTCAACTGTGAGCTAGTGAGGAAAGCAATTGAAAACAACCAAAACCTAAAGATAGCAAAGGGACATCTCAGTAAGGGAAGAAAACAGATTATGGCTCTGAGAAAGAAGATGGTTCTATAACAAGAAATAGAGGCGAAATTTTGACAAGAGTGAAAGATTTCTACTCCAAATTATATGAAAGGGATGATACATGTACTCCAGACATCATGAAAGGTACCAGAGTTCTTCCAGTCCTCCCAGCAGAAGTTGCTCATGCAATCAAGAACATGAAGCGGGGGAAAGCTCCAGGAGAAGATGGAATTACTATAGACATCATACAAGAAGCAAGTGGAGAAATTGAAACAGTACTCGCCCAAATTTTCACTCGATGCCTTAATGAAGGGAAGATTCCTGAGGATTGGAACAACGCTACAATGATCCTGCTACATAAAAAAGGTGACATTGAGGATCTCAGGAACTACAGACCTATCAGCCTCCTATCAGTGGTTTATAAAATCTTCACTAAAGTTCTTTCACACCGCTTGAAGGTAACACTGGACATGGCTCAACCGAGAGAACAAGCTGGATTCAGGAGTGGCTACAGCACAATAGATCATATCCACGTACTGAGAGAACTAATTGAAAGAGCGAGGGAATATGAACTTCCATTGTGCATGGCTTTTATCGATTATGAAAAAGCCTTTGATTCGGTGAAACCATCAGCAGTTACCACGGCTCTGAAATCCTGCGGTATTGAAGATGCATACATTAATATTATTAATAACATCTATGAAAATGCAAGTGCAAAGATTCGGCTGTTTGAAAATACAACACACATAAAAATTGGAAAGGGAGTGAGACAAGGTGACACCATATCTCCGAAGCTCTTTAATGCCACATTGGAAAATGTCTTTCAATCACTGAACTGGGAAAACAAAGGGATAAAGATTAATGGAGATTATCTAACCCACCTTCGTTTTGCTGATGACGTAGTCATTTTTGCAACTACCCCATCAGAGCTGCAGAGTATGATCCAGGAACTTGCTGACAAGAGTATAGAAGTGGGATTAAAAATGAACTTTCAGAAGACAAAAGTGATGTTCAATGCTTTTACAAGAAATGAAGATTTATCGATTGATGGAGAAAAACTGGAGATAACAGATACATATGTTTATCTTGGACAGCAGATATCAAGTGAGGGTCACATTGATGAAGAAATTAATCGGCGTACAAAACTTGCCTGGAGAGCTTTTGGAAGAAACAGCATAATTTTCAAGAACAATATGCCATTATGTCTTAAAAGAAAAGTGTTTGATCAATGCATCCTTCCAGTGCTTACGTATGGTGCAGAGACGTGGACCTTAACTAAAAGAGACATACAAAGGCTGCAGACAACTCAAAGCAGCATGGAGAGGTGCATGCTTGGTATAACCAGGAGAGATAAGAAGAGGAACTCGTGGATCCGAAAAATGACGAGAGTGGAAGACATCATGATCAGAGTTAAATCCCTGAAATGGCAATGGGCTGGACATACTGCCAGAAGGACAGACCATAGATGGACAGCCGAAATTTTAGATTGGATTCCAAGGGACAGGAAAAGACCCAGAAAAAGACCACATGGGAGATGGGTGGATGAAATTCGTAAATATGCGGGAGTGACATGGAGGAGACTGGCACAAGACAGACCGTTGTGGAGGAAACTTGGGAGACCTTCGTCCAGCAGTGGATTGATAATGGTTGACAATGATGATGATGATGATACCCCTGCGTTAGCAAGTAGAGTGCTGTGGCTTCTAGATGAAAGAAGGTATTGTGATATTGAACTTGGGGTGGCAAATTCCAACTCCAAGCCGTAACTTCTTAAACGCATTCTGGATGAAATAAGAAAATCTAGGTACGTCCGGAAAGGAGCCGATGAACCTCTGACTGGGTTCCTTGATACGACGACGTTGATTAACAAACGCAAGTTCGGCGTTCCTAAAGTTGTCATTAATTACATACATGCTTCTTTATAGCCTGCAGCTGAGGCCAACGATTTAATATTGTTGATCTCCCCGCAATCCTGGACGCGTCATTTGAAAAGTGGGAAAACGCTCGCTTAGCACGGTGTCTATAAAATGCCAATTTGTGGGTAGCCGGCCCAAAAGTTGATGGTAGGATTAAATTTGGGGTATAAGTAGGCTTTTTAATAAACCTCAGTCGAAAAGTTCCATAAAGCGGTTTAGTGACGAGGACGTCCAGATAAGGAAGGAGTCATCATTAGGGCAATCCATAGTAAACTTGATGTCTTTGTGGAGGGAATTGATTAAGGACAAGAAATCGTCCAATTCTTCCATCCCGTGAGGCCAAACAAAACATATATCGTCTACATAACGTACCCATAATGCTGGTACCAATCCGGCGGCGGCTCTATTTAAGATTTGAGATTCCAGCGGCCTTAGCACAGCCTCAGCAAGCACAGAGGACATCGGGGAGCCCCTAGCAACACCCCTTTCTATTGTTTAAATACTTGGTTGTTAAAACCGAAATAATTAGAGTCTACAACAACGTCGATTGCATAAAAGATGGCCGCCAGCGACTCTTGGGAGGACAAAGTCGACTCCAGAAACGCTTGTTTTATGGTGCAAGATGCTCCCTCTACAAGTACTGAAGGAAAATGTGAAACGACATCAAACGTACCAATGATGTGAAGCGGAGCCACTATGAAGTCTTTAACTCTGTTAAAAACTTCATAGAGGTATATATTGTCGTTTCACTTTTTCCATCAGTACCTGTAGAGGAAGCATCTTGCACCATAAAACAAGCGTTACTGGAGTAGACTTTGTTCTCCCAAAAGTCGTTGGCAGCCATCTTTTATGCAATCGACGTTGTTGTAGATTCTAATTATTTTGGTTTTAAGAACCAGGTATTTAAACAATCGAAAGGGGTTGCTATGGGCTTCCCTGATGTCCTCTGTGCTTGCTGAAGCTGTGCTAAGGCCGCTGGAATCGCAAATGCTAAATAGAGCCGCCGGATTGGTGCCAGCATTATGGATACGTTATGTAGACGATATATTTTTTGTTTGGCCTCACGGGATGGAAGAATTGGACGATTTCTTGTCCTTAATCAATTCTCTCCACAAAGACATCAAGTTTACTATGGATTGCGCTAATGATAACTCCCTTCCTTATCTGGACGTCCTCGTCACTAAACCGCTTTATGGAACTTTTTCAACTGAGGTTTATTATAAGCCTACTTATACCTCAAATTTAATCATACCCTCACTTTTGGGCAGGCTACCCACAAATTGGCATTTTTCAGACATCGTGCTAAGCGAGCGTTTTCCCACTCTTCAAACGAAGCGTCCAGGATTGCGGAGATCAACAATATTAAATCGTTGGCCTCAGCTACAGGCTATAAAGAGCACGTAATTGATGACATCTTTAGGAGCGCGGAACTTGCGTTTGTTAATCATCGTCGTCGTATCAAGGAATCCAGTCAGAGGTTCATCGGCTCCTTTCCGTACGTACCTAGATTTTCCTATTTCATCCAGAATGCGGTTAAGAAGTTAGGGCTTGGAGATGGAATTTGCCACCCTAAGTTCAATATCACAAAACCTTCTTTCATCCGGAAGCCACAGCACTTTACTTGCTAACGCAGGGGTATATTCCATACCCCTTCGATACCAGGATGGAAATACCAATCATGATCAGAGTTAAATCCCTGAAATGGCAATGGGCTGTACATACTGCCAGAAGGACAGATCATCGATGGACAGCCGAAATTTTAGATTGGATTCCAAGGGACAGGAAAAGACCCAGAAGAAGACCACATGGGAGATGGGTGGATGAAATTCGAAAGTATGCAGGGGTGACATGGAGGAGACTGGCACAAGACAGACCGTTGTGGAGGAAATTTGGGGAGACCTTCGTCCAGCAGTGGATTGATAATGGTTGACAATGATGATATTGGCATGACAAAGAGGTCCTTTGCAACTCGTTTGTCCGAACACAAAAGGGACTTCTTGAATAATAAATCATCCACTTCCCTATCTAAGGAGGTCATAACACCTGCTGCCGCCCCACAATGGGCCAATTTGCAACAGGTTGCACCATATACTACCGCCAGAGGTACAGCGATTAGAGTCTTTGGAGATATTGTTTAGCAATTATGTCTGCAACCATGGCGTGTCAATAGAGCTGCCTTTGATATGGCGCATATTCCTGCGTGCCTCTCGTGAAAGTATCTGATTCTTATCGTTTTCAAACGTTTCCGCAAGTGCTGTGCTGTCTCGTTTTTATACATTTCACATGCATATTTAAATTTTCTGTTCATTCATTTAGATTATTAACGTTGTTCTAAACCACGTCTATTCCTGAAGAAGGCACCCGTAGGTGCTGAAAGCTTGCCACCAGTTGTTTGCTGTTTTATGCCAATAAACGGATATTATCGTTCTTTACCTAGTTAGCATACCAAGTTCTTTGCAACAGAAGGAACTTTGTTAATTAAAATGAAACCCAACTTAATTTAACCTGAAAATGGGCGAAATAGCAAAATATAGTTCAAATGTTTTAGCAGAACTTCGAGTTGTAACAGTACGAAGTAAATAAAGATAAGGGTGAGGACTACAGCTGATGACATGAAAGTGTTCCTGCAGTTTAAGATATCGTATTCTATTACACATATTTCCCATACGATTTTCTCCCAAGTATCACCTCAGAAGACATCCTTCTGTCTCATTTTTGTTAGGTATCGTGCACAGTTGCAATTAATTCCGGCAGATTCTTCACTGTCGGGTCAACTCTTAGCAGAAAAATTAATCTCTAACTTCAAGTGGTAGTGAAGAAATTATCATGTTTCTAGCTCTTAATTAAATGCAAGTCAGCCTGAGGAAATACGTAATTTTGGTGGTGACGTTCGTTCCGTTCCTTCCTTTTTTTCATTAATGCCTTCACTTCAGAGGAACAGAGTTCAAAAATTCTTTACGATAGAGAAAATGTGAGCAAGATTTGTGAATGTCTTATACATTATTTTTTTTCTCAGTCTACGTATATCTCTCTGCAAAAGCTATTTATCCGTTTCTGAAGTTAGGACTGGAGAAGCCCTTTCTGCTTCTGGCGGAGAACATCACTGACACAAGATCTGAGAAGACATCTCTCTTGAGTTTAGTCACCCAGAAAGTCTGTCGTTTCTCCTCGATTAAGAACAGAACGGATTTCTTCAGATGCCCAGTTATATCACAGAGGTGTCATCTTTCGAGTTTAATTACACAAAAGAATGACACACTGAACGAATGCAGAGGCATAGCTTAAACATTTATCGCCGCCGCGGAAGCGGAGTGGTCAGAAGCATAGATTTCTGGCTAATCACCCCAGCTGGTCCCGGTTGAATGACGCGTGACGCGTGTGTGGTATGTTTATCTTACATAGCTGGCTCTCTCGCTTCCCAAGCGCCAATGGCCGTATATATTAGGAACGGCTCACTGTTTATACCCCTTAGATTTGCTCATGACAGCCGTTAAAACCCACCCGACAAGGAAAACCTTATCTTCCATATTTCCTTTACGTTGCACAGAGAGAATTTTAGCAGTCCTACATTTTAAAGCAAACACATTGTTTCCGCAGAAGAGAAAGATCGAAGGCTAAACAGAAAAATCGCATACTTTCCGACTGGTATGCAAATAAGAGCTCGAAACAAAAAGATCTTGCTCATAACCGACTTTTTCAGTCAGGGAGAGTTAACTTGAAACTATGAATGATTCTCTTTGATAAAACGATGGTGTTGTTTTTTTTACACAATCGAGTCATATGATTGTGACCTCCTACTTTTGATGTTAACAACACGTAGCCAATGGAAGAAGGCACGTGTCGTGAGATGATGTGCTGTAGGCATTCTGAAAACATATCACTCGTTGCTGTCATGGATAAAAGGAGCGATTTATCGGATTTGCAAAAAAGTGATGATTATCGGCTTTCGGGCCAAGGGTGGCAGTATTTCGGAAACAGCGCAGTTTGTGAACTGCTTGCGTGCTGCTGTGATTAAAGTGCATCGTGATTAGAGAAATGGCACCATTGCGAATAACCGACGTGAAAACTGCGGAGCACCACGTGCCATTGATGTGAGAGGTGAACGTCAGCTTTGAAGGTGCGCGAGGGCAGATCGACACGCTGCAGCGAAGCAACTCACTGGCCGAATGAACCAGCGGGCTACCGGAAGTGTGTCTAAACGACAGTTCAGCGAACCCTGTTGCGCATGTGGCTCCGATACAAACGGAGGGTCACTGCACCTATGTTAACGAAGGTGCATCGACAGAAAAGGCTTACATTTGCACGGCAGTATCGGAATTCGACCTGATAGGCAAAGGATTGCCTTCTCCGATGAGTCCCGTTTTGTGCTTCATCGAACGGATGGACATTGGCTTATAAGGCGAGAAACATCGCAGAACAAACACTCTTCAGCCATTGCTGGAAGAACACAAGCTGATGGGGGCAGCGTTATGGTCTGGGGAAGGTTTTCGTGGCATTCCCTGGTTCCACTCATACCTTTGGGAGGCACTATTGACCTAATTCGTTATGAATATATCCTTGCAGACCACATACACACCATACATGCTGATTTGTCTTCACTGCGGCGGATGGGATCTTTCAGCATGACAATGCGACGTGTCACACAGCTAGAAATGTCCGAGAGTGGTTGGAAGAGCACGATGAAGACTTCAAAGAACTTCCCTGGCTCCCTATTTTCCCAGACTTAAACCCAATTGAGCATCTAGTGGGACCACCTCGATCGTGTTGTTCGCTCTATGGATCCCACCACGCACTCTCCAGTAGCTGTCAGATGCACTGCGTTAATCATGGCTCTACATACCTGCGAACACTTTCCAGCACCTTACTGAGTCACTCCCAGCCCATCTAGCTGCTGTCCGCGCTGCACACGGCTGTTACTCTGGATATTAGGTGGTGGTCCGAATAATGTGACTCAACCGTGTATCTTCCAATATGCCCAACTTGAAATTCTCCTTTCTTTAAATCTATCAGCCTTGATATGTGCGATTTGTAGGTTTTACGTACATGGGTTGTCCAAAATATAAGATAACAAGGATAATCATTCCATGAGCACTTCAGCAGGAAGTGTAACAATCTTGAGTACAATGACTATTAATTATTCACGAATAGAAACGCTGAGCAGCCTAAAGATGAATGAGTACAAAATTATGATTGTTCAAAATGGTAGTTAGGATAGTAATGTTAAGAAATCCTGAGATGTAATCCGGATTTCGTTTGAAAAAAATATTTCTCCTGCTGTCATCCATCCTCATCTGGTTACAGAGCACAAAGAATGTGTAAGGCCCCTCAGCATTTCGATGTACGGTATCGAAATTTTGCAGCTAGCTAGGGTATTATTAATTGCAACAATGCCGGTGGGCATTCGAACAACCCCTCAGAGGAAATCATTACAACACCAGTCGCGTAGAAAATGTAAAATCCCGCACCAAGCGATATTTACCTCTTTCCGGTGCTGAAAGATCACCTGAAAGGACGCTGCTTCACATAAATGAAAATAGCAAACTGTATCCAAAGCACGGTTCCATCAAATATGGATAACAATTGTATACGAAGGAATAAATAAGCTTACGACATTAGCAGCATATTCTTATATATTTTTGTTTACTTTTAAAAATAGCTCAAGACCAATTTCTGATTTTTACGTATTATTCAAATCATCAAACGCACTGGATCGAAATACTTGCTTTGTAAATCAAAATTTTTTATACACCTAAGAATTTCCAACGATTTTTTACTGTCGTTTTAGAGATGCCACTCCTATAATGAAATTTTCAGTCAAGTATGGATATCGTGATTCAAGGGATAGATAATTATTTAGCTTGAACTAATTGAGGCTTCCCAATTCATTTGTGTTAGGGTGATCATGCAGCGTGAACCGTTTAGAGATTCATCTAGACGTACCAGAGGTCTCACTGTTTGTAAGTTGAACACGCTCCAGACCATAACAGATCCTCCACCTGCCTAAACAGTTCCTTGACATTCCGGGTCTATCGCTTCGTGTGGTTTCCACCAGATCCTCACACTCCCGTTTACGGAAAAAGACTGGATACAGGACTCATCGGACCTGGATCCGCCTAAAACAACAAACTATAGATTTTTTATTGGGGGGGGGCGGGAGGATTACCGACAACCGTGAGCAGATCTGAATTATAAGCCGTCGTCCGTCCCTATTTTAGAATCACTGATTCCAGGTAAGGGAGACAGCCTGCGCCGTAAGATAAACACAACCATGCTCTACCGCGGCTTGAACCTGGGCCCATCTCGTACGGCTGGTCAGAAGCTAGCGCGTAGGCCATTGTGCCACCGGGACGGCCAACTATAGGTCAACTTTCTGAATCATATATACATTCAGTGGATAGAAGTCATGATATGCCTGCCTAGTAACGGGTAGTCCCACCTTTCGCCGGGATAAGGACAGTCGCACGGCTGGGCATTGAGTCCACCAGGGCACAAAAACGTTCCACAGGTATCTCCACCTATGATTGCTGCAGCGTTGCTCATAATGCAAAGGCATTACTTGGTGGAGCATCCAAATCTTAAATTCATCTTTCCACAGTATTCCAAAGATTTTCCACAAGGTTCAAGTCGGGTGAACGGGGAGGCCATTCCAGATTGAAGACTTTTGGGGAATGCTCTAACTATATTTTAGTCCCCACGACTCTGGGGAGGCGCACTGTTCTGTTGGAGAAGTCCATTGCCTTGTGGGTGAATGATGACCATGAACTGATTCAGGTGGTCTGTAAGGATGTGGACGTAGCGTGAACCGTTCAGAGATGCATCTAGACGTATCAGAGGTTTCAATGTTTGTAAGTTGAACACGCCCTAGACCATAACAGATCCTCCAACTGCCTGAACAGTTTCTCGACGTTCCGGCTCCATTGCTTTGTGTGGTTTCCAGCAGATCCTCACACTCCCGTTAACGGGGAAAAGACTGGATACAGGACTCATCGGACCTGGATCATCCTCCAATTATCTAAGGTCCGGTGCCAATGCCCTTTTCCCCAGCTGAGGCGTGCATAATGTGGCATTAACAATGGGATTCTGGTGGATCGGTGGCTCCCATAACCTCTTGCGACTGATGATCGCCAGATTGTCTTTGTATTGGTGTTTCTGGCACGTCCTTCGTTGACGTTGATTTGTGCCACTGTTGCTCTCCAGTTGGGTGTAGTTATGCGAGACAGTCGCCTACGGCCATGCTCATCCACCGCCTTTCTCCACCCAAAGCGCTTCCATTTTGGTAGTGGCATATTCCTGATACATTTTTATTGTCCAACGGGGATACTGCAGTTTCTGCACCACCACCGCGATAGTGTCGTTAACCCACTGTCATTCCTTTTTTTTTTTTTTTTTTTTTTTGATTGGAGGTTTAACTACCACCGTGAGCAACTCAATGGGCTATAAGCAGTCGCCCGTCCCTAATTTAGGGTCACTGGTTCCAGGGAAGGGAGAGAACCAGTGCCGTAAGACAAACACAACATCCATGCCTCACCGGGATTCGAACCCGGACCCCTTTTGGACGAATGATCAGAGGCCATCGCTTAGACCACTGCGCCACCGGGGCGGCCTGTCATTCCTGTTTCAAATTCTTAACTCACGATGTCCATCCACAGTGACATCGAATTACCGTCCACGTGAATACAGTGATCTCCTCCTACCTATATACCTTCCAAACACAGAGTTCATCCACTAGCGAGAGGACTGACGGTGGCGCGTTGCACAAAAAACCAGATATCCACGATTACTCTCTTAGTTTATATAAATGATATCTTAGAGACATTTTATTTAAATATGCTAAACCGTTTTTTATTTCGGTTTTAAGAAAAAAAAACTACGGAATTATTAGAAAACAATGAACGGTCCACGTGCCTATTAGATAACGCCTTTTGTGTTCTAGAATCACTCTCAATCTGGTATGTCAAAAACGGTGGTTTAACCACTACCTTATACACTAACTGGACACTTGAACATTCTCGCGTTTTTCTAATAGATGAAGTTGAACATGGTATGAATATTAAAATTACAACTGCTGGTGAAAACGGTGCTCACAGAATGTAAATTTGAGGAAACCATTGCGTTAAACACCCAAATTTACCTTCACTTGTTTATATTTTATGCAGTTCAGTAACATGAGAATGGATATATGCTGAACCAGTTTTCTGTCCCATTTTGTTTTCAAGTTGTGTTAAGATCTAGGGAGACCGTAATGTTCTTGTCTGTACTATGCTATGAGAAATCTTAAGTCTTACCCTAATGAGGGTAAAGTCGTTGAGAAACTTACTCAAAAACTTGTGTTCAATAAGTAAGTACTTTCCATGGTTTGATTAAGTTATGTGACATTTATTTTATTCTCAGTGCATTCATTCTCGGAGAACTTATTTGAATTTCTTCTCTGATCAAGAAAGGACATTCTCATCAATATTACATGAGAAAGAACTGAAAAGAAAAAGTTTACAGAATGTAAAATGCCGCATTAAATTTGTTCTGTTCCTAAACTTAAGGTTTTTATAATCTCATGTGTTTTAAAAGGAATAGCTATGTACGTGCAACATCTACATAGACTTGTTACACATTAGTATTATTTGTTCAAATTCTTAATTAAAAAAATGTTATTGGTTAAATGTCGGCAGTTAATTATTTTATCTAACTCCGTGTCTTTAAGATAACTTATAGGTTCTTTTTTTTTTTTTTATTGGAGGTTTAACGACCACCTTGAGCAACTCAATGGGCTATGAGCAGTCGCCCGTCCCAAATTTTGGGCCACTGGTTTTCAGGGAAGAGAGAGAACCTGTTCCGTAAGGCAAACACAATATCCATGCCTCGCCGGGATTCGAACCCGAACCTTTCCGGAAGAATGATCAGAAGCCATCGCTTAGACCACTGCGCCACCTAGACGGCACTTTACGGGTTCATATAATTTTTAAAAAATTTTGGGTATTCAAGAATGCATTCTTACCAAATTTTTAGGATTTTTTTTTCAAAATCAATACAAGAGTTCATTACAGAAAATACCACGCAATCCAAATATTTTATCGTTTTTTGTGGTTAGCCGTTTATTAGCAAAATGCTTTCGCTTTTATAATAAATTTGCATTTTTAGGTCGAATTTTAACGTTCTGTTCACCATCAAATAAAAGTACAAAAACATTAACTCGTAAGATCTTTTGAGCTTGCCTTTCCTGGAAAGTTATTTTGCTGAATTTGTGTTTACGAAAGCATTTAATTATTTCAATAAGAAGGTTTACCACCACCTTTATCTTACTGTAAGCAGGAAAATGAGCCCACTGTTCTTATCATATCAGTTTACCTTTGTTTTGACGTATTGTTGTTAGACCTGTTATTATAAGGAATATATTAATATTTGTAAAATAACACGATGAAATTTCCGAAATTTTTAAAAGTTTGTCTTTACAATGATTGTAAAGAACTTACAGAACATCTGATACGTCAATATTTTCCAGTCAACGTCATGTGTATCATATAAAGTGTTGATCTGTTTTGTAATATCTTCCTTGTACGCCATTCTCGTGAATTGTGCCTGTTAGTGGATATTGTTATTAAAAGTGTAATATCTTTGTGTTGTGAAGGAAGATTCCATAAAGAACGCATTAATGAAGATAATTTTGTTCAGAGCATGGTACTGTGTGCTGTTGTGTCTTGTGTAATATTTTCACGAATAAAATTTAAACTATTATGCCTTCGTTTGCACAACTTTATTTGGAAAAGAAAAAAGAGTAATTCCATTCATTGTAATAAACACATCTTTCGGAAAAGAAAACCAATAACAGGATTGGACCACTTCTCACGTTATCTTTACAAATGGACCATGCTTTGTCCCTGCTTCCTAGGTTTTACTACACAAAGTCTCAAAACTGTGGCTCTGTTTCTTAGCTTCGCCACACAAATTTTCAAAACAATGAGTCAATTTCTTAACTTTACTACGCAAAGAATGAAAAAATGTCTCCGATTCATAACTTTAGTACACAAAGTTCGAAAACAAATCGATCTCTGCTTCTTTGATTTTTTCAAACTTTCTGTAGTAAAGCTATCTCTACTTCTTAGCTTTACAACACAAATTTACAAAAGATGAAATTCTTAGATACTACACGAAGTTTGAAAAACGTCTCTGCTGATTGGCTTTGCCAGACATCGTTTAAAAGTTCAAAAAACTTTATTCGGGGGAAAAGATTACAGGGAGGGGGAAAAAACAATGAAGCGGGGAGAGTAAACATTAAAACAGACTAAGGACAAAACCAGGAAGAACCGCAGGGCACAGTAACACGAGAAGCACGGGCACGTAGGCCGGGAAAGTGACAAATAATTTGTCCGAGAACTGATTCTGAAATTCAGGAGTGTTGGCAGGAGGATGACAGTGCATATCCCACTCGTCTAACGCGAGGTGGAAATTCAAAAGTACTTTTGAAGTCAGAACGTTGAGGCTCGGGAAAGAGATCAGCGATCGTGCTGAACAGCAGGAGTCGCAACAACAGGAGCAACGATGTCAGGAATCTCTACAGTAGGAACAACAGGAGTCATGGCACGCTTCCTGCGCTTGCGTTGAGAAGGACGACGTGTGCTTTTCACGGGAACAGCACCAGTGGAAATCACTTGGGTAGGTGGAGGAGGTTCAGGCGGCAGAAAGGGCGGAAACAAGTCCTACGTCAACTCTCAATCTGCATAGGCAGAACAATAATCTTCGATAGAGGAGTAGTCAGAGTAGTTAGGCTCAGGGGTATAGAGGAGCCGAGGAAAGGAGAGCGCCGACGCGGGAGAGACTCGCCCAGTATACGCTATATTAACAAACGTCACCGGAAACCCCCTTCAAAAGCAAACTGAATAGATCCTCTGCATTGTTAAGATGCGCGGTACAGCAGCAAACAGTATTAAAACAAGCCTGCAGCTGACCGCGATTATATCGCCTGTGAGGTTGAGTGAAAATGTTGCGGCGGGAGAGAACTGACTTTGAGAAAGGAAAGATTAATGGGTGTTATATAAGTGGGTTGTCCATATGAGAAACCGAGAGGCGTTTAAACATGCCATATAATGTTTAAACGCCTCTAATTTTCTCTTATGGACAACCCGAGGCATTTAAGCATACCATAAAAAAAGCAGCAAAACGTACCGGCAGACCAAAGAAAATCAGAGATAGAGGACGTCGAAGCGTCAGGAGAGTCGTTACAGCTATTTGACGGAGTACTGCACAAGACCTCAGTGTACAGGTGAGTAAAAATGCTTAAACCTCGGTATGTACTAGTAATATTTGCATAGAACTTCATTTCATGGGTTACAGTGGTCGTGCGGCTGCTCATTAGCCTTTCATCTCCACTCTGAATGCTACTCGTCGTTTAGCATGGTGTAAAGAACATTTATCGTGAACCGTAGATCAATGGAAACGGATCCTATGGACTGATGAATATAGATACACGAACCATCAGTCTGATGGCGGTCTGTGGGTATGGCGACAGCCGGGGGAACGCTGTTTATCACAGTGTACTGTTGCTACGGTCAAGTTTGGAGCTGGCAGTGCATTCTTGTGCTTCGTGGTATGGTCCCGGCCCATTGGTTATCGTGGACAAACCTGTAAACCAGCACGTCTACCTCGATATTCTGAACAATTATACTGTATCAACACTGTGGCAATGCTATGGAACCGAGCCTTGTTGGTACCAGAAGTATAATGCACCGAGCCAATCTTTGCATACCAGAAGTATAAGCTCCTGATGCACAATCTTTTGCATATAACGGCGTGGTTTGACGATAATTCCGTATCGTGTGTGGACTGGCCAGCACAGAGCCTTGATGTTAATCCCATAGAGAACCTATGAGATGAATTAGAGCATCGCATAAGAAGTTTGAAATCAAGGCCTACTACTAAGCAACAGTTAGCTGTAGCATTATGTACTGAATAGAAGCGCATACCTATCGCTGTGTTCCAAAACCTTGTCGAAAGCATGTCTCAGTGCATGCATTAAGGCCAAAGGTGGACTGACACCGTACTAATGTATGTAAATAAATGCTATGTTGTGTTTCTCTTCTAGGTGTCCGGTGACTTTTGTCAATGCAGTGTATGTAATAGTTACTGCGTATCTCATTGTCGTTTCAGTTGATTTTGTTATCGCATTTTTTCCTTACATCTGTGTATTTCGTGAATGTGATCTTCCTTATATCCAGCGTTTATACCTTTATCATATATATCCTAGATTTCTTTCCTATCTACGCTGTCGAGAAAACACACTGGCGTGCAAAACTTAAGAACTAAGTGGTAAAACAAAACCAAAGCCGTAAATCACAGGAGCAACCAAACACAAATTATCTCGGAACCGTGTCTAAGAACAGGAGCAAAAACACATGAGGAATAATGGAACATGGCACGTGGTTTGCGTGACATGAGAACAAAATCTGCTCGCGCAGTCCAATAGCCTCAGTTGAACGGAAGCCACCCGACGGTGTGCAGAAGTGTTACAGACGTCCGATTTTGCTTGTTGTGTGCTAGAGACGACAAAATGGCCCGTCAGGAACAACTTGATGATTTTACTCATGATCAAATAACTGAGAGGCTCAAGGAATGTCGAGCTCTGATAAGTGAGACCTAAGAGTTTAGTATCGCCCCGAGCATCGTATGATCAGCCTTCAGGATTACAGCTGTGCGAACGACCGGTTGTCATCGCCCACCAAAAACCGCCTCCAGTGGGAACCGCTATCTCCTCCTACAGGCCAAGAGACAAGTAAGTTGCAAAACAACTAAACAGGAGCATGGGGGCTCACAATATCGCGGTTTAAACTGGTCAGACGACTACACAAAGGGATATCGTTTGCCCTACGACCAGTACGCGGCGTTCCATTAACAACTGCTCACCAGAGAAACACCATTTACAGTTGTCCAGAGAACATAAAGACTGCACGGCAGAAAATTGGGGTATAGTTCTTTTTACTGATGAGAATAAATTTAGTCTTTCTAGAGATTCTGGGCGTAAGCTGATCTGGCGTGAGGTAGGCACTCGGTATCTCCGCGAAGACATCAATGAAAGAAAAAGATGCGGCGGGCAGAGTTTTCGAATGGTAAGGCATTCTGATCGATGGACGTACTGAGCTCTAAATACTGGAAGGGGGTATTAAACTGATGCCCACCACTGTAATGAGGTAATACTTCCCCATATTCGTCGACTCCAGGGTGCCATTGGCTCACAGTTAGTGTTAATGGACGATAACGCCACTCCCCATCGTACGGTGACTATTGATGAGTTGTTGAAAAGAAAAGACATTCAGTGGATGAATTGGCCGGGACGTTTCCTCGACAAAAAAAAATCAATAGAAAACATGTGGGACGCTCTAGGGAGATACGTTACGGCACGTAAACACACACACACCAGAAACTGTGCAGCAGCCTAAATATGGCGCTGACAGAAGAATGGGCGATTTTAATACAAGAACATTATCAACAACCTAGTCCGCAGTATGGACAAGAGATGAGCTCGGGCCCGGGCTCGTACGGGCTCAGAATTCATTAACTACCGAAAAACCCGGGCCCGGGCTAGGACTTACATGTCTTGAATTTCATTACTGTAATTAATTCAACACGTGTAATTCTGAGCCCGGTTGAATTACACGTGATGAATTTCATTGCGAATTTGTTACCATGGTGGAAGCATTTTCAAATTTCCTAAGCTAGCTGCCATTGCAAGACAGATTTTGCTCAGTAAGACTTGCATTATGCATTTTCTAAAGCTATGGTCCAAGCAAGGATTAGTTTAAGGAGGTCTGGTATCGAAAAAACTGGGGGAAAAAATCACATTCCCATTTTTTAGCATGTCTTTTGTAAAAAAAGATCGTGCTTATGTTATCGGTTTGTCCGTCCGTCCGCCTGTACCCACGGTACCTCTGCAACTATTAGTCCAATTTAAAAAATTCTTTTTGCGTTCGAAAGCTTAAAATATGCAAATGATCCTTTATTTTGTTTTTTTTTTTTACGATGTACAATTTCGCCGCTAGAGGGCATAAATGGAGATGATGTCGAATTCAAAAATAAGTTTTATTCCACATATTTGCTTCTAAACATCCGATTGAAAAAAATCTGTTATCTTTCGATTCCATTTATGTCGAAGAGTATTTTGGATATAGTTTCTTTTTCAAATTACGCATAGATTTTCTGCTAGGGGACGTAAAAGTAAATTGCATTTTTTCCGATAACTCTTCTAAAACTCCGATTTGAATTTTTTTCAGCGGATTCATCTCCTGATGCACAATCTTTTACATATAATTTCGAATTTTTGGTAAAGAATACTTTGGCCACCAGGGGGCGTAAGTGTTAATTTTCGCGTCTGATGTATTTGCTATAAAATCTGAGCTTCTAAAATAACGATTGAAAAAATTCTTTCGTGAACTGATGCCACTCACATCGATAAACCTTTTCGGAATATTTTCTTCCTAAAATATTTCACAGTTTCTCCGCCAGGGGGCGTAGATGTATATCTTATTTTTGTCAATATCTCGACTTCTAGGAAACCGATTTGAAAAATTCCTTCTTTGTTGGATAGTGTTTTCCGTGTGACATGTTTTTCATATAATTTCAAAATTTTTAAGTAGTTCATAGACTTTCCGCTAGGGGGCGTATAGGTAAATTGCGTTTTCCCTTATATCTCTGCTTCTAAATCACCGATCAGAAAAATTCTTTCTGCACCGGATACAGCTCCTGATCGGAAATCGTTTGCACATACTTTCTAATTTTTGTAAAAAATGGTTTGGCCACCAGGTGGCGTAAGTCTTAATTTCCGCTTCTGATGTATTTGCACCAAAATATGAGCTTCTAAAATCTCGATTGAAAAACAGTCTTGTGGACCGATACTGCTCATGACGACAAACATTTTAGAAACATTTTCTTCTTGAAATAATGCATGGTTTCTACGCCAGGGGCGTAGATGTATATCTTATTTCTGTCAATATCTCTACTTCTAAAAGTCCGATTTGAAAAATCCCTTTTTTGTTGGATAGTGTTTCCGATGCGAAATGTTTTTCCTATAAATTCAAAATTTTCGAGTAAATCATAGACTTTCCGCTAGGGCGCACAATGGTAAATTGCGTTTTCTGCTCCTAAAACTCCGATTTGAAAAATTCTTCCTGTATCGCATACAAGACCTGACGGAAAATATTTTTCACGTAATTTCTAATGTTTGGTAAAGAATGGTTTGGCCACCAGGGGTCATAAGTGTTAATTTCTACTTCTGATGTATTTGTAGCAAAATCTGGGCTCCTGAAAACTCGACTAAAATTTTTTTTCTTGGACTGATACCGCTCATATGGATAAACCTTTTGTAAATACTTTCTTCCTAAAATAATGCATGGTTTTCCCACCAGGGGACGTAAAGTCACATCTTATTTTTGTCGATAACTGTGTTTCTAAGAGTTCGTAAGCTCACGATTCCGTTTACAGCAATATCTGAGGGATTAAAGACCCGATTGAAAAACTTCTTTCTTCCGTCAGATACTATTGTTTTCCATACCGGTTCCATTGACTTTGAATAGCTTTGATAAATTTAATTTGCGTCAGAGCGGATTCAAAAGACGTGCTTATTACACCCGAAAATTCGGTGTCATTTTTCTTGTTGTATTTTATTAAAAATTAAGAATCTCATCTTTAAAATGATGTATTAATTTCCAAAATTGTGCAGTTAGAAGTACTGTTATTTATTTTTTTAAATTTCCTCACTGCCGCGATATTTGGGGTGATGTTGGTTTTTCTTTGGAGCTCTACTCAAATGTCTAAGCCTAGGGGCCCACTAAGGCCTTAATCCGGCCCTGGTATTGTGTAGTTTGCTAATCATGTGCAAAAAGTCATTTAATTCCTTTATTGTTTCCAAACGAGCGATGTTTCATCATAGTAGCGAATCCATATCCGGGGTTTTGGTAATGATGCGGTTTTCCAGCTGTCAAAGACCGGCCTCTGCAAGCACTAAAGATATCTTCCATGCTATTTTTAATGCTATGTTGTCTACGCGATTTTCGAAAATCGTTTTTTTAGTTAGGATGAATATAGTCTTGCCACGATTTCAATGATCTTAAAATATGAAATATATATACAATTAAAATACTCTAAAACGCTCTAGCACTTTCAGAGCAACAGTCGCCCCATCATCAGTTATGATCGGATCTCCCAAACCGTTCAGTATAAATATCTGTAGTGCGCCATAACTGCAATCGACGTAACAGAATCTTGCGATATACGCGCCATCTGTCCCGGCGGTTAAACGGGATGAACGTGTTTTGCGTAATGCTGAGGTGAAGAGACTATCTCAGGCCATTAGAAACAAACGAGGTTTCATTGACTACCTTCAACGAAAATGTTACTAGTCATATTTGTTCCTTGTTGACAAGGAGCATGCTCTTATTGTAAACCGTGAAATGACTATTACTATGGCTATTTTGGAACATAATGTGGAGTCTCTTATCAAAGTGCGCATTGGTAAATTAAGAAATCTAGTAGATTATGAGGTTAACAGTCGGGATGGAGATTTCTTTGCTAGCCCACCAACTTCTTAAGTTAACCTCAGTAGTCACTTATTAAATCCTGTGCAAGCCCATGCCCTTCAGCGAGGTTCCAAGTTCGCTTTCCCGATTCTGAAAGGTAATTCTTTTTCTATTATCCCTCAATTTGAATCAATTGCTAAATGGCTCCCTGAAACCGACCACGAGTTCATCCGTGTTAAGTTGGCACGTTATCTTGGCAGCTGAAACCTTCCTATCTCTCTCCCTCCTAGCGTACGTTCTGATTTTGCTGAGGAAAGGCGACAGCTTGCTCTGCTTAGAGAGACCCGCATATCTCTATTGTGTTGTCTGATAAATCTTCGCAATTTGTTATTGTAAACAGCAGTTTTTATTTTCAAGGTTTGGATGAAGTAATTGATACTATCTTGCACAAGTAGTTACGTACCGATCCAACTAAGTCCACAGTTTCTGCTTTAGGTAGGTTAAAGAAAGCTCATGAATTTCCTGAGGGATTTGCGTCTGCGTTTACTCCACCCCCAGGTTACCGTGTGCCTGATATGTTTGGTCGCATTAAATTGCATAAGGAGGGATACCCGTTTCGTCCTCTGGTATCTGGCTATGTTAGCCCCACCAGACTTTTAGAAAAAGCCTTGGCCAATTATCTTGCCAAATTTACCGGGAGTTCACTTTACTCAATTAAGAGTCCCGTTGAGGCTTTAGATAGTCTTAGGGTACTACAGCCACACCCAGGGCCTCTCATTTTAGCGCCTTTAGATGTTGTTGCATTGTACCCTAATGTACCCATAAAGGCTACACATCAAATTATCAAGGCTAAACTTGCTGATACCCGCGTTCCACCTTCCCCCCTCGAAATTTCGTTTATTATGAATGCTTTGCGATTTGTTAAGCAACATTCGTTTCTTAAATTCCAAAGCTGCATTTATCAGCAACTTGAAGTTTCCCCTATGGGTTTCCCTCTATCAGCAGTTCTCGCTGAGATCCTGATGCAGGATTTTGAGAACAAAGTTATTAGTGAATTCCCCCTTCCCCCGCTTTTATTTTTAAGGTACGTTGACGATATCTTGGTAGCGTGGCCTCACTCCCAAGATGATTTATTTTGTTTCGCCGACGTACTTTCCTCAAAGTATCCCACTATCAAGCTCACGGTACAACTTGAGTCTAACTGTGAAATCCCTTTTCTAGAATTTTGTATTCACAGGCACCCAATTTCGAATCACTTATCTTTTTCGGTCTATCTTAAGCCTTCTTTCTGCCCCGGGTTCCTTAATCCTATTTGCCTCCTTTCATCCTATGCAACATAAAGTTGCTGCGCTTTACTCTTTGTTTCATAGAGCATTTACACATTCTTCCACTAGGTTTTTCTTTAATCAGGAAATCAATTACATTTTTGATTTAGCCCACTCGTTCGGCTATCCTCGACAGATTGTAAAATTTTTCGTCGAGTTTATGCATCTCGTCGACCTTTCTCAACTTTGGTCAGTGATCCACATGTTATTAAAAAGTTTGTTGGAAAAATGGATTTCCTACCTGGTTTTACTACCTTAATGTCTGAAATTTGCTCTAGATACCGGCTACATTTTGGCGTGGGAGTTAAACTATCATCTGTTTTGAAGAACGACCGCCCAGAAATTGATGATTCACAGAGGTGGGGTGTTTATTGCATCCCACTATTGGACAATGACTCGCATGAGAGTATTAATTATTACATAGGCTCCACTCGTCGGAAACGGTGTCTCAGGCTGCAAGAACATATAGTTTAAAAGCAAGCCATATCTGTACAGCCCTTACCAAGTGCATTGATTCAGAAGATTTAATCCCTGATTAGAAGAACGCCAAAATTTTGATAACCCCAGCCTCTACACACAAGCTACTGGTGACAGAGTTTGTTCATTTCCGCGTTCAAAGGAAGTTGCTGTAACGATAATTGCCCTTGGGATCTACCTGATATTTGGAGACGTCTTTTGTCTACAGGTGTTGGACAATCCACAGAACTATATTCCTTTTTTAGACTTTAATACTTAATATTGCAGTTTATAATCATGTTTTTGATTTGTGATGTGGTGTCGCTCTGATCGTGGTTTTACCGCCGGAACAGATGGCGCGTATATTGCAAGATTCTGTTACGTCGATTGCAGTTATGGCGCACTACAGATATTTATACTGAACGGTTTGGTAGATCCGATCACACCTGATAAGGCGACTGTTGCTCTGAAAGTGCTAGTGTGTTTTAGAGTATTTTAATTGTATATATATTTCATATTTTAATATCATTAGAATCGTGTGAAGACTGTATTAATCCTAATGGTTCATGTGCACGAATGTTTTTTTTTTTGCATTTAGATTTTTTAGTTGTTGTTTTGTTCTTTGATTGAGGGTTTAATGGCCATCGTGAGCAACTCAATGGGCTATAAAGCAGTCGATCGTCCCTAATTTAGGGCTATTGGTTCCAGGGAAGGGATAATGGCAGTGCAGTGAGACAAACACAACATACATGCATCATCGGGATTCGAACCCTTGGACGAAGGGTCATAACATTTTGTCGTTTCCTACGCGTTCTGATTCACTGCATTTTAGGTCTGACCACTGCCTTGAAAAAGCCTCCCAGTGGAGAGCGAAAGTTTTGGCGACTTTTATCTACACTACTGTTTGTGAAAACTTTAGTATCATGAAGGACTACTGCTGGTATTATCTTACTGACAGGGTACGTACAACAGGTTAGGACACGCAAATGATTGAAATATCAGTGAAAATCCTCATGTCGTTTGCCCTCTGAACAGTCCTGTCTGGGATATAAAGAGCTGGCTCAAACAAAATGTTCTAATCAGTGAAGAGCAGACACTGAGTCGAAAGGATGTTTCTTGTGACTCAGTATGTCCCGTCGTCGAAGAAAGTCGCATTATGAACACTTGACGGACTTTGAGCGAGGAAGAATTGTTGGGATGAGAGAAGTTGGATTTTCCTACGGCCAAATTGCCACTCGTATGGAACGAAACGGCAGTACAGTGATGAGAACCTAGCAAAAACAGTGTTGCTTGGCCAGCACTCAAGCCAGCACTGGCAGCCAGCAGTGATCCAGCGCTATGTTGCCGCTGCCCAACCGTCAATAAAATGTCCTGGAGGCCACGACATGGGTCAGCAAGTTCAAGACAGCAGTTGGTACCCCCATCAGTTATACACCATTGGCAGTAGCTACCAGAAGCAGCCCTTAAGCAGTCCTGCAAGCACATGCCATAAATGACGGCTAGCCTAATGTGGTCCACCGGTGTCCTGGTAGCGGCAGCCGGCAATCAAGTGACGTAACTGATGGCTTGCCGAATCTTACCCACCAATTTTCCAGTAGTAGTAAAACAATTACATCCACAGTTCACCCAAAGTTACAACTTGTTTCTTTCCCAACGAAACTTTTTTGCACAACGTCACGGACCTGGGAAAATTTCCTCAAAAAGTCCGGTAAAACGCCCGGTAGATCCGGCTGGCATCGAACCAACGACATCCTGTTTGCGAAGCGAACGCTTTACCTACAACACTGGTTTGCCACATACCAGTAGTCCCTTGAAGGCAAGTCTCTTTCGTGCACAGGGGCGGATTTATGGGGTCGCGCAAGTCGCAACCGCGAAGGGCGCCGCGTTCCGGAGGGCCCCCGATTCCTTGTGAAAAGATAAGTAAAACAAGGAGGAAACAAAGAAAAGGAGAAAAAAAAGGAGTGAAAAAGTTGTGTTAATGAATATAACACTTTGCGGAATCATAGACAAACAGTCGTGGTTCTAACTTTATATAGTGCTTGTCGTCTGTTCACTACTTAAGAAATGTAAAGTTGTCTATCCTGTTTGACAAGCGAAAAAACTTTTGCTAACTGTAATTTCATTTGTGCGTGTTGGCGACACTGCCACTGGTAGCGTCGCAACATAACTTAAAATATCATCTATAATCGGTACTTCTGTGTTGCCATTCGACCTCCTCGTTGTGGTATTATACAGTGTTACTTAATATTGTGATTACTAACACCTAACCTGGCCCTTAAAATAGGCATCGTTACAGCTGTTGTTTCTGTTTCGTTTACATATAGTTTATGTGACTAATTCTCCTGAAAATGAAGCCTGTAAAACGAAGTTAAGAGTCAGGTTATGAAAAGTGAAAGAAGAAAAAAGAGAAAGACGAATGTTTTCAAAAGCAAAAGAATATTTTATTGGTATTCCTGTAGAAGCCTGTACAGAGTCATACCGCTGATGCGCGAATTGAGCAAAAGCCTCCGGATTTATGAGCTTCGAAAGAAAATGTTCAACTGGAACCTGTACAGCACCCACACCAGTCAAGCTTAAACAACGACGGGAAGTCTAGTTTAATAAATTTAAATCCACAATCCACGGCGCCATGTGTGTTTATCTGTCAGCATCTCACTTCACAAATCCGTAGTGATATGCTTAGCAACTGAGACGTCTCCTTCTTGTTGGTTTAACGGCACAAGCTATTTAATTACAGCTAATAAACCCAAAGGGCAAGAGAAATGGTGAAAATCTTCCAAATACGTGGAGGCAGTGTAAATAGACGTCATAGCTCTTTCCACTTTTTCTTTAATTAACACACAGCAACTGAAAAATTGGATTTCGACACCGCTGGGATGGTACCCCAGATCTCTCGATAACTGGCCGAGTGCGTTCGCTTTAAACTACGGTGCCAACAATCCACGTTGTGTTTGTGTTATGGATGTTCCGGATGTTGTGTGTACCTTATAGCACTGACACTCTCCCTTCACTGGAACTTGTGGCCCTAA
This sequence comes from Macrothele yani, assembly GCA_039090855.1. NCBI lineage: Eukaryota > Metazoa > Arthropoda > Arachnida > Araneae > Macrothelidae > Macrothele > Macrothele yani. The sequence goes on from CM076993.1 coordinate 118,669,793, forward strand.
ATTAGGGACGGGCGACTGCTTATAGCCCATTGAGTTGCTCACGGTGGTCGTTAAACCCTCAATCAATTTTTTTTTTTTCATATTATTGGGTTGTCGGAAAAGTCATGACGTATTTTGGCACCCGATGGCGGTTGGGCGGTTTTGGAAACACTAGAGGCATGCGCAGCTCTGTTATCGCTATGGCATTCGACAGGTGCCAGTTATAGCTGCAGTCTAAAAGGAATAGTGAGTGATTTGGTTGATTTGCGGAAATTTGACATCAAGTTGAAGATGGAAGACCAAACTGTGCATTTTCGCCATATTTCTCTGTTTTACTTCAGTAAAGAAAAGAACGCGCGTCAAGCTTGTGAAAAGTTGCGTAAAGTGTACGGTGATAATGCTCTACAAGAACGTCAGTTCCAGCGGTGCTTCGCAAAATTCCGTGCTGGTGATTTTGACTTCAACGATGCTCCTCGGTCGGGGAGCCCCACCAAGGTTGATGACTACCAAATCAAGGCATTGATGGAGTCAAACCCACATTATACGACACGAGAGATTGCAGACACATTGCGCATCCATCATTCAAGCGTTCACGACTACCTGAAGAAGCTGGGATGCGTAAGTTTTACATGAGCTCAAATAAGCTCAATTGACGGCGTGTATAAACATCTGCGTTATGCTCATTAAACGTGAGGCAAACGATCCTTTTTTGAAGCGACTGATAACTGGTGACGAAAAGTGGATTGTGTACAACAATGTGCTGCGCAAACGGTCTTGGTCCCGACGTGCTGCTTCGGCTCAAACGACATCCAAAGCAGACATTTATCAGCGGAAGGTTCTGGTCTCAGTGTGGTGGGATTTTAAAGGTGTCGTGTTTTTCGAGCTCCTACCACGGAACCAAACAATCAATTCGAATGTGTTCTGTCGGCAATTGGACAATTTGAACGAATCTATCAACCAGAAACGTCCAGAGCTCATTCATCGTAAAGGTGCTGTGTTTCATCACGACAACGCGAGACCACACACAAGTTTGATCACCCGCCAAAAATTATCAGGAGCTTGGGTGGGATGTGTTGCCACACCCAGCATGCTCGCCTGACTTTGCGCCGTCAGACTTCCACTTGTTTCGCCCTCTTCAACAGTCCTTGCGTGGTATAACGTTCAATTCAGATGAGGCTGTAAATCAGCACCTTGTAGAGTTTTTCGCCACGAAAGGCAGGTCCCTTCTACGAAAGAGGCATTCTGCAGCTCACTGAAAGATGGCAAAAGGTTATCGAACAAACCAGGCATTATATCATTGATTGATCTTTGTTCTTTCTATCAATAAATGACCTTTGCAAAACATGGCTAAAATATGTCATGACTTTTCAGACAACCCAATAGTTTGAGTTTAGACTCTCCTTCTTTGAACATCTTTTCCCACATAACGTAAATTTGATAATTAAAAGTAACCAAATAATTTACTGTTACTCAGAATTTTTATCCACATTATGATTACTTGTATATTTCTAAATGATATTCATGAGTAAATGTTTCAGAATTCAGCGTTTTTGTATTCGTAACTTTACTAATTTACTCATTAGCTCATCTAGACAAAGTAAATTTTGTATTTGTTTCAAACGCAGTCAATTTGGAGAACTGGAATTATTTTAAGCATTATAATTCGCGCATTTATTTAACTTCTTTAGCAAAAGAATTTAGGTAAATATTTTGGAAAGCAAAATTTTAAATACCCTAGTATTAAAAGGAATAGTTAATACCACATTATCTACTGTTTCTTTGCTTTTCTTTTTATTTCTACGCTGAAATATGTTGAACATTTTCTGCAGACCTAACTATAGTTCCGGAAAGGTTGCAACGATGTCAGCCAATTATGGAGAACTTATCTTTTGTCAAGTTTAAAAATAAAGAAATATGTTACCCTAACTTCAAAAAGTATGTTAACTTCATTAGCATCTTACTTCCTTTTTCAAAGTAGCTTTAAGTTAATATTTTGTTTTCATTGCTAGTTTTTTTTTTATTTACACGCAACGCATATTCTAGCCTTCTTATCTCGCACACATTTATTGATCTACTGTAAAACGATCCATTCCGCCGAAGTGAAATGAAAAAAAAAGAAAAGAAATGCATGCATACTAAACAGCATTCGTTTCATACTTTCAAGTGTATGCAGCACTTAAATCATTTTCTTTTCTGTCCTTCGAGAAGATTTTTATTCTTGTCACTTTAACTTTTCCGCAAATGTTAAGAAAGGTTTATTCCACGATAAAATCATTTTTTGTTGTTGTTACTTCTATTCTGGTTTACATCTTAAAAGAACATAAAAATGTAAACACCCAAGCCAGCAAGATTCAATCATTTCCTTTGATGATGTATCAATATCTATACTTGATTATACTTACTTGGGTGTAGTTATTCAGAATACCTTGGAATGGGACTTACACACACAGATAAAATAGCTCGTGAGGTATCGAGAAATATAGGAATTATTGCCAGTGTGTTTAATAGTCTTATACGAAAACCATTAAATTACTATACTGTTCTTTAGCACACTCTCGTTTAATTTACTGTCTCTCTTGTTGGGGATCGACAACTCTGCGTAACCTTAAGAAACTTCAGGTGCTTCAGAATAAAATAATTACTTTTTTAGAACTGAAATTAAATCCACGTTTAATTGGTAATACAGATTCACAAAATTATGGTAGAATTAGTCTCGATCATAATAAACATAATATTTTGAACATTAACCAGTTGTATTTACGCTCTCTAGGTACTATTAATAATATGTTAAAAGGAATTAAATTGGGTTTTAATGATGACATCATTGACATTCATCAAGAAATTCATGAATATGATACGAGATATAGACATATGTTACAACCATGCTTTCCGAAAAATCAAATAGAACTCAGTATTGGATATCAAGGGCCATCATTTTGGAATGACTTGCCCAAGGAAATTCATAATATTAGTAAAAACAGTTTATTTAAGAAAAGAATCACTATTCACTTACTGACTTACGTTGTAATAAAATAAAAAAGGGGGTTAGTCAGAACAGTGAGGCGGGAATGGAAGTAAGAGGGGATGGGGAGAAATTACTCACATGGCAGAATAGATGAAATATGGCCATTGCGACTGCGAATGTGATGGTTTTATCGAATTAAAAGTTGATAAAGATGTCTACATTATTTGGAAATATGAAATGTAAATGTATGATTTTAATTGAAAATATAATTTCACACCACTACTTGTTCCCTACAAATATTGCTCTCAACACATTGAGGCACCGTTACCATGCATTTACTACTGACTACTAATATATTTAATGTAATGTTCACTTGATGTTAGGTATTTTATATTTTGACTTGTGCTTTCTTTCGAAGGGAGATCGGGACTTGTCAGGTTATTATATATCAAATACGTGGAGATAATGTAAATGGACGATGTCATCGCTCTTTCCACGTTATTTTTTAAACAACGCATAGCGACTGAAAAATTGTATTCCGGCACCGCTGGGATTGAACCCCAGAACTCTCGATAACTAGTCGAGTGCGTTCGAATTTACGCTACGGCGCCAACAATTCTCGGCGCCATGCGTGGTTTATCAGTCAGCATCTGCCTACACGAATACGTATTGATGGTCTCAGCAACTGAGATGGCGTCATCTGGTGGCATTTAACGCAACAGCTATTTAATTGTAGCTGATAAATTCAAAGGGCGATAGAAATGGTTAATATGAAGAGCTGATAATTCAAAGGGCGATAGAAATGGTTAATATAATAAGAGTTCTGGGGTTCGATCCCAGCGGTGCCGGAATACAATTTTTCAGTCGCTACGCGTTGTTTAAAAAATAACGTGGAAAGAGCGATGACATCGTCCATTTACTTGTCAGGTTATTATGGCCTTTTTTCTGATCTCCCTAGCTGTTATATATCTATTAATTTGTTATTTCTAATGAGTATTTTGTATGTGTTTGATAACAGCTAAACTAATTAATTAATAAATTGAATTGAAAAAGAATAGATTATACAGTCAACTCTAGATATAGTGAACTCTGTTATAGTGGACATTCGGCTATAGTGAACCTAAATCATTGGTCCCGAACTGCAACATCGGAAATGTACATGGAATTTTCGTTTATAGTGAACCTAAAAAATAAAACTTCAAAGAAAATAATGTACTTGTAACATTAAATTGTAACTTATTTCAAAACAAACCTTCTTGTCAAATCTTGAAAGCATGTGTTGAGAACAGTATTGTAGGCCTACTACTCCTTAAGTGCATTGAAGGACAATGGTAGGATTAAAAACTCTCTGCAACATCAAGCTGGTTTTCCTGCCTGCCAATACCACGTTATCCTCCAACCCATGGGTCAAGGTGTGATTCGCAGCTTTAAAACCGATTACAGAAGGGAAGTAACGCTTCATTTAATCCAAGACTTTGAATCAAAGCAGAACACATCAATAAATGACTAGAAAGTCCTAAGTGCATAAATGCACCTAGTGAATAATACGTGGCTAACGAAAATGAATCATAACTACTACTTACAGCAGCAAAATACTGTTCTTCACGTGTTTATACTAGCAATTTTAAGCAGAAGTCAACAGGTTCCTGATAATATTAACATAAAGTTAACTACTAGTAGCAGAATCATAGGACTTACCCCAACTTTTAAAAGTAGGCCTACATCCATTGTCGTCCTGCTTCATTCATTGTCGTCCGGATTTTTCATTCAGGCATGTCATATTACATCTGAGTTGATTGCGAGAGACTAGGCATTTGTGAACTCTTCCACTGATGAAGGCAAAATATTTGTCGAAACATGTATGGATGCTGGTGGCATGGGTAGAATGTAGATAGGTTTTGTCATTTTCAACTTTTAACTTTGTTGGTTTTATTTCTCAATAGATTTTAATGTTCGCATTTCATTCGAATTTCACCATTTTATACTTTGTTTCATACCGTTGAATTCCCGTTTTACTCAATTGGTCGTTTTTACCGTTCGTTGTGATATATGCCTTATCGACCGCTGATATTCTGTCACTAGCAGAAGAAGCCGGACGACAATGGATGTAGCCCTACTTTTCAAAGTTGGGGTAAGTCCTTTTGATTCTGCTACTATGTTACTTTGCTTTATGTTAATATTACCATGAACCTGTTGACTTCTGCTTAAAATTGCTAGTATAAACAGGTGAAGAACAGTATTTTGCTACTGTAAGTAGTAGTTATGATTCAACATCAATAAATGTTCCGAAACAAAGCTCGGAGGAGTGTGCCAACTGTCACTATACAGAACTGCTTCAGTATGTCTCGTTTGACTACTGGACGTGTGGCATTCGAAGAGGATGATAATGTGCCTCTCAACGTCCTGTTTCGGCATATCGGTGCGAATTCCACTGAAGATGAAGATTTTATCGATGCTGACTTTGAAGTTATAACGAATGAAATCCCGTCGGATGAAGCTGTTGTCGAGTCAGTGAAAGGCGGTTCCAGCACGGAAGAAAACGAGGCTAAAGATGACGAGAACGATAATGAAGAACGTGTTCCAACAGTGTACGAGTCGTTGGAGAGTGTTAGGACTGTACTAAAGTTCTCAGAATGTATGGAAAATGTAGAATCGAGTGCAGCAAAAGCACAGACTCTAGAAAATGGCATGGAGAAAAAAATGTATTAAAACTGTTTGCAACAAGCAGCGACACATAACAGACTATTTTCATCATGAAAGAAAACCTCCAGATTCGCTAAACATGAATGCCGGTTGCTTCGACTAGCGAATCCTGTGATGGTTATATTCAAATTGATCGGAAACTTGAAACTTGGTTGTTCTGGGTGGTGTAGTGGTTAGCATACCCGGGCGCTTTCTGGGAGACGCGGGTTCGAGTCCCGCTCCAGGACGATGAAAATTTTCAAGTTTCCGGATATTATCTGACTTACCATCCTTGTCACATTTACGCCAAAAATCGGATTGTCATCTTCAAAAGACTATTTTCATGTTAATTAAGGTAACGCAAAACTGCTTTTGTTTATTTAATTCAATGAATATACACTACGTACATAAAAAATATTATGTTTTAGATACATATGTACATATTTTATTTTCTTGCTCACCCTCGCACTCAATTCAGGTTAAGGGAAAGACACTTCTGTTTTAGTGAACCTCGGATATAATGAACGAAATAAGCTAGTTCCACCATTATATATATAATGAACGAAATAAGCGAGTTTCACCAGAGGTTCACTATACCCGGAGTTGACTGTACTTCCAATATGTTGTATCTTTCCAAGAACTCTGTGTTCATGTCAAAATCTGACTCAGACAAATGTGGGAAACTTAAAGAATGAAAGCTAATGTTTTTCGTAAAAAAACTTTCCTTACTGAATAAATATTAATCACAGTATAGTAAAAAGTGCATCGTAGACCGTAAATATAGAAACACTCCTGAAACTGGGAACATTTTCTTGAAGCACGTAGACGACTCCTGGAAACTGAAAAACAATCCTGCTAGTACAGTCTTGTAATTTAACGTAGGCCCAACACTACCCACCGTCATCTATTCTAAAATGACGGTGGCTTAGTGTTGGGCCTACGTAACAATGCAAGGCTGTATTACCTGGGCATTAAAACAAAGCATTTGCCGTACGCAGGTCGTTCAAAAAGTAACGAGACCGACGTCATACGTAGTGCCAAAACATACCCACGCAGAAAAATGCCGGTCCCGGACGATTCGTCCAACGACGATTGGTCCAATGTCCGATTCGTCCAATGGTACGATTGGTCCAATGCCGATTCGTCCAATGGTACGATTGGTCCAACGCCGATTCGTCCAATGGTATCATCTTACCAACGGTAAACTTTTTTATGTTCCAGAAAGGAATAATAATTTAAATTATTTTCCTCTTTATATCCTTTAGAAAGATAATTTCCGTATATTTGGTAATTGTAAACATTTTACATAAACCTGGTAAAAGGCACTCAATGGAGCATTTCTCAGCTGTTTGCAAAGCACCTAGGCCGCGGGCATTTTTTAAAGATTTTAATTTACAACCTAGACATTTAGTATTTGTAAATATGTTATAAAACCTAATAAAAGGCGCTCATCCTATCATTTCTCAGGTCTTTACGAAGCACCTAGGCCCCGGGCCTTTTTAGAAGATTTTAAGTTACACCTAGATATTTGGTATTTGTAAACATTTCATAAACCCTAATAAAAGGCACTCATCGTATCATTTCTCAGGTCTTTACAAGGCACCTAGGCCGCGGACCTTTTTAAAAGATTTTAAGTCACAACCTAGATATTTGGTATTTGTAAACATTTTATAAAACCTTATAAAAGGCACTCAACGAATCATTTCTCAGCTATCTACCAGGCACCTAGGCCGCGGGTCTTTTTAAAAGATTTTAAGTTACAACCTAGACATTTGGTATTTGTAAACATTTTATAAAACTTTATAAAAGGCATTCATCGTATCATTTCTGAGGTCTTTGCAAGGCACTTAGGCCGCACGCCTATGAATTAATATTTCGTGCTTAAGTGAAATCGCAATATTATTAACTTCATTTAATATGTAAACGTTATGAATATAACATCGCTGGAATAAAAACTGTTGAAAAGGCCTCTGTCCAAACCTCGACCAGTTGTTTCCATTGGGCAGTTGGCGGAAAACCCCACTGCATTCTACAAACAGAAACGGAACACTAGTACTTTATATTATTTCATGCAAAAGAGAAACATTGAAGTTGATAGAACGGCTCGTACATCAGTAACTTCATACGGCAGCAAGGACAGTATAACAAAAAAACGCGATTCCAAAAAAAAAAAAAAAAAGAAATCTGTAGCCACAATATTACGCATGAAATGTAACATTATTTTACATTCTTTGGACTACCAGTACTTTCGTATAACATCGGAGATAGAATCAGAACAGATGAGACTTTTAGAGCACGAGTAGCACTTCGGACAGGTAGGACGGAATTGGACCAATCGTACCTTTCGACGAATCGGCATTGGACCAATCGTCGTTGGACGAATCGTATCAGACCCGAAAAATGCAGCTGCCTGTGTCGGAACACCTGCAAAGTCAGTCACGTGATGATGCCTCGTTACAGCGCTCCGCTAATTCATTCTTGTAATAGACGGTGAAGAGTTCAGAAGTGTTTCTGTACCCCACTATTTTTTTATTGTGTGTTTAACGGCCACCGTGAGCACCTCAGTAGGTGTGTCTCTAATTTAGAGCCACTGACTCCAACAGAGGGAGAGACCCAGTGCCGTAAGACAAACACAACCTCCATGCCCCACCGGGATTCGAACCCATCTAGTACGAATAATCAGAAGCCATCGCTTAGACCATTGCGCCGACACCCTAGTGTGGTTTGAAACTGGAGAAAAGAGCAGCTATAAACTTTTCCGTGCGTTTTAATAAAACCGTCACAGAAATGCACGAAATAATTAAAACAGCCAATAAGGAATGTTCTGTCAAGTATTAGGTGTACAAAAAAGTTTTAAAGCGTTTTAAGACAACGCAACCTGTAATTTGAGAGAAAACAATACCTTTACGAATCAAAATATCCGCAGTCATTATCTATCACCATCCACCATAGGTCAGGCAACGGCTTGATTGGAGCCATCAGGAATACTTAGTCATGTGACGCGATGAAGTCGTCAACCCATTTTTGAACTTCGTCACATGTCCGGAACCTTACAGCAAACAAACCATGTTGCATCGATCGGAACAAATTATAGTCTGAAGGGGGACTATGTCGGAACTATAAGCCGGGTGGCTCCAAAACTTCCCAGCCAAGCATCAATAACGTTTCCTTGACCGATTTCGCGACATGCGGCCTAGCGTTCTAACGCAGTAATTTCACGGGAACAAATCCTTTGCGTGTGAATGAACGTTTCAGACAGATTTCCCGGTTTAATCGCAGCAATTGTTGCTTGTAGTGATCAACAGTAACAATATGACCCCGTTCCAATATATCCCACCAGATGCACAGCAGACCTTTCCTGGAGTGAATATTGCGTTTCGGTTTCGAAGTCGTTGCTTCATCGGGGTCTACCCAGTGTTTTTTTGTTTTGGGGATTGTCGTATACCATATCCACGTTTCATCACCCGTAACGATTTTCCATAGGAAATACTTTCTGCGTTGTTTATTCAACAGCACTTGATGACACGCTCATCCTTGTTCGACTGGCTCATCTCATGTGGCACCCATTTTCCTTCCTTCTGAATCTTTCCCATTGCGCGTTAACGATTCGAAATGGTTTGTTGAGTTACCCCCAGTTGTTCAGCTAGTTCCTTTTGCGTTTGAGAAGAATCGTCATTCAGCAAAGCTTGCATTTTCTCATGCGCAACTTTCTGCGGTACGCCACTACGTTCTCGATTTCTAACATCAGTATCATCTGCTTTAAACAGTCTAAACCAAAACTCACACGTGCTTTTCGATACAATATTTTCCCCAAAAACAGAACAGATCGAAGCACATGCTTTTGCACGACTTTCTCCTTGATAAAATTCGTAACGAATGCAGGGTCAAATAAATGCAGTATCGCATGCCATCTTTCCCTACCGATGTGCAAGTGCGTTTGACTATTGGGCAAACTTCTGTGTCACATTTTATACTCGGGACCACTTACTGTCGTATGTCAACAACGCGGAGAAATGTCGGATATGTAAATTATCGGTATACGTCAAACAAAAGACGCTTCAAAACTTATTTGTACACCTTATATATATATATATATATATATATATATATATATATATATATACACTATCTACCAACAAGTAATTGGACACCCCTGCAATCGACGATATCTGCGGTCCTGATACACGTCACTGCCGCCGTCGTTAAATATCGTGTGGGAAACAAGAACGCAATCAATCGCATGCAAGATGCCACGCAGTTCGAAGCTCTCTAATTTCGAGAAAGGTGAAATCACAGAATTGGCCGATCCATACGTGACATATCCAGCGAGTTGAAGTACCCAAAATCGACAGTGGCCTACGTGATTGGAAAGTGGAAGATGAGAGGTGACTGTCGGAATGTGCCCCGACCCGGCAGACCCACAAAACTGGGAGTTAGAGACCGACTGGTGCTGGCCAGAGAAATTCGGAAGAACCGCACCAAATCGATGGGCCACATCCGCGAGGAGTTTCAACAGGCATCCGGGAGTGTTCTTTCCATGAATACCATCCGTAAGGAAGCCCATCTGCTCGGTTATCATGGACGAGCTGATGCCCACCAGCCTTTGATCACCAAGTCCAATAGCGCTGCTCGGCTAACGTGGTGCAAAGAACGTCGACAGTGTACCGTTGAACATAGGAAACAGGTTCTCTGGAGTGACAAATCAAGTTTCACCCTCTACCGTTCGGATGGCCGGGTCTGGCGTCTGCCTGGAGAACGCCTCCTGCTCGAATCTATTGCGCCAACTGTGAAGTTCGGCGGCGGTGGAATTATGCTATGGCGGTGTTTCTCCTGGTATGGCACGGTACCCTTGGTCACAATTCCTGGTAGACTCAACGCCGAGACCTACTGCACCATTTTGGATGACCATGCGCTTTCCTACGTTGTGGCAGTTTTACGGGGTGGACCCATGTTACTTTCAGGATGACAATGCCACCTGTCATGTTGCGAGGTCCACCATGGCTTGGTATGGTGACAATGGGGTTAATTGAATGGACTGGCTTGCGCAGAGTCCGGCCCCACCATCCGAAATCGGCGAAGGAACTGACCTGTCTTCTCCAAGCCGAGTGGAAGAAACTACCGCTAGCCGTCGTACAACGCCTGGTTGAGAGTATGGCCCAGAGGGTTGCAGGTGTAATCCGCCGATCATGGAGGCTCCACCAACTGTTGAAAGTGAATAAACTTCGTTTTCCTTTGGTATCACAGGTGTCCAATTACTTGTTGGTAGATAGTGAATATCATCATCATTGTCAACCGTTAGCAACCCACTGCTGGACGTAGGTCTCTCCAAGTTTCCTCCACAACGATCTGTGTTCTGCCAGTCTCCTCCATATCATTCCCGCATACTTTCGAATTTCATCCACCCATCTCCCATGTGGTCTTCTTCTGGATCTTTTCCTATCCTTTGGAATCTAGTCTAAAATTTCAGCTGTCCATCGAGTGTCTGTCCTTCTGGCAATATGTCAAGTCCGTTGCCATTTCAGGGATTTTAACGCTGGTCATGATGTCTTTCACTCGTCCATTTCCTGATCCACAAGTTCCTCTTCTTATCTCTCCTTGTTACACCAAGCATGCATCTCTCCATGCTGCTTTTAGTTGTCTGCAGTCTTTGTATGTCTCTTTTAGTTAAGGTCCACGTCTCTGCAACATATGTAAGCACTGGAAGGATGCATTGATCAAAGACTTTCCTTTTAAGACATAATGGCAAACTGCTCTTGAAAATTTTACTGTTTCTTCCAAACGCTCTTCAGGCAAGTTTTATACACCGAATAATTTCTTCATCAATGTGACCTTCACTTGATATCTGCTGTCCAAAATATAGGTAGGTATTCGTTATCTCCAGCTTTTTCCCATCAATCGATAAATCTTCATTTCTGGTAAAAGCATTGTACACCACTTTTGTCTTCTGAAAGTTCATTTTAATCCCACTTCTTTACTCTTGTCAGCACGTTCCTGGATCATACTCTGTAGCTCTGATGGGGTAGTTGCAAAATTATTGCGTCATCAGCAAAACTAAGGTGATTTAGATAATCTCCATTAATCTTTATCCCTTTTTTTCCAAATTCAGTGATTGAAAGACATTTTCCAATGTGGCATTAAAGAAGTTGGGAGATATAGTGTCTCCTTGTCTCACTACCTTTCCAATTTTTATGTGTGTTGTATTTTCAAACAGCCGAATCTTCGCACTTGCATTTTCGTAGATGTTATGAATAAAATTAATGTATGTATCTTCAATACCGCAGGATTTCAGAGCCATTGTAACTGCTGATGGTTTCATCAAATCAAAGGCCTTTTCATAGTCAATAAGAGCCATGCATAATGGAAGTTCAAATTCCCTCGCTCTTTCAATTAGTTCTCTCAGTACGTGGATATGATCTATAGTGCTGTAGGCACTCCTGAATCCACCTTGTTCTCTCGGTTGAGCCATGTCCAGTGTCACCTTCAAGCGGTGTGAAAGAACTTTAGTGAAGGTTTTATAAACCACTGATAGGAGGCTGACAGGTCTGTAGTTCTTGAGATCCTCAATGTCACCTTTTTTATGTAGCAAGATCATTGTAGCATTCTTCCAATCGTCAGGAATCTTCCCTTCATTAAGGCATTCAGTGAAAACTTAGGCGAGTACTGTTTCAATTTCTCCACTTGCTTCTTGTATGATGTCAACTGTAATTCCATCTTCTCCTGGAGCTTTTCCCCGCTTCGTGTTCTTGATTGCATGTGCAGTTCTGCTGGGAGGACTAGAAGAATTCTGGTACGTTTTGTAATGTCTGGAGTACATGTATCATCCCTTTCATATAGTTTTGAGTAGAAATCTTTCACTCCTGTCAACCTTTCACTTTTATTTCTTGTTACAGAACCATCTCCTTTTCTCAGTGCCATAAGCTGTTTTCTTGCCTTACTCAGATGTCCCTTTTGCTCTCTTTAGGCTTTGGTTGTTTTCAATTGCTTTCTTCACAAGTTCACAGTTGAATTTCCTTACGTCTTCAGTAATACTTTTTCGTACCGTCTTGTATAGCTCTATATATTCCACTTTGGAAGTCACATCTCCTTTAGTTGTCCTCATCTCTCTTCTTTTTTGCATCAACATTTTCGTTTTTCCTGATAATTTGTTCGTATGCAACTTGGTCTTAGTACCAGCCATTTTGTTGCTGTTTCCATAAGAGCCTTGGTTAGTTTTTATGTTAACTTCAGACATGTCCACTTCTTCCGACGTTAGACATTCTAGAGCATAGAATCTGTTCCTCAGTTCCAATTTGAAGGTATTATGATGTTTTTTATGGTTAGTCGTGTCAATACACTGTTTTTTTATGAGCTTGCCACGCTCGAGTTTAGCATTGAGGTGCATCTTACCATTCTATGGCCACTACCTGTGTTGGACTTGTTTAGCACACTGCAGTCTTCCATGACAAATTTCTTGTTAAACATAATAAAATCAATTTCACTTGTCAATCCATTGGGATGCCTCCATGTCCATTTCCTTTGCGGCTTTTTCTTGGAAAAGGAGTTCATGATGAAAAACCCTTCTGCCTCTGCAAACTCAACGAGAGTATTTCTACGCTGGTTTCTGCTGCCGTGACCGAATTTACCTACTGAAGTTTCATTCTGTTGTCGTTGCCCTATTTTCGCATTGAACTCTCCCATAATTATCTTTAAGTGCTGCTTACCTTTATTATTTAGATGACGAATTTCCTCATAATATTCTTCAATTTCTTCTTCATGATGACTTCTAGTGGTTGCATAAGCTTGAATAATCTGAGCCTTGTATCTTCTCGAGAGTTGGATAACGAGTCGTGCAGCTCTGTCAGAGGAACTTTCAACTTCTACAACTTTATCCTTCAGTTTCTTGTTTATTATAAATCCAATACCACTAGTTCTGCCAGTATCAGTCCCACGATAGTAGAAGAGATGTCCACTTTTCAGTTCAATGAGATCTTCTCCTTTTCTCACTTAGCCCTACGATGTCCCACTTGATCCTTTGTAGTTCTTCTTCCAATTTAAGGAGCGTTGAATCAGAAGATAGGGAGCGTTCGTTATACGTATATACGTAGCCAAGGCCAGCATCAGATGGCCGCTCAGTCCGGTCCTCCTGTGATTCTTAGCACTCTCTGCCTAGAAGTCGCACTGGCCACTGCCTTGGCCAGGTACATTCCAGCTGCCGGAGACTGAGGGCCAAGATTTAAGTTGTGGAATCATTTTGGAGGGGTTTGGCTATAACTCACCACGCTGGCCAAGCGGGTTGGTGAGTGTGGGATAGCATTTCCTCTAATCCCGATGGTATAGTTATACCGCTATTTGGCGGTCGCAGAGCCCCTTTAGTGGGAACAGGATGCGCCACGAGAACGCGGGGTTGACATTTTTCAAGAACAGGCTGTAGTACATTGCGCATTACCTAAGCATCACCTAACCTTACATCCCATATATATATCATCATCATCATCATCATCATTGTCAACCATTATCAATCCACTGCTGAACGAAGGTCTCCCCAAGTTTCCTCCACAACGGTCTGTCTTGTGCCAGTCTCCTCCATGTCACCCCTGCATACTTTCGAATTTCATCCACCCATCTCCCATGTGGTCTTCTTCTGGGTCTTTTCCTGTCCCTTGGAATACAATCTAAAATTTCGGCTGTCCATCGATGATCTGTCCTTCTGGCAGTATATCCAGCCCATTGCCATTTCAGGGATTTAACTCTGATCATGATGTCTTCCACTCTCGTCATTTTTCGGATCCACGAGTTCCTCTTCTTATCTCTCCTGGTTATACCAAGCATGCACCTCTCCATGCTGCTTTGAGTTGTCTGCAGCCTTTGTATGTCTCTTTTAGTTAAGGTCCACGTCTCTGCACCATACGTAAGCACTGGAAGGATGCATTGATCAAACACTTTTCTTTTAAGACATAATGGCATATTGCTCTTGAAAATTATGCTGTTTCTTCCAAAAGCTCTCCAGGCAAGTTTTGTACGCCGATTAATTTCTTCATCAATGTGACCCTCACTTGATATCTGCTGTCCAAGATAAACGTACGTGTCTGTTATCTCCAGCTTTTCTCCATCAATCGATAAATCTTCATTTCTTGTAAAAGCATTGAACATCACTTTTGTCTTCTGAAAGTTCATTTTTAATCCCACTTCTTTACTCTTGTCAGCAAGTTCCTGGATCATACTCTGCAGGTCTGATGGGGTAGTTGCAAAAATGACTACGTCATCAGCAAAACGAAGGTGGGTTAGATAATCTCCATTAATCTTTATCCCCTTGTTTCCCCAGCTCAGCGACTGAAAAACACCCTCCAATGTGGCATTAAAGAGCTTCGGAGATATGGTGTCACCTTGTCTCACACCCTTTCCAATTTTTACGTGTGTTGTATTTTCAAACAGCCTAATCTTTGCACTTGCATTTTCATAGATGTTATTAATAATATTAATGCATGCATCTTCAATACCGCAGGTTTTCAGAGCAATTGTAACTGCTGATGGTTTCACCGAATCAAAGGCTTTTTCATAATCGATAAAAGCCATGCACAATGGAAGCTCATATTCCCTCGCTCTTTCAATTAGTTCTCTCAGCACGTGGATATGATCTATTGTGCTGTAGCCACTCCTGAATCCAGCTTGTTCTCTCGGTTGAGCCATGTCCAGTGTTACCTTCAAGCGGTGTGAAAGAACTTTAGTGAAGATTTTATAAACTACTGATAGGAGGCTGATAGGTCTGTAGTTTCAGAGATCCTCAATGTCACCTTTCTTATGTAGCAGGATCATTGTAGCGGTGTTCCAATCCTCAGGAATCTTTCCTTCGTTAAGGCATCGAGTGAACATTTGGGCGAGTACTGTTTCGATTTCTCCACTTGCTTCTTGTATGATGTCTACAGTAATTCCGTCTTCTCCTGGAGCTTTTCCCCGCTTCATGTTCTTAATTGCATGTGCAACTTCTGCTGGAAGGACTGGAGGAACTCTGGTACTGGTATCTTTCATGATGTCTGGAGTGCATGTATCATCCCTTTCATATAATTTGGAGTAGAAATCTTTCACTCTTGTCAAAATTTCGCCTCTATTTCTTGTTACAGAACCATCTTCTTTTCTCAGTGCCATAATCTGTTTTCTTCCCTTACTGAGATGTCCCTTTGCTATCTTTAGGCTTTGGTTGTTTTCAATTGCTTTCCTCACTAGTTCACAGTTGAATATATTTAAGTTGATTCCACAAGTTAAATATATATATATATATATATCATCATCATCATTGTCAACCATTATCAATCCACTGCTGGACGAAGGTCTCCCCAAGTTTCCTCCACAACGGTCTGTCTTGTGCCAGTCTCCTCCATGTCACCCCTGCATACTTTCGAATTTCATCCACCCATCTTCCATGTGGTCTTCTTCTGGGTCTTTTCCTGTCCTTTGGAATACAATCTAAAATTTCGGCTGTCCATCGATGGTCTGTTCTTCTGGCAGTATGTCCAGCCCATTGCCATTTCAGGGATTTAAGTCTGATTATGATGTCTTCCACTCTTGTCATTTTTCGGATCCACGTGTTCCTCTTCTTATCTCTCCTGGTTAAACCAAGCATGCACCTCTCCATGCTGCTTTGAGTTGTCTGCAGCCTTTGTATGTCTCTTTTAGCTAAGGTCCACGTCTCTGCACCATACGTAAGCACTGGAAGGATGCATTGATCAAACACTTTTCTTTTAAGACATAATAGCATATTGCTCTTGAAAATTATGCTGTTTCTTCCAAAAGCTCTCCAGGCAAGTTTTGTACGCCGATTAATTTCTTCACCAATGTGACCCTCGCTTGATATCTGCTGTCCAAGATAAACGTACGTGTCTGTTATCTCCAGCTTTTCTCCATCAATTGATAAATCTTCATTTCTTGTAAAAGCATTGTACATCACTTTTGTCTTCTGAAAGTTCATTTTTAATCCCACTTCTTTACTCTTGTCAGCAAGTTCCTGGATCATACTCTGCAGGTCTGATGGGGTAGTTGCAAAAATGACTATGTCATCAGCAAAACGAAGGTGGGTTAGATAATCTCCATTAATCTTTATCCCTTTGTTTTCCCAGTTCAGTGACTGAAAAACACCCTCCAATGTGGCATTAAAGAGCTTCGGAGATATGGTGTCACCTTGTCTCACTCCCTTTCCAATTTTTACGTGTGTTGTATTTTCAAACAGCCTAATCTTTGCACTTGCATTTTCATAGATGTTATTAATAATATTAATGCATGCATCTTCAATACCGCAGGTTTTCAGAGCAATTGTAACTGCTGATGGTTTCACCGAATCAAAGGCTTTTTCATAATCGATAAAAGCCATGCACAATGGAAGCTCATATTCCCTCGCTCTTTCAATTAGTTCTCTCAGTACGTGGATATGATCTATTGTGCTGTAGCCACTCCTGAATCCAGCTTGTTCTCTCGGTTGAGCCATGTCCAGTGTCACCTTCAAGCGGTGTGAAAGAACTTTAGTGAAGATTTTATAAACCACTGATAGGAGGCTGATAGGTCTGTAGTTCCTGAGATCTTAAATGTCACCTTTTTTATGTAGCAAGATCATTGTAGCGTTGTTCCAATCCTCTGGAATTTTCCCTTCATTAAGGTATCGAGTGAAAATTTGGGCGAGTACTGTTTCGATTTCTCCACTTGCTTCTTGTATGATGTCTACAGTAATTCCGTCTTCTCCTGGAGCTTTTCCCCGCTTCATGTTCTTAATTGCATGTGCAACTTCTGCTGGAAGGACTGGAGGAACTCTGGTACTGGTATCTTTCATGATGTCTGGAGTGCATGTATCATCCCTTTCATATAATTTGGAGTAGAAATCTTTCACTCTTGTCAAAATTTCGCCTCTATTTCTTGTTATAGAACCATCTTCTTTTCTCGGTGCCATAATCTGTTTTTCCCCTTACTGAGATGTCCCTTTGCTATCTTTAGGCTTTGGTTGTTTTCAATTGCTTTCCTTACTAGTTCACAGTTGAATTTCCTTACGTCTTCAGTGATACTTTTTCGTACTGTCTTGCGAAACAGTACGAAAGGAAATTCAACTGTGTGTTTATATATATATATATATATATATATATATATATATATATATATATATATATATACACACAGTAGCGAACAAAAGTATTTGGCAAAACACTTTTTCGACTATAATGTTTTTTGTGCTGGACCAAATCGGGTCATTTTTTGATATGATATGTGTTGATTCGTGTGTTACAATGCCGCGCAGTTTGTATTTCGCTCAGAGCGAATTTGTCGTTCGAAATGGGCCATATTCAAGAGTCGCCAATTATTACCCATTTGTTTGTTGCATGTATTAATGTTTTCCATGTGATTTTTGTGGGTTTTGTGATGTGTAGTGTGATAAGTCAATCTCAGGTTTTCAGAAATCGGTGAAAAGGCGGAGATCCCTGTTGGAGCTCGCCAGGTGGCCGTGCAAATGATGGAATCCGGAATGCGCGTCACCAACATTGCCAGGGCCCTGAAGATCCGATACCAGTCCATTTCAGCTATCCTGCAACGTTATAAGAAGACTGGGACCGTCGATAACAGTCCGCGATGTGGTAGGCCTCGTTCCACTACGTTGCGCCTGGATAGACGCATCCTCCGTCGATTTCGTGCTGATTCCAACTGACTGCTGTGGACATCGCCACCGAATTACGCGACAGCGACGACCTGAACGTCAGCCGAATGACTACCTCCCGTCGTCTCATTACTGGTGGATTGAATGGAAGACGCCCCGCCAAGAAACCACTCATCGGAGTCAAGAATCGACGAGCCAGAGTCGCGTTCGCGCGCTGTCATCGACACTGGACCGCGGCGGACTGGAGTAAGGTGCTTTTCACCGACGAGATCAAGTTCAACTTGTTCGGAAGTGATGGCATCCGATACGTACGACGTCAGTGTGGCCAGAGATTCAACCCCCGTTCATTCAGCCGACTGTCAAGCACGGAGGAGGATCGCTCATGGTTTACGGCGCCTTCTCTCGCAATGGAATGGGCCCCATCATCAAGATTGACGGAATGATGACCTGCCAGAGCTACACGAACATGCTCCTCAACGATGTCTTGCCATGGGCAAACCAGATCATGCCACCGGGATGGATCGTGCAGCAAGACAACGATTCAAAGCACACCTCCAAAGTAGCGAAGGCAACCTTCCAGCAGCAACAGGTCACACTTCTAGACTGGCCAAGCCAATCTCCAAACCTCAACCCCATCCAGCACATGTGGAAGGAGCTGGAGAGACGATGTGCGAAGAAAACCTGCCGGAATAGGGCCCAGAAGTTCAACCAGCTGTCTGCAGATTGGGCGCGAATTCCGCAGGTCACCGTCGAGAAGCTAGTGGACTCGATGCCGGCCCGTTGTGCAGCTGTTATTAAGTCTCGTGGTTATCCCACTAAGTATTAGTTATTGTTTTGTCGTTTTCCCGTACTTGTTTTCTGTTATCGTTGCATTAAATGAATGTGATACACACCTACTGTGTTGGTCAATTTGTATGATCTTTGCAATTAAGCTCGGTACCTGATCTGTGTTAAGGTTTACGATTCATCTGCATATGGGTCATGTTTACAACTGAATAACACATATATCCCAAAATGACCCGATTTCATTCTATATATATAGAGAGAGAATGAAAATATTACAGAACAAAAATACAAAAATTTCAAAACAAGTGAAAACTGGAACAGGTTGCCGTCATCAGGAGAGTATCAACCTGTGGGAGTGGCCTTTCTAGTACCAACAAAACGACAAGGCAAGCCAAAATTGTCGATTGGTCATGCTCATTAGGCCACAAACCCAAATTCTAATAAGCACAAAAATTCCAAGAATCAAATTTATAAAACTAAAAAAAGAATTGAAAGCTTACCGGCAGAACAAAACCAGCCATGACAAAAAGTCAAACAAGACTGAACAGAGCACCCACAAGAACCCAATTATATACACTGATAAAAAAGGTGGTTACGGTTAATTAACTACCTAGTAAGCCAAAAAATGTGTGAATTGACAGGATGCAAAACTGTATGTAGATAAGGTCTTCAGCTATTAGGGACCCACCAAATAGCACTTTATGTTACCTATATACTTAAAATTGTTGGGTCCTAGGTTAATAAAGCATGTCAATGTGTAATTTGAAACTCTTGGACACCGAATTATAGTTCAAAATTAAATGCTTAAAATGATGTCTTAAGATATTTTTAGGAAAATTGTTAGATTGCAATTTAGAAAGAAGAGTTTTCAGATTTTTTACAAGTAAGAGCTGTGTCAGCAAATTTTTGCTGTTCTATGAAACTGAGAGATGAGTAGATTGCGATGTATAACTATTGAGATGTCAGATGACCAGTGAGTGTAGTGAATGATATCAAACTCAAAAGAGTTTCTTTTATCAAATAAATTCACCACACCTCTTCCTTCCTCGTCCACCTGAACCTCTAAATCGAGGTAACAAACATAAGTAGACGATCTGTTGGTTTTTCTAGGGTAAGGTCGTCAGCATACAAGTCAGCGACGCAACGCAAAGTCCGGAATGTTAATGACAATGATGTCATCAACATATCTTAGAGCAATCCCAGTTAAAGGATGATTGGCAACATATCTATCCTCAAACAAATGTAGATAGAGATTAGCCAAACTGCTAGAAAAGCGACTGCCCATCGGGACACCATGAGTTTGGAGGTAAAGCCCATCGCCCACGGAAACGAAATTGTTATTAATACAGAAATCCAGTAGAAAATGCCAATACTGTTCTGTAGTCCCGGGCTCGAACTTCGTATGTATGTTTAGGGCTACCTGCCACAGACCCTTCAATGAAATTGAGGTGAAGAGGTTTTTAAAATCATAAGTATCCACAGATGTGACAGTCACCGATATATATATATCCGGTCCTCCGGGGATTCTTGACCGGACTAGGCTGCCATCTGATGCTGACCTTGGCAACGTACAATGGACGCTCCTATCTTCTGATTCAAGGCTTCTTGAATTGGAAGAGGAACTACAAAGGATCGAGTGGGACATCGTGGGGCTAAGTGAGGTAAGGAGAAAAGGAGAAGATCTCATCGAACTGAAAAGTGGACATCTCTTCTACTATCGTGGGACAGATACTGGCAGAACTAGTGGTGTTGGATTTATAATAAACAAGAAACTGAAGGATAAAGTTGTAGAAGTTGAAAGTTCCTCTGACAGAGCTGCACGACTCGTTATCCAACTATCGAGAAGATACCAGGCTCAGATTATTCAAACTTATGCACCCACCACAAGTCATCCTGAAGAAGAAATTGAAGAATTTTATGAGGAAATTTGTCATCTAAATAATAAAGGTAAGCAGCACTTGAAAATAATTATGGGAGATTTCAATGCAAAAATAGGGCAACGGCAACAGAATGAAACTTCAGTAGGTAAATTCGGTCACGGCAACAGAAACCAGCGTGGAAATACTCTCGTTGAGTTTGCAGAGGCAGATGGGTTTTTCATCTTGAATTCTTCTTCAAGAAAAAGCCACACAGGAAATGGACATGGAGACATCCAAATGGGACGACAAGTGAAATTGATTTTATTATGTGTAACAAAAACTTCGTCATAGAAAACTGCAGTGTGCTAAACAAGTTCAACACAGGTAGTGACCATAGATTGGTGAGATGTAAGATGCACCTCAACACTAAACTTGAACGTGGCAAGCTCATAAGACAAACAAATTCTATTGACATAACCAACCTTAAAAACACCATAATACCTTCAACTTGGAACAGAAGAACAGGTTCTCTGCTTTAGAAGGCCTAACATCGGAAGAAGTGGACATCTCTGAAGTTAACAGAAAAGTAACCAAAGCTCTTATGGAAACAGCAGCAAAATTAGCTGGGTCTAAGAACAAGTTGCATGTAAATAAATTATCAGGAAAAACGAAAATGTTGATGCAAAAAAAAGAGTGATGAGGACAACTAAAGAAGATGTGACTTCCAAAGTGGAATATATAGAGCTATGCAAGACAGTACGAAACAGTATCACTGAAGACGTAAGAAAATTCAACTGTGAACTAGTGAGGAAAGCAATTGAAAACAACCAAAGCCTAAAGATAGCAAAGGGACATCTCAGTAAGGGAAGAAAACAGATTATGGCACTGAGAAAAGAAGATGGTTCTGTAACAAGAAATAGAGGCGAAATTTTGACAAGAGTGAAAGATTTCTACTCCAAATTATATGAAAGGGATGATACATGCACTCCAGACATCATGAAAGATACCAGTACCAGAGTTCCTCCAGTCCTTCCAGCAGAAGTTGCACATGCAATCAAGAACATGAAGCGGGGAAAAGCTCCAGGAGAAGATGGAATTACTGTAGACATCATACAAGAAGCAAGTGGAGAAATCGAAACAGTACTCGCCCAAATTTTCACTCGATGCCTTAATGAAGGAAAGATTCCTGAGGATTGGAACACCGCTACAATGATCCTGCTTCATAAGAAAGGTGACATTGAGGATCTCGGAAACTACAGACCTATCAGCCTCCTATCAGTAGTTTATAAAATCTTCACTAAAGTTCTTTCACACCTCTTGAAGGTAACACTGGACATGGCTCAACCGAGAGAACAAGCTGGATTCAGGAGTGGCTACAGCACAATAGATCATATCCATGTGCTGAGAGAACTAATTGAAAGAGCGAGGGAATATGAACTTCCATTGTGCATGGCTTTTATCGATTATGAAAAAGCCTTTGATTCGGTGAAACCATCAGCAGTTACAATGGCTCTGAAACCTGCGGTATTGAAGATGCATACATTAATATTATTAATAACATCTATGAAAATGCAAGTGCAAAGATTAGGCTGTTTGAAAATACAACACACATAAAAATTGGAAAAGGAGTGAGACAAGGTGACACCATATCTCCGAAGCTCTTTAATGCCACATTGGAGGGTGTTTTTTCAGTCACTGAGCTGGGAAAACAAGGGGATAAAGATTAATGGAGATTATCTAACCCACCTTCGTTTTGCTGATGACGTAGTCATTTTTGCAACTAGCCCATCAGAGCTGCAGAGTATGATCCAGGAACTTGCTGACAAGAGTAAAGAAGTGGGATTAAAAATGAACTTTCAGAAGACAAAAGTGATGTTCAATGCTTTTACAAGAAATGAAGATTTATTGATTGATGGAGAAAAAGCTGGAGATAACAGACACGTACGTTTATCTTGGACAGCAGATATCAAGTGAGGGTCACATTGATGAAGAAATTAATCGGCGTACAAAACTTGCCTGGAGAGCTTTTGGAAGAAACAGCATAATTTTCAAGAGCAATATGCCATTATGTCTTAAAAGAAAAAGTGTTTGATCAATGCATCCTTCCAGTGCTTACGTATGGTGCAGAGACGTGGACCTTAACTAAAAGAGACATACAAAGGCTGCAGACAACTCAAAGAGGCATGGAGAGGTGTATACTTGGTATAACCAGGAGAGATAAGAAGAGGAACTCGTGGATCCGGAAAATGACAAGAGTGGAAGACATCATGATCAGAGTTAAATCCCTGAAATGGTAATGGGCTGGACATACTGCCAGAAGGACAGATCATCGATGGACAGCCGAAATTTTAGATTGGATTCTCAAGGGACAGGAAAAGACCCAGAAGAAGACCACATGGGAGATGGGTGGATGAAATTCGAAAGTATGCAGGGGTGACATGGAGGAGACTGGCACAAGACAGACCGTTGTGGAGGAAACTTGGGAGACCTTCGTCCAGCAGTGGATTGATAATGGTTGACAATGATGATGATATATATATATATATATATATATATATATATATATAGTATTATATTCAGCGTACAACCCTGATCTTCTTCCATGCGACTTCTGGTAATTCTCACAGTTAAAATTTGCGAGGTCGACATTTTGTGACTAATTAGGAATGCAATAAAGCTGTGCAAAGTGTTTTGTAATCTCTTTCTCCAATGACGATTTATCACATGGTTTTAGGTGCTGGATTACACACTGGGACAAGTGTATTAGGTGTAGTGGAGATTATTTCGAGAAAAAGTATGTAGATTTTATTATTGTGCGTTTATGTGAAAAGCAGTAAAAATCGAGTGCTATTGCTTTTTTCGGGGAACGTTTGAAATCCTCGAAAATATAAGTTTCTGCGCTTTGTCATTGCCATCTCAGTGGCCGAGTAGTCAGCAGCAAAAGTATCTGGCTTAGTCCTGCAAGTTTGGTCCAAGCTGTAGTCCAGGCAAAGGTGCGGAGAATCCTCTTCTGAAGGCGCTGGCTCTGTCCCATCCCTGAAACCAGTGGCCCCAAGTTAGCAGATGGCGACTTATTACCGACACCCCCGAATGACTCATGGCAGTTGTTAACTCCCACCTTGAAGAGGACCTACGAGTCCTTCAAAAATTGAGCATATTTCGATATCTGTAATACTTGGTGGAATACTAATGCGTGCTTTTTTAAAAGTGCACCATGTGCTACTAGTGTGCAACAGCAACATAATCAAACAGCTAGGTTTCTCATACATATAGTTATATACATAGTATTGAAAAAAGTAACCGGACACCCCTTCAAAACCAAATAAAAGGATCTGCTGCGTTGTTAAGGTGCGTGGAACAGATGAAAACGGTATAAAAACAAGCCTGCAGCTAACCGCGATCATATCGCACTGTCAGGTTGAGTGAAAATGTCGCGGCGGGAGAGATCTGACTTTGAGCAAAGAAAGATTATTGATTATTATATTAGTGGGTTGTCCATAAGAAAAATCGAGAGGAATTTAAACATACCCAAGTCAACTGTTTTGGATGTACTGAATAAATGGAAGACACATGACGTTCCTGAAGTAGCAAACCGTAACGGCAGACCAAAGAAAATCAGTGGTAGAGGACGTCGAATCCTCAGGAGAGTCCTCACAGCTAATCGACGGAGTATTGTACAAGACCTCGGTGTACAGGTGAGTAAAAATTATGGAACTTCGGTATGTACACTTACCATTCGCAGATAACTTCATTCCATGGGTTACCGTGGTCGTGAGGCTACTCATAAGGCTTTCATCTCCACTGGGAAAGCTACTCGTAGTTTAGCATGGTGTAAAGAACATTTATCGTGGACCGTAGATGAATGGAAACGGGTCCTGTGGACTGATGAATCCAGATAAACAATCTATAAGTCTGGTGGCCGTGTGTGGGTATAACGAAAGCCGGGGGGAACGCTATTTACCGCAGTGTACTGTTCTTACGGTCACGTTTGGAGCTAGCAGTGTATTATTGTGATGGTGTTTTTCGTGGTATGGTCCCGGCCCATTAGTTATCGTGGACAAACCTGTTAACCAGCAAGTCTACCTCGATATTCTGGACAGTTATGTTCTACCAACTCTGTGGCAATACTACGGAACCGAGCCTTGTTGGTACTCCACTGGGAATGCACCGAGCCATAAAGCAAGGACTGTTACAGCGTGGTTTCACGATAATCCAGTATCGTGTGTGGACCGGCCAGCACAGAGCCTTGATGTTAATCCCATAGAGGACCTATGAGATGAATAAGAGCGCCGCATAAGAAATTTGAAATCAAGGCCTACTACTAAGCAACAGTTAGCTGTAGCATTATGTACTGAATAGAAGCGCATACCTATCGCTGTGTTCCAAAACCTTGTCGAAAGCATGTCTCAGTGCATGCATTAAGGCCAAAGGTGGACTGACACCGTTACTAATATATGTCAATAAATGCTATATTGTATATCTCTTCTAGGTGTCCGGTAACTTTTGTCAATATAGTGTATATAAATAAGGAACCCAATAGCACACCAAAATTAAACAAACTATTATACACCAAACTGATACACTGCCCCTCCCCCTCAACTTCGGACGTACATCTGACAGTCAATCGAAAACTGACTACACAGTAAGCACGCATCACTTTGTCTCTTGTTACTTGCATCGCCTCTACCTAGACATCCTAGAGCAGGAGTAAGAAACGCGCGGCCTTTTGGGTGAATCTAAATTTTGCAGGACAAATCCCTTTATTTTCATTAATATTCTTTTGTTCCTCTTTTCTTACTTTTATTTTAATCTTAAAATTACCGTATTTAAAATACCAAATAGTAAAAGAAGATTCAAAGAAATAATGCTCCCCGATTGACGGCCACAATTAAATCATATTAGTAAGTCATAAGGGCCATTTTGACAAATGCTGTGCTGATTTCGTTCTTTGGCTCCTAAATAACTACAGATGGAATTCATTGAACCCTCAGAAGGTGGCATTTTAAAGTCCTTATTTGACACTAAGAAAGATCCATTTGAAATATGCAATACAATATCCACTCGGCAACATGTACGAAAAATGCTTTCTTGCTTTTCAACCACTTATTAATGCGAATCTACATTGTCTTACAAATGACGGATACCCACCAAGAGGATCAGCTACAAATGAGAACCTAAATGTTGTAACCAAATATTCCAATGCTTTCCAACAAAAGCCAGTCACCACAAAGCCAATAAAATGTTAGTTAACTTTAGAACAAACGTTTTTTTTTATTTTAATTTTTTAGTTACTACATAGTAAAACTTAAAAAATTAAAATAAAAAAGTTAGTTACTACATAGTAAAACTTAAAAAATTAAAATAAAAAAGTTAGTTACTACATAGTAAAACTTTTACAAAATAATGTACATTTCGAAGTATATCTAATTTAAGTTTCTTCAATACGGCCTTGTTAATGTGGCCTTCTAACATGAAAAAGTTTCCCACCTCTGTCCTATGAGTTTTAAGTTATTTAAGTTTTTTGTTATCTTTTTTTTTCTCGTGAAAATTTCGAATTTACGCACAATTTAACACAAGTATAACCCAAAACTGTTATGTAGCCCTTTCGTGCTCGAAAGCTTGGAAATACAGTTCTTTACGCCAATAGAAACGGATTTTATAGGGGTAAAGAACTGTTATAAAACCGTCCGGCATTGGGGTGAAAATACTTGATATGTTGGTCAAAATACATTTTTGGGCTCACTTGTATAATTTCTAAATTCTTTAAGATAAAGCTGTGGAGGAGACTTTGGGATATCTTTGTCCGACATTGGGCTGAAAATACTTGATGATGATATCTTGCACTAAATACATTATCGGACTCACTTGTTTAATTTTCAAATTTTTCAAGACAAAGTTGAGGGGGAGACTTTGGGAGACCTTCGTCCGGTATCGGGGTGAAAATACTTGATATGCTGGTCGAAATATATTTTTCGGCTCACTTGTACAATTTCTAGATTCTTCAAGACAAAACTGTGGAGGAGACATTGGGAGACCTTCGTCCGGCATTGGACTGAAAATGCTTGGTCGTATGTTGAACTAAATACTTTTTTAGACTCACTTCTTTAAGTTCCTAAAGCCTTGTGGGCAAAGCCAGCTCTTCGATGGTTTAAATAGTTCCTAAAGCCTTGTCGGCAAATACACACCCTGGCACATGGCAGTGATATTTCTAAAGCCTTGTCGGCAAATACACACCCTGGCACATGGCAGTGATATTTCTAAAGCCTTGTCGGCAAATACACACAATGGCACATGGCAGTGATATTTCTAAAGCCTTGTCGACAAATACTTTTTTTAGACTCACTTCTTTAAGTTACTAAAGCCTTGTCGGCAAAGTCAGCTGTTTGATGGTTTAAAAGTTCCTAAAGCCTTGTCGGCAAAGTCAGCTGTTTGATGGTTTAAAAGTTCCTAAAGCCTTGTCGGCAAATACACACCCTGGCACATGGCAGTGATATTTCTAAAGCCTTGTCGGCAAATACACACCCTGGCACATAGCAGTAATATTTCTAAAGCCTTGTCGGCAAATACTTTTTTTAGACTCACTTCTTTAAGTTACTAAAGCCTTGTCGGCAAATACACACCCTGGCACATGGCAGTGATATTTCTAAAGCCTTGTCGGCAAATACACACCCTGGCACATGGCAGTAATATTTCTAAAGCCTTGTCGGCAAATACTTTTTTTAGACTCACTTCTTTAAAAGTTACTAAAGCCTTGTCGGCAAAGTCAGCTGTTTGATGGTTTAAAAGTTCCTAAAGCCTTGTCGGCAAAGTCAGCTGTTTGATGGTTTAAAAGTTCCTAAAGCCTTGTCGGCAAAGTCAGCTCTTCAGTTAGAATTATTTTCCGATTAGCCGTTCTTTAAGGTTCTTGACTTCTGCCGTAAGTTTTTTGCCAGTCTGACTAAGAAACCGTTACGTGTTTACATCTAGTAAACTGGTTTTACGAATCTGATCAACAAATGGAGAGATATGAAAGTTTATAAAGAACAATGGAAACAGTATTAGTGAATGCTTTGTGCAAAGTATTAATATTCCGAAAAAGAGAAAAGAGTTTCATGTGTTTCGTAACCTCTATTTTTTCTGCTTTTAATAAGCTACAGAAAAGGGAAAAAGATTAAAGCTTGCCAAATCTGTTCTACAGATTTAAAGAAAAAACTAAATAGAAAGAACTTCACTCAAGAATTTTATTGATCTCCAAGTAAAGACAGAAGAATTCAGGATATTACCATGTCCCCATTGGAATCGTTCCAAAGAGCATCCAGATAAAGCAGATTTACGGTTTTTGCTTTGACCTAAATTTTTTTTTCCCTGGCGAACACAAGAGAATAAATGTGTCATCGTACACCAGAAATCTTATTCTACCTTAATTTAAATGAAGAATAAATAAATCCATCTCTTTGTGAAAAAAAGCATTGTTGAGGTTTTGCAGGCGTTACAAATTTACGGTGTTATGCGCAGTAATTTGCACAATAACTGAACCGATGTTACTACACATATGTGCGGACAAAACATCATTTAAGCTTTTTAACACATATACGTGATGTTTTTTTTCGTTTGTTCACAAGAAACGCTATTCTTCGCCATCGAAAAATTGAAAAATAAACTAACACAGTATGAATTTGGTAACGAAGTTCACAGCTGTTTCAAGCATTATTTCAATGGTAATGTTTTCGCCTTTTCGATTACAAACCTAAATATAGAAAACAAAACGATATATGAAATAAACATGTACTATTCTACATAGCCAGGGTGGGGGTTTCAAGGTTTAAACCCTCTCCGAAATGTTTAAAATGCCTCAAAATTAAAATAATTACTTTATAAATTTTTGCTAGCAAGTTGACAGAGCATTTTATTTTACACGCATTCGCCCAATCACCAAACCACTAGCGTCCCCGGATAATGATTGTCACGTTGTAACGTATACTCTAGATTCATTTTCCTTTTGATTTTTACTATCTCTGGTTATTTTATTTTCCTATGTAAATTATCTTCTTACTGAACGAGATGTTATTTCTCCCGCTGAATGAGATCTGGCAATGAGTGTAAGTCATGACGTGGTGGTAGCCAGTATAAATAGGCGCGTTCAACGATGCAAACGGAGAGCGTT
Source organism: Macrothele yani (assembly GCA_039090855.1). Lineage (NCBI taxonomy): Eukaryota > Metazoa > Arthropoda > Arachnida > Araneae > Macrothelidae > Macrothele > Macrothele yani. The sequence goes on from CM076993.1 coordinate 118,698,814, forward strand.
TGTTGTTGTACGGGAAGAGCGTTTATTGTTGTATAGGGAGAGCGTTTGTTGTATAGAGAGAGCGTTTGTTAGAGCTTCGTTCATGTGCAAAGAGCTACGTGTTATTTGAGTAGCTATGTGTGATGATACCAGTAGAAGTTCATAATAAAAGGTTTTAAGTAAGTACGTCTTTCTCAGTTCATAGTACTGTCAGACCTCTGTCTGGCTGTTAGGTTTATTTCATTAAGTGTTATTAGTAACAACCAGAATAAGACTTTATTCATCTTAATTACTACTACAACATTACTACCAGTTATAAGTTGGTTCATTACTATTACTACACTACTAGCAGGAGACTTTATTCATGATCTTAATTAACTAGTAACAACAACCATTTGAATTCACTATTAGAAGCTTAGTACAAGCATTGAATTCATCATAATATTAGCTGAGTAGAAGCTTAGCTTAGCTAAGTAGCAGAAAAGCGTTATTCATTATAATTGGCGCCCGAACTTTTCTCGAACACGAGATCTCGACAATTATTCCCCATGTCTTCACTACCTGAGACAACTTCAATATTTCACCCTAAGACAAGTTTCGGTGGTGATGGGATTAATTTCGAACATCTGCAAGAAGCCTGTGAGCTTCACGAAATGGCAAGCAGAATGCTTGCCCATTTCGTGCCGCATGCAATAATAATTAATTTCAATGGTTTGGAGGGATCCTTAAAGTTCCTTGAAGATTTGGAAGATCATTTTGATCTCTACAATATTCCTGAAGACTGCAAAGTACAAATCGCAGGCACTTGCTTGAAGGATACCGCTAAGACCTGGTATCGGCAGTGGAGAGTGTCGAACCCGGATTCTCATTATGAGAATTTCCGTGCAGAATTTTTGGAGGTCTTTCCTTTCGGCCTCAGTCGAGCTAGCCTTGCACAACAACTTTTTTCTTGTCAGCAAGGACCCAACGATAGCCCTGTTGCATTTGCGTTGGAAACAACACGCTTATATAACTTATGGGATCCACATGCCAGTCATGTTGACATGTTGGATACCCTCTTGCAGCAGCTCGACCCATTTTTACAAGATTTTCTTGAGGTTCGACACCCTGCCACAATTCATGAATGCCTTCGCCTCATACGAACGTATGAAGAGCAACATGGCAAACATGGTTCAACTCACCATGCTCGGGCACCCCGCGAGGCTTATTACGAAAACCCTCAGCGGCATAATAGACATAATAACTTTCAGCGCGAGCATGCACAAGTGCACACCCAAGCTTCATACGTTCCACCACACAGAAGAGTGGCAAACCAACAGCGAGTTTCTGAACAATCTTCGGGATATCGTACAAATGCACAGTATGCTCGACCCCGTTCCAATCCGCAGCATTCGGAACGTTTTCATGCTCAGGGCAATGATTATTTTTCTTCCCGTGCTGAGGGAAGAAGTAATAGATATGACAATGTAAACAGACACGCGGAGTTCCCGACGCAGGTTTCACGTAGTTTTGCTCATCGTGAAAATTTTCCCGATACCCGGCAGGGTCGAGGTTTCAGACCGCATGATAATCCAACCAGGAATCCTTTAAACTTCCGAAGGAAGTAGACCAAGGGTCGGTCCTGCTTCCTGATACCAAGCATTCTGACCCTAAAACAGTACTAGTGACTGTCCAAACTCCTCAGTTGCCTGATGTATTCTTGACAATTGAAGATATTATTGTCGAGACAAAGTTCGACACTGGTTCTGAAATATCAGCCCTAAATACGAAGTTTTGCACTGACAATTTTCCTGCAATACTCGTTCAGCCTGCGACGCAGTATTTGCGAGGTGCAAATAACGAAATCTTCAGTATCACAGGAACTGTCACATTATCTCTAGGGCTGGGAAAGGCTCGTTTTACGCATTCTTTCCTGCTTATAGACGAACTACCTGTGAAATGTCTAATGGGAATGGATTTATCATGTCATTGACACTGATGGTTCGAAACGATAGCGACGAAACCTTACCCTTGTGCTAAACATAAGAAACAGGAAATGCAACGTCAAATGTCTGAAATGATTAAACAGGGCATAATAAGGGGATGTAAGGTCAGGTGATGCGTAACATCACAGCCTCTCCTTGACAAATGTCAACCCCGCCTTCTCGTGGTGCATCCTGTTCCCACTAAAGGGGCTCTGACGACCGCAAATAGCGGTATAACTATACCATCGGGATCAGAGGAAATGCTATCCCACACTCACCAACCCGCTTGGCCAGCGTGGTGAGTTATGGCCAAACACCTCCAAAATGACTCTACAACTTAAATCTTGGCCCTCAGTCTCCGGCAGCTGGAATGTACCTGGCCAAGGCAGCGGCCAGTGCGACATGAAGGCAGAGGGTGCTAAGAATCCCCGGAGGACCGGACTAGGCTGCCACTTGATGCTGACCTTGGCTACCTACAACGGACGCTCCCTATCTTCTGATTCAAAGCTTCTTGAATTGGAAGAGGAACTACAAAGGATCAAGTGGGACATCGTCGGGCTGAGTGAGGTAAGGAGAAAAGGAGAAGATCTCATTGAACTGAAAAGTGGACATCTCTTCTATTATCGTGGGACAGATACTGGCAGAACTAGTGGTGTTGGATTTATAATAAACAAGAAACTGAAGGATAAAGTGGTAGAAGTTGAAAGTTCCTCGGACAGAGCTGCACGACTCGTTATCCAACTATCGAGAAGATACCAGGCTCAGATTATTCAAACTTATGCACCCACCACAAGACATCCTGAAGAAGAAATTGAAGAATTTTATGAGGAAATTCGTCATCTAAATAATAAAGGTAAGCAGCACTTGAAGATAATTATGGGAGATTTCAATGCAAAAATAGGGCACCGGCAACAGAATGAAACTTCAGTAGGTAAATTCGGTCACGGCAACAGAAACCAGCGTGGAAATACTCTCGTTGAGTTTGCAGAGGCAGAAGGGTTTTTTATCTTGAACTCCTTTTTCAAAAAAAGCCACACAGGAAATGGACATGGAGACATCCAATTGGGACGACAAGTGAAATTGATTTTATTATGTGTAACAAAAAATTCGTCATCGAAGACTGCAGTGTGCTAAACAAGTTCAACACAGGTAGTGACCATAGATTGGTGAGATGTAAGATGCACCTCAACACTAAACTGGAACGTGGCAAGCTCATAAGACAAACAGAATGTATTGACATAACCAACCTTAAAAAACACCATAATACTTTCAAGTTGGAACTGAAGAACAGATTCTCTGCTTTAGAAGGCCTAACATCGGAAGAAGTGGATATTTCGGAAGTTAACAGAAAAGTAACCAAAGCTCTTATAGAAACAGCAACAAAATTAGCTGGGTCTAAGAACAAGTTGCATGTAAACAAATTATCAGGAAAAACCAAAATGTTGATGCAAAAAGAAGAGAGATGAGGACAACTAAAGAAGATGTGACTTCCAAAGTGGAATATATAGAGCTATGCAAGACAGCACGAAAAAGTATCACTGAAGACGTAAGGAAATTCAACTGTGAGCTAGTGAGGAAAGCAATTGAAAACAACCAAAGCCTAAAGATAGCAAAGGGACATCTCAGTAAGGGAAGAAAACAGATTATGGCTCTGAGAAAAGAAGATGGTTCTATAACAAGAAATAGAGGCGAAATTTTGACAAGAGTGAAAGATTTCTACTCCAAATTATATGAAAGGGATGATACATGTACTCCAGACATCATGAAAGGTACCAGAGTTCTTCCAGTCCTCCCAGCAGAAGTTGCACATGCAATCAAGAACATGAAGCGGGGGAAAGCTCCAGGAGAAGATGGAATTACTATAGACATCATACAAGAAGCAAGTGGAGAAATTGAAACAGTACTCGCCCAAATTTTCACTCGATGCCTTAATGAAGGGAAGATTCCTGAGGATTGGAACAATGCTACAATGATCCTGCTACATAAAAAAGGTGACATTGAGGATCTCAGGAACTACAGACCTATCAGCCTCCTATCAGTGGTTTATAAAATCTTCACTAAAGTTCTTTCACACCGCTTGAAGGTAACACTGGACATGGCTCAACCGAGAGAACAAGCTGGATTCAGGAGTGGCTACAGCACAATAGATCATATCCACGTACTGAGAGAACTAATTGAAAGAGCGAGGGAATATGAACTTCCATTGTGCATGGCTTTTATCGATTATGAAAAAGCCTTTGATTCGGTGAAACCATCAGCAGTTACCACGGCTCTGAAATCCTGCGGTATTGAAGATGCATACATTAATAATATTAATAACATCTATGAAAATGCAATTGCAAAGATTCGGCTGTTTGAAAATACAACACACATAAAAATTGGAAAGGGAGTGAGACAAGGTGACACCATATCTCCGAAGCTCTTTAATGCCACATTGGAAAATGTCTTTCAATCACTGAACTGGGAAAACAAAGGGATAAAGATTATTGGAGATTATCTAACCCACCTTCGTTTTGCTGATGACGTAGTCATTTTTGCAACTACCCCATCAGAGCTGCAGAGTATGATCCAGGAACTTGCTGACAAGAGTAAAGAAGTGGGATTAAAAATGAACTTTCAGAAGACAAAAGTGATGTTCAATGCTTTTACAAGAAATGAAGATTTATCGATTGATGGAGAAAAACTGGAGATAACAGATACGTATGTTTATCTTGGACAGCAGATATCAAGTGAGGGTCACATTGATGAAGAAATTAATCGGCGTACAAAACTTGCCTGGAGAGCTTTTGGAAGAAACAGCATAATTTTCAAGAGCAATATGCCATTATGTCTTAAAAGAAAAGTGTTTGATCAATGCATCCTTCCAGTGCTTACGTATGGTGCAGAGACGTGGACCTTAACTAAAAGAGACATACAAAGGCTGCAGACAACTCAAAGAAGCATGGAGAGGTGCATGCTTGGTATAACCAGGGGAGATAAGAAGAGGAACTCGTGGATCCGAAAAATGACGAGAGTGGAAGACATCATGATCAGAGTTAAATCCCTGAAATGGCAATGGGCTGGACATACTGCCAGAAGGACAGACCATAGATGGACAGCCGAAATTTTAGATTGGATTCCAAGGGACAGGAAAAGACCCAGAAAAAGACCACATGGGAGATGGGTGGATGAAATTCGTAAATATGCGGGAGTGACATGGAGGAGACTGGCACAAGACAGACCGTTGTGGAGGAAACTTGGGGAGACCTTCGTCCAGCAGTGGATTGATAATGGTTGACAATGATGATGATGATGATGAATAAGGGAATCAACAAGCGCCTGGGCTGCTCCTGCCTTTTTGGTTCCAAAGAAACAACCCAATGAATTTCGTTTTGTGACAGATTTTCGCAAGCTCAACCAAGTCACAAAAACGATCAATTATCCACTACCTGTCATGTCACATATTTTGCATGACCTGTCGTCAACCAAATGGATGTCAACCTAGGATTTGGCGAGTGGATATTGGCCGGTAGCAGTACATCCGGACTCTGTTGATAAAACAGGCTTTGTGACTCTTTTTGGGGCTTATGAATACCTACGTATGCCCTTTGGATTAGCTTCTGCACCTGCTACTTTCCAAAAGCTTATGGATACGGTTCTCAGACCTGTTCTGGGTCCCCATGTGCATGTATATTTGGATGACATTATTATTACATCCGAGACTTTTGACGAGCACCTTTCTCTGCTCAAACAGGTGTTCCAACTCATATACAATGCTGGCTTGACTTTAAAACCTAGTAAATGCCAGATAGCGAGGGACGAGATTGTATATCTGGGGTTGAAAATCACTCCCCACGGCTTATTTACGGATAATGAAAAAATTAGGCGTATTGTTGACTTTCCTCGGCCTAAAACAGCAAAAGAATTATCACGCTTTCTGGGAATGACCGGATGGTATCAGCAGTTCGTCCCCGCTTATGCTACAATCTGTGAGCCATTGTATGCTTTAAAACGTAAATACAAGAAGTTTGTTTGGACACCTGAGGCTAACGCTGCGTTTGAAACACTGAAGTCTGCGTTGACTCAGCCTCCGGTGTTGGCTTTCCCGGATCATACTAAGGAATTTGATATTTATGCTGACGCATCCGGAGTTGGTCTTGGTTGCGTTTTGTCACAAGCTGGGCATCCAATAGCTTTTGCGTCTCGTACTTTAGCCAAAGCTGAACGCAATTATTCAGCTACGGAACGTGAATGTCTTGCTGTTGTGTATGCTCTTGATAAATTTCAATGTTATCTTAACGAATTGACGGTTAACATAATTACGGATCGTTCTGCCCTTCAGTATTTGAATTCTGCTAAGCACCTATCTCAAAGACTTATGAAGTGGGCTCTGAAGTTACAAGAGAGCAATATCAAAATTTCGTATCAGCCAGGTCATAAGAATCAATTACCGGACGCATTGTCTCGCGTTCCGATTAGTGGGGTCCCCACAGAAACTACTCTTGGATGTCAGCCTTTACTTCTAATAGCTGATATAACATCCAGAGAGCAGATAATGACAGAATTAATAAATGATCCAGATTTCGGGGATATATATAATATTTTGCTTGCGGGTTCGCCCCTACAAAGTGATCCTTCTCTGGCTGGAAGGTCACAACATTTTGAAGTCATAGAGGGTCTTCTTTACTATACGAAATCTAGGACTACTAGGGCCCAGGTATTCCGCGAACCCTTAGAATGGCCCTTTTAAACGAATTTCATGACAAACCTCTTGCAGGCCATTTAGGTATTCGCAAGACCCGTTGTAAATTGCGGGATGTTGCCTATTGGCCTGGCATGTACCAAAGTGTGCTCGCATACGTTCAATCATGTCACTTGTGTCAGATTAATAATTACCGTAATGTAAGACCGGCCGGTCACTTAAAATCTAGTTCAAGTTCTCATGTTTTTTATATTATTTCCATAGATTTATTGGGACCTTATCCTTTATCTGTTAAAAACAAAGCTCGTTTCGTTTTAGTATTAACTGATAATTTTTCTAAATGGGTTGAAATTTTTCCCATTAAAGCCGCTACGACAGAAGTTATTTGTAATGTATTAGTTAATGAAGTATTCTCTAGATATGATGCACCTAATAAAGTAGTTTCGGATAATGGTCCTCAATTTATTTCTGACATTTTTGAAAGAATGTGTGCGAGACTACACATTAAGCATAAATTCATTTACCCATATCATCCCCAGAGTAATCCTGCGGAACGCGTAAACCGCACGCTAGTGAAAATGATTGCTACATTTGTCATGGATCATCACGAACGATGGGATGACCATCTTGAGCTTTTTTCGTTCGCCCTCCGCTCGTCTGTTCACGAATCTACTAAAATTACTCCTGCAGAACTTTTTCTGGGTCGCAAAATTAAAACCCCTTTTGAAAATTTAACTGGGATTATCGACGAACTAAACCAGCGACCAACTCCGCAATCAGTACTAATCATGACAGAAAAAGCTCGTGTTGCAATGCTAGGAGCACAAGCGGCTCAAGCAAGATATTATAATACTAGGCGTAGGGAACCAGATCTTGTCGTTGGAGATCTCACTCTCGTGGAAACGCACTTCCAGTCTTCTGTTTCTCATACTTTAGTGAAGAAATTTGCACCCACCTACGAAGGTCCATATCGTGTGGCAAATGTGTTTGAAAATAACATTGTTCTTGAAAAACCTGACAATCAATTTCAATACGTACACGTTGCTCAGTGTCGCAAGTATCATGAACGAAATATCGATTTTATAATCAACCCTACTCAACCTTCTGTTCCACAGACTCAAGAGTCTATATCTCACGATCAACCTCCAGAAATTTTGGACGAACCAACAAACATTTTTGAAGAATCTCCAGTGATTTTTTCTTCACCCTCCCCTCCTCAAGACGGGTTTCCAAACACGCAACCGGATTCTCCCATGAGACCAAGGCTCGAATCAAGTTCTTCAAATACTAGTATCGTTCCTTTCCCTCCAACCATTGCCAAGACTATTGCTGCACCATTTCCCGATAACTCTGCAACACCACAAGCTCCTACTTCCTTGAATACCTCGTCAGAGAGTATTCCTATAGGCAGACATAAACATCGCCCTGCACGACCACTAAATTACAGCAGCGACTCAGAGGCTTCAGATATTTCGGATTTATCAGTTATGAACAATAATTTGACTATTCCTAAACGTCAAACACCAATTTCAAACCGTCCAGCACCACCAAAAGCTGGTCAAAAACGTAACTTGTCTCCCCAATCTGCTTCGCCACAACAGCGACGAAGGCAGAGATCCTTGCATCCGCCCGGGTTTCGCCCCTGGAACCTACGCTCAGGGCAAGCAGGGCCGATGCCTGCTGCTACTCTCATGCCACGAGGGCGAAAACGAAAACAAACGATGTGTCCGGAGCCACGTCCGTCCCAAAGAATGCTGGAAGGACACCACGGGCCCCAGCACAAAGGGACTACATATCAAAAGCCTGGGGAGCCCGTTCCTGTCAGCCGCAGGTATTTCCGGACCGCCAGACTTCAGCCGTTCCTGACCGTTCCTGTCAGCCGCAGGGATTTCCGGACCGCCATTCTTCAGCCGTTCCGGACCGTTCCTATCAGCCGCAAGGATTTCCGGACCGCCCGACTTCAGCCGTTCCTGACCGCCAGATTTCAGCCGTTCCTGACCGTTCCTATCAGCCGCAGGGATTTCCGGACCGCCAGACTTCAGCCGTTCCGGACCGTTCCTGTCAGCCGCAAGGATTTCCGGACCGCCAGACTTCAGCCGTTCCTGACCGCCAGATTTCAGCCGCTCCTGACCGTCCCTATCAGCCGCAGGGATTTCCGGACCGCCAGACTTCAGCCGTTCCTGACCGTTCCTGTCAGCCGCCGGGATTTCTTGACCGACAGAATACAGATGTTCCAGATCCATTCAAATCCTTGAAATGCGCTAAGCCACCTGAATTTACCAGTCCGATTAGGCCTGGAAAACGTTATCGTACTAGAGTTTTTTATGCGTCCTCGAGATAAGTAAGTTCTCGTGGACAGGTTCTTTTCTCCGTTTGTTGTTTTTCCTGCACGACCAGTTGGCGTGTCAGAATTTCTTGTTTTCGTGTGGGCCTATGCATTCTTTTTTGTGTATATATGTGTTTTTGTTTTTAATTTCCTCTATGTCCATCTACTAATCCAAATTTTTTTATATATATCTATGTGCTTAGGGGTAAAAATAATAAAATTGTTACTGTTAGGCAGCTCCAGGCAATCTTCGCTGCTGATACAGTTGGGGTGTATTCAACGAATAATGAGAACGTAATTTGAAATTAAAAAAGTGATTCCTGCTAGGCAGAATAAAAGGAAGGTATGCCGATGCAGGTTTGTTTTGTTCAAAAATACAAGTATTTCACAGACGAATACAGATTTCTTGATTTTGTCATGCCAAGTTTGATATTGTAAATACTGTTGCCACCAAACAACAAAACAAAAAAGAGGTCGAGAAACGTCAATCAACGAAGTGTAAGACTTACACTCCAAAATTGATAGGTTTTTCGAAAAAAAAAAAATTAAGGGGGAGATGATGTAACGTATAGTCTAGATTCACTTTCCTTTTGATTTTTACTATCTGTGGTTATTTTATTTTCCTATGTAAATTATCTTCTTACTGAACGAGATGTTATTTCTCCCGCTGAATGAGATCTGGCAATGAGTGTAAGTCATGACGTGCTGGTAGCCAGTATAAATAGGCGCGTTCAACGATGCAAACGGAGAGCGTTTGTTGTTGTACGGGAAGAGCGTTTATTGTTGTATAGGGAGAGCGTTTCTTGTATAGAGAGAACGTTTGTTAGAGCTTCGTTCATGTGCAAGGAGCTACGTGTTATTTGAGTAGCTATGTGTGATGATACCAGTAGAAGTTCATAATAAAAGGTTTTAAGTAAGTACGTCTTTCTCAGTTCATAGTACTGTCAGACCTCTGTCTGGCTGTTAGGTTTATTTCATTAAGTGTTATTAGTAACAACCAGCATAAGACTTCAATTACTACTACAACATTACTACCAGTTATAAGTTTGTTCATTACTATTACTACACTACTAGCAGGAGACTTTATTCGTGATCTTAATTAACTAGTAACAACAACCATTTGAATTCACTATTAGAAGCTTAGTACAAGCATTGAATTCATCATAATATTAGCTGAGTAGAAGCTTAGCTTAGCTAAGTAGCAGAAAAGCGTTATTCATTATAACGTCAGAGATGAATTTTCGGAAAAGAAAATGGAACGCCCCACCGAAGAAATGAAAATCCTAGTAGCAAAAGCCACTGTAGCATTACTTCCTTCACTGTTAAAAGTTTTGTGGTACGTTGCAACAAAAAGTGGTGGTACATCAACTGCACCACTTTCTGAGAAATGATAAACCATTGTGTGGTGCAAACAAAATCCAGCAACATGGTGCAACTTTCCGTCACGTTATGGTACGAAATTGCATCACATTACGGTTCAAAGTTGCACCATGTGGTTGGGCTTAGTATGCATCATACAATGGTGTAACTGGTGTGTAGCACCGCTTTTTGGTAGAGCTTACCATACAATTTTTAACAGTGTTGTAACAGAAACCTTTTCTGGAATATTCATATCCCCTGTGGAAGGTACTCAACAGCGGACCTTCAACATGTTTTGTGAGATGTTTTCTCCAAAAATATTTTTCATATTTTGGGCCACTCCAATAAAGAACTCCTGTGTGCGCCCGTTGCGTACGATGGTTCGTAAACGTAAAGTAATACACAAGCGAGTCACATTATTGAGACCACCACCTACTTTTGACGTCAACAACGCGTAGCCAATGAAAGGAGGCACATGTCGTGAGATGGCTTGGAGGGAAAATAAGGTGTGCTGTAGGCAATCTGAAAACATATCACTCGTTGCTGTCATGGATAAAGGGGCGATTTTTTAGATTTGCAGGAAAGTTTGATTATCGGCTTTCGGGCCAAGAGTGGCAGTATTTCTGAAACAGCGCAGTTTGTGAATTGTTCGCGTGCTGCTGTGGTTAAAGTGTATCGTGATTGGAGAAATGGTACCATTGCGAATAAGCGATGTGGAAACTGCGGAGCACCACGTGCCATGGATGTGAGAGGTGAACGTCGGCTTCGAAGGTGCGTGAGGGCCGATCGACATGCTACAGTGGAGCAACTCACTGGCGGAATGAGACAGGGGGCTACCGGAAGTGTATCTAAAACGACAGTTCAAATAGCCCTGCTGCGTATAGGGCTCCGATTCAGACGGATGGTCACTGCACCTATGCTAACGAAGGTGAATCGGCAGAAAAGGCTTACATTTGCACGGCAGCATCGGAATTAGACTTATGCTGAATGGCAAACGTTTGTCTCCTCCGATGAGTCATGTTTTCTGCTTCACCGAACGGATGGACGTTGGCGTATAAGGTGAGAAACATCGAAGAACAAACACTCTTCAACCATTGCTGGCAGACCACAAGCTGGTGGGGGAAGCGTTATGGTATGGGGAATGTTTTCGTGGCATTCTCCGAGTCCAGTCATACATGTGGATGGCACTGTGGACCGAATTTTTTATGAATCTATCCTTGCAGACCTCGTACACCCATACATAATTATTGTCTTCCCTGTGGCGGATGAGGTCTTCTAGAACGACAATGCGACGTGTCACACAGCTAGAAATGTCTTAGAGAGTGGTTGGAACAGCACGATGAAGACTTCAATGTACTTCCCTGGCCACCTAAATCCCCAGACTTAAACCCAATTGAGCATCTGTGGGACCACCTGGAACGTGTTGTTTGCTCTATGGATCCTCCACCACGCTCCCTCCAGCAGCTGCCAGATGTACTGCAGTCAGCATGGCTCCACATACCTGCGCACACCTTCCATCACCTTACTGAGTCACACTCAGCCAGTCTAGCTGCTGTCCACGCTGCACACGTCGGTTACTCTATATATTAGCTGGTAGTCAAAATAATGTGACTCGACCATGTATATTACCACATATATTGCACAATGCCCTGTCCACAAAGGAAGTCCGTGCGGGAATGGTTTGATGAAGTGGTTGTCGAAGAACTTCACTAACCTGAACACAGCCCTAATCAGATCTTCACTGGGCTGAACACAGCCCTAATCAGATCTTCACTGGGCTGAACACAGCCCTAATCTGGATAGAATTGAAGACTTTACTGAAACAACGGGGTAACCAACAACGTAGGAGAGCATATGATAATGGTGGAAATGCATGATTGACCGAGCCTTCTATTTGTCCCAGAGGTTGCTCACTGTTATCCCTAGATAGCTATTGGAAAATGCTATCATCCGATCTATTTCCGAATGTGTGCCCCCGGTGCCTGCAAGTATTTTTTTTAAAATGTGGATTTGTTTTTGTTATGGGTTTAAAGACCCCAGTGAGTAACTCAGTGGGCTATAAGCAGTCGCACGTCCCTAATTTAGGTCCACTGGCTCCGGGGAAGGAAGAGAGCCAGAGCAGTAAGACAAACACATCATCTACGCCTCACCACGAATTCTAACCCGTACCAATCTCGGACTCGTTGGTCAAAAACCATTGCTTAGACCACTGCGCCACCGGGACAGCAAAATGTGGGTTAGCCCACTATTGCTCTCAAGTCTTCAATTGGAACACTATCAGCATGCCAGTGACCTACCTAGCTAATGTACTTTTTGGAGGAATGGAAGGCACCTCGGCAGAAACTACAAAAATCTACTGGAATGTTTATCAGTAGAAAACAGGCTGTGATAGAAGAAAAGGTTTGGGCAGACACTATAATAATTCCTTCCCTATTTCAGTGGGTTTGTCGATAATCAAGTGTCCGGATACTTTTGATCAGATAGTGTTATATCAAATACACCAAAAGCTTCGAATATTTGTGACACGATAAAAAATGTATTAAACTTTGACGTATAGAGAAGAATAATCAAAAAGTCAGGTTATTCGCATGTATAAGAATTTTAGTCTTGGTAATCAGGGAAGTACATCAGTGCTGGGTATTAGCATACAGCTGACGGTTCCAGCTGGCCTTTCCATCTAAGGATTCTGGAAAACATAACCCATTCAGTTGGAGTCTTTTCGCCAATGTCACACAGAACTAGCTGGTACCTTTTGAACATTCACAGAGGCTCTTGTTGCTGTTCTGTGTGCCATTAATGCCCGTGGAGCGCCCCGAGGAGGCAAACCCGTTTCTCACTAAGAGAAAGAGATACTTACAAAAGGTCTTGTGTGCGGCGTGTGATGGAGGTTAATGAAGCTCGAGATGTCTGCCAAGATCGTTGTAAATGGAGAGATTTGATCATGATCATATGTAGCGGATTTTAGGAAGGAAGTGTCTGACACCAGGTCTTAAACAACCCTTAGAAATAGGAAACTAGGAGATTTGGGCTAGAGCGCCCGATAGGAAAGTGACACGGAAGCGAAGTAGAAAGGGGGAGGAAGACACCCTTACTTATTACCGGGGGGAGTACCCGGGGTCCGACGGCTTAACGTGCCCATCCGACGCACGGCGGATATTTAGTGGATCGAGCGTTCGTACCTGGCTGGGATCGAACCTGAGGCCCTTTCCGTGGCAGTCACGAATGTTGCCCACTAGACCACCCGCGGCCTGCCGAGAGATTTGAAACACCAACAGTAAGTAAATATACTCACAGACAATGAAATTTGCGCAACAAGGAGAAAGCATCGAATTGAACGGAAATTTTCTGGACGTAATGATTTAGATGAATGATACACATGATAGCAAAAGCAGAGATGCAGGACAATCTTTGACCCGCAGTCCGGTCATCTTCAATATTGTGTCGCACCCCTCATGCGGCGATACATGTTTTAATACGGTCCGACATGGAGGCGAACAGACGCCTGATGTTGTCCCAAGGCAGACTAGCCCACACGTGTTGGACGGTGTGCTCCAAATCCAGGATAGTGCGGCACGGCAGCAGCCGGCGTTTCAACTGGTCCCACACGTGCTGGATATGGGACATGTCCGGGGAGCGGGCAGGCCATGGAAGTGTCTGGACATGATGTAGGCAGTCCTGGACAACCCAAGCCGTGTGCGGGCGGGCATTATCTTGTATAGCGCACCTGGCAACCCGTTTAAGAATGGGAGCACATGCTGCTGGTCCGTCAATGATCCACGTACCTCTACCATGGCTGATCGGCTATCATGGTCTGGGAGCCATTTCCTACAATGCCTGCAGTGGGGGCGGTGTGGCGCTCGATAGTGAGGTTGTGCCGTTGACCCGGGGACCTCCATACTTGGACACGGTCGTCTGTCCCCAAAACGAAGCGGCACTCATCACTAAACACCACACGTTGCCAGTATGTGGCGTTCCACGTCGCTCTGGCTTGGCACCATTGCAAACGGAGCCGGCGATGTTCCAGTATTAATAAGCAGCACAAGTAAAAAGGCACTGGGATCGCAGATTCGCTTCCACGAGGCGTCGGGAAATGGATCGTGGGCACACGGGAGCCGCTACATCTGCCTGTATAGTGGACCGTGTCCCCGCGGGATCCGTTCGTACCTGGCGCACGATCAGTCGATCCACTCTACTGGTGGTCCTCTTGGTCCATCCGGAGCCACTCCGCCGTGTGGAAGTTCAGTCACGTGTCCACTGCTCCCAACACAGTCGGACGGTATGGCCAGAACGCACGGACGGTATTGGTCAGAACGATCCACTTGGCAGGCTATACGGCGCCTCGGGAATTTCAGCCTGATGATCAGGTCTCTCTCAAAGTCCGTAAGTTGCGTAGATCGACGTCTCTGACGTCTACCCTGCATTTTTGTGACTCTGTACTCTTCCTTGCGTCTGTCGGTGCTTATCGCTTTCATGGGACATCAACTACACGCCGGTTTATAAGGCTGCTGGTTCGTGCTTGCAGCGCCACCACAGGGTGTGTGGTCATGCGCCCTCGCACCAAACATAGATCATTTGCATACCAGTACGCACTCTAGCAGTTTGCAAAGTTTCACGATTGTAGCATGTTAAATGAGTCCGATTGTAGCATGTTAAATGCTCTATCAGTTAAATGAGTCCTTGACACATGGTCTTTCTTTGAGGAGCTAACCTCTGAAACTCAGAGGACACATTAATGATATGTTTTTATGTATAACAATTTTAGTATAACGGTGTGTGACCCGATCTATATTCTAAAAATTCGTTAGGAAAAACATAAAATTAAACTTTCAACAAATACTTTTCCTCATACGCCAGAGTAAACAACAAAATCAATTTTTAAATTATAAATCGCCCGTGTTATGTCAAATTCGACACAATTATCGAAGAGACCTAGTCTAAAATCTTCCAAAAAAATAATTTGGAACTATATATAGTGCGTAGTAACACAATGGGAGCAACCGTCTAGAACGTTAACAATCTTCCCGTACAAATAACTTGGAACTGTTTATAGCGAGTAGCAACACACGGAAAGCCGTGGTCTGAAATGTAAACAACCCCGCCGGTGATTGCAGAGGAAGGATACAACTTGTCTTTAGAAGCCTAACTCAATAAACAGAATGATCAAATTCGTTATTTTAAATGGCACGCGTTATGTCGAATTCGGAACAGTGGTTGAAGAAACGCAGTCAACATCTTCCGAAAAAATTTCATACAGCTGTAAGCAGCAGAGATGGAAACGGGTCACAGGTCGAAATTTCCTGCGGGACAAAAGGGTCGGGGTAGGTGTTCCTGACCAGATTTTGATCCGGTTTTATATTTCCGTTTTATTTTTGAAAAGAGAAAAAGATATTTCAAAGAACCCTTCCATTCAGAGGTCTTTGAAATAATACTTCAGAGCAGCAGAGTATAATCCAGAAACTTGATGAGAAGAGTAAAGAAATGGGATTAAAAATAGAGATTATGGAAGAAACAGTACAATTTTTAAGAGCAATATGCCATTATGTCTTAAAAGAAAAATGTTTAATCAATGCATTTTTGCAGTTCTTACATATGGAGCAGAGACATGGACCCTAATTAAAAAAGACATACAAAGGCTGCAGACACTGAAACAAGCATGAAGAGATGCATGCTTGGTGTAACCAAGAAAGATAAAAAGAGAACTCGTGACAAGGAAAATGACAAGCGTGGAAAGCATCATGATCAGAGAAAAATCCCTGAAATGGCAATGGGCAGGACATGTTGCTAGGAGAATGGACCACCGATGGACAACCGAAATTCTAGACTGGATTCCAAGGGACAGGAAAAGGCCCAGAAGAAGGCCACATTGGAGATGAGTGGATGGAGGAGACTGGTCCAAAGCAGTCTGCTGTGGAAGAAACTTTCGGAGACCTTAATCCAGCATTGGATTGATAATGATTGACGATGATAAATTCGAATTTATAGTTCAAAGCAGATTTGTCTGGGTCAGGTCCAATTATGTGACGGGTTTAAAATGTTTGACCCGTTTCGAAATCTGGTACGCGGTGCGTGGTTACACAATGGGACCAGCGGTCTGAAACGTATATAAACCACCCGTGGACCTCTTCGGAAGTCTAACGCAGTAAACAGCAAGATCAAATTTCAAATTGTAAATCATGGGCGTTATGTCAAATTCGAAACAACGATTGAAGGGACTTAGCTTCAAGCTATTTCAACGGGAAGATTTTGACTATTTCTAGCGAATAGTAACACACGGAGGCCCGTGGTCTGTTATCTAAGCAACCACGCAGGTAACTGGAGTGAAAGAATACGCTTCATACTTTGGAAGTCTAAAGCAGTAAAGAGAAGGATAAAATTGCTAATTGTAAATAGCACGATTCATGTCAAATTCTAAACATTAATTGAAGAAACCTAATCAGAATTAGGGACGGGCGACTACTTGTAGTCCATCGAGTTTGCTCACAGTGGTCGTTAAACCTCAAACAAAAAAAATCTTCCCTTAAAAATAGGTTCGAACTATATACAATGCGTAGTAGCATAGTGGAAAGCACGGTTTGAAACGTAAACAGAGCGCAGCAATTGCAGAGCAAGGATATATTTCGTAGACAGCATGACGAAATTTCAAATTGTAAATCCCGCGGGTTATATCAAAATCGAAAAAAATGCACAGTGTTCTCGTAATGTACGCAGAATTTTCAATGAGATATTGTTAATTTATCTAAAATATGATGAAATTCGATAGTTTAATAAAATATGAAAGAAATACGGGATTACGCCATATAATACAAATTTTGAAGATGTCAATCCGTTTTTTGGCGTAAATGTGACAAGGATGGTATGTCAGATAATATCCGAAAACTTGAAAATTTTCATCGTCCTGGAGCGGGATTCGAACCCGCGTCTCCCAGAAAACGCCTAGGTATGCTAACCACTACACCACCCAGAACGACCAAGTTTCAAGTTTCCGATCAATTTGAATTTAACCATCACAGGATTCGCTAGTCGAAGCAACCGGTGGTTAGCATACCTAGGCGTTTTCTGGGAGACGCGGGTTCGAATCCCGCTCCAGGACGATGAAAATTTTCAAGTTTTCGGATATTATCTGACATACCATCCTTGTCACATTTACGCCAAAAAACGGATTGACATCTTCAAAATTTGTATTATATGGCGTAATCCCGTATTTCTTTCATGATTTATCTGCTTCTCCGGGCAATCACGGGATAGGATTATTAACCTCCAGATTCGCTAAACATGAATGCCGGTTGCTTCGACTAGCGAATCCTGTGATGGTTAAATTCAAATTGATCGGAAACTTGAAACTTGGTCGTTCTGGGTGGTGTAGTGGTTAGCATACCTAGGCGTTTTCTGGGAGACGCGGGTTCGAATCCCGCTCCAGGACGATGAAAATTTTCAAGTTTTCGGATATTATCTGACATACCATCCTTGTCACATTTACGCCAAAAAACGGATTGACATCTTCAAAATTTGTTTAATAAAATATATTGTTGAGTAACAATGAAATTAACTCATGAAAGAAATACGGGATTACGCCATATAATACAAATTTTGAAGATGACAATCCGATTTTTGGCGTAAATGTGACAAGGATGGTAAGTCAGATAATTTTTGAAAATTTTTGAAAATTTTCATCGTCCCGCTCCAGGACGATGAAAATTTTCAAGTTTTCAAAAATTATCTGACTTACCATCCTTGTCACATTTACGCCAAAAATCGGATTGTCATCTTCAAAATTTGTATAATGAAATTAACTATTGCTGTGTCACTTCATGGGACAGTATGCTGCACGATCAGATTTAAACAATGGTTTATCCTACAATGGTTAAATGCTTTAAAAACTGATAAATTAATTTATTAAAATTCGGTAAAGTCTAATTTAAAAAATCAGTCCCCGAGTTGCATCATGCCCCGTTAACCTCTGTGTAGGTACCAAATTTCAAGTCTTTACATTCAGTAGTTTTCTCTGCAAGCGACCGACGGGCAGACACGGTAATTTTAATAACATACAGCGGGATTCATAGTTATTCTCAGGGTTTCCATGGCCTGGCATGGCCAAACCGTAGCAGACCAAATAAAACTGCCTACATCATAAACAAGTTCACCGCGGAAAGTTTTATGTGGTAACACGGTACACTCTGAATTGACGTCATGCTTCAAAATGGCGACTGTTCAAGAAAAAGCGATGTTCGCACAATTCTTCGAAACAAAGTCAGTTATCACAACGCAACGTCGTAACAGAACGCAGTACGGCAGAACTCCGCCTTACGGTATTGCTATCCGTCGTTGGTCAAAGCAGTTTCAAGATTGGTAGTGTGCAGCATCAAAAACGAGCGAGAAGACTGAGCACTTCGCAGAACGATGTTGATCGCGTTCAGGAAGCCTTTTTTCGAAGTCCTCAGAAGTCAACTAGACGAGCTGCGTCGCAGTTGGGTATGCCACAAACGACTGTTTGGAGGATTCTGCATAACCGCCTACAACTCCGTGAGTACAAACTGAAGATATTACAGGCTTTACAGAGGAACGATAAACCTCGCTGTTTCCAATTTGCCCAAGACATTTTATCCAAAGTCGAAGCTGATGAACATTTCCTGCGGACATGGATATTTAGTGATGAAGCAACGTTTTTCGTCTCAGGGAGGGTACATCGGCATAACTGCTGAATATCAGGATCCGAAAACCCTCGCGCCATTCAAGAAGTTTCAACGTGGTATTCAAAAGGTGAACGTCTGGTGCTCTTCGTCATGTTCGAAAGTGGAAGGGACCGCTTACCTTGCGGAAAAAAATGTAACAGCGGCAACATATCTGGATATGCTAAATCTGTATCTGTTGCCTCAGGTGGACGATCGGTAGCCCAATGTGTTGTCCCAGCACGATGGCGAACAGCCGCATTGGACTGTTATTTTCCTAGAATTTCTTGACCTGCATTTTCCTGAGCGTTGGGTTGGGCGTGGTGGTGTCCATTATGTGTCCTCCGCGCTCACCCGATTTTACGAAACTGGATTTCTTCCTTGAGGATACGTGAAAAACATCGTTTACCAGACCCCTCGATGACCTGAAGACCAGAATTGGTGCTGCGATAGCAACAGTAACGCCGCAAATGCTGGCGAACATTTGGCGGGAAATTGATTATCGCTTAGATATCTTACGTGCCATGAAAGACATTTAGCGGGAAATTGATAATCGCTTAGATATCTTACGTGCCCCGAAAGACAATTGGCGGGAAATTGATTATCGCTTAGATACCTTACGTGTCACGAAAGACACTTGGCGGGAAATTGATTATCGCTTGGATATCTTACGTGTCACGAAAGACACTTGGCGGAAAATTGATTATCGCTTAAATATCTTACGTGTCACGAAAGACACTTGGCGGGAAATTGATTATCGCTTAGATATCTTACGCGTCACGAAAGACACTTGAAGGGAAATTGATAATCGCTTAGATATCTTACGCGTCACCGAAAGACACTTGGCGGGAAATTGATAATCGCTTAGATATCTTACGTGTCACGAAAGACACTTGGCGGGAAATTGATTATCGCTTATATATCTTACGTGTCACGAAAGACACTGGCGGAAATTGATTATCTCTTAGATATCTTACGTGTCACGAAAGACACTTATCGGGAAATTGATTATCGCTTATATATCTTACGTGTCACGAAAGACACGACGGGAAATTGATTATCGCTTAGATATTTTACGTGCCACGAAAGACACTTGAAGGGAAATTGATTATCGCTTAGATATCTTACGTGCCACGAAATACACTTGAAGGGAAATTGATTATCGCTTAGAAATCTTACGTGTCGCAAAAGACACTAGGCGAAAATTGATTATAGCTTAGATATCTTACGTGCCACGAAAGACACTTGACGGGAAATTGATTATCGCTTAGATATCTTACGTGTCACGAAAGACACTAGTCGGGAATCTGATTATCGCTTAGATATCTTACGTGTCACGAAATACACTTGGCGAAATTTGATTATCGCTTAAATATCTTACGTGTCACGAAAGACACTTGGCGGGAAATTGATTATCGCTTATATATCTTACGTGTCACGAAAGACACTAGTCGAGAATCTAATTATCGCTTAGATATCTTACGTGTCACGAAAGACACTTGGCGGGAAATTGATTATCGCTTAGATATCTTACGTGTCACGAAAGACACTAGTCGGGAATCTGATTATTGCTTAGATATCTTACGTGTCATGAAAGACACTTAGCGGGAATTGATTATCGCTTAGATATCTTACGTGTCACGAAAGACACTTGGCGGGAAATTGATTATCGCTTATATATCTTACGTGCCACGAAATACACTTGGCGGGAAATTGATTATCGCTTAGATATCGTACGTGTCGCGAAAGACACTTGGCGGAAATTGATTATAGCTTAGATATTTTACGTGCCACGAAAGACACTTGACGGGAAATTGATTATCGCTTAGATATCTTACGTGTCATGAAAGACACTAGTCGGGAAATTAATTGTCGCTTAGATATCTTACGTGTCACGAAAGACACTAGTCGGGAATCTGATTATCGCTCAGATATCTTACGTGTCACGAAAGACACTTGGCGGGAAATTGATTATCGCTTAGATATCTTACGTGTCACGAAAGACCCTTGGCGGGAAAATGATTATCGCTTATATATCTTACGTGCCACGAAAGACACTTGGCGGGAAATTGATTATCGCTTAGATATCTTACGTGTCACGAAAGACACTAGTCGGAAATCTGATTATC
Source organism: Macrothele yani (assembly GCA_039090855.1). Taxonomy (NCBI): domain Eukaryota; kingdom Metazoa; phylum Arthropoda; class Arachnida; order Araneae; family Macrothelidae; genus Macrothele; species Macrothele yani. The sequence goes on from CM076993.1 coordinate 118,719,918, forward strand.
GCTTAGATATCTTACGTGCCACGAAAGACACTAGGCGGGAAATTGATTATCGCTTAGATATCTTACGTGTCACGAAAGACACTTGGCGCAAATTGATTATCGCTTAGATATCTTACGTGCCACGAAAGACACTAGTCGGGAAATTGATTATCGCTTAGATATCTTACGTGTCACGAAAGACACTAGTCGGAAATCTGATTATCGCTTAGATATCTTACGTGCCACGAAAGACACTTGAAGCGCAAATTGATTATCGCTTAGATATCTTACGTGTCACGAAAGACACTTGGCGTAAATTGATTATCGCTTAGATATCTTACGTGTCACGAAAGACCCTTGGCGGGAAATTGATTATCACTTATATATCTTACGTGCCACGAAAGACACTTGGAGGGAAATTGTTTATCGCTTAGATATCTTACGTGTCACGAAAGACACTTGGCGGAAATTGATTATCGCTTAGATATCTTACGTGTCACGAAAGACACTAGGCGGGAAATTGATTATCGCTTATATATCTTACGTGTCACGAAAGACACTTGGCGGGAAATTGATTATCGCTTAGATATCTTACGTGTCACGAAAGACACTAGTCGGGAATCTGATTATCGCTTAGATATCTTACGTGCCACGAAAGACACTTGAAGGGAAATTGATTATCGCTTAGATATCTTACGTGTCACGAAAGACACTTTGCGGAAATTGATTATCGCTTAGATATCTTACGTGTCACGAAAAGAACCTTGGCGGGAAATTGATTATCGCTTAGATAACTTACGTGCCACGAAAGGCACTTGAAGGGAAATTGATTATCGGTTAGATATCTTACGTGCCACGAAAGACACTTGACGGGAAATTGATTATCGCTTAGATATCTTACGTGCCACGAAAGACACTTGAAGGGAAATTGATTATCGTTTAGATATCTTACGTGGCACGAAAGACACTAGTCGGGAATCTGATTATTGCTTAGATATCTTACGTGTCACGAAAGACACTTGGCGGAAACTGATTATGGCTTAGATATCTTACGTGTCACGAAAGACACTTGGCGGAAATTGATTATCGCTTAGATATCTTACGTGTCACGAAAGACACTAGGCGGGAAATTGATTATCGCTTATATATCTTACGTGCCACGAAAGACACTTGGCGGGAAATTGATTATCGCTTAGATATCTTACGTGTCACGAAAGACACTAGTCGGGAATCTGATTATCGCTTAGATATCTTACGTGCCACGAAAGACACTTGAAGGGAAATTGATTATCGCTTAGATATCTTACGTGTCACGAAAGACACTTGGCGGAAATTGATTATCGCTTAGATATCTTACGTGTCACGAAAGACACTTGGCGGGAAATTGATTATGGCTTAGATATCTTACGTGTCACGAAAGACACTAGTCGGAAATCTGATTATCGCTTAGATATCTTACGTGCCACGAAAGACACTTGAAGGGAAATTGATTATCGCTTAGATATCTTACGTGTCACGAAAGACACTTGGCGGAAATTGATTATCGCTTAGATATCTTACGTGTCACGAAAGACACTAGTCGGGAATCTGATTATCGCTTAGATATCTTACGTGCCACGAAAGACACTTGAAGGGAAATTGATTATCGCTTAGATATCTTACGTGTCACGAAAGACACTGTGCGGAAATTGATTATCGCTTAGATATCTTACGTGTCACGAAAGACCCTTGGCGGGAAATTGATTATCGCTTAGATAACTTACGTGCCACGAAAGGCACTTGAAGGGAAATTGATTATCGGTTAGATATCTTACGTGCCACGAAAGACACTTGACGGGAAATTGATTATCGCTTAGATATCTTACGTGCCACGAAAGACACTTGAAGGGAAATTGATTATCGCTTAGATATCTTACGTGGCACGAAAGACACTAGTCGGGAATCTGATTATTGCTTAGATATCTTACGTGTCACGAAAGACACTTGACGGGAAATTGATTATCGCTTAGATATCTTACGTGTCATGAAAGACACTAGTCGGGAAATTAATTGTCGCTTAGATATCTTACGTGTCACGAAAGACACTAGTCGGGAATCTGATTATCGCTTATATATCTTACGTGCCACGAAAGACACTAGGCGGGAAATTGATTACTGCTTAGATATCTTACGTGCCACGAAAGGCACTTGACGGGAAATTGATTATTGCTTAGATATCTTACGTGCCACGAAAGACACTTGAAGGAAATTGATTATCGCTTAGATATCTTACGTGTCACGAAAGACACTTGGCGGGAAATTGATTATCGCTTAGATATCTTACGTGCCACGAAAGACACTTGAAGGGAAATTGATTATCGCTTAGTTATCTTACGTGCCACGAAAGACACTTGGCGGGAAATTGATTATCGCTTGTTGGGTATCTTAAGTGCCACGAAAGACGCCCATGTCGAAGTGGTTTAGCAATCTGATGTATCGATTCTAAAGGTAATAAAACGTTTAGTTTTCATCTGTGCTATTCTGTTTGCGGTTTTAGTTTGTTTCCCGTTTTCCGTTTTTATGCCACTGAAACTCCGATAATAATTATGAATCACCCTGTAGATATCATATAAGATCACGTCTAACCTGGAAAATGTTTCAGCCAGGAATTCACAATAATAAAACCTATGGAAATATTTTCAGCCTAAATATCATAATTTTTCAATGGGAAATCAATTTCATGACCCTTTATATTTGCAGTATGTGGTGAAAAGCTAAAGCAAAGCCGAAAAATCTCTAATTGCAATTGGTGTAATTCTTTAGTTTTATCGTGAGTAACTAACTGTCCTTTAACAGTCCTAATTTTAAAACACTAATTTGTTAGCAAAACATTCTAGATAAGAGAAGCTCCTTTTACTCGTAAAAGTCCTGCAACATGAAATACAAGGACTTCTCCCCTCGCCGGTTTACTTTTCATCTTGGCTTCAATGCAAAACATTTCTTCCGCAGTCTATAAAAGAGTTTTGTTTACTTTAAAAGAAGTTGAGAAATCAAAAGGCACTACTCCTTTTCCGCGTAAACGAACTCAAAGATTTAAACTTGCGCGTCGAAACGATAGATATGCGAACGACAGATCATCTTTGGTCGAGCTACAGTTCTTAACAAAAAACCAACCGCTTTGATCCCTAAAGGGATATTTTCTACTTCATTGCGTTGCCTAAGAAGATGTATTTCAGGATTCTAAAGAAACCTGAAGTTAGGGTATACGTAAACAGGAGTTCAAAGACAGAAATTAATACCCAAAACTGACGCTAATTATGATTTGTTTATTTGGACGAGGTTTCCCTTTTATCCAAGAACTTAAACTTTTGGTGAGGCCAAATCCGCTTTCTGTGGTCGAACGAAAATTTCTAATTTAAGAAATAAATATATTCAAGGTAAACTTTATGATGTGTGCAGCTCTACTGACACAGCTAAATGCGAATATTTTGGAATCTAGGAAGCGAATTCCTCCTTTCTAACGTATACTCTAATTTAACCTTCCTTTTGAATTCCCGCATTGTTTGTGAATTTGGTTTATTCTCGTTAAATGTTTTTCTTAACGCCATGGAATCGTGTCCGATGAATTTGAGTTTGCCAACCCCAACAGCAGGTCAGAAATTAGTAAGGCCTGTTCAAGATAGAGGATAAGGGCCACTTTTTTGAACGTCTCACTTGCTTATTCGGTTATCACCATTTTTTACAATTACGGTGTTTTCAGCACGATGTATTGATCTACTACGATTACTGTGCTTTCAAGGATGATCTTTTGAGCTACTACGATCACTGTGCTATGAGCACCGATGTGCTCGGTTACCACGATCACTATGCTATGAACACAATTTGTCGAGTTACTACGATTATTATGCTTTGAGCTCGATGTATTGAGCTATTACGATTATTGTGCTTCTCAAGCACGATCCGTTGATCTCAGGGTTGTGCAATTACGTGTAAAAAACGTAAAATAAGTAAAAAACGAGTAAAATAGGTAACAAAATTTAAAAAATCATGGCTATGTGCGGTTAACTAACTTGCTATTAGTATCGAGAAAAATCTGGAAAGTTTGGAGCACTTGTGAAGAAGGATGTTAAATCACCACGGACATTCTGGTACTTCGCCAGTCGGCACCATAAGGAGTTGTCAGCAGTTGCTTTGAAGTTAATCAACATCCCAGCATCTTCAGCCCAACTTGAAAGACTTTCCTCTAATTGGTCTTTTGTCCATAATACTACGAGAAACCGGCTCAGCTTTGAACGTTCGAAGAAATTAGTTCAAGTATATTATACTTTTAAGTTACAAGATCATAACAGTGAGGATTATTAGTGTGATTAAGGGTGTGTGAGAACTGAGAGTGACAATTATAAACATTTAAAGAGTTACATTTAAAACAAGTAGTTTAATGTTTTGTCAAATCTACAGTTTTTTTCCTTTAAGGGTACAAGTATAGCACAATCAATATGAAAAACGTTTAGAGTTTTAAAAGGGTAAAATTATGGTTTTGAAGTGTACAGCGGGATAACATGTCAAACACAAATATTATTAAATGAAAATGTACAATATTTTGCATTATAGACATTCCATTGACATTCATGTCAAAATATTATCTTTGGTGTACAAACTGAACATAAAATTGTTTATTTTATAGAATTACATAAATATTAAAATACACTCGACGAATTTGAAGCTGTTAATAAAATCTTGATTTCTATTCAATATTACATTGTGATTTTCATCGATGCTAGTGCAAGAGGTAGATTATTTTCTCCATTTTCAATATACAAGAAAGAACAGATACATTATAATTTCTAAAAAGAAATTAAAGGTGGCTGAGCTGTATGAACAATTTTAAGAGAATAATGATTTCGTAGTGAAATATACAAGAAATTTTAAGTTTAAAATGTAATAAATTTAAGGTGGTTTTTATATTGTATTATTTATACACACACACATAAAAGAAAATTATTTTTTTACGTCTGCTTAAAAAACTTGTTTTCTACGCCAAGTAAATTACCTGTATATTACGCGTAATTTACGTAAAATACGTAACGAGTAAATTACCTTTCCAACCCTGGTTGAGCTACTACCGTTACTGTGGTTTTCAAGCACGATCTGTTGAGCTACTGCGATGACTGCTTTGAACACGATGTATTGAGCTACTGCAATTATTCACTATGATTTGAGCACGACGTGTTGAGCTGCTACGATTACTGTGCTTTCAAAGCACGATGTGTTGAGCTACTACGATTATTATGCTGTGAACACAATGGGTTGAGTTACTACAATTTGTTACCTACGATCGCACAAAAGCGAGCGCAGTGTTGTATACTGATGAGTGCTGTATACTGATAAGTGTTGTATACTGATGAGTACGGAAAGTATTGTTTTCCACTTAGATATTTTCGTTGATTTTACGTGTAGTTAAAGATTTTAGATAAGATTAAGCTATCCGGGCCAATGAAAGTACAGTAAGATAAACCTAATGACCTCTAATCCTGTCGTGTTCTCTAATAAAGCTAACGTAACACTAGCATGTAGTTGCAGTACAAGTTAAGCTAATAATTCAAGCTAATACAATATTTTAAACGACTTTTACTAAACTTTAAAAAAACATTATACCTTCACAAAGAGATGCTGGCTCCATGACGTCAGTTATACATAGTTAAATTTTAATGTAAGCTAACATTTTTATCATTCTCTACCGATATCAAAATGTACATGTACCTGCTTCTCGTTATCATCTTTTTAACTTTAGAAACTCGAACAAATCAGGTTATGTAACCTTTTTATCATAGTTATAATTGAAAGGGAAATAATTTACCATTATCGTTTACCTAAACAGAAAAAACAACAGTTGATGTGATCTCATATTAGGATGTAATGTTCGAGGATAAACCAAGAAGTAAAAGGAATTTATGAATTAAATAACGCTCCATAAGCGATAGCAGCCGACATACAATCTATTGACAAAAGTCACCGTACACCTACAAGAGAAACACAACATAGCATTTATTGACATACATTAGTACAGTTTCGGTCCATCTTTGGCCTTAATACATGCACTGACCCTTCGAGACATGCTTTCGACATTGTTTTGGAGCACAACGATAGGTATGCGCTACCATTCAGTACATAATGCTACCGCTAACTGTTTGCTTAGTAGTAGGCCTTGGTTTCAAACTTCTTATGCGGCACTCTAATTCATCTCATAGGTGCTCTATGGAATTAAGATCAGGGCTTTGTGCTAGTCAGTCCACGATACGGAATTATTATCAAAACACGCCGTAATAGTCCTTGCTTAATGGCTCGGTGCATTATCCTGCTGGTACCAACAAGGCTCGGTTCCATAGTATTCCCACAGAGTTGGTAGGGCATAATTTTCCAGAATATCGAGGTAGACGTGCTGGTTAACAGGTTTGTCCACGATAACCAATGGGCCGGAACAATGCTACCTAAAACACCCCCACAAGAGTACACTGCCAGCTCCAAACTTGACCGTAGGAACAGTACATTGTGGTAAATAGCGTTCCCACGGATGCTGCCATACCCACACACAGCCATCAGACTGATGGATCGTGTATCTGGATTAATCAGCCATAGGACCCGTTCCCATTGACTTACGGTCCACGAAAAATGTTCTTTACGCCATGCTAAACGACGAGTAGCTTTCCCAGTGGATATGAAAGGCTTATGAGCAGCCGCACGACCACGGTAACCCATGGAATGAAGTTCTCTGCGAATGGTACGTGTGCATACCGAGATTTTAGCATTTTTACTCACCTATACACTGAAGGTCTTGTGCAGTACTTCGTCGATTAGCTGTAACGACTCTCCTGAGGCTTACGCGTCCTCTATCACTGATTTTAATTGGTCTGCCGGTACGTTTTGCTGCCTCAGACACGCCATGTGTCTTCCACTTATTCAGTACATTAAAAACAATTGACTTGGGTATGTTTAAACGCCGTTTATCTTATGGACAACCCCTAATATAACACCCAACAATCTTTCTTTTCTTAAAGTCAGTTCTCTCCCGCCGCGACATTTTCACTCAACCTCACACTGCGATGTGATCGCGGTCAACTGCAGGCTTGTTTTTATACCGTTTGCAGCTGTACCGCGCATCTTAATAACGCAGAGGATCCATTCATGTGATTTTGAATGGGTCTCCGGTGATTTTTGTCAATATAGTGTATGTTAACAGCATAAAGGTATTTATACAAGGTGAACCTGTCACGTAGGCTGTGACACATAAGTCTGGCTCCGGCATGCTATTCAACGGGCACCAGACTGCACGCCCGTTGAATAGCATGTTGTAATAAGGTTTCTTTAGGTAAAACACGTCACGCGAGCTGAAATTCACCATCGAATGATAGCCAAGAGAAGAGTTTAGGAATTAGAAAAAAGGCCTAAATTTGGCAAAATAAGTGCGACTGCCGAGGATCGATCAGAGCGCCTGTCAACGACGCGAACTCAAAATTATGTCGATCGTGTGAGTTCTCAAATTGAAGGCAGAGATTTCTTGATCTTCTGTGGCCTATGCGTAAGACGTAAAGTATGGTTCTGTGCATGAAGACTTAGATTACAGGGGTCACCAAACGTTTGGAGAGAAGGCCCAAATGGGAAATTGGGGAAAGCTCGGCGGGCCGGATTAAAACAAAATTATAAATCAAAGATCAATTAATGCAGATATTGTAAATTTTCAATGAATTAATTACTAATTTTTAGTCCAATGAACTAATCCTATGAGCATGAAAGAAATACGGGATTACGCCATATAATACAAATTTTGAAGATGACAATCCGTTTTTTGGCCTAAATGTGACAAGGATGGTAAGTCAGATAATATCCGAAAACTTGAAAATTTTCATCGTCCTGGAGCGGGACACGAACCCGCGTCTCCCAGAAAAACGCCTAGGTATGCTAACTATTAACCTCCAGATTCGCTAAACATGAATGCCGGTTGCTTCGACTAGCGAATCCTGTGATGGTTAAATTCAAATTGATCGGAAACTTGAAACTTGGTCGTTCTGGGTGGTGTAGTGGTTAGCATACCTAGGCGTTTTCTGGGAGACGCGGGTTCGTGTCCCGCTCCAGGACGATGAAAATTTTCAAGTTTTCGGATATTATCTGACTTACCATCCTTGTCACATTTAGGCCAAAAAACGGATTGTCATCTTCAAAATTTGTAATCCTATGAGTTTCAATGAACTAATTGCAGTTTCTTTGCAGACTAGATAGAGAAATGTGTATCTCTGGACTCAGCGAAAGATAGTCCACTTCCCATTACGTTTTAAATGTACGGTATTCAGTGTCGAAGTTTCTCTTTTTGGGTAGGGACATATCAAAATTCAACAATCGAACTCAAATAACGAAGAAAATCAAGAAAAACATGTGTATCGGGTTAAGTAATATCAGCACAGCAGCGCTTAATCTCTGTGGTTGAGATGCCGTCCGACTCGAATACTGCTGGGATCATGAGCCTGTGTAGGAGCAGGTGTAGAAGTAAGTATTTGTGTCCCTCAGTTCTAGTCTATTTTTAGAACAGGGCGGGGCTACTGGGGATAGCCCCGCGCGACAAAGAGAGAGAATGTGTGCGAGTCAGCTGATGATGCTGCTGGTCTGTGAGTCACAGCATTGAAAATCCTTCCTCACTGTTCTGAAAGACACTATAGTAGTAATAATAAACAGATTTTAAAAGCGAAGCGTCAATCAAACGTTGCTATGATATCCAGCCATGCTGTGACATATAGCAACTCTCTTTCTCAGTCAGAAAAAACAATTAAAATATGAAAAATGAATTCTAAAATTGGGAAAATAAAGATTTCTTGGCGGACCGGATCCCGGTTTCCCGCAGGCCATAGTTTGGTTCCCCTGACTTAGAATATCGGAAAGTGGGTGTCAGGTAGGCCACAAAACAGCTGACTGATCAACACAAGCAACAACGCATAAAAATTTCCGTCTGGTTTTCGTAGCGTTATGAAGGCAATCCGAATGTCAACTCCGCCTTTCGTGGTGATCTCTGTTCTTACTGTGAGGGCCCTTACGATAGAGAGCGACAACAAGTTAGTAAAATCATACAATGCATTGATTATGATACACTTAGTCAGTAGTGTCACAACTGAATCAATGTGACCTTCTAAGTCCAGTGTTTCTCAAACTTTGGTTGCTGATGGACCACTTTAAGCATTTCTTTACTTATCGCGGATCACCAAGCGGAAAGGGGGAGGGAGTCTAGGGAACTTCTCTGGGATAAATTTGAAATTGAAAAATATATTGTCTGAAACTAAGGATGTCCAACCCTGGCTAATAATATGAGGACCTACCAGCCACCCTCACGGCCGATGAGAGTGGCTGGTTTCCCACTCCAAAGAAAAGAAATATAGCCCGCTTTATGTGATTCACAGGCGGGCTTATAGATATGAGCTCCGGCTCAATTTCCCTCCCCTTGTGATTTTTAGTTAATTTTAGCTTCTTTTGGTAAATTTTAAGCTTTTTTTTTCGGCAAATTTTCAGCTGTGTTTTACTTGAAAATAATATTGTCCCCAAATAGAATCGGTATGCAGTTTTTTTTTTTTTTTTTTTTTTTTTTTTTTTTTGATTGGAGGTTTAACGACCACCGTGAGCAGCTCAATGGGCTATAAGCAGCCACCCGTCCCTAATTTAGGGTCACTGGTTCCAGAGAAGGGAGAGAGCCAGCGCCGCAAGACAAACACAACACCCATGCCTCACCGGGATTCGAACCCGGACCCCTTTTGGACGAATGATCCGAGGCCATCGCTTAGACCACTGCGCCACCGGGGCGGCAGATACAAAGATGAATCGATGGAGCTTACAGGCCCGTGTGACTTTCGGAACACGCAGACATCAATAGTTCGTGTAGCTCCCATGGGTGGCAATAACGGCCGCTAAACGCCGCGGCATCGAACGAAAGAGGCTTTGGATGTCGGCTTGGGGTATGTCGGTCCAGGCTGCTTCCACACGTAGCCACAGTTCATCAGGCGTAGCCGCGGGTGGTGCTTGACGGGCCAGACGGTTGCTGATCAGCGACCAGACTTGTTCGATGGGCGACATATCGGGAGAACAGGCGGGCCACGGCAGCAGTGACATCTGGTGGGACCGGAAGAATTGTTGCACGATGCGTGCCACGTGCGGGCGCGCATTGTCCTGTTGAAACGTGGCCGCTGGCAGGTCCTGCAAGTAAGGTAGGACTACAGGCTCCAAAACGTCGGAGATGTAGCGGTGGCTGTTGAGTGTACCGGCGATGCGTACCAGAGGGTGCGGGTGTCATATCCAATTGCGCCCCAAGTCATAACGCCAGGCGACGGACCGGTATAGCGGTGCATAATGCAGGCGTCATACAGTCTCTCGCCGCGGTACCGCCACACGCGTATCCGACCATCGTGGTGTTGCAGGAAGAAGCAGAATTCGTCGGAGAAGACAATGTCGTGCCATTCCGTAGTCCAGGTGCGGCGTTTAACGGCCCACTGCAGCCGCACTCGCCGGTGGTGTAACGTCAATGGTAATCGGAGCAATGGGCGCAGTGCGAAAAGTCCCCGCTCCTGCAGACGACGTCGAACGGTAAGTGCTGACACAGGTTGTTGCGCAACACACCCTAATTCCTGCGCTAACGTTCGTGATTTGGCGGTGCGAGCCGTCAATGCCCGCCGCACATGCCAGTCCTCTCGTTCGGTGGTGTGCCGCGGCTGCGGAAATCGCTCACGTCCGTCCGTCCGTCCGTCCCTCCTGCACCCACCGAATGCATACTCGCCTCACTGTGGCTGGATGTCGTCCCACACGGGCGCCTATGTCTCGGTACGATAAACCGCTGTCGCGATAAGCCACAATTCGTCTCCTCTGTCGAACTCCGAAACGTGCTGGAATGACTGCCGTATTCTGCGACGAGGCATCAGGAAGCTTCCCACGCAGAGGTCCGGCAGCACAACACACTTCCACTACTTACACCCCGCTTTCTGTGCCCCCTTCTTATAGTGCTTCTCGCTGGCGTGCCGGGTGCACATGATATGTATATGCCCTGCAATGCTAATCGTTTGCATGTCCTCTCGCGGGCGACGCATGCTGTGAATTTCAGGCCAATCGGATGCTTCCTTCTTGGTGTTGCATTTTGGGTGGCCAGCAGTGTAGATTTTGGGGTACTCCAAGTTCTTTGAGCGTCATCCATAGATTTTGTGATCATGCAGTCGTAGGCTCTCTAAATTGAAACCAACTAGAAAACTTAAAATAAAACATTGCCTAAAATTCAAGTGATTTCTGACATTTGTTAAAAGACATTGGAAAATTCCATGTCTTTTCTTTCTGTTTATATTTAGAGATCAAAGGGGTGATACTTTTCAAAAATGCTATCATAATTTTTTTTAGAACGTACAATAAACTAGAAGCTCTGTTACTGTCACCTTTTACTAAGTCGTATTCAAATAGCTTTCACTGCAGTTTCGTTGTCCTAATTACGTTATTACCAAACGGCAAATGTAAATTCTGTGTTCATTTCATTTCTAAGCGCTGTTAATATATTAATATTCACATGACTTTTCTAAAAAGAAAATAACAAGGAAAATATTTATGAATAATGCACTTGTGCTCGCAATGCTTTAAAATTAGCTGAAGTTATCTTCTCCAATTTGCGTTGGACGTGAAGCACGTGATCGCATTCTGAGAAATTTCAAGAGAAGGAACAGTATTTGAAGTATTTCGCTCTAGTTAATAACGACAGGTTACAACAGAGGTTTCTGCGAACACAAGATAACACATTTGAATAATTCAAGACATTTTCTCACATTGTTTCAGAAAATGTCAAAATAGTTAGTCAGAGAACAGTTTTTACACTATTTTCCATAATCCTTCATCCAGGAGTATCTCAATCTACTGCTGGATGGAGGTCTGCACAACTCACTCTGTTTAGCAATTATCTTCCATAACGCTCCTGTGTGTTTTCCAATTTCATCCACTCCTCTCCCACGTGGTCTTCCTTTTGGATCTTTTCCTGTTTCTTTATATCCAGCCTAGTATTTCAGTAACTGTGGTCAGTTATACAGGTGGTCACAACTGTGGTCAGTTATACTGCCACTTGAGGGACTTCATTTTTCAAGCCATCAACTATTTTCATTTCCCAAATCCATTAATTTCCCTTCCAATCTTTCCTGGTTATACCAAGCATGCATTTCTCCATGTTGCTGTGAGTTCTCCGCAGGCTCTGTATGCCTTCTATAGTTAAGGTTCATGTCTCCGATCCATAAGGAAGAACTAGAAAGATGCAGTGATTAAACGCATTTCTTTTAAGACATATCACGTAACCCTTTACGTTATGCTACGTTCTAGATGCCCGGCTGAAGAAATGTTGAATTAAGTGCACTGGTTGCACCAGATACCTCACTTTAAATTAACGACACATCAGGCTTTTTAGGGCCACACGGAACGTAGACGGAAAACAGAAGCACTTGCGTAAACTTTTCTCTTATTAGTCCAGCTCGACACTTTCACTTTAAGCAACTTTAGACGAAATCACATGACTTTATACAGCGTGATACTAGGTTATGTAAAACATATCACAACGAGTTTCACCCACACACAGCTGCTGCTTTTTCATTATATATCTCTCGTCTCAATTTTTTTCTTCGAAGCGAAGTAGGAATTTTCATTAATTCCAGACAATGTGTGGAACAAACATCACACATTTTTCGAAGAACCCAACGGTCAGTAGATCGCTTGTTGCGTTTGGGCGCCAATGTAAAAACACAAATTTGTCTGCGACGAGCATCGACTCCGCGCCCTCCTCATTCCAGAGTAAGTTTATCTCCCAACTAAGCTGCACGGACAGAATGTCTTGCTGCAGATTTGCCGTCCCGACATAGATTCACCTCTGTAGCATGTCACAGACATAACTTCAAATTGCTTTGAAAATTGACTCTTTCTTCCAGATGGACTCCAGTCAAGTTTCATACGCCTATTATTAAGTTCTTCAATGTCTTTGAATCTGTTACTAAAGGAAACTGTAGGCATCTTTTATTTAAAGATTTGCCCAATTAACCTTTAATCATATATAATTTATGACTGTTAAACTTGGGGTTTTAATATAAAATAAATACAGCAACGTTTCTCACAATAAAACATCGACTATAGTTTCGCAGAGGGTTGGCTCGGCATCATCAGGACGAGAAGGAATTGGCGGACGATCATGAAATTTACATATGTTAATGATGTGGAGTTTACGTAGGTGTGATGTTAATTTCGGGACCAACCGGTGAGCGCTTACGCCACAGCACGGCATAATATGCACATTATCGTCAGTGGTATTTAAGGAGTACGGCGAAGTGAATGTAATCAGTCGTCGGCGTACGGACACGTGCAAAGACCCTGAAGTAGCTGCAATACAAACTTGTGCTAAGATAGAATGTGCTAAGATAGAATCAAACTTGTGCTAAGATAGAGCTAATTAAAACAGAGAATAAACACCGACAAAGCACTGCTTCTATTGATTATGAAATAGCTGACCACCTTGTAAGTTCTTTGTTAGGCCACATTTTGCCCTTAATACTGCTTTAATTCTTCTTGGTATGGACTCTATTAAATGTCGGCAAGTGGCTTGGTGTATGTTAGCCCAAATGCGATGAATTGCACCCTCTAGCTCTTGAAGACCCGTTAATACTGCTTGAATTCTTCTTGGTATGGACTCTATTAAATGTTTGTAAGTGGCTTGGGGTATATTATCCCTAATGCGATGAATTCCACCCTCCAGCTCTTGAAGATTTGATGGTAGGAGGTCCAAGTGTCTGATGCCCTTTTTGACTTCATCCGAGAAATGCTACATTGGATCGAGATCCTGTGATTGGGTAGGCCAGTGTATCTTGGGAAAGTCTCCGTGATGCTCCTCAAATCTTTCGCGTATAATGTAAACACTATGACATGGAGCATTGTCCTTCTGGAATCCATCTCCATACGGATGAACCATCAACATAACTGGGTGGACTTGGTCGGCAAAGATATTTAAATACCTTTGGACAGTCAGAGGGTTTCTCCACGCGAATCAAAGGGCACAAACACTCCCAAGAAATTCTGCCCCAGACCATAACGTTGCCTCCACCAGCTTGAAGAGTAGTGACGATGTAAGATGGATTCATGCGTTCGTGCTGATGTTAACATATCCTCACGGTTCCGTCTGCATGGCGTAGGTGAAAATGTGATTCGTCGGACCACATTACCCTTTTCCACTCATTTACTGTCCAATTCTTGTGTTCCTCAGCGAATTGGAGGAGTTTCTTGTTCGCTGCAGATAGCAATGGCTTACGGACAGGCCGTCTGCTTCTGCAGCCCACTTGATGGTAATGTGCGGCAAACTGTACATTGAGAAACCATAGGACTTTGGACCCTGATTCGGATTACCTGTTGTAATCTGACGAAGTGTTGCTCGTCTGTTAGACTGAACAAATCTGCCCACACTCAACTTAGCTCGAGCATTCTAGTCATGGGCGTCTCGCCAGATGAAGCAAATGAATCGCCGCCTCACCAGAAATTTTTCGCCCATGAAGAAAGTTTTTACATATGTAAGATACAACACGCCTTTAATTGTGCATGCTACATGAAACTCTGCAATTCTCATTGTAAATCGTAAATTTTGTTAGAAAAGGCAGAGAATAAAATCTGAATGTATAAGCCTTAAACTTATAAAGTTTAGATACTGTTTTTGCAAAGAGGTTGAAATGAGAATATGTTGAGCGCCTAGAGAGGCGATCATCTGCGTCGTCTCTGTTACAACAGACAGGAGACGGCGCGGACATGGGTGGAAAAAGACCGGTCCCCCAGACTTCATCTACGGATTTTGAGGCGAAACTCGAACGCTGCTTAAAATCTATTATAGTGTCTGTGTTTCTATTGGAGAAAAACAGGGGATTTTGTTTAATGGAAGCGGGCAGACGACAGCTTGGCAAAGCAGTTACTGAGGCGGCAATACAGTTCGCCTCACGTAGTGAGAGCAAGTCTGTTCTTACGTAGTGAGAGCACGTCTGTTCTTCTTTTTCGTCAAAGTGTGCATTGTATTCTATATTTGTGTGCTGACTTTTTGGAATGTGTTTCTTCTGCAGTTTCAGGTTCGGCGAGAAATGTGCTCAGTTTTTCTCTCTTAGTTATTATTACTTATAAATTTTGATTTATTAGTAATAATAAAAATAATTATTTTTAGAATTGAACTGATTAATAAAAGTGAATTGCATTCTGCTGGGGGAAAAACAAATTTTACAGGTAATCAGTCACCTGTTCAGATTTCTGCCATGCTTAATTAACATTACCTGTTTTAACAATATATACTGGCGGAAAGTGAAAAAAGAACACCAAGAAGGAGACATCTGATATCAACGAAATTTATACAGCATAATAACGGAATACAGAGGATAACGTGATCAAAACATTATGGCAAAATACAGCTGTATTTGCTGGTAAACTGAAAAATAACATTTCCATGTAACATGGTTAGTACGAGGTTGAACCGCCATGAAATGCGTCAAACTGTGCAATTCTGGCATGGAGTCTGTCGTACAGATGTTGGATGTAAGTTTGGGGTATTGAGTTCCAAGCATCCTCAACCTGGACGCGTAAATCGGGGATGGTTGTGGCTGGCTGTGGAGACCGGATAAGTCGTTGTCCCATAAAATCCCACACGTGCTCAATGGGGGACAAATCCGGTGAACGTACAGGCCATGGAAGTTGTCTCACACCCTGAAGTGCATGTTGCGTTGCACGTGCGGTGTGTGGGCGTGCGTTATCTTGCTGGAAAACACCACGATGGACCGACCTTACAAATGGCACAACAACGGGCTGAATGATGTTGTTGATGTAGGAGGTGCTGTTTAACGTACCCGGTACAAACACTAGTTGTGTACGGGAGTGATAGCTCATCTCTCCCCACACCAGGAGACCAGGTGTAGTCCCTGTGTGTCGCTGGCGGATGCAAGAAGGGTGGAGACGCTCCCCACACCAGGAGACCAGGTGTAGGCCCTGTGTGTCGCTGGCGGATACAAGAAGGGTGGAGACGCTCCCCTGTGCGTCTGCTAACACGCATACGGCCATCGGAGGCTCCCAAGCAGAATCTGCTTTCATCGCTGAACACGACAGATCGCCATTGCGTTCTCCAGTGCAGACGTTGGCGACACCACTGCAGCCGTTCCTGACGGTGGGCTGGAGTCAGAGGTACACATGCAAGAGGCGCACGTGCACGTAGTCCTTCACCCAGTAAACGGTTGCGGATTGTTCGCACAGTCACCTCAGGTGCAACGGCAGCTCGAATTTGCGTCGCAGTGGATGTTCTGCTCGACAACGCCGCTCTTCTTATGCGTCGATCGGTCCGCTCATCAGTCCGTCTGTGACTCCCGGTTCCACGTCTTCTCGTGTGAGAATGTTCCTCGGACCATCTACGCCGCCATCGTACCACCACCGATACTTCCTGTCCAATTCGCTCCGCTATACGACCACCCGGCCTCGCGGAGTCCGACTAGACGACCTCGCTCAAAGTCCGATAACTGCTGAAATCCTACACGTCTTCCATGTGTAGGTATTGCAGTTACTTCAGGGTCTTTGCACGTGTCCGTACGCCGACGACTGATTACATTCACTTCGCCGTACTCCTTAAATACCACTGACGATAATGTGCATATTATGCCGTGCTGTGGCGTAAGCGCTCACCGGTTGGTTCCGAAATTAACATCACACCTACGTAAACTCCACATCATTAACATATGTAATTTTCATGATCGTCCGCCAATTCCTTCTCGTCCTGATGATGCCGAGCCAACCCTCTGCGAAACTATAGTCGATGTTTTATTGTGAGAAACGTTGCTGTATTTATTTTATATTAAAACCCCAAGTTTAACAGTCATAAATTATATATGATTAAAGGTTAATTGGGCAAATCTTGTCCTCTTGTTGAGTCATGTCCCACTGTTTCCTTCAAGCGATGTAATAATACCTTAGTAAAATTTTTCTCAATAACTAATAAGAGGTGGATGGAGTAATGTAATTCCGGAGAAAACCGCCGAGGTACCCCTCGTACCTAGCAGGATCACTGTAGCATTATATCAGGGATCAAGAACCTACTTCGTTGAAGCTTCTTGTAAAAACTTGCGCGAATATAGTTTCTGCATATTCAGTTGCTTTCTGTACAATATTCGCGGTAATTCTGTCTTCCCTTGAGGTCTTTCTTCTCCATTTCACGTTCTTACAAATTTGGAAGATGTAAATCCGCTTATTGGTATAAATATGACATGGCTCTTAAGTCAGGTAATATCAGAAATAACCTCACACTCTGAACGTGATCTCTTTCCTCAGGGAACAGTTTTTCGTTTTTGGAGGAAACTTTTCCCTTAGGTTATGGTTTTTGAAGGGAAAGGTTTATGACCATGTATTTAAGAAACAGAATAAGAATCAGGGCAAAAAAAAATTATTTCTAGAAATAAAATTTTTTAGGTGGGGCTCGTCCCCTCTGGCCCCTAATGACGAACAGCCCCTTATGTGTATGCTCACAGCCGTTCACCGTCATCAACGTTTTCTGTGGGCACGTAATAAACGACATTAGACACATAGACTGGAAAAGGGTCTCATAGTCAGACAAGTCTCGTTTTTTCTACTCCATCCCGATGTCCGCGGGCCGTTTACCAAGGATGTTTCCTCACCCGGATGCACTGTGGGACGGATCCAGGCGGCTGGAGGGAGCTTGATGGTCTGGGCAATATTTTCTTGGGGAAGACTTGGACCTCTTATCCCTGTAAAGCGAATTCTGATAGCTGCCACGTACCTGGAAAACGTGGCTGACCAAGTACACTCCTTTATGGCGACTGTATTCCGGGCGGAGATGTTATCTTTCAACAAGACAATGCACCATCCCACACTGCGAAGAAGGTTTAGGAATGGTTCCAAGAACATGAAGAGAATTTCATTTATTGCCGTGACCCCCAATTTTACCGGACATGAATGCTATCCAGAATTTGTGGTTTGAATTGGAGAAACGGGTACGAGCAACATCACCCTAACCACGGAATTTACGGGTACTCCAGGATCTTTTGTTGCAGTCATGGTACCAAATATCAAGAGACACCTACCAACATCTCGTTGAATCGATGACATATCGGGTGAGAGGTATTTGGGCGGCGAGAAGAGTACTTACATATTAGGTACGTGGTTTTAATGTTTTGGCTGATTAGTGTATACCACAATTTATGTTCTTCTAACCTATATATGCCAGTTAAGGACGAAAGAAATATTACTTTATGCCGTAAATAGGATTATTTCCCTTAAAACTGGCAATTAACCCTTTAACGACTATAACCCGCCCGTACGTACAAACGGCCATAGCCGCCCGAAACGCCTGTCTAGAGTGAGTCAGGTTTCTTATCCTTACTTATTCTTCAAATTTTTGCGACCTATGAGGGATCAGCAGGAGTCACCCTCAGTCTTTATTGTTGTTCTTAAACAAAAGAAGTGAAACAACAGACAATTTCGGGCGTTATAGTATTTGGAGGGATACAAGATTTTGGAGTCGTGGTCGTTAAAGGGTTAATGTTATTCAGTGCATGGTTACGTTTGTGTTTTATATTTAAGCTATCTGGAGCACGACTTAAACTTTACGGAACATTTTAGTAAAAGGAATAAGCTTTACAGTGAAATACGTTAGAGTTTTAGTGTAACGTAAACAATTAGCAATATCTAAAACTATTTGAACAGTAAAACTCTATACTGCCTTGTTGCTATGTGGAAATCATTCATCAATATTTCAAGTTCCACAAGATCCATGTCAAATGGGTACTCCACAGACAGAGGTCAGCAAAGCAGGATACAGTCGTCTCGTGTAAGGAGATGCAGTCAATGTTTGCGCCTAGCGTCCCGCACGATTAACAGACATTGTCATGGGTGCTGACACATGGTTTCATTACTGTTCAACACCCAGAAAGAGAAAAAAAATGTTTGGGTTACGGAACATAAACTTCGTCACCAAATCCTCCAAAAGACAAGAAGAAGTGCAAAAATTTGACTTCAGATGGATGGTAGCCCTGAACGCTTTACGCGAAAATTGTAAGATAAAAGACCAGTACTTTCACCAACACTGTTTTGACCAAAATATTTAAGGTTAATTAATTAGTTAAAATAGTTAAAGTTAATTAATCAGCACTTAATTTTAAAATAATTAAGGAGATGGTGGTGGAGAAGCGTCCAACACCAGACGTCTCTAGGGTTTCTCTTTCTTCATGACAATGCCAGTGCTTACAGAGCATGACGTGTTACAGCCAATCTGGATCACACACAGAGGAGCATCTACTCCATTCTACATATTCACCCGGAATTGCACCATGTGAGTTTCGGTTGTTTCCAAAAATTGAATAGGAACTTGCTAGGCAGCACTTCTTTTAAGGGTGCAACACCATGAAAAATGCATTCATTCATAGCTGTTGAGTACTCCCTAAGTAGTGGCGTGCCGTGAAAAAAATTTACCTCATTTGAAGGGGAATTCCATCATCGATTTTCTGTAATGCTTTCTTTGTCTGAATGTAAAAAGGCCGTTCCATAAAAATTGAGAGTCATTTTTTTTAGTTGGCAACAGTGCGAAGGGGAAACATAATCACGCAGACGACCAACTGAATTAAGGAAGTATCTATGGCAACAGTTATTAGCTGTGGCAGACGATTCTGGTTTTCTTGTTGCGCAGTTGTGTAAGGTATGTCTGCATTTCACCATCCAGCTACGGAGGTGAGTGACTCAGAGTTAAGAAGTGAAATGCGTTGTGCGATAACATTTTGCTGTCGTTTGGGTGAAATGGCCCCATAAACATTTTATTCAATGAAAAAAGCTTACAAAGATAAATGTTTGGATCAGTCAATGATTTTTAGATGGTCATGATTTTAAAAAAAAAAAAAAGTGTTTGTCGGCAGAACTCGCTCCTAGGCCTGGTCGACCTGAAAGTATTATGGAACGTTTTGTTATCACTGTTTGGGAAATTCTGCAAGAAGATCGACGAATGGCGTGTGAAGACATAGAGGCATCAACTGATATTTCAAAAACGTCGGCATTCCGCATTCTACGCGACAAATTACTACTGCATCGTGTGTGTTCCAGATAGGTACCTCATCACCTGACGAGAGAACAATTTTTTTAACCAGAATTAAATGATTGCAAAGGATTCAAACTTTCTAAATACGGTAATAACTGCCGATGAAACATGGGTCCACAATTTCGACCCCCGTCACGAAACGCTCAACGAGTGCCTGAAAAAATTTTGCCAAACCAAATCAGCTGGGAAGGCGATAATTTTATTTGCTCATAAAGGTGTGGTCTACCAGCAAACCGTTCCTCCAAAAAGTACTGTCAATGCTGAGTATTACATTTCTTTCTTGGAGCGTCTGTGACCACACATATCGATTAAGCGACAGGAACTGGTGGTCAAGTGCACCCTACCGGGACAGCTGGGACTCCTCTATCTTTACCGGCCCGGCAACCGGATTAAGAACTTGCTTATGACGTCACGCTAAGCGACGGGCATTTCCGTGGGTAGCCGATGACATATTAAAAATAATCATTATTTGCTTCAAAGTATTTAAATTTCTTTTGACTGATGATTGTGAGCAGTTACTTCATGTACAAAAAGGTAAAATTTGTGTTAAAAAAATTAGTGGGAAAAAAAGGTTGAAGAGTTAAATGTGGTAAAGAGAAAATGCTCAAAATGTAATAAAGCTAAATTTGAACTGGAATTCAAGTACGCTTCTGTATTTTTAAATAATTACTCAAAGTTGAAAACTGACTACTTAAATAGCAAGTCAGAGAAAAAAATGTGCTATGTTTGTAGCTGCTGCTTAATGAATCCGGTCTTCCTGTGTGCCTCACTAACAACGGGAATATCTCCAAATTTTGGCAAACACGTTTGATAATCACCATTACAGGGGAACTAAATCCTAGCCGCAGTCTAACTACCTTATACCCTATACCCCATACAAACAAATATGTTTCAATCTTCATTTTTGTATATTTTCAATCTTCATTTCATGTGTGGGAAAAAATTACCAAGCATGCATTTTTAACACATGTTCATAATCTGGGGGAGGGGCGAAATGAGTACAAGTTTATTTTTCGTTTATGTCTGTGTGCATACATTGTGATGAGATTTATACATTCTCAGTATTAATTTAGTCTAGTTAGCAGTCTCAAAACTTTTTTTATTTATATCTGTATTCCCTGCAACATTTGCAGATAGCGAGAAAATATCTTTGATTCCTAATTAATTCAATTTCAAAATAGACTAGGGGAGAGCGGAGGCTAAGTTGTTAAACCCACACATAAAATGTTGACTGCAGTAGCATTATTAGCATTTGTGCGTGTGTAACTTTCGCATTCAAATACGTACTCAGCATTAATTTAGGAACAGTTTGCCTCTTCAAATTTATTAATTTTTTGGGTGAAAACAATGCTATTTTATTAGAAAACGTTATGGTCTAAAAACGCAATTTTGTACACTGTTTTATTAATTTTCGCCGAATTTTCTTTTACAGATGCAAATTGCAGTGTAACAGTACATTAACATACTAATAGATTGCATTCAGTTATTTTCTGCGTCTGTTTAAAACTGCGTTAACAGAGCTTTTCGGTATAACTGTTTATACTCGTGCAGAACAGAAATAGCGAGAAAGGTGAAACAGACGCAATTTTCTTTATTTATTTTTATTTATTTTATGACATAGCAGCTCTACCGAAATTTAAACAAAATAACTCGCAGAAAACTAAAATATGGACTTTATTTAAGCCGTTCCTTCAAGCATTAAGTAAGACTGAATGCCCAGAAACTTAGTGCTGTAACCTTCTGGATGCGGCTCAACTCCGCCGCTTATCGTGACGTCACACAAACGATGCCCAAGCCATTAAAGAGAGGAGATGTGAGTCCCAACCCTACCCCATGATAACGCCCGCCCACATGTGGCTGCTTGTGTTCAACGGTTTCTTACGAAATGCAGTATTGAAATCATGCCATAGCCTGCCTACAAACCTGGTCTTGCCCCGTGCGATTTCTGGTTGTTTCCAACAATGAAGGAGAAGTTCCGTGGCGCAACATTCAACACTGATGCTGACGTTATTCAAACTCTACAGGTGTCGCTAAAGCAGCTTCCACAAATTGCTTTCGCCACATGCTTTGAAATGTGGACTGAACGATGTGACCCGTTGCACATCATCCGAGGGAAGGTACTTTGAGAAAGAATAACATATTTTGCTGTACCTATATTTCTTCATTTTGTGTGATAAAATCTCAGTTTTTATGGAACGACCGTTGTATAAGCATTGACATCAAAATCTTCAGCAGAACTTTTTTAATAGCAATTAAAAAAAAAGTTCTGCTAAAAACGTTCCGCTGAAGATTTTGACTTCTTTAATTGTCATTAAAAAAAGTTTAGATGATCAGTCTTGTCTTTCCGTATACTGTGTTAAACAGGTTTCTATTCGCACAATTTAATGGAACAACATATTATTTCCCCCAAGCATTTATCCAAAGCAAGTTCGTGTAAAGCTTTGAACAATTTGCAGATTGTTTTACTGCTTAACCCAAGAGGAGGGGGGACGGTAAAAAACAATTCAATTTTCAAGCTAACAAAATTAAAGCCGGAGAGTGTTTCTTCAAGTGAATTGAAACTGATGCTTTTTGAATCACAATTTTTTGAGCCCATAAGCTTCCCATATTAAAGGATAGCTATGGGGAATTGTTTTGATTGGATTTAACAGCGGAAAAGGTATTACCCTCTGTGGGAGGGTTACAGAATGTGGAATGTTGAAGTACTTTTTGAGATAAATGCAGAAAGAGCATTACCTGAATTTTGACTATTTTTTGAGTTTACCTTTTTTTCTAGGGAAAGGTAAATGTACCCATAATTTCAAAATTTTACTAGGTAGTGGAATTATGAATCTAATATTTAATCAAAGTAACGAATCTTACTTCGCCATTAACGCTACCAGCAACAGCGCTTTTATAATGACAAACAGATAGATAGATACATAGATAATATACAGTATATATTAGTATATTTTGTTTTGTTTGGGAGTCTAATGGCCACTGTGAACAACTCTATGAGCTATAAGCAGTCGCTCGTCTTCTAATTTAGGGCCACACATTCCAGGGAAGGGGCCAGTTTTTTTACTCATGTCAACGTATCTTTTTCCATGTGCACCTTCAGAAAGAAAAGCTTAATTTGTTCAGCTAGCAAAATGAAATTTAAAAAAATTTGCCAATGTAAAAGGAAAAGTGTTGATGTTAAACTGATTTCGAGATGCCTGAATTCCAAAAGTTTCTTAAAAGGTCTTAAATAAAATGCGGATGTTCTTTGACTATCTATAAAAAATTATTTAAATATAAAAACTTCGTTTAGATTATCTAATCACAGTTTTTCACGAGAATGAAAAATAAGCAAAATCTTCCTTTTTATTAAAAAGTATGTTTGTAAAAATGAGCATTCATAAACACAGATTAAAAAATCTGAGAAAATCATTGTTTTAATGCATGTGTGATGTTAACCAATAGCATCATGAAACATTTTTGGGCAACTGATTTTAAAATATCAGCCACCTTTCTAATTTTTGAAATTAATTTAGGAGACTAGATCAAGATTTTTCGCGAATTTCAGAACTGTATTTAAATATTGAAAGTTTCACTTTAACATACGTAAGACAATATTTTTTTTATTCCTCATAAGTAAACTCCTGAGACTGAAGAAAATTTATTAGGTCCTCGTAAGAAAAATTATGAGACTGAAGATGATTTTTTATTAGGTTCTGATGAACAAAATCAGAATGAAGATAATGTATTATGTCGTGATTAGGAAAATCATCAGCTTTAAATCATTTATTATGTCGTCATAACTAAAATCATGAGACGGAAGGTAATTTATTTCGTTGTTATAAATAAAATAATGAAACTGAAGATAATTTATTAGGTCCTCATAAATAAAATCATGAGACTGAAGATAATTTATTAGGTCCTCATAAGTAAAATTATAAGACTCAAGATAATTTATTAGGCTATTATAAGTTAAATCATGAGACTGAAGATAATTATAAGTTAAATCATGAGACTGAAGATAATTCACTAGTTTTTCACAAATAAAGTGATGAGACTGAAAATAATGTTGGTCGTCCCAGAAGTACGCGAACACTTTCATTGGCGAACATTTCGCAAACCTGAAGTGGTAACATGGGCGATGTCTGGTGGTTGTGTAGTCCGTACCTCTAAGTTCAGTTCTTCCCTAGCCACCTGCTAATGAAATTTGTAATAACGATGAAGCAGCTGAAACGTTAAGTGACAGTACAAAAGCAGTTTTTTTTTAAGTTTAGCGTCTCACTGCATCATTCACAGCACGTGTCACAGGTTTGGAACCTGTGGACGGAGGGGTGCGAATAAGGGACAACTAAAAAACCTTTTTGCGCGAGCACCTTTCATTTTGTTTCATGCACACAAGACCTTTAATCCAGATTATTACAGTACAAACACAAAAACACATTTCCATAACCAACACAAAAATGTCCACACTTTTTAAAGATTTAAGCTTTCACGTACACATTTTTCCGTTAGTACAGTTCCACTGGTAGTACAGTTCTGAGGTCCCATGCTCATTTTCCATCTGGCTATCCGGCGGTTCTCATCCGTAGTTCACTCTGTTTCTCCGAATCTCTATTTCTCTCCTAAGACAAGGACAATTCCCTGCTAAAATTGAATGGTTAGTGTCCCAGTTTCTGTTTGAATTTCTGGTTGACTTTATCGCAGCTGGGACAGTTGGCTTCGTTGTCACACCTCCATTGCTTGTGCCCTGCCTGAGCGCAACGATTACAGCTCTCCGAGATTTGCGGGCACTAAGCCTTATATAATGCCCGAACCCATTGCATTTGAAGCAGCGAGTCCCTCTAATGAATGCTCGTATGGAATGGATCCTCCACGCGAGATTCATCTTGCTTTTTTCTGTAGATACTGGAAGTCCACTGGAGAAAGCTCAATCACCCAGTGGACCTTGTTTTATTTTCCCTTGACTGGGAAAAGGAACGTACACTGGTCTGGCTCCTTTAATTGTTTTTGGCGTGTCATGCCGTATTGAATGTGCCCTTTTTCTGCTTCATTACCGAGTCCATAGACGATCGGTCTTGGAAGATTTGTTACTGGTCGCCTAATTTTTATGGTCTCTTGAAGAAACTCACTTTCTTCGTAGGCACGTTCCAAGCTCTTCTCACCCTCTGCTTTCACGCATTCGATTAACACACTTCCGTTGTTGATTTCCTTTAAATTCTTGACACCTATCCCATGTGTGCCTGGTCTAGTTCCACCTGAAAGCCGAACAATGCATCCAAAAGGATTTACAGTAGTGTTGTAGGGAGAGTATCAATGACCTTTCCGCACAACTGGGTCTCTCTTTTACAACATGCTGACGGAAGATTTACGCCTAATGAGTACACTTGCAACGTGGGTACCACACCCAGACTAACCACGCCACAGAAGGAATTCTGCTGCAAAGTTGCACGGAGTAACCTCGCGTGGTATCGTCACAAAGTAGGTTGCTCACAAGGTTCCTCTGAAGGTTGGGTGTAATTTTACAGAGAGTGAGTCGAAAGTTTTGAAATATTTGGATCACTTTATGCCTTCACGCGTACCTTCACGACGTAAGCTGATTAGCATTTAAAGTATAATCCATCGTGTTGCACCGTCTTTAGCCATCTGTCTGCCAGTTCTTCGATTCCGTGGCGGTACCAGTTCTTGTCCTTCGAGGCGAAGAACTCTCCTTCACCCCAGCTGCCACCTCTTTCTGGTTGCTGAAGTGCCGCCAGCGAAGGAAAGAGGCCATGGACCTGAAGAAGTAAAAATCAGGTGGGGCAAGGTTCCGACTATATGATGGGCGTGGCATCAGTTCGATGCCCTTAAGTTCCTGGAGTTTTGCTCGGGTCGTTCGCGCGGTATGATGCCCAATCGTTGTCCTGCTGTAGGAGAGAGCGCTTTCTGTTCACCTGTTCTGGGTACCTCTCCTCCAAAACGGTATACATCCGTTCCAGATGTTCAGAGTAGATGTTGTCGTTGATTGTCAGACCGTCTGGAACAAATTCGCAATGGATTATCCACTTGAAAATCCACCAGACGCAGAGCATCACCTTGTACTCGAAGTGCCTACGTTTGGTAACAGGTTAAGGAAGCTGGTTTGGGCTCAACTGCTGCTGCTGTGTGTTAGGATTACGGAAATAGACCCACTTTTCATCGCACGTAACAATTATCTTGATCAAACGTACATCGCGCGGGTTTTCTATGAGTTCCGTGCACACTCCCACTCGGCGGTTTGCTTCAGCTGGCGTCAGTTTGCAGATCTTGGCGAGCTCCTGCAGATCTTGGCGGGCTCCTGCACATCTTGGCGGGCTCCTGCACATCTTGGCGGGCTCCTGCACATCTTGGCGGGCTCCTGCACATCTTGGCGGGCTCCTGTAGATCTTGGCGGTCTCCTGTAGATCTTGGCGGGCTCCTGTAGATCTTGGCGGGCTCCTGAAGGTGACGAACCACGGTGGTCTGTGATATGCCCAGCTCGCCTGATAATCTCCTAGTGCTGGTTGTCGGATTTGCCTCTACCGCCTGGCGCACGGCCTCCGAATTCACGGTTCGCGGCCAACCTGACCTTGGCTAATGGTCGAGGTTTCTGTCACCTGAGCGGAACTTCTTGAACCATCTGGCTGCGGTACTGTGGTCCACGGAACCTTTCTCTTCGCATGACAAATTGTTTGGTGTTGCTTGAGCAGCGTTATGGCCAAGTTTAAACTCCTAAAGCAACATCAGTCGCAGTCCTGTATTAAACCGGTACTTTCGTGGCATCTTTAACCCGTGCAGAGTTGCATGAACGTAGAACCTTACTGGTCGTTGGCATGGATGCTCACGGCTTGGCTTTTAAGAAGACCTATGATGAGAACGTCACGGTGTCATCAGAACGGAGTAAATCATTTCTATTGGAGCATATCCCGGCATGGGCACTGTGACATATACAGCGACACATCCTAGTACACGACAACACACTGTTAAAAAAATCAACTTAACAATGGGAACCTGAACCTACTCGGGTTTTTTCTTTTTGGTTTTTTTTAGGTTTTTTTAAGTATAATACAATCGTATCGTAAACGAGTACATGCCATGCTCAAATATAAGTAACCATACGTTCTTACAAATAACTGCGTCAATAAATATAATCTCGTATTACTTCATTTTAGATATCATAGATTTCAAGAGAAATTGTTTAATAAATGTGTAAAGTAACACACATAAATAATTAGTACAACAAAGTCACTGATCACAAGTAATTTAATTATGCATAAAGTATCTTTGTGTACGTTTTAACATTAAGTGTCAATCTCATATATAATATATTGTCGCTCCATCACTATATTTGTCATAAACTTAAGCGGTCCATTTGCCCAGCATGTGACAACGAGTATATTATCCCAGATGTGCCATCGAATAACATACTTCCAGTTGATTCTATGAATAAATGAGTATGTATGGAGTACACGTATTCCAAATTTGAAATCGAGCTGTGGATGGCTTAGTGGTTAGAGATTCAGACTATTGATGGAGGGACCCCAGGTTCAAACCTAGCCTGATAAGCTTGAAGCTAGAGGCTCTCCGTGGTAGTGTGAATTTCTAACAATCGCTGAATATCCGCCGCGCATCGGACGAACACTTTGAGTGACGACCCCCGGTGACATATAAAGGTGTTCATTCTTAAGCCCCCCCCTAATTTATCTCTACTTTCTATGTGCAAAATTGTGGGGTGGCGCTAGTGTGCTCTCTCTCACTTACAAGCTCTCCTGTCAGAATCGCTAGATTCGCTCTAATTTCCTTCAGTTTCTGTGCCCTGCCAGAAAGGGCACAAACTGATTGAAGTTAGAGCACATATTTGAAATATATGTATTTTTTTGAGTACATATATTTCAAATTAGAAATACCAGATATACTCACAATTGATTCCCTGTATGTACTCAAAAATGAGTACGTGTCTCTACCAAAAATGAAACATAAGTGCTCAGAGCTGTTATATGCCCAGAATGTACTGAAAAACCGAGTACTTTTGCTTATTTCTAAGTACCTATGTTTAACAGTGCACTCGGAACGGATCGTTTCGGTTGTTCATTGAACAGAAAGGTTATGTGGAGCTGCCCCACCCACCGTATTCACCGGATATGATCCCCTGCTATTTCAACCACTTGAGGCAGGTGTCTGGCACACGCAACATGAAACAGGATTTGTATCTTAATATCACAAACGTCTTTCACAGATTTAATGACACTGGTACTTTTAACGGTATTAGTATAATGCCCACAGTTTAGGAACGTATTACTCATAATGAGGGTAACAACTAATAATTACCCTTGCATTTGTGAGCATTGCTTTGCTAGGAAAAAAATTATACAGGAATTATGGTACATCTCTGCGATTTAATATTTCTTAACTTTTTAGAAATATAACAGTTCTGTTTACAACTGAATATTAAAAAACCTGAATAGCTTTAAAGTTTTTCTGTTAAGTCAAGTGAAACTTTCTCAAATAAAAATATTTTTTTTTCCTAGTTTTATTATAAAACTTTCCTGGTTTTATGTAGCACGTTACTTTACAAAATTGTTTCGAAATCTTAGCAATGCTGCCTGATGATTTCCGATTTTTGTAGCTATTTATACATGTTCTTTTATTCGCGTTTTGACTCAGACATAGCAACTGAATGGGATTCCCTCTATATTACTTTTTAACTTTGCATAGCAAAGCAAGTGAAATGTATTTTATTACCAACGCAGCTGCTTTTTTTCTTCAACAAGAGGAGTCTCTTTCAATGAACAGTTACTTTTTTATATACTTATAAGATGGGTCTAGATTTCATTTTTCCAATATCTAGAAACGGATATAAATTTGATTTTCGACTGTCAAATCATGAGAGCAAGAAAAAATACGTAGCGTGTTGAAAAGGCTTTCAGATGCGTTTCTATAGATTGTCATTTGTTCCTCGGAAGTTTAAAAGCTTGTCTAAACTTGTCACGTGTTCAAAACAAAAGCCATATCATTTTCCTCTTCATTGGCTGCACGTAAAGTTCGGTCGGTGAAATCTGTGAGTTGTTGCCTACTAAAAACTGGATAAGATTTTACAATTTCACAAGGATGCAACATGGGTACGACAAAAAGAAATTCACCCTGATTTATATTTATCGCATATGTATAAGGATCATCCCTATTCACGTGACACTGTTACAGCGTGCATACTCTTATTCATATTACAGCAGTGTTGAAAATCCTCACCCAGGAACATCGAAGGAAGCCGTTAAAGAGAGAACTATCGCTGCTGTTCGGGAATTCATTAACCAGTCGTTGGTCGCACTATGAGCATTTCTCTTACGCTTCGCAAAGAAAGAGCGCAATTTATTATGGAAGTGACCGAAGTTGACTTTTAGAATCTTCTCAACATCAGATACGTATTGGCGCGTCTTTGACCTTTAGTCTGTTCTTTGGCCCCCTGTGCTTCGTGTGAACATTTCTCTATCACGATGATACGAGTGCGTTTTTCACTTAATATGATTTGTAGTTTTTTTTATTTGTTAGGAGCGCATTTTGAACACTTTCTTATGTTCACTTTTGAGCAAAAATATCGGAAAAAGGTAGTGTGAAAAAAAACCTCACGGGAGACCACTCGCGTTGTTCAACGTGTAGCTGTGTAGCTACCAACGACGGGCAAAGAGAAACCCACACATAACCGTCCGTATAATAAATTTTGAAGTCAGAGTATAGATTGACAGTGTGGAAAATTATTTATCGATATATAAGCTTCCAAAAATCCACAAGCTGACAGAACAGCAATGCCGGAGTCGAGATTTTTGCAATGCTTTAACTTAGTGGCCCCTAAACTGTTAACAGACATTGGTGATAAAAACTCTTGTAATAAAGTGTCTTGTACGAATGAGATTTTATATTAAGAAAGAATGCTTGATAAGTGCATACAAATGTGCCATGATAGTCTGAAAGTGCGACATCTGGGGAATACCATAAGTGCCATATATGAATGAGATTTTATTTAATGAAATATAAGAGCAACATTCGGACATACCATAAGTGCCATGTACGAATGAGATTTTATATTAATGAGATTTGTAAACGGTTAACAGACATTGTTACAGGTGATGAGGCTTGCTTTTATAACTAAACAACTCACAGAAAGATTTATATCTATGCGTTACAGAAGATGTTAAACGCGTCCCCAAATCCTCCGACAAGACTTTCACTCAAAGAAGGTGATGTTCGCGATTCTTTGTTTTTAATTTTCTAGGGGTTGTAACTAAGCACACCGGACAAAAAAATTAATGAATGCTCATTTTATTGGTTAATATGGGGTTACATCACCACGAGCTCGAAGTACAGCTTTGATTTTCTTTTGCATGATGTTAATATGGGAGCGGATGACATTAATGTCCAATTTGCCCCACTCCGTGAAAAACTGGCCCCGCAGAGCAGTCAAATTGGGAGGGTGGTGGTGTCTCTTCTTAACAGCTCGTTCGAGCATGTCCCAAATTTTCTCTATAACATTGAGATCAGGCAAATTGGTGGGCCAGGTGAGATGTGGGACGTCGACCTCATGTTCTGCAAACCAATCCTGCACAATGGCAGCTCGGTGGACAGGGCAGTTGTCGTCTTGATAACGTGGATCTGGAATGGCGGCATCTTGGAGGAACTGGACATATGGCAACACCTCGTTATCCAACAATTTCACGTAGTCCACCGCTTTCATGCCATTAGACATGTGAACTAAGGGACCCACCCTAGAACTGGATATATACACCCCCAAAGCATGACACTTCCAACCCCTTCTCTACAGCCCTTTGCACACACACTCTGCTTTGAAGGTTTCTTCGGCCTTCCGCATGACCCTGGATCGACCGTCATTGAAATACAGGCAGAACCTGGATTCGTCCGACCAGATGATGCGTCCCCACTGTTCTGTTGTCCAGTGTTGGTGTTCCCTCGCCCATTCCAGCAGCTTTTTCTTGCGTATGGCAGACAGCTTGGGGCGTACCCTAGCTACACTACTGAATATTCCTACACCATGCAATTCTCGTCGAAGCGTTCGTTTGAAAACAGGCTGACTGGGTCCCGCATCTACTCTTGCAGCAATTTCTGCCGGGTTCGGAACCGTTTTGTGGTTCATAATCGCTCCAGACGTCGACGGTCACTGTTGCTCATGATGGTTTTCTGCCGCAGCTGCTCCGACGGGAATTGTCTCTGGCTGACTCCTTCCACGCTAAATGAACATTACTGACTATGGACTTGGACACGCCAACAAACTCCGCCACCTCCCTCAGCGAATCACCATGTTCACGACCAAAGACGATAGCTCCCTTTTGCCACTCTGTTACGTCACCTTTTCTACCCATGGTACTACCCGTAAGCAACAATAAAACTAATTAGGCATGCACGTCCTACAAGGCTGAAAACGTAGCAACATACAATACTTTCCATTCCATTATATACACGGATTTTTTTCTCTGCCTGACCAGTTTCCAACTGTTCCTCCGGATGACATTCCGTAATTTTTTGTCCGGAGTGCTTATGTACTCCTTACCGAAGGAAAAGAACAATAAATGGTCAATACTACGCAAATACTGTTTCGCCAAGAATAGTTATGGAAATGGAGGAGTAGACAACAGAGGTGTGTCAAGGGTTCGCCTACTTTATTGGCAATGCGAGTGTTAACAAAGACCGGCAAGTTACGGCTTTCCTGCAGCAGGAAAGAATTAAACTGCTGCTCTTCCCCCCATATTCATCAGGGCTTGTACCATGGGATCTTAGTTGTTTTCAAACATAGAAACGGAATTTTCTGGGAAGCCATTTAAAAGGACTTTGAACCATTTGAACCTTGCAAAAGGCGTTCATTCACATTTGAGGAGTATGCCCCCAACACTTTACTGCCGAGCTTTCCATAATTGTCGTAGAAATCTACAAGTTTATCTACAGTTTGAATAGAAAAATTTTCTGATATGTTGTACCAAAACGTGGTACTGCACCAGCTGCACTACTTTCTGAGTAAATATGCATACCAATGTGCGGGGCAAAAA
Organism: Macrothele yani; assembly: GCA_039090855.1. Classification (NCBI taxonomy): domain Eukaryota; kingdom Metazoa; phylum Arthropoda; class Arachnida; order Araneae; family Macrothelidae; genus Macrothele; species Macrothele yani. Next base: position 118,752,036 of record CM076993.1, read on the forward strand.
AAAACATCATTGTGCAACCTTGCACCATAATGTTGTGCAACTTTGTACTATAATGTAGTGCAAAGTTGTACCATGTTGTTGGGTTTTGTTCACACCATATAATTGTGCATCTTTTCTCAGAAAGTGATGCAGCTGGTATAGTACTACTTTCTGGTGCAAACTATAACAAAATTTTTAAACAGTGTACTTTGAAGGACAGTAAATGTTTCACTGAGGTTCGTGCAGTGGGTTTTGTTCAGACAATTCATGTCAAGAACTTTCTGAAAGCTCCTCGTATTTTCCCTGTTCGTTTTTCACCTTACTGCACATTTAAAAATTAAATTGGTGAACTGATATTTCTATATCAAGCTGTTCTACTTATTTTGTGGTAAAGATGTTCTGTTGGGTATGTTTCAAATCATGTTCCAAAAGAAAATCACTGAGATATACGGGCAAAACTTTTTTTTTTTTTGATTGGAGGTTTAACGACCACCGTGAGCAACTCAATGGGCTATAAGCAGTCGCCCGTCCCTAATTTAGGGTCACTGGTTCCAGGGAAGGGAGAGAGCCAGTGCCGTAAGACAAACACAACATCCATGCCTCACCGGGATTCGAACCCGGACCCCTTACTGACAAATGATCATAGACCAGCGCCTTAGACCACTGTGCCACCGGGGCGGCCGGGCAAAACTTGTGAAAAGTTACCCAGAAATATTAATTATATCCTAAACCAGTGCTGAAAATGTTCCAGAACCAGATCCAAAATTTAGGAGCTGCGTAAAACGTATTCAGATTTCAAACATCAACGCGTAAACGTTATGTGGTGATGGAATGAAAAGTAATATGATGCATTTGCTGCCATTTTGTTTTTCTTTTTTGACGTAGGACTACCGTCTAACTCTGCGAATAGTATGGGGAGATTTACAGCCTACCGCCTGTGACAAGAATAGGTCCCAATTGAAATCATCATACGTTAAAAATACGTGCCGCACACTAATCGTGTTAGCATATTCGTAAACAGCATGGAGTCCAATTCGCGTACTGCGCAATACATCGTAACGCTCCCCTCGCTCCCTGTGCAAGGAAGGGAGAGATTAAGGATGAAGAGGGAAAATTAGCATAATAGCGGAAAGAGCAGGCAGAACGAACCGAAAGACCACTCAGGAGATAGACGAGGGTCCGGTATGGTAGGGCATGTGCATATATGCAGCATGACGTAGGCGGGGAGTGTCTGAAGGGTATAAAGCACACGGGCGGTGTACGCTCAGCAATTCGGTGAAAGCTATTGCACGGTGTGCATCGGTTTAAACGACGTCAAGTTACTGCCACCGTGTGATATGGCCAACAAGCAATCCAGTAGATGACATCTGGATGACTTTACCCGAGGTCGCGTCATTGAGAAGTTCGAAGAAGGTCGAAGTGTGACTAGTGTGGCCGAGGAGTTCGGGATCGCTCACAGCATCGTTTCACGAGCTTGGAGAGCATTTCAAACTACAGGAACAGCTGTCCAAGAGTTTAGCAGTGGTCGTTCACGAGCAACCACGGCGGCGGACGACCGGTATATTGTTTTACAGGCGAGAAGAGACAGACGCCAGACAGCGGGAGAAATTGCAACGCACATGCAACAGACAACTGGACGTCCGTTATCACGTTTTACCGTGGCCAGGAGGCTGAACAAAGGTGGTCTATTTGCACGACGACCAGTACGGTGTGTGCAATTAACGCCTGCTCATCGGAGACTGCGGTTTCTGTGGTGCCTGGAACACAAGAACTGGACACATCAGCAATGGGGTCGAGTTTTCTTTACGAATGAGAGCCGATTTAGTCTGACGAGAGATCCTGGACGCATACACATCTGGAGAGAGCAGGAAACACGCAATCACACCTCCAACATCATCGAAAGGGGCCGGTTTGGAGGTAGCGGAGTTCTCGTTTCGGGCGGTATCATGCTTGGTAGCCGTGCGGATCTCCACTCGTTTCGGACGGTATCATGCTTGGTAGCCGTACGGATCTCCACATCTTCCAAGGAGGTTCAGTCCCTGGTGTCCGCTATTGTACCGAGGATCTCCTGCCTCACGTGCGTCTGTTTAGAGGTGCTGTGGGTCCTGAGTTCCTCTTCATGGACGACAACGCTACACCTCATCGTACAGTGGCTGTCGCAGAGTTGTTGGAGAGTGATGATATTCAACGCATGGATTGGCCCGCAAAGTCCCCGGACCTAAATCCAATCGAACACGTGTGGGACCTTCTCAGGAGACGCTTGGCAGCACGTCACCAGCCGCCAGTAACGATTCTGCAGCTGCGATTGGAGCTACAAGAGGAATGGGCCGCGATGTCTCAACAGCTCCTTGACAACCTCGTCCTCAGCATGGACAGACGTTGTAAATCCTGCAACGCAGTCAGGGGTGATCATATCCCCTACTAAAGACTGGATTTTTATTGGCAGCCGCCTGTCACATGGACGTTTCTGTCCAGTTGAGCTCGAAACTACCTTTTCAATAAAGTGCCTTTTTATCCTTTGGATTCCTTGTTTAGACGGTTTTGCTCACTTGTCCCGTATTCTTACATCTTGGGGATCTTATGGTATCATTTGAGTCGATGTGGAGCACTTCTGCACGACGTTACATTCGAAAAACCGTCTCGTCCTTAATTTTTGCACGCCAGTGTATCTCGGGGTGCCGCCGTGTTTGGCACAGTCTATCTCGGCAACCGTGAGCGTAACACGACTGTGCGTGGCATCGTTTTAAAGCTCTCGACGAGTTCTATTCAGATATACGAAGAACATTTCGCAGTGGTTTGAACTGAATATTTTAAAAATTGTTTTCTTGTGAACCGGCGAACACATTTGACAATATACTGGTTTACTTGGACAATCGTGAGTGCAAAACACGACTGTGTAAGGTATCGTTTTAAAGCTCTCGTCGAGATCTATTCAAATATATACAGAACATATCGCAGTGGTATAGATTAAAAATTTATAAAAATTGTTTTCGTGTGAACGGGTTAACATTTTCGACAATGCCGCGGAATTCTCAGAATGAACCCAATCAAAAGTGGAGAAAAACGAAACGAGAAAAAAAGAGCAAGTGATGAGGAATATAAGAAGCCCAAGAAGACAGAGCACCACGTTGGGTATTTCGTGTGTCGATCAGCTTCGTGTTCGCTTTTCATATCATATACCCGTGTTGGAGGTGGCGGAGTTCTCGTTTAAATTAAATAAACGCTTTGAAACAATACTAGACTAGCTCATTTCAACTCACTCACTGATCTGCAAGTTATAATCCAAGGTTCCAAACTGACGGCTCAATCAGAACTGAGCCTACCTGCATTTATTTTATTTATTTTTTTTTACAAAAACCACTTACTGCTAAATTAAAAAAATTCTGATTTAGTCCACAATTTTCTTTTCCCATTTTTCCAGTCGCTGCCTTTAAAGCACTTAAAATTTTAGATTTTGATTTTATTAAGATGCAATTTGTTGAAGTTAAATTTTTCACATATAAATTCAAAGTATCGTATATTTACCTTCATATAATCAGCAGATGGTGAAATTTGGATTCTCTTTCTGTTCATTTAATCCCCAGGTAGTGATATTCTGAAACAAAAACAAAGTCTAACGCTCCGCAGTGAGGTATAAACCGTAGACCATTAAATTCAGAAAAAACATTCCTTCCCATAATCCTCGGCGACGCATCCGCAGACCGCGAACTAAGATTCCCCCCCTTTTTTTCCAGCTTTACCGAACGTTCATTAGTTTGACCAAAATATCGGTAGTACATACGTTTTTCAAAAGTGTTTCTGAAAATCTGGAGAACAAACAAAAGCCCTAAATAATAATACTATTTGTAAAGCGATTCCCGCTATGAACGGCAACCGATTGTGTGCTGCGGAAAATAGCTCGGCAGGCTTCCCACTAGAGATGAGCTCGGGCCCGGGTCTTGAATTTCAATGTGGATTTGTTACCATGGTGGAAGGATTTTCAAATTCCTAAGCTAGCTGCCATTGCAAGACAAATTTTGCTTAGCAAGACTTGCATTATGCATTGTCCAAAGCTATGGCCGAAGCAAAGATTTGTTTAAGGAGGTCTGGTATCGAAAAACTGGGAAAAATCATTCCCATTTTTTGTATTTTATTAAAAATCAAGAATCTTATCTTTAAAATGATGTATTAATTTCCAAAATTGTGCAGTTAAAAATATTGTTATTTACTTTTTTAAATTTCCTCACTCCCGCGATTTTTGGGGTGACGTTGGTTTTTAGTGCAGCAGGTTGAATTTTAGAGAAAAGAAGATCAAGTTGAAGCGCTGAGGCATTAGATGCAATTCTCTCTCTCTCTCTTTTCATGATGAATTCTATCTGGAAACTGTACACACATACGATAATATTGTGATTATTATACTATTAAGCGCAAAGCTTTGTTAATGTTACAAAATGCAGAATAATCTGGTCTGGAGTGCTTTTACGTTCTTTTTAATTTCCCTACAAGCTTTTTTTTATATTCTACTACATAACTCTAACCAATTGGCATATATGTAAGTTATATTGCAAAGATTAGTTTTCTAGAGTCAACATTTCAAACACTTGCAACTGTTTGTACGGCGTTGTACGTTTTATAATGCAATTTATTCAAAATAAAAGTAAATTTAGAAATCAAAAAGAAATAACGAATGGAAGTTTTTGTTTCTAAACGATTTTCTTTTCTTCAGCTTTTACCAAAATTACTGATTTCCCTGATACGGTCGAAGGGCACGTTGAATATTTTCCAATCCACATTTTAGAACATTTGGCTTTATTCGTAGTATTTCTAAAAACATATTAATATTGTGAAGTAGATTAACTGAACTAAACTTTTTAAACCAATTCTTTCTTGGGCCATATCATTGGACAGTGTATAATGCATAAATGCAAGCTTTGATAAGCAAAATTTTCCAAGAATCCGGGCCCGGGCGGGCTCGGGCTCCTAAAATTGAACCCAAACTCATCTCTACTTCCTACAGCACATAAGATTCCGCGAGCACAAATTGTACCGCCTTCAATGCATAGTATTTTCTGTCAAAATGCTCGTAAGTAAGAAAGTAACATATTTTAATTTCTATTCGCCGCCTACATATTACGTTTCATTTTTTCTGGTGTTAACTCATTTTCGGTATTCCAATACCACCAGTTCTGACGCTACGAAAGTTTTTTAGAAAATTGAAGAATTGAAGTGCCACAAAATAACTTTAAGCAACGCGTATTACTTGCAGAACCTAAACATAACTTCTTAAATATAATCCGCATTTTATAGGACGGAAATCATATTACTGCAAAATATAATTGCACTTTATAATGAGGACGGAAATATTTACCGCAAATTATGAAATTTGAAGTGAGAAAAATACATTGAAGTATGAAGTAAAGCAAAATGCCGAGGTCCAGATTACCCTGGCGTCAGATATTCTTCTAGTCCTGTAACAGCCTTTCCTTTTTTTATTATTAATTATACTCATGCAGTTGCAAATAATGTATTATTCATAGCATGTTAAACAGTTTTGTTTCAACAGCATCAATATTCTCTTGCAGAATATAAAGTTTGCTCTTGAAGATAAGTTAATACTCTCATGTGCTTACTCCAATGTTTTTATTCAAAGAAATTGATTCGCCTTCAGAAAAAGAAATAAGATTTCAAGTTGACTTTTCATTGATGCGATCTTACCTCCAAAGATAATCACCTCCGCTTCAAGAGCATCTTCACTGAGTTCTTTAGACAGTCAAATCTGTTTCGGATAAATTATCTTGCTCCTTATCAATATATTTTTTAAGACCCTGTTCAATATTTCTTTATTACAGACGATGCTTCATAAAACCTAAAAAGGAGTTTATGCATCTAGGGGAGAAAACACCTTAAGATTAAATTAAATGTATTTACCATGTTCATTTAAATGCCGCTTGCAGGAATCAGACGATCGCGAAGGTGCACGAAAAATCGGGAGAAATCGAAGAAAACCCAGCAAATATACAAAGCGTTGAAATCAAATTTAGAAAAGTAGCAGTTTAAAAAACATATAAAGTACATTAAAAATTAATACACTATCTACCAACAAGTAATTGGACACCTGTGATAGCAAAGGAAAACGACGTTTATTCACCTTCAATAGTTGGTGGAGCCTCCACGAGCGGCGATCACAGCTGCGACCTCCGGGACATACTCTCAACCAGGCGTTGTACGACGGCTAGCGGTAGTTTCTTCCACTCGGCTTGGAGAAAACAGGTCAGTTCCTTCACCGATTTCGGACGGTGGGGGCACCCCTTAAGTCAACGCTCCAACTCGTCCCAATGGTGCTCGATAGGGTTAAGGCCCGGGCTCTGCGCAGACCAGTCCATTCGATTAACCCCTTTGTCACCATACCGAGCCATCGTGGACCTCGCAACATGACAGATGGCATTGTCATCCTGAAAGTAACATGTGTCCACCCCGTAAAACTGCCACAACGTAGGAAGCGCGTGGTCATCCAAAATGGTGCAGTAGGTCTCGGTGTTGAGTCTACCAGGAATTGCGACCAAGGGTCCCGTGCCATACCAGGAGAAACACCCCCATAGCATAATTCCACCGCCGCCGAACTTCACAGTTGGCACAATACATTCCGGCAGGAGGCGTTCTCCATCAGGCAGACGCCAAACTCAGACCCTGCCATCCGAACGGTAGAGGGTGAACCTTGATTCGTCACTCCAGAGAACCTGTTTCTACTGTTCAACGGTCCACTGTCGACGTTTTTTGCACCACGTTAGCCGAGCAGCGCTATTGGACTTGGTGATCAAAGGCTTGTGGGCAGCAGCACGTCCATGATAACCGAGCAGATGGGCTTCCTTACGGATGGTATTCATCGAAAGAACACTCCCGGATACCTGTTGAAACTCCTCGTGGATGTGGCCCGTCGATTTGGTGCGGTTCTTCCGAATTTCTCTGGCCAGCACCCGTCGGTCTCTAACTATCAGTTTTGTAGGTCTGCCGGGTCGGGGCACATTCCGACAGTCGCCTCTCATCTTCCATTTGCCAATCACGTAGGCCACTGTCGATTTTGGGTACTTCAACTCGCTGGATATGTCACGTATGGATCGGCCATTTCTGTGATACCCGACGATTACACCTGTCTCGAAATCAGAGAGCTCCGAACTGCGTGGCATTTTGCATGTGACTGGTTGCTTTGTTGTTTTCCACACGATATTTAACAGCGGCAGCAGTGACGTGTATCAGGAATGCAGATGTCGTCGATTGTAGGGGTGTCCAATTACTTGTTGGTAGATAGTGTATATACACACTGTATATATGCGGACAGTAGGGCTTCTCAACAGTGGATCGTACATGGCTAAAAGTGGTGATCTCAGCGACTTTGATTGTTGACATATTGTCGGCGCAAGACAGATAGGTCATTCTATCGCCCAGGTAGTAAGAACCCTAAGGTTCCCGGAGGCAACCGTATCAAGTATGTACCGCAAATACACTATAGACCGGCGTAAAAGCGGAATGCAAGCGGCGGCCGATCACACGCCACTGATGACTGGGGAATTTACACCGACCGCTTAGCAACTGCGGCGCAAATCACGTCCAGATGAAATGCCTGAGGCCAAAACGACGTCAGCGACCAAACGGTATGGATCACCAGCACGGTCCATTCCCTGGACTACGGCAGTGCAGACGTTCCACTAGTTTGTCACTATCGACTGTTCGTCATCGGAAATCACGCCCAGCCTGGTGCCAGGAACATCAAAGTTGGACTCCTGCAGAGTGGTGCCGCGTCACGTGGTCAGATAAATCCAGTTTTAACTGTACCGAGCTGACGAGAGGGCGCAGGTTGACGTCGACAGCATCAGTCCATGGCTTCGTCGTGTCAGGTCGGCTCTGTTCAGAACGGTAGAGACTTGGCTATTCATCGAACGGAGAATTCATCGAAAAGCAAATTCTTCGAAAATTAGGGCTTCAGGTGAATTCATCGAAAACGAATTCTTCTAGAGCAAAAGATTCAATATCGTTGGGTCAGCTTTTGTCGAAAATTTTGATTATAATCTGAATACGGCAAAGTAGCCACCAAAGCGTTTGGGTAATCTATAAAAATTGCATTTTTAATTTCTTAGATTACACTTTCATGTAGGATGACCACAAAATCGGTAGGGAGCCTAACAAGAATCAGACTTTTGATGTTATCGTGACTACTTTCCCCGTAGACCGCCTCTAAAGATACGGCCTAGGCAGTGGCCTTTTCGCCAGTTTTTATTATCCCATTAATCATATTTAGAAGGTTTGACAACAAAACAGGTTAGTAACATTACGCTTTTTCTTTGGCACTAAAAATAAATTAATATGGGTAGGCCCATAGTTTTTATTAAATCGTGTTCATTTTCAAAAAGTTTAGACACCAAGTCAAGTTAGTATTATTGCGCTTTTACTTAAGCATTAAATATTAATACCTTGCTCTAGGCTTTTTTATCAGTTTTTCTTCTACCATTGATGAGTTTATATTTTCTATTAGTAGTTTCAGGGGTTAGGGGCCCCCGATCCTTGTTTCCACTATGCGAAAAAAATCACACATTCACGCATTCTTGTCTCCAAGAATGATTCCTTAAATTTTTCCTCTCATTGATTTTTTTTTTTTTAATTTCCTTTTTGAGGTGAACCGAGCGACAGGAAAAAAATTTTTTTTCTGTCGCTCGGTAAATTGTGTATTTGTAGTTTTTGTACGTGTACTGTATATGTGCTTTCAGGACGACTGCTAGAAAGAAGTTGAACATATTAAATGGCTTAAAAATTACTTTTAGTTTATGTGTCAAACTAGAACATGTGTAAACTAAATTATTGAATTTTTTAAACTAAATTTTATATTATATATGATTTATAAAAAACTAAATTTTATATTTATATATGATAATAATGAACATTAAAATCGTAAAGGGAACTCGTGCATAATTGATTTAATTAAATTTAAACTTACATTACGACTGAGATTAAATAGTGTGTATTGAGAAGCATTTATTGGTACAAACGTTTGTGACGTCCAGGTGTGTTAGCAAGACAACCATTTGGTATACAATCGTACATTATGTCAGTAGAATAATTTATTTTTTTTTATTAGGAAATTAATTTTTTTTCTCTCGTATACTGAAATTTCTTCAGCAAATTTTTAATGAAAATGTGAAAATTTTTGTATTCTTGAGTTCGAGAAATGTCATTTGTGTACCTGATGTAAATTTTATGTGAACATTAGGATTCCCTGAATTTGCGCCATTTTTTTTTTCACTAGAAACATTCCCAGGCATAGTTGCAGACGGAGAGACGCCAAACTCAGAGATAAGAATCTCACCTTTCTTGTTAGCTCCGAAAAATTTCTTAGATCACCTTGAAAAACTTGAAGGTGGTTAGGCCCCAGGGCAGCATAGAAGGGTGAATTTCAAAATTTTTGCCAAGTCATGGTGATGATGACCCAGCAGCTTTTTTCGTCCAACACTCACCGCGTAAACACCTTTTCGCTTCTTTTTTTTTTTTTTTTTTTTTTTTTGGTTATAGGTTTAACGACCACCGTGAGCAACTCAATGGGCTATTAGTAGTCGCCCGTCCCTAATTTAGGGTCACTGGTTTCAGGGAAGGGAGAGAACCAGTGCCGTAAGACAAACACAACACCCATGCCTCACCGGGATTCGAACCCGGACCCCGTTCGGACGAATGATCAGAGGCCATCGCTTAGACCACTGCGCCACCGGGGCGGCCCTTTTCGCTTCAAGCTACGGAGCATGAGGAAGTACTTTCATCAAATAGCGTTGCTAAGTAGGGCGTCCATTTTGACGCATGCGCGAAAGAGGTTTTTTGTAAACGTTTGGGCAAAGAGGAGAGGTTATCTTCAATCTTTTCCCTCTCACTTGACTGCAGTTGCACGGGAGGTCAACACTCTCACGCAGACTTGCCTCTTTTTTTTTTTTTTTTTTTTTTTTGAGGTTAACGTTTCACTTAAGCTCTTCGTGAAGCATGATGACAGCAGTTCCACTCTTTGCTGCGTCCTGAGGCACATCTTGGTAAAATAATGGGACCGAATAAAAAGGGTTTAACTGCACTTTCAAGCGGAGCCTTTCCGTAGGAGACTACCTGAGGGACTTTTGACTCCTGACACTCATCTGCCGTTTCTGACCTTTCTGCCCAGCCCGAAAAAGAAAATGGAGTCCTGTAAGAACCGCTGTGCTAACCTTCTCACCGACGGAAGAGCCATCTTGGAAGACGCCTTCCTCCGCTGCTGATAAAAGAGGGCCGGGGGCATGGCCCACGGGTCAGCAGTGACTATGAATCGTTGCAGGCAGCCATCCACTGTAGAACGTGCACTTGAGAACTCCCAGTCAATCTGCTGTGTGGAATGCAACATCACACATTTTTATTTTTCGAAGCGCTGGAGAAGGGATTCTCTGATTTTTCCTATCTCGCGGTGTGGAAATAACATCACACCAATGCGAGATTTTGAACGGCCGGGTCATCCGGATAGTTCGGGCGCCATTATAACGAAGTAAATTTCTCCGTCATTTTTGGTCTACGCCGGGATTCAAACCCGAGGCCGCTTATTCCGGAACAAGTCGCTCTACCAACTGAGCTACGCAGACATTTGTTCTGATTGCTATGTGCCTTTATGTCGTGTGCGTCCTGCTAGCAGGAACGTCACATATGATTATTTGAAAATTAGTATGATGTCCGAGAAAATCTTAATATATTGAGTAATGACGCAGGAGAACATGAGTGATGATTGTGAAAAGTGGAATTTATTAAGTCTTAAAAACGGGGGAGAATGATATAAATAATTTGAATTAAAAGTAGGGGGAAACTTCAGAGGCAGGTGTAATGCATTACACGCTGAGAAACCTCAGTACTCGTTTTATTTTTAGCCAAAGTATATTATTCTTTTGAAAATTTACAAATTGAAATGTTAAAATATTGAATATGAGACCAAATCAGAAAATTGTGTAATCAATTTGAAATATACAGCCAACAAAATTGAAATTGGACTCAAACTCATTTTTGTCATTTATTTGAGGGTGGTTTGTGAAAGAAACAAAAATCATTGTAAAAATTTCCATCAAAATTCTGACCAGGCGAGAGGCCTGTTCAGCAATAAATATAACTGGAGTCAGTTTTTACACCTAAAATTCTGAGTTAACTTTACTAAGTGTTTGTGTGTTCAGTGAATCCTAAATTCGTCAAATTAAATTTTGTGCATTTTTTTTTATTTTTTTTTTGTCAAAACCATAATTCACCTCTGCATTTGGCAGAGTTAATTGATAGGACCTGGATGAAATTACGGAATTAACAGAACAACGTAAACTTAGTTATTTGTGTATATTGATTTTTCTTTTGTGCTACCACTACTTTATTAATTTTTTTATCAAGTGCCATATTGTTTTTGTACAAATATTTTTACACTATTTCAAATTAATTTCCAATATATCACCATGTTCATACAAGGTTTAGACCCCAAGTCAAATTAAATATTATTACGCTTTTACTTAGGCATTAGATATTAGTAAATAAACTTTAGGCCTAGGCCTATCAGCCAGTTTTTGTTCCATCGTACTTATATTCATAAGATTTAGACAAGTCATTTAAATAATATTGCGCTTTTACTTAGGCAGTAAATATCGATAAGTAGGCCTTAGGCCTTGGCCTTTTTAACAGACTATTACATTCAGCTGGTATGCATTATGTTTGGATACCAAGTGAAGTTAGTATTATTGCACTTTTACTTAGGCATTAAATATTAATAAATAGGCCTAATATTAATAAAATTTATATTTTTGGCAACGCCTATTTATTAACATTTAATATTAATAAATAGACCCATTTTAATCCATCGTGCTGATTTTCGTAATGTTTGGACATGAAGTCGAGTTAATAATATTGCGCTTTTACTTATGCATTAAATATTTATCAATACGCCTTAGGTCCAGGCCTTTCTGGCAGATTTCGTTCAAGTGTATGGAATATTTAATGCCTAAGTAAAATCGCAATGATACTAACTTGACATGATGTCTAAGCCTTATGAATATGAAAACAATGGAAGAAAAACTGTTTAAAAAGACCAGGCCTAGGTCAAGGTATTAACATTTAATGTCTAAGTAAAAGTGCAACAGTACTACCTTGACCTTGTGTCTAAACTTTATGAATATGAGCACAATCGAGTAAAAACTGTTAAGGCCTAGGCCAAGGTGTTCATGTTTAAAGCCTAAGTAAAAGTGGAATAATACTAACTTGATTTGGTGTCTAAACCGTATGTATATGAACACGATGGAACAAGAACCTAAAAAAGCCTAGGCCTATATATTAATATTTAAGCCCTAAGTAAACGCGCAATAACACTAACTTGACTAGGTGCCTAACCCTTATGAATACGAACACGATTGAATAAAAACTTTAAAAGGCTTAGGCCAAGGTATTAATACACTGGCGGAAAGTGAAAAAAGAACACCAAGAAGGAATTGGCGGACGATCACGAAATTTACATATGTTAATGGGGTCGAGTTTACGTAGGTGAGAGGTTAATTTCGGGATCAACCGGTGAGCGCTTACGCCACAGCACGGCATAATATGCAAATTATCGTCGGTGGTATTTAAGGAGTACGGCGAAGTGAATGTAATCAGTCGTCGGCGTACAGACACGTGCGAAGACCCTGAAGAAGCTGCAATGCCTGGACATGGAAGATGTGTACGATTTCAGCAGTTATCGGACTTTGAGCGAGGTCATCTAGTCGGACTGCGCGAGGCCGGGTGGTCGTATCGTCGTATTGCGGAGCGAATTGGATGGGAAGTATCGGTGGTGGTACGATGGTGGCGTAGATGGTCCGAGGAACATTCCCACACGATAAGACGTGGAACCGGGAGTCACAGACGGACTGATGAGCGGACCGATCGACGCATTAGAAGAGCGGCGTTGTCAAGCAGAACATCCACTGCGACGCAAATCCGAGCTGCCGTTGCACCTGGGGTGACTCTGCGAACAATCCGCAACCGTCTACTGGATGCAGGACTACGTGCACGTGTGCCTCTGGCATGTGTACCTCTGACTCCAGCCCACCGTCAGGAACGGCTGCAGTGGTGTCTCCAACGTCTGCACTGGAGAACGCAATGGCGATCTGTCGTGTTCAGCGATGAAAGCAGATTCTGCTTGGGAGCCTCCGATGGCCGTATGCGTGTTAGCAGACGCACAGGGGAGCGTCTCCACCCTTCTTCCATCCGCCAGCGACACACACAGGGCCTACACCTGGTCTCCTGGTGTGGGGAGCGTCTCCACCCTTCTTGCATCCGCCAGCGACACACAGGGACTACACCTGGTCTCCTGGTGTGGGGAGCGATTAGCTATCACTCCCGTACACAACTAGTGTTTGTACCGGGTGCGTTAAACAGCACCTCCTACATCAACAACATCATTCAGCCCGTTGTTGTGCCATTTGTAAGGTCGGTCCATCGTGGTGTTTTCCAGGAAAATAACGCACGCCCACACACGGCACGTGCAACGCAACATGCACTTCAGGTGTGAGACAACTTCCATGGCCTGCACGTTCACCGGATTTGTCCCCCATTGAGCACGTGTTGCATTTTATGGGACAACGATTTATCCGGTCTCCACGGCCAGCCACGACCATCCCCGATTTACGCCTCCAGGTTGAGGATGCTTGGAACTCAATACCCCAAACTTACATCCAACATCTGTACGATAGACTCCATGCCAGAATTGCACAGTGTGACCCACTTCATGGTGGTTCAACCTCGTACTAACCATGTTACATGGAAATGTTATTTTTCAGTTTACCAGCAAATACAGCTGTATTTTGCCATAATGTTTTGATCACGTTATCCTCTGTATTCCGTTATTATGCTGTATAAATTTCGTTGGTATCAGACGTCTCCTTCTTGGTGTTCTTTTTTCACTTTCCGCCAGTGTATTTAATGCCTAAGTAAAAGCGTAATAATACTAGATTGACTTGGTGTCTAAACCTTGTGAATAAGAACAGGATGCATAAAAACTGTAAAAAAGGTTTATTCCGAAGCCTATGTGTTAATATTTAATACCTAAGTAAAAGTTTAGAAATACTAACTTGACCTGGTTCCTAAATCTTATGAATATGAGCACGACGGAATAAAAACTTAAAAAGGTCTAGGGCTGTTTATTAGTATTTGATGCTTAAATAAATGCGCAGCATTATTAGCTTGGCTTATTATGTAAACTTTATGAATATACTGTGTCGTGCTTAGATTCATAAGGTTTAGACAAAAAGACTAGTATATTATTGCCCTTTTACACTAAGGCATTAAATATTACTCCCTAGGCCTTTGCGCACGTCTGAAATCAAGAATCTGCAATTTTTATACAGCCCCTAAAGTAGGTGTCTGCACTTGTCCCCGTGCAGTTGTCCTGTGGCCATTTCGATGAATTCATGAATTTATTTTTTTTTTCGGAGAAAGTCTGCTTTCGGTAACCTGCTCGTTCGATAAATTTTTTGTTTTCGATGAATTCGCATTCGACAGATTCGTCTTCGATTAATCCGTCTCCGATTAATTCGTCGTCGATTAATTCGTCGTCGATTAATTAGTCTGCTCCCGAAGGCTTGGGTGCACTTCTCATGGGACACATTAAGTCCCTAAGTGCGTCTGAAGATTTCCTTAACCGCTGCGAGCTACCAGCGTGTGCCAACTCATCACTAACACGCTTTCATGGCTTTTGGGCATCCTGCGGCCGATGGTCTGTTGCAGAAGAACAATACGCAGCCCAGACATGGCTCGAGAAACAGTCATCAATTCCCGGGATTTGAACCCTGTGAAAACTCTGGCACAATTACGCTCCCTAGCGGAAAGTCCTAGCAGCGGATCATAAGATCCATGGATTCTGGATTGACTTCTCGGGCGGAGTCGGGGGTAATGCTGCAATAGGCATCGCTGACTTTATCTCCGGAAACTCTCCGGCATCTGGTGGTAGCAGTGCCTCGGCATATATAGGCTGTTATTAAGTTGCGTCGCATAGAGACAGTAGACTTTGCGCCGTGAACGCAATGCGAATATAGGTAGGAAGCTGAAGTGGTACCTAATTAGACATAACCCTACAACAAACGTTTCGATCCGTCGAGATGACCGGATTGTGTGAACAGAACACCACAAAGTGAAATAGTGTAATTTTAGGTTTCTCATAAATATAAAGACATGTAAAGTAGCCACATGCAAATGAGATTTACAAATTAGCATGTTGTACGCACGCGCATGGGCCGTAATTCGGTCCAGCCTACAAAAGACAGCGGATCTGCCGTCAGACATTCGTTTGCCGAAATGCCACGCAACAGTCAACTTTCTGGTGAGGAGGTACAGAAGATTTGGAGACAGAGCAAATGGATTGCCTGTAGCGAAAATTTGTAAAGCCATGGGGAGGAGTAGGGCAGTCATTTATAAAACTTTATCGAAACGCGGTGCGTTAACTGCCAGAAAACGGACTGGAAGGCCTCGAATAACAACCAAACGAGATGATCGTGACATCATGCGATTAGTTTCATCATAAAAGTTATCACTACGTAAAGTTTATCGGACTGTTGGTGTCACCGTCTCAAAGGACACAGTTCATCGACGAATCAAGGAAAGTCGCAATATTGTGCTCCGTAAAATGCGCCGTCTGCCACACCTCACGCGGCGCCACAAGGAAGCTAGATTGTTATGGGCAAGCAGCCACATGCACTGGACGGACGAGTGGATCACAACTATTTTCTCAGATGAGAAAAAGTTCAACCTCGACTGCCCTGAAGGTTGGAACTGCTATTGGCATGATGTACGACGCGAGCCACGCACCTTCTTCAACAGACAGACAGGAGGGGGATCTCTGATGGTCTGGGGAGCTTTTGCGTTCAATGGGACAACAGATATCGCTTTTCTGCAAGACAGGTAAAACTCCGAAGCGTATCAGGACATACTCAGCAGCCACATTTTACCGTTTGCCGAAACTCTATAGCGGGTGTTGATTATCTGTTCCAGCAAGACAATGCTTCTATCCATCGGTCTGCATCAACGAAAAGCTGGTGTAACACTTATCATGTGACCGTAATGGATTGGCCAGCACTCAGTCCAGATCTGAACCCTATCGAGAGAGAACCTCTGGGGTATCCTAGCTGGTGATGTGTATGCGAATGGACGGCAGTTCTCAAGTGTGGTGGCATTGAAAGAGCAGATTGAACGAAGCTGGTACGCACTCCGTCCAGAACACTTACATCACTTAGTGGACAGCATGCCCAATCGGATTTTCAGTTTTATTCGGAACAACGGCTCCACTATTCGTACCGGAGGTGCTCATAACTAGTAAGTCTTTATATTTTTGAGACAGCGTATTTCTGTTTTTTTCTTGTACTTGGCGTTGGAATTGTTATGTTTCTGTCAAACTATTGTGCAGCTGCGTGTCCTATGCTAATTTTGCTATAAATATGAGGTGTAAATTTCAGCTCGTTGTTGTTTCTTTTTTACTCGAGAATTTGTTCTGTCTCTATATTTATGCGACGCACTATATCGCTAGAGGAGGACCAACGCGCTATTAGGTAGGTATCTCTAATGTTTTGTCCATTGAGTGTATACAAAATCACATCACAAAAAATGTAGGGGGAGGGGTGGACAGGGAAGAAAAACTAACTCGTAATTGAATGGTAGTAAAGAGAAAAAGAAAGATGTGTTTCATATTTTTAAACTCACAGCATTTTCGTTATCTTTCTAGAACTTCTTAAACAAGATTTTCTACAAGTTCTGCATATTGGTGACTGTGAAATGTAGGTATGTTCTATGAGTTTCAGATATGGCTGCCCGTGGCAGTGCCGTGCACGCGGCCGAAAAAAAAAAAAAAGTCTTACGTATTGTTTCTATTGGTGATAACATCTGTGCTGGATAAAACTGCGTGCTGCTGGTGACCACGGAATGCGAATGACTGCCAAGATAGGTTTTACTGTATATTGATACCGCATTCTGAACTCTACCATGAAAACAACTTTACATGTCATGGAAATGGGTCAGGTTACATCACAGATAGATTAAGTTCCAAGTTTAAAATTCAGTTTCACTTTATGAGATGGAAGGAGAGGGGGGGAATGCCTGATCTACTGATTGGTTTGCAAGAAGATACTGTTAACAAGTTAGTAAAATCATGCAATGCATTGGTTATGATACGCTTTCCAACATACCAGAAATCATTACTCAAGTTATGAGGATAATGGCTGTGGAATAAATCTCAGTCCTGTGTCCTGACCTTTGATCCCATTTCGATGATATTCAACAGAACTGGTTCAGTATACCTCCGAAATAAACTTTTGTCGCAATCGAAGCAATTTTAAGTTATGATGCATAAGGGCTATGGAATGGGTCCCGCTCCTGTGTTCTAACCTTTGACCACATTTCGCCCATTTTCAATAGGATTCGTTCCAAGGCAAGTCCCTACAACATACTAAAATTTCATCCAAATCGAAACATTTTTACGTAAGTTATGACGCATAATAGCGATGGAAGTGATTCCGCTCCTATGTCCTCATTTCGCCAATTTTCAATAGGGTTTGTCCCCAGGTAGTCCCCTACCACATACCAAAATTTAATCGAAATCGAACCTTTTTTAAGTTAGTTATAACGCATAAGATCAGTGGAATGGATCCCACTTGTATGTCCTGACCTTTAACCCCACTTCTTTCACTTTCAATAGGGTTCCTTCCCAGGTGTTCCCCTACCACATACTAAAATTTCATCGAAATCGAACGATTTTTACGCGAGTTATCGTGCCGATACGCACACAACGCGTGACGTAATAAGGCAGATGGGAATCGCGACCATCTGCTCGCATGAGTGTGACGTCATTAAACTTTAATAGGACC
Organism: Macrothele yani; assembly: GCA_039090855.1. Classification (NCBI taxonomy): domain Eukaryota; kingdom Metazoa; phylum Arthropoda; class Arachnida; order Araneae; family Macrothelidae; genus Macrothele; species Macrothele yani. The sequence goes on from CM076993.1 coordinate 118,769,891, forward strand.
CACACACAACGCGTGACGTAATGAGACAGATGGCGTGACCGCGCGCCGACATCTGAATTGCGAGAGTATGACATCATAAGATTTCTAAGCATATATAACATTAATGGGACGACGCCATGACACTAAAAACTTGGTGATTCGGGGTGGTTATTTTACCCACTAAACGAATTTTCCTAAAGTCGAGATCAAGCTAAATCGATTTCTAGTACCAGAAAACGGTAGGTTAACGACTTTCACCAAAATCCTTAGAGCCGTTTTCAAAATAAAATTTGCATACATACAAGAATTGCTCCATTAAGGTGAACGTCAAGTAATTTTGCTTTCTGTACTTGAATGGAAAAAATTCTGTACACATTTTCTTCTCAATTAATGCGTTCCCAAGGATGAAAATTTGAGCATTGCCCAATTAACTGAAAATATTTAAAGTTAAATTTGCAACCAAAAAGGAAGGAAAATGCATTATGAAAACGCAAAAAAAAAAAAAAAAAATTAGGAAATTAAACATATATGTAAATGTGTCAAAATTAAAAAACGAAATGAACTGAAAGTTGTATTATGTGTGGGTGCGTTTATTCACTTATTTATTTTACCAATTCCAAAAACTTTGTGACCCTTCGGCTGACGGTGCTAACTCTGAAATTTCAAATCTCATAACTATGGACGCTGACATGCATCAAAAAAAAAAAAGGATAAAAATATAACCCACCTTATCAGAGACTAATTCATACGACCAATGTGCGGCTCGAGATAATGCCCACTCTGTCCGTATGAATAAATCGTAAACAAAAACTGAATTCAAAGTGCTTCTCTAAATTATAACTTCTGATGCAAGCAAAACAATACTGTAAAAGTGTGGGCGAAGATGTAGCGAGTTAAACTTTCCTAAGTAAGAAAGAACTTTTTGCACTTGAAAATCTTATTAAAAAAAGCGTAGCACTATTCGCAGCAAAATCAATGTAAAACATTAATGCATTACAATGTATATATTCTTTTTCATTAGACGAAAAGCCTTCTCTAACGGGAAAAGTAATACGAAACATCAGAGAAATCTGATACATTTTGAATTAGGTTGGTATTTTTAAGAAAGAAACAAGAAATGTCGCTTTTCAAAGTAAAGTATAATATTTTAATGCATATGCACTCTAGAAATGTAATACTATTAAAAACATATCGATGTAAAAACAATGTTTTCAATTTTATCAATCTTTTTTATTTTAAAGTAGCAAGTCTCTCAAACATCAGAATAAATAAGGAACTCTTCACGGAAACTAAAAGGATTGAAAACACATTCTGAAAACTCAGAGCGTTTTCTTTTCTCATTTCCTTACTAATTTATACGAGAGAGGATATTTGTCTTGGACCTTCGTATTGTTATACACTGCCGGATAATTGCTAAGGACGCATGACAATAGCAACCATAAAATGGAAGGCAGGAAAATGTGGAAATTAGCATAAGTGCGGGATACAGTAAGACGTGTTGTGCGTATGCAAATTTTGGAGATATAAAGGATTTAAGAGATATAAAGGATTTGACGCGTATTGACCGTTGTTGTTCAAACGCAAAGTTGAAAGGGAAAGAATCAATTGACAAACTTGCAATTTTCAGTATGTCTTCCCGACATCACTTAGATGATTTTACGCGTGGCCGTATTATTGGCAAGATTGAAGAAGGGCGAAAAAAAACAGGTTGCCAGGGAATTCGACGTCAGCCACAGTGTTGTTTCAAGGCTTTGGAAATCATTTCAAACAAATGGAGAGTGTAGCAAACGTCACGGGGGAGGTCGTGTTCGCAGTACGACACCTGCAGAAGATCGGTACATAGTGCTATCAACAAAAAGACACCGGCGCAGCACAGCTAGTGAGGTAGCAAATCAGTTTATGGCTGCTACTGGCAAGCGGATCTCCCGAAAAACTGTCGCCAGACGTTTGCATGAAGGAGGACTATACGCCCGCCGTCCTGTTGTGTGCATCCCATTGTCCAGACGTCACCGTACCGCCCGTTTGCAATGGTGCCATCTACATCGCAATTGGACTGATAACGACTGGTTTGCTGTCCTCTTCTCAGATGAGAGTAGATACAGTCTATCGTCTGATTGTCGACGACAACTGATCTGACGTGATAGTGGTACTGCATATTGTCCAGCAAACATACAGGAAAGGGACCGATATCCGACATGTAGTGTCATGGTATGGGCTGGCATTATGATCAATGGCCGTTCATCCCTCTATGTGCTTTCAACTGGGACTATGACTGGCCAACGATACATTAATGATGTTCTGCTACCTCATGTTCGCATGTTCCGTGGTGCTGTCGGTGATAGATTCATTTTCATGGACGACAACGCAACATGTCATCGAACAGTCGCTGTCCAGGAGTGTCTTGAGAGCAAGGATATTCAACGCCTCGTATGGCCAGCACGTTCTCCAGATCTGAATCCCATTGAAAATGTGTGGGATGCTTTGGGGAGGAGTCTTGCTGGTCGTCAATGCCCTCCAATAAACAAGGACACCCTCATCCGTGCACTGACAGAGGAATGGGATAAATTACCCCAACAGCTGCTTGATAATGTTGTGCAAAGCATGACACGACGGGTGGAATCTTGCATCGCCCTCCATGGTGGCCATATCCCGTATTGACATCTTACGCCGGAACGCCTGCGGACGGTAATTGCATTTTTTTCACGTTTACGTATTCTGCACAAAATGGCCTGTTTGACTCTTGAACACGTTCCAAAGCCTTCTGGATTTCAGAGCACAATAAATTGTCTTTCTTGTAATGTCCTGGCATTCTGACATTATTTTATTTCACTTGGCAGCCAACCACACTTACTTTTTTATGCGCTATATAGCCGTTTATGATCCGTCCTTAACAATTGTCCAGCAGTGTATTAGGTGTGCAACTTAATTTTTGGCACCTAACTGCAAGCGATCATAGAACGTCGGAAAATGTAAATAACTGTGTGAGATAATGGCTGATTGCAGCGCCATCCAACAGCTTTCCTGGAAACCGTAGCCGCTTACAGCTGCAGTGACAGAAGGGACGAACGTTGACGGTGAAAGCAATGTCGTTCGAGAAGCAACATTTGAGGCACTGCCTCCTGTTCGTCTTTAAGCTGAAAAAAAGGTGCCGCGGAAGCCCAGCAAATGATCTGTGCTGCTTTGGGTGAGGCTGCTGTGTCCTACAGTACGTGTGAGAAGTGATTCCAGCGGTTTAAGCAGGGAAATTTCGATCTTCGTGATGCAAAACCTCCCGGACAGCCACAGAAAAATGACGATGAGGAACTGGAACAACTTTTGGATGCGGATCCCTGTCGCACACAGTCAGAGCTCGCCCAGGAACTCGGAGTAACACGGCAACCCATTGCAAAGCGCCTGCACAAGCTTGGACGGATTCACGAGGAGGGCCGTTGGGTGCCCCACCACCTCACAGCTCCGAACAATTCTACGCGCTACGATGTTGCTGTGTCCTTGCTCTCCAGATTCAAGAAGAAGGATTTCTTCCACAAGATTTTCACCGGTGATGAGAAGTGGATCCTCTGCGATAATCCTAAGCGGCCAAATCGTGGGTTTGTCCAGGTCAGCCTACCACCAGTACCGCCAAACCGATTATCCATGCCAGGAAGTTGTTGCTGTGCATATGGTGGAATCAGCGCGGTGTCGTACACTATGAGTTGCTCAAACCTGTTGAAACGGTCAATGCTGAGCGTTGTTGTCAGCAACTCATTCGTGTGAGTGACGTTCTGGAGGCGAAAAGGCCATACACCGGCAAGGGATGAAGGTCGGTCCTGTTGCTTCAGGATAACGCGCGTCCTCACACCGCGAAAACGACTTTAAACACGATCACTTACCTGGGATGGGAGATTTTGTTTCACCCGGGGTGTTCTCCAGACTTCGCCCCGTCGGATTATCACCTCTTTCGCTCCCTGCAACATCCCCTGAGTGATACGCACTTCACTTCTGTCGAAAAGGTGAAGTGGGCACGTTCAGGTCCAAATTAATCATCATTATGCGCTCTCTGCAACGTTGAAATTCAAAGAACGATAGGGTGTCTGCCGATAAGAATGCAAATCAGCAGGTCACCCAAGTGTCGCAGAGCTCTAAGAGCAGGCTTGTGACCATTCGTCGGAGAAGAGTCCGGGTTCGGATTTCTGAGAGGCATGGATGCTGTTTATCTTACGACCTAGCTCTCTTCCTTCCCTAGAATCAGTGACCTTAAATTAAGAACGGGCGACTGCCATTGAGTTGCTGATGGTTGTCGTTAAACCCTGACTCCTGTCGCCCCGGTAGCGCAGTGGTCTAAGATAGGGGTCACTAAACGACGGCCAGTGGGCCAAATCCGGCCCGCCAGAAAATTTCTAGTTTTTACAATTTTAAAATTCATTTTACATATTTTAATTTTTTTCCTGACTGAGAAAGATAGTTGCTATATGTCACAGCATCGCCAGATATCATGGCAACGTTTGATTGATGCTTCGCTTTAAAAACCTGTTTATTATTAATATTAAAGCAAGGTGCCTTTCAGAATAGTGAGGGAGGATTTTCAGTGCTGTGACTCACAGCCCACCCGCGGCCAGCAGCAGCATCTGCTGACTCACACACTCTCTCTCTCTCTACCAAATATCGGAAATGTAGCTAAATCATTCCAGAAACAATACCATTCTTCTCATTGTTCTTTTTTTCTAGTTTAAGATGTCATGAAGTCATTTAGTAAGTTTAGCTTTGTATTTGTTTTAGATGTGTATAAATTTATTTGAAAACTTTTATGTTAAATTACACAACATATAAAATTACTTCCACGTTGACTCATATGAGTAATTAGTTCATTGAAAATTTACAATGGCTGCAGTAATTGATCTTTGATTTACCACTTTTTTTTTTTTAGTCCGGCCCGCCGAGCTGTGCCCAATTTCCCATTTGGCATTTCTCTCCAAAGGTTTGGTGACCCATGGTCTAAGCGATGGTTTCTGATCATTCGTCCAAAAGAGTTCCGGGTTCGAATCCCGGCGAGGCATGGATGTTGTGTTTGTCTTGGGACACAGGTTCTCTCCTTTTCTTGGAACCAGAGGACCTAAATTTGGGACGGGCGACTGCTTATAGCCCACTGAGTTGCTCACGATGGTCGTCAAACCTCCAACATAAAAAAAAACCTCGCTCCAAGAAAAAAAAAATGAGGTTCAGTAAGTGTAATGAGCAGAGTCGCAGGCGGTCACCGGACGATCAGCTACGACTTTCTTTAATGACTCGTAACTATTTAGCCGAGGGAGAGTCAAGTCGTGCGGGCTAGCTCCTTATAGATAATTATTTGATGAATAAAAATAACACTTATTTTTAAAATGCTATGGTATCTTCCGTATCTCCTGAGCTGCCATGTTTTCTGTTGAAATGCCTTATTTAGAATATTGCAATATATGCATTACACAGTTAGCAGTGTGTAATGCATTATTGGGAGGAACCATTAACACGGTGCATAGCGTAGGCCACGCTGGAAGAACAGGCACGGTACAAACTAATTGGTACTCTGTAGTCTCAACACGTCTTTCAACAATTTGACAATCAAAGCACGAGGCCTTTCACCTAGACGTTGATCTGCTACAGCATTGCCTCTAAATAGTTTCACAATTCTCCTTGTAGAAGAGTATCTTGCTGCATTAATTATACTAAATTCGGTATATACGCTGTTTGCTGCAAGAGATTTCGTCCAAACACAACTTTCTGGTAGGAGACGACGCGGCATCGTGGGACATTCTTCGAAGGCCGGTGAATTCTTTCACAAATGCTTTATCATTAATATACTTACATCCATCTGATTAGCAGTTTCAACTGCCTTGCTGCCATGAGAATTATCATACCATCATTTTCAGATGTCGGACGTTTAGACTTACGGAAATTTGGAAGTGCAACAGATCAAAAATGGCAAAAATTATGACAATATTTCGTTGTCATGTACGCACATTTTCCTTTTGTTTCTCATTCGATGAAAGTGTTAGAACCACAAACTAATTAACCGATAACATATCAAGCGAGGGCCACGTGAAACGAGAAACTATTAAGCGGATAAAACTTGGCTGGAGGGCATTTTGATGAAACAATACACGGGAAATTTACCATTACATTTTAAAAGTGAAGTTTTGAATCATTACAATCTTGCAGTTATTACATATGGTTCAGGAACGTGGAACTTAACTAAGAAAGGCATACAAAGCATCAGTAGTAGATCCAGGAATGGACGACTGAAGCGATCGCCCCCCACCTAAAGCAAGTTTCTCAGCTTATAAATGGCCAATATATAAATAATTAATGCCGTTTTTTTTTTTTTTGGTAAATTTAGAGTAATAAGTCCACAGGTTTTAGAACAAGTGTGCATAACTAAAATTTGCTGTAAATTTGGAGATAAAATGTCACGTTCTAGCTTCAGCAGAGAAAAAAACAACAGAAAACTACAAGTTTAGAAATAGAAAAAGATGAGAACGAAAGTGAAAACAGATTTTGACTGTTCATGAAAAGCAATTTTTAATATTGTCTGGCATCATTACTAATTGAGAACAACAAAACTCACTGTGTGGGATAGACTTCAAAGTGTGCGTGAGATAGTGTGGGTGACACAGCGAAGTTTGCACTTCGATTGAGCCATAAACAAAAAACTAATAAATGTCCAAACTGGAAATGTTTCTTATTAATTTTACCCATCTTAATAGAAGGGATCAAATTTTATTTTGATAGATTTTATCCAGACGAAATATTTAAAAAGCATCGAGTTGGTCGCCTCGGAATGCGCGTAATTGAACGCCATGAAAATGGTGCTTAGTTTTCAGTTCTCGTTCGTAATTTGTGATTTAAAAGTTTAGAACAATTTTTTTAATGAATGACTTGAGATGTCATGAAGGAGCAGCTCTGCAAGTTTGTTTTTTTTTTGTTTTGTTTTTTTATAGCTGAGCAACCGCTCTCTCTAAGATAAGCTTATATGTAGATCTGCTACCGCGAAGCATGCCGACAACTCAAACAAGCCTGGAGAGATGATGATTGGTGTAACAAAGAAAGATAGTACAAGGCAGAGGCGTATGTAGAGGGAGAGCCAAGGGGGCATTCCCCCCTTCCTCCCGAAAATATTTCATTTCTTTGTTAAAATCCGATTTACATTACAAAAACAGCTTTAATTTAATAAACATGCATCAACTTACAGTAGGAAATAATGCTTTAATTTTTTCTATTTTTCATTAACTTTTATTTTGTCCTGATGGATTTCAAAAACTTCCACATTCAGTCGCTCCCCTTCCCCGAAAAAAATTCTGTATGCGCCCCTGGTATAAGGAACTCTTGCATTAGGAAAATGACAAGAGATGATGATATCACGATGAAAGACTCAATTGGCAATAGGTTTACCACATTGCTAGAACTGACCACCGTCCTACAATTAAGATACTAGATTTGTAACAAAGGGACAGGAAAAGAGCGAGAAACATAACCACGTGAGGAATAGGTTAATTAAAATCGAAGACATGCCGTTCTTGCAAGGTACAGAATTGTTCAAGACAGAATTGTGGAAAAACATCTGTGAGACCTTGATCCAGCAGTAGACAGAGAATGATGTTTTGCTTTGGAGGTTTAACGACCACCGTGAGCAACTCGATGGGCTGTAAGCAGTAGCTCGTCCCCAGTTAAGGGCCACTTGTTTTAGGGTTGGGAGAGTGTCAGCGCCGTAATACAAACACAACATCCATGTCTCAGAGACTCGAACCCTGACTCATCGCAGACGAATGGTCTGAAGAGAGCGCTTAGACCAAATTGAAAATTAAAAAAGGCGTACCTCCTCATTCTCAAGAATTTTATTGCTGCTTTGTTCAAAAGAAATGAAAAGTTCTTGAGCCGGAAGAATCCTTTAGACTTAACGATTCCTTTCTGGAAAAAGAATTGTTCGTTAACAATTAACTCCTTTAATTTTGTCTTTAGTACTTATTCATTACTTCCTTTCATGCACATTGAAAGGAAACGATTTAAACAAATTCAATAGCAGCTTCTAGGTAATTGGACGGTTTCAGCGACAAGTCAGGATTTTTTTCTACTAATAATTGCTTCTTGCAGATTACCATTTCCCTGATTATCTGTAATGCACCTATTCAAGAACAGATTTTTTTTCCCTGTAAGATCAGTTTTTTTTCTAGAGAAAAAGAAATAAGAAAATGGTAGAGCATTCTCTTAAGATTTCACTAGAAACTGAGGAGCGGCTGAAATTAACTAATTAAAACTGGGAATGGCATTTTGCACCTTTAAGAAGCTCTTAAACAATTTTTTCACAGTTTGGACATGCAGCTGTATTATGCCTTGCAAAATGTTTCTCTTTGTGACGAACAGCACAAAAATTTAAATGAGATAGGAACAATTTCACCAACATCTTTCAAATCTCTTAGAAAAGCAATTTTTATTACTGATGACATTTTATCGTGTTTTTCGATATATATTTATATATCTCAATTATTATCAATCCATTGCTGGATGAAGGTCTTTCCAGGTTTCTTTCACAACTGCCTGTCTTGCACAAGTCTCCTCCATGTTACTCCAGCATGCTTTCGAATTTCATCCATCCATCTGCCATGTGGTTTTATTCTGGATCTTTTCCTGTCCCTTGAAATTCAGTCTAAATTTTCGGTTGTCCATCGGTGGTCCGTTCTTCGGGCAGCATGACCAGCCCATTGCCATTTCAGGGATTTTACTCTGATCATGTCTTCTATTCTTGTCCTTTTCCTTATCCACGAGTTCCTCTTTTTATCTCTCTTGGTTACACCAAGCATGTATCTTTCCATGCTTTTTTCAGTTGCCTTCTGTTTTTGTCTGTTAAGGTCCTCGTCTGTGCTCCGTACGTAAGCACTGGAAGGATGCATTGATTAAACACTTTTCTTTGTACTGTTTCTTCCAAAAGCTTCCCAGCCATGTTTTATACGTCGATAAATTTCTTCACCAATGTGACCCTTGCTTGATATTTGTTGTCCAAAGTAAATGTAGGTATCGGTTACCCCATCAATCGCAAAATCTTTATTTCTTAAAAAAAGCATTGCACTGTCTTCTTAAAGTTAATTTTCAATCCCACTTCTTTACTCTTATCAGCAATTTCCTGGATTATACTCTGCAGATCTGGAGGGGTAGTTTCAAAAATGATTACGTCATCAGCAAAACGAAGGTGAGTTAAATAATCTCCATTAATCTTTATCCCCTTGTTTTTCTAGTTCAAAGATTGAAAGACATTTCGGAATGCGGAATTAAAGAGTTTAGGAGATAAGTTGTCACCTTGTTTCACTCGCTTTCCAATTGTTATTGGTGCTGTATTCCCAAATAGCGGAACCTTTGATCTTGCATTTTCATAGATTTTATTAATAATGCTTATGTAAGTATCTTCAATACCGCAGGATTTCAAAGCCATCGTAACTGCCGGTGGTTTCACGGAATCAAAGGCATTTTCAAAATCAATAAAAGCCATGCAAAATGGGATTTCATATTCCCTTGCTCTTTCAATTAGTTATCCAGTACATGGATATGATTATAGTGCTTTAGCCACTCCTGAAACTAGCTTGTTCTCTCGGTTGAGCCCTATCCAGTGTTACCTTCAGGCGATGTGAAAGAACCTTAGTGAGGATTTTATAAACCACTGATTGGGCGCTGGTGGACCTGTAGTTCCTGAAATCCTCAATGTCACCTTTTTTATGAAGCAAGATCAATGTAGCATTGTTCCAATCCTTAAGAATCTTCTCTTCATTGAGACATCTAGTGAAAACTTGGACGAGTCTAGTTTTAATTTTTCCACTTGCTTCTTGTATAATGTCCATGGTACTTTATTCTCCTGGAGATTTTCCCCATTTCGTGTTCTTAATCTCATGTGTAACTTCTGCTGGGAGGACTGGAAGAACTCTGGTACTGTTACCTTTCGTAATGTCTCGAGTAGATGTATTATCTGTTTCATATAGTTTTGAGTAGAAATATTTTACTCTTGTCAAAATTTCGCTTCTATTTCTTGTTACAGTGCCATCTTTTCTCAGTGTCATTCTTCCCTTACTGAGACGCCCCTTTGCTCTCTTCAGGCTTTGGTTGTTTTCAATTGCTTTACTCGCTAGTTCACAGTTGAATTTCCTTACGTCTTTTGTGATACTTTTTCGTACTGTTTTGCGTAGCTCTGTATATTCCACTTTGGAACTCGCATCTTTATTTGTCCTTACCTCTTTTCTCTTTTGCATCAGCATTTTTGTTTTCCCTGATATTTTCTTCATATGCAACTTGATCTTAGTACCACCTGTTTTCGTTGCTGTTTCCATAAGAGCCTTGGTTAGTTTCCCGTTAACATCGGAGATGTCCATTTCTTCCGATGTTAGACCTTCGGAAATCGTTCCTCAGTCCCAGCTTGAGGACATTACGATGATTTAAAGTTGGTCATGTCAATACATTTTTGTCTGATTTGAGCTTACCACATTCCAGTTTAGTGTTCAGGTGCATTTTACATCTCAGTATTCTATGGTCGCTACATGTATTGAACTTGTTTAACACACTGCAATCTTCGACGAATTTCTTGTTACACATAACAAACTCAAATTCACTTGTTCCATTTGTCATCACGTCTCCATGTCAGTTTCTTATGTGGCCTTTGCTTCTTGAAAAAGCAGTTCATAAGGAAAACCCTTTATGCCTTTGCAAACTCTACGAGAGTATTTCCACGCTGGTTTCTGTTGCCGTGACCGAATTTACCTACTGAAGTTTCATTCTGTTGCCGTTGCCCTATTTTTGCATTGAAATCTCCCATAATTATTTTCAAGTGCTGCTTACCTTTATTATTTAGATGACAAATTTCCTCATAAAATTCTTCAATTTCTTCTTCAGGATGACTTGTGGTGGGTGCATAAGTTTGAATAATCTGAGCCTGGTATCTTTTCGAGAGTTGGATAACAAGTCGTGCAGCTCTGTCAGAGGAACTTTCAACTTCTACAACTTTATCCTTCAGTTTCTTGTTTATTATAAATCCAACACCACTAGTTCTGCCAGTATCTGTCCCACGATAGTAGAAGAGATGTCCACTTTTCAGTTCGATGAGATCTTCTCCTTTTCTCCTTACCTCACTTAGCCCCACGATGTCCCACTTGATCCTTTGTAATTCCTCTTCCAATTCAAGAAGCCTTGAATCAGAAGATAGGGAGCGTCCATTGTAAGTAGCCAAGGTCAGCATCAGATGGCAGCCTAGTCCGGTCCTCCGGGGATTCTTAGCACCCTCTGCCTTCATGTCGCACTGGCCGCTGCCTTGGCCAGGTACATTCCAGCTGCCGGAGACTGAGGGCCAAGATTTAAGTTGTGGAATCATTTTGGAGGGGTTTGGCCATAACTCACCACGCTGGCCAAGCGGGTTGGTGAGTGTGGGATAGAATTTCCTCTAATCCCGATGGTATAGTTATACCGTAAAGCAGATTTCATGCAGAGGCCAACTCAGTTTACAGAATGGGAATATATTTAACAGAACTTAAATTACGACCAGAAATGTGCTGCGAAGGAAGCACACTTCGTTATGTGAAATGTCATCGTCGTTGCTACAAACCGGCAGAGCTTGCTTGTACGTCCTCGTACAGGCTATATAAAGGGCAGGCGATGTGAGTGGGATTATCCCAGACGTTTTCACAGTGCGCGTAGGTAAATCGTTCGCGTTAGTGAGTGTGTAGTCCTTACTCATGTGGAAAGCAGTGCAAATCTGAAGTTTAGAGTGCATTTCGTTTATTCTGTGCAGTTAAAGGAAGATTAGGTGATATTTCACCACGAAAAGCTTCGCGAATGGTAACTTTAAGTGAATTCGGCAAAAGCAATGCAGAAACACTGCCCGGATAACTAGGGTGTACAAGAGACGAGCAGCTGCCGAAGGTCCGTGATACCGGTAACTGATCCCAAAAGAATTTTTTCAATCGAATTTTCAGAAGAGCAGATATTGCTGCAAATACATCAGAAAAAGAAATATGCACTTAAGCCCTCTAGTGAAAAACCGTTCTTTACCAAAAATTGGAAATTTGGTATAGAACGTTTGCAACCCGGTTCTCTATCCTGTGCAAAAAGAATTTTTCAAATCAGACTTCCAGAAGCAGAAATATCGGAGAAATTGCAATTTAACTTTCGCCCCCTAGCTGAAAAACTCTCATTACTTTAAAAAAAATGTACTCAGAATAGCTACCATTATAAATGGTATCGAAGGGAAGAAATATTATTTTTCTGTCTGATATTTAGAAGAAATTATATGGATCAGTATAATTTTAATTCGTTAGCATTTACGCCCTCTAGCGACAAAGCTGTGCATCGGAAAAACCAGAAAGCCAAAATCATTGTTCTCGTAGTTTAAACTTCTCAATGCCAAAACGAAGATTTTTCAAATCGGACTAATACACTGAAGAGCAATTAAATTAGAGACAGCTGGCGTTATGCAAATGTGGCGCTGTGGGCGGCCCTGTAAACGGAAACGACATGACGTATGCAGCGATCCGACAATATAAGGAGTGATACGACGGGAATCAGTAAGATTCGGACGCAGTATGGGTAAGACGAAGGATCTAAGCGCATTTGATCGTGGGCAAATTGTTGGGGCCCGACGAATGGGTCACTCCATCTCGGAAGTCGTGCAGGCACTGGGATTTTCACGAGCCACTGTGTCACGGGTGCACCGTGAGTACATCAAATCCGGTAAAACCATCCCTGCAAGGGTCAACTGCCGTGGACAACAGCATGTGGATCATACTTTCGTGTGTCTGTATTACGGCAAAAGCAAAATATTTGAAGATACATATACTGTTGGGTTGTTTTCCTTTTTTCTCAAACAGCCATGAAAAATTAGGTCATAATTTACATCGTTCCTGCAGGAAGTATCGCAATCGATCGCATTTATGAAATTGATTTGATTCCCTTTCTTACTGTTCAATTGGACCGATTTCTGACGTAAGCACAATAACCGATTCTCCTACAAAGAACCATGGCTCAGAAGACGAATAGGGATATCCTATGAAATGGAGTCAATTCCTTTGAATTCGTACTACTGTCATTGTCTGCTAATTAATTTAACTCATCCTATGATGTTGCGCACTTCATTTCAATGATCTAGATTTTCAAGCTAATTATCCCTCTTAATCGCATTCAGCTTCTGCTGACTCTAGATTTCGTGCATGCGACTGCACTTATGTGGAGCAGGAGTTCAAAGAGAAAACTATGATGTTCACAATGTCTTCTGAAACAGAAGTAATCAGATTGCTAAACCGTAGGCAATACAATTTGCGCTTTCTGTTTCCTAACTGTTCATGCAAGTGCTGCGTAAGCGCTCTATGTGCACAGCCAGATAAAAGGCCTTTTTAGATTTAAAAATTGTCTGATAATGATCTAAATGTCATCCCTTATCCCCCCCACCCACCCCCCCCCCCACACACACACACACGATGCTGCATTATCAGACCAACTTCCATTTATATTTACTTTTAGATAATAGAAGTTCAATTGCAGTGATTGATTTACAAAATAAAACGGACTGCGCCTGTTGGTTTTCGTAAAGAATTAGTGTCAGACATATGAAAGCCGGTACAGGAAAGAGAAGAAATTGATCATGTCGTGAGATATGGCAAAGTATTATATTATCCTAATATTCATAAAGAACTGGAAGTTTTGAACCGAATATCGACCGATATGTAAGATGAAAGAACATTGCTGAAAATGTCTTAGCTATGAATAATGTCATCAAAGTTTTATAAAAGAAACGTGCTCAAAGTGAAAAAGGTGTTTGTATCCTTCCATGAAAATTCACCCAAAAGTTGTTACTGTACCAGTTTTAAAAACCTCCCAGAACAATATGTTATTCCTACTCGCAGTGAGGAGACAGAAAATACATAAGATTTTTATCTATCACCCCTGAAACAATTCAGTGGGAGTAAAAACGTTGAGGGCTTCACGAAAATTACCGAAGCAAAAACTTGTGACCGCCCCAGTGGCGCAGCGGTTTAAGCAATGGCTTCCGATCATTATTCCGAGATGGGTCCGGGTTAGACTCCCGATGAGGAATGATGCTGTGTTTTTCTTACGGCCCTGGCTCTCTCCCTTCCCTGGAACCAACGGCTCTAAATTAGGGACGTGCGACTGCTTATAGGCCACTGAGTTTATCACAGTAGTCGTTAAACCTCCAATTTAAAAAAAAAACGCTTGCATTTTCTTCAATATTTCAATTCCTGCTGATGATTTTTATTTTAAACTGACCTATTAAAATCATTTGTTCATTTTTACATGCACTTATCATCTTAACTCCAATACACTGGTCACCAAAAGTTAGGAATATTGCGGTTTCGAAGGGAAAACGTGCTAATGTGCAAATTTGGAGACTACTGGAAGTAGATTTAAAGCGTGGGTATGCACTTCATATGTAAATTAGCATCAGGACTACACAGCAGCATGCGAGCTTCGTAAAAAGTACCCTACCAGAAGTAGAAAACGGGTTCTTTCCCCGCTTGTCTACAAGTTTGCTGAATGCATTGCGCCTTCAGTGTGGGATTAACCGGAGATGTACAGACGACGTTTACGCATTTAGAACGAAAAAAGGGTTGTTGGCCCGTTACAGGAAGGTGTACGGCAGATCAATGTGGCTGCAGCTTTAGGAGTTTCGCAAAGTGTTGTAAGTCAGCTACACACAAGATTTCTACGGCATGAAAATGTTGTAGATCAACTCAGGAGTACTTTGTTTTTGTTTTGAGGTTTAAAGACCCCCGTGAGCAACTCAATGGGCTATAAGCAGTCGTCCGTCCCTAATTTAGGGCCACTGGTTCCAGGGAAGGGAGAGAGCCAGTGCCGTAAGCCAAACGCAGCATCCATGCCTCACCAGGATTCAAACCCGGACCCCGTTCGGACGAATGATCAGAGGCCATCGCTTAGACCACTGCGCCAACGGGGCGCTCAGGAGTGGTTGTCCATGGATAACTTCCAGGAGGCAAGATAGCTAGTTACCTTACAGTAAGTGCTCGAAGAAGGCCTAGCATGACCACTAGCAAACTCCAAGAATCGCTTCGAGTTGCTTCTGGTGTCAGAGTATACACGCAAACGGTTCGAAAACACGTCTTCACGAGTACTGTCTCAAAAAGCTAGCTCAGATGTACAGCGTTGGGCCGCGGATGACCTAGTGGTCAAAGTTCGTGACTACCACGCGTGAACTTCAGTTTCCTGAATTTTATTAATCTTTGTCGTACCGGCCGGGAAACGTAATTACATACGAGGAAAAGGAGTATGGTGGTGGAGGTGCGGACCTCATTGAGGAGATTGGGTTGTGACGCATGAGTGGCATTTTTTGTTATTTTTGTTATTTTTTTCCTCCAGCACTTATAACTTTTCATGACTTTCCTGGTTTAATACAACCTAGAGGGTTATTATTATTAGATTGCCATCATTTTCCGAGATCTCAGCTGGAGCACAATCGCAGAGTTATATACCCTGCTGGCCACCCAAAATGTAACACAAAGAAGGACACGAGATAGCAAATCCAGATTTACTGGACACATAACAACAGATACAAAGATGAAACGATTGAGCTTACAGGCCCGTGTGACTTGCGGAACACGCAGACATCAATAGTTCGTGTGGCCCCTATGGCTGGCAATAACAGCCGCTACACGCCACGGCATCGAACGAAAGAGGCTTTGAATGTGGGCTTGGGGTATGTCAGTCCAGGCTGCTTCCACACGTTGCCACAGTTCATCAGGCGTAGCCGCGGGTGGTTGTTGCCGATCAGCGACCAGACGTGTTCGATGGGCGACATATCGGGAGAACACGCGGGCCACGGCAGCAGTAACACCTGGAGGGCCGTAAATAATTGTTGCACGATGCGTGCCATTGTCATGTTGAAACCTGGCCGCATGCAGGTCCTGCAGGTAAGGGAGGACTACAGGCTCCAAAACGTCGGAGATGGTGCGGTGGCTGTTGAGGTTACCGGCGATGCGTACCAGAGGGGCGCGGGTGTCATATCCAATTTCGCCCCAAACCATAACGCCAGGAGACTGACCGGTGTGGCGATGCATAATGCAGGCGTCATACAGTCTATCGCCGCGGTGCCGCCACACGCGGATCCGACCATCGTGGTGTTGCAAGCAGAAGTGGGATTCGTCGGAGAAGACAATGTCGTGCCATTCCGTAGTCCACGTGCGGCGTTCAACGGCCCGCTGCCGCCGCACTCGTAGGTGGTGTAACGTAAATGATAATCGGAGCAATAGGCGCCGTGAGACAAGTCCCCGCTCCTGCAGACGACGTCGAACGGTACGGTACGTGCTGACACAGGTTGTTGCGCAACACACCCTAATTCCTGCGCTAACGTTCGTGATGTGGCGGTGCTAGCCGTCAATGCCCGCCGCACAACATGCCGGTCCTCTCGTACCGTGGTGTGCAGCGGCTGCGGTAATCGCTCACGTCGGTCCGTCCATCCTCCTGCACCCACCGAATCCATACTCGCCTCACTGTAGCTGGACGTCGTCTCACACGGGCGCCGATGTCTCGGTTTGATAAACCGCTGTCGCGATAAGCCACTATTCGTCCTTTGTCGAACTCCGAAACGTGCTGGAATGACTGCCGTATTCTGCGACGAGGCATCAGGAAGCTTCCCACGCACAGGTCCAGCAGCACAACACACTTCCACTACTTACACCCCGCCTTCTGTGCACCTTTCTTAGTGTTTCTCGCTGGCGTGCCGGGCGCACATGTTTTGCATATGCCCTGCAATGCTAATCGTTTGCATGTCCGCTTGAGAGTGACGCATGCTGAGAATTTCAGGCAAATCGGATGCTTCCTTCTTGGTGTTGTATTTTGTGTGGCCAGCAGTGCATATATGCACTATATTGACAAAAGTCACCGGACGCCCCTTCAAAAGCAAATGAATAGATCCACTGTGTTGTTAAGATGCGCGGTACAGCTGCAAACCATATAAAAACAAGCCTGCAGCTGACAGCGATCATATCGCACTCATTGTGAGGTTGAGTGAAAATGTCGCGGCGGGAGAGAAATGACTTTTTTTTTTATTTTATTGGAGGTTTAACGACCACCATGAGCAACTCAATGGGCTATAAGCAGTCGCCCGTCCCTAATTTAGGGTCACTGGTTCCAGGGAAGGGAGAGAGCCAGTGCCGTAAGACAAACACAACATCCATGCCTCACCGGGATTCGAAACCGGACCCCTTTCGGGCGAATGATCAGAGGATATCGCTTAGACCACTGCGCCACCGGGGCGGCAGAAATGACTTTGAGAAAGGAAAGATTGTAGGACTTTATATTAGTTGTTTGTCTATAAGAGAGACCGAGAGGCATTTAAACATACCCAAGTCAACTATTTCGGATGTACTGAATAAGTGGAAGACACATGGCGTGCCAGAAGCAGCAAAACGTACCGGCAGACCAAAGAAAATCAGTGATAGAGAAAGTCGAAGCATCAGGAGAGTCGTTACAGCTAATCGACGGGTACTGCACAAGACCTCAGTGTACATGTGAGTAAAAATGCTGGAACCTCGGTATATACACGTACCATTTGCAGAGAACATTCCGTGGGTTACCGTGGTCGTGCGACTGCTTATAAGCCTTTCATCTCCCCTCTAAATGCTACTCGCCGTTTAGCATGGTGTAAAGAACATTTATCATCGACCGTAGATCAATGGAAACACGTCCTATGGACTGATGAATCCACATACACGATCTATCTGTCTGATGGCTGTGTGTGGGTATGGCGGAAGCCGGTGGAACACAATTTATCATAGTATACTGTTCCTACGGTCAGGTTATGAGCAGGTAGAGTACTCGTGTGGGGGTGTTTTTTGTGGTATGGTCCCGGCCCATTGGTTATTTTGGACAAGCGTGTTACCCAGCACGTCTACCTGGATATTCTGGACAATTATGCCCTACCAACTCTGTGGCTATACTATGAAACCGAGCCTTGTTGGTACCAGAAGGATAATGCACCGCGCCATAAAGCAAGTACTGTTACAGCGTGGTTTGATAATTCCGTATCGTAGGTGGACTGGCCAGAACAAAGCCCTGAACTTAATCCCATAGAGCACTGCATCTGCAATTTGGAACCAAGGCCTCCTACTAAGCAACAGTTAGCGGCAGCATTATGTACTAAATGGAAGCGCTTACCTATCGCTGTGTTACAAAACTTTGTCGAAAGCATGTCTCGAAGGGTCTGTGCATGCATTAATGCCAAAGGTGGACAGGTACCGTACTAATGTATGTCAATAAATGCTATGTTGTGTTTCTCTTGTAGGTGTCCGGTGACTTTTGCCAATATAGTGTGTGTATATAACTATATATATATACACACACTGAAGTGCCAGAAAAACTGGTACACAAGTCTAATACTTGGTAGGTCCCCCACGGGAACGCAGGACTCCACTAGCTTCTGGAAATATGCTGTAGGCAATGCACACCATGCGTCCTGCAGAGCGTTCCACAATTCGGGTGTATTCCGAGGTCTCGGATTCCTGTGTTCGATAGCGCGTTGCATGGCATCCCAAATGTGTTCTATCACGTTTAGATCTGGGGACTTGGGTTGGAATGGCAACACCCCAAATTCAGATGAATGCTCCTGTAACCTAAATGTGACGTCCCGACACGTGTGTGGAGGTATATTGTCCTGCTGGAACAGGCCCAACCCATCAGCATGAATGCAAGACATGAACGGGTGTACCTCGTCAGAAAGGATGCGCACATAGCGTTGGCCGGTCACAGATGATTGTAGACGTACCAGATGTCCCAGTGAAGTCCAGCTAAACACACCCCATCCCATTACGGACACCCACTAGCCGGTACAGTTTCCTGTTGACAGGCGGGATCCATGGCTTCATGGGGTTTGCGCCACACACGAATCCTTCCATCTGCCCGATATAGTTGGAAACGCGACTCGTCAGACCAGGCTACTTGTTTCCAGTCATCAAATGTCCAGTGGCGGTGTTGCCGTGTCCAAGCGAGGCGAATGGACCTCTGTCGTGCACCTATTACGGGGAGTCGAGTTGGGCGTCGGCTCTCAAAGCCCATATCGTGCAGGATACGTTGCACAGTCCGGACGCTGATGCTTGTTGAGGCTCCAGCATTGAATTCTGATGATACCTGCGAGAGTGTTGTACGTCTATCGCGTGAAACGATTCTTGACAGCCGACGATGGTCACTTTCACCCAATATCTTTTCACGGACACACTGGTATGGTAGGTTGGAGATTTTGTCGGAATTTTTGTAGTCAGGGCAATGCTCGTCCGTAAAAAAACCGAACTTCGTTTCTACCTCCGAATTACTATGGCCCATCTCACGAGCGCCAACTATGACTCCGCGTTGAAAATCGCTTAAATCGTTATTACTTATCATTCTCATACCGAAAACAACTCTGGCAGCTGGCAAGGATGTCTTATCGCTTTATATACGCATTGGCGAACGCAATCAAGTACGCGCATAGGTGACGTTGAGTATTTTGCATAAGTTCCTCTGTACCAATTTTTCTGGCACTTCAGTGTATATACCTAAAAAACCAACAAGAAACACCAAAGGGAAGACAACTTTGAAATTCTAAAGCGCCAAAGGCAGCATAAAAGAGAAATCAAACCATAATACAGTAAAATGCAAAACCCGAAGAAATAAATAATTTTTAGAAAGTTAATGAGTAAACATCAAACAAATTAAAACCGAGAACGAAACAGTAAAAAACAAAAACCTCAAAAGTCCGAAGCAACCAAGCTACAGAACATGCAAAAGACATGCATCCCTATGTTACTCTGGTTTTTTTTTTTTTTTGTCTTTTGCTTGTTCCGTAGCTTTGTTGCTTCGGACGTTTGGGGTTTGTTTTGTTTTTTACTGTTTTCTTCTCGGTTTAAATTTGTTTTATGTTTCCTCATTAAATTTCTAAAAATTATTTTGTTTCTTCGGTTTTGCATTTTTGTTGAATATATATATATATACACTATCTACCAACAAGTAATTGGACACCTGTGATAGCAAAGGAAAACGAAGTTTATTCACCTTCAATAGTTGGTGGAGCCTCCACGAGCGGCGATTACAGCTGCGACCCTCCGGGGCATACTCTCAACCAGGCGTTGTACGACGGCTAGCGGTAGTTTCTTCCACTCGGCTTGGAGAAAACAGGTCAGTTCCTTCACCGATTTCGGACGGTGGGGGCACCCCTTAAGTCGACGCTCCAACTCGTCCCAGCGGTGCTCGATAGGGTTAAGGCCCGGGCTCTGCCCAGACCAGTCCATTCGATTAACCCCATTGTCACCATACCGAGCCATGGTGGACATCGCAACATGACAGGTAGCATTGTCATCCTGAAAGTAACATGGGTCCACCCCGTAAATCTACCACAACGTAGGAAGCGCATGGTCATCCAAAATGGTGCAGTAGGTCTCGGCGTTGAGTCTACCAGGAATTGCGACCAAGGGTCCCGTGCCATACCAGGAGAAACACCCTCATAGCATAATTCCACCGCGACTGAACTTCACAGTTGGCAGAATACATTCCGGCAGGAGGCGTTCTCCAGGCAGACGCCAAACTCAGACCCTGCCATCCGAACGGTAGAGGGTGAACCTTGATTCGTCACTCCAGAGAACCTGTTTCTACTGTTCAACGGTCCACTGTCGACGTTCTTTGCACCACGTTAGCCGAGCACCGCTAAAGGACTTGGTGATCAAAGGCTTGTGGGCGGCAGCACGTCCATGATAACCGAGCAGATGGGCTACCTTACGGATGGTATTCATCGAAAGAACACTCCCGGATACCTGTTGAAACTCCTCGCAGTTGTGGGCCATCGATTTGGTGCGGTTCTTTAGAATTTCTCTGGCCAGCACCCGTCGGTCTCTAACTACCAGTTTTGTGGGTCTGCCGGGTCAGGGCACATTCCGACAGTCACCTCTCATCTTCCATTTGCCAATCACGTAGGCCACTGTCGATTTTGGGTACTTCAACTCGCTGAATATGTCACGTATGGATCGTCCATTTCTGTGATACCCGACGATGACACCTTTCTCGAAATCGTAGAGCTCCGAACTGCGTGGCATTTTGCATGCGACTGGTTGCGTTGTTGTTTCCCACAAGATATTTAACGGCGGCGGCAGTGACATGTATCAGGACCGCAGATATCGTCGATTGTAGGGGTGTCCAATTACTTGTTGGTAGATAGTGTATGTGTATATATATACGGGATGTAAGGTCAGGTGATGCGTAACACATCACAGCCTCTCCTTGACAAATGTCAACCCCGACTTCTCGTGGTGCATCCTGTTCCCACTAAAAAGGCTCCGACGACCGCCAATAGCGGTATAACTATACCATCGGGATTAGAGGAAATGCTATCCCCACTCACCAACCCGCTTGGCCGGCGTTGTGAGTTATGGCCGAACCCCTCCAAAATGACTCCACAACTTAAATCTTGGCCCTCAGTCTCCGGCAGCTGGAATGTACCTGGCCAAGGCAGCGGCCAGTGCTACATGAAGGCAGAGGGTGCTAAGAATCCCCGGAGGACCGGACTAGGCTGCCATCTGATGCTGACCTTGGCTACGTATAACGGACGCTCCCTATCTTCTGATTCAAGGCTTCTTGAATTGGAAGAGGAACTGCAAAGGAACAAGTGGGACATCGTCAGGCTAAGTGAGGTAAGGAGAAAAGGAGAAGATCTCATTGAACTGAAAAGTGGACATCTCTTCTACTATCGTGGGACAGATACTGGCAGAACTAGTGGTGTTGGATTTATAATAAACAAGAAACTGAAGGATAAAGTTGTAGAAGTTGAAAGTTCCTCTGACAGAGCTGCACGACTCGTTATCCAACTCTCGAGAAGATAAAAGGATCAGATTATTCAAACTTATGCACCCACCACAAGTCATCCTGAAGATGAAATTGAAGAATTTTATGAGGAAATTCGTCGTCTAAATAATAAAGTAAGCAGTACTTGAAGATAATTATGGGAGATTTCAATGCAAAAATAGGGAAACGGCAACAGAATGAAACTTCAGTAGGTAAATTCGGTACGGCAACAGAAACCAGCGTGGAAATACTCTCGTTGAGTTTGCAGAGGCAGAAGGGTTTTTTATCTTGAACGCCTTTTTCAAAAAAAAAGCCACACAGGAAATGGACACGGAGACATCCAAATGGGACGACAAGTGAAATTGATTTTATTATGTATAACAAAAAATTCGTCATAGAAGACTGCAGTGTGCTAAACAAGTTCAACACAGGCAGTGACCATAAACTGGTGAGATGTAAGATGCACCTCAACATTAAACTCGAACGTGGCAAGCTCATAAGACAAACAAAATGTATTGACATACCCAACCTTACAAAACACCATAATACCTTCAAGTTAAAACTGAAGAACAGATTCTCTGCTTTAGAAGGCCTAACATCGGAAGAAGTAGATATTTCTGAAGTTAACAGAAAATAACCAAAGCTCTTACGGAAACAGCAACAAAATTAGCTGGGTCTAAGAACAAGTTGCATGAGAACAAATTTTTAGGAAAAACCAAAACGTTGATGCAAAAAAAGAAGAGAGATGAGGCCAACACAAGAAGATGCGACTTCCAAAGTGGAATACATAGAGCTATGCATTACAGTACGAAAAGGTATCACTGAAGACGTAAGGAAATTCAACTGTGAGCTACTGAGGAAAGCAATTGAAAACAACCAAAGCCTGAAGATGGCAAAGGGACATCTTAGTAAGGGAAGAAAACATATTATGGCACTTAGAAAAGACGATGGTTCTGTAACAAGAAATAGAGGTGAAATTTCGACAAGAATGAAAGATTTCTACTCCAAATTATATGAAAGGGATGATACAAGTACTCCAGACATCATGAAAGGTACCAGTACCAGAGTTCTTCCAGTCCTCCCAGCAGAGGTTGCACTTGCAATCAAGAACATGAAGCGAGGAAAAGCTCCAGGAGAAGATGGAATTACTGTAGACATCATACAAGAAGCAAGTAGAGAAATCGAAACAGTACTCGCCCAAATTTTCACTCGATGCATTAATGAAGGGAAGATTCCGGAGGATTGGAACAACGCTACAATGATCCTGCTACATAAAAAAGGTAACATTGAGGATCTCAGGAACTGCAGACCTATCAGCTTCCTGTCAGTGGTTTATAAAATATTCACTAAAATTCTTTCACACCGTTTGAAGATAACACTGGACATGGCTCAACCGAGAGAACAAGCTGGATTTAGGAGTGGCTACAGCACAATAGATCATATCCACGTACTGAGAGAACTAATTGAAAGAGTGAGGGAACATGAACTTTCATTGTGCATGGATTTTATCGATTATGAAAAAGCCTTTGATTCTGTGAAATCATCAGCAGTTACAAAGGCTCTGATATCCTGCGGTATTGAAGATGCATACATTAATATTATTAATAACATCTATGAAACTGCAAGCGCAAAGATTCGGCTGTTTGAAAATACAACACACATACAAATTGGAAAGGGAGTGAGACAAGGTGACACCATATCTCCGAAGCTCTTTAATGCCACATTGGAAAATGTCTTTCAATCACTGAACTGGGAAAACAAAAGGATAAAGGTTAATGGAGATTATCTAACCCACCTTCGTTTTGCTGATGACGTAGTCATTTTTGCAACTACCCCATCAGAGCTGCAGAGTATGATCCAGGAACTTGCTGACAAGAGTAATGAAGTGGGATTAAAAATGAACTTTCGGAAGACAAAGTGATGTTCAATGCTTTTACAAGAAATAAAGATTTATCTATTGATGGAGAAAAGCTGGAGATAACAGACACGTACGTTTATGTTGGACAGCAGATATCAAGTGAGGGTCACTTTGATGAAGAAATTAATCGGAGTATAAAACTTGCCTGGAGAGCTTTTGGAAGAAACAGCATAGTTTTCATGAGCAATATGCCATTATGTCTTAAAAGAAAAGTGTTTGATCAATGCATCCTTCCAATGCTTACGTATGGTGCAGAGACGTGGACCTTAACTAAAAGACACATACAAAGGCTGCAGACAACTCAAAGTAGCATGGAGAGGTGCTTGCTTGGTGTAACCAGGAGAGATAAGAAGAGGAACTCGTGGATCAGAAAAATGACAAAAGTGGGAGACATCATGATCAGAGTTAAATCCCTGAAATGGCAATTGGCTGGACATACTACCAGAAGGACAGACCATCGATGGACAGTCGGAATTTTAGATTGCATTCCGAGGGACAGGAAAAGACCCAGAAGATGGCCACATGGGAGATGGGTGGATGAAATTCGAAAGTATGCGGGAGTGACATGGAGGAGACTGGCACAAGACAGACCGTTGTGGAGGAAACTTGGGGAGACCTTCGTCCAGCAGTGGATTGATAATGGTTGACGATGATGATGATATATATATATATATATATATATACACTGAGTGGCCACTTTATCATGACCACCCCTCAGTACTTCGTTGGGCCACCGTTTGCCTTTAATACTGCGTCGATTCTTCGTGGCATGGACTCCACGAAATGTTGATAGGTGGTTTGTGGAATCTGAGATCATACTTGATGAATAGCACTTTCCAGTAGTGTGAAATTGCAGGGTTGTGGATCCAGTTGTCTGATGGATCGTTCAACTTCATCCCACAAATTCTCAATGGTGTTGAGATCTGGAGATTGTGGGGGCCACCTAAGCAAAGTAAACTCACCGGCATCTTCCTGAAACCAATCCTGTACAATACGAGCTCTATGGCAGGTCGCATTATCTTGTTGAAAGTAGCCATCGCCATTGCGATAAACCATCCACATGACAGGATGCACTTGGTCCGCAACGATGTTTAGATATGATGTGCCAGTCAGACGTTGATCAACACGAATTAAAGGGCCCAAAGCATGCCAGGAAATCATTCCCAAACCATAACGTTGTCTCCACCAGCTTGAAGGGTTGTAGCAATGCATTGGGGGTCTATGCTTTCGTGCTGTTCCCGCCAAATTCTCACTCGGCCGTATTCATGGTGCAATTGAAAACGGCATTCATCGGGCCACATAATTTGTTTCCAATTATAGAGTGTCAAATCCTTGTGCGAACTGGAGACGTTTTCTCTTGTTGACTGCAGACAGCAAAGGTGTTCGAACAGGGCTTCGGCTGCCATATCCCATCCGATGCAGTGTACGGCGAACAGTGCGTGCAGAGATCATTTGAGGAGATCCTTGATCAAGGTGGTCTGTAATTAGCTGCACTGTTGCCCTTCTGTTGTCTGTTACCAGTTTGGACACTCTCCGTTCCGCCCGAGCAGTCACTAGTCGATGACGACCACACGTTGCACGTAGAGACCCAGTTTTTTGGCTGACAGTCCAGTCTTTAAACACTTTAACAACAGCTGCTCTGGTACATTTCACGAATGCGGCGGTTTCGGTGATACTCGCTACGTGGCTCCGAGCTCCTACAATCACACCGCGTTGAAAGTCCGTCAAATCGCATTTTTTACCCATTTCGTCACCCAAAAATCACATCTACTACTGTCGCAAGCACTAAGCTTTCACTTTTTATACTAGCCTCGCCCTCTGGCGGCAACAGCGTGCAGCCAGAGCTCATTTGCTTAAAACTGCCAGGTGGTCATAATAAAGTGGCCACTCTGTGTGTATGTGTATATACATATATATATATAACCCTGTTCCCACTAAAGGGGCTCTGACGACCGCCAATAGCGGTATAACTATACCATCGGGATCAGAGGAAATGCTATCCCACACTCACCAACCCGCTTGGCCAGCGTGGTGAGTTATGGCCAAACACCTCCAAAATGACTCTACATCTTAAATCTTGGCCCTCAGTCTCCGGCAGCTGGAATGTACCTGGCCAAGGCAGCGGCCAGTGCGACATGAAGGCAGAGGGTGCTAAGAATCCCCGGAGGACCGGACTAGGCTGCCATTTGATGCTGACCTTGGCTACCTATAACGGACGCTCCCTATCTTCTGATTCAAGGCTTCTTGAATTGGAAGAGGAACTACAAAGGATCAAGTGGGACATCGTCGGGCTAAGTGAGGTAAGGAGAAAAGGAGAAGATCTCATTGAACTGAAAAGTGGACATCTCTTCTATTATCGTGGGACAGATACTGGCAGAACTAGTGGTGTTGGATTTATAATAAACAAGAAACTGAAGGATAAAGTGGTAGAAGTTGAAAGTTCCTCTGACAGAGCTGCACGACTCGTTATCCAACTATCGAGAAG
Source organism: Macrothele yani (assembly GCA_039090855.1). Lineage (NCBI taxonomy): Eukaryota > Metazoa > Arthropoda > Arachnida > Araneae > Macrothelidae > Macrothele > Macrothele yani. Next base: position 118,796,083 of record CM076993.1, read on the forward strand.
ATACCAGGCTCAGATTATTCAAACTTATGCACCCACCACAAGTCATGCTGAAGAAAAAATTGAAGAATTTTATGAGGAAATTCGTCATCTAAATAATAAAGGTAAGCAGCACTTGAAGATAATTATGGGAGATTTCAATGCAAAAATAGGGCAACGGCAACAGAATGAAACTTCAGTCACGGCAACAGAAACCAGCGTGGAAATACTCTCGTTGAGTTTGCAGAGGCAGAAGGATTTTTCATCTTGAACTCCTTTTTCAAGAAAAAGCCACACAGGAAATGGACATGGAGACATCCAAATGGGACGACAAGTGAAATTGATTTTATTATGTGTAACAAAAAATTCGTCATCGAAGACTGCAGTGTGCTGAACAAGTTCAACACAGGTAGTGACCATAGATTGGTGAGATGTAAGATGCACCTCAACACTAAACTGGAACGTGGCAAGCTCATAAGACAAACAAAATGTATTGACACAACCAACCTTAAAAAACACCATAATACTTTCAAGTTGGAACTGAAGAACAGATTCTCTGCTTTAGAAGGCCTAACATCGGAAGAAGTGGATATTTCGGAAGTTAACAGAAAAGTAACCAAAGCTCTAATGGAAACAGCAACAAAATTAGCTGGGTCTAAGAACAAGTTGCATGTGAACAAATTATCAGGAAAAACCAAAATGTTGATGCAAAAAAGAAGAGAGATGAGGACAACTAAAGAAGATGTGACTTCCAAAGTGGAATATATAGAGCTATGCAAGACAACACGAAAAAGTATCACTGAAGACGTAAGGAAATTCAACTGTGAGCTAGTGAGGAAAGCAATTGAAAACAACCAAAGCCTTAAGATAGCAAAGGGATATCTCAGTAAGGGAAGAAAACAGATTATGGCTCTGAGAAAAGAAGATGGTTCTATAACAAGAAATAGAGGCGAAATTTTGACAAGAGTGAAAGATTTCTACTCCAAATTATATGAAAGGGATGATACATGTACTCCAGACATCATGAAAGGTACCAGAGTTCTTCCAGTCCTCCCAGCAGAAGTTGCTCATGCAATCAAGATCATGAAGCGGGGGAAAGCTCCAGGAGAAGATGGAATTACTATAGACATCATACAAGAAGCAAGTGGAGAAATTGAAACAGTACTCGCCCAAATTTTCACTCGATGCCTTAATGAAGGGAAGATTCCTGAGGATTGGAACAACGCTACAATGATCCTGCTGCATAAAAAAGGTGACATTGAGGATCTCAGGAACTACACACCTATCAGCCTCCTATCAGTGGTTTATAAAATCTTCACTAAAGTTCTTTCACACCGCTTGAAGGTAACACTGGACATGGCTCAACCGAGAGAACAAGCTGGATTCAGGAGTGGCTACAGCACAATAGATCATATCCACGTACTGAGAGAACTAATTGAAAGAGCGAGGGAATATGAACTTCCATTGTGCATGGCTTTTATCGATTATGAAAAAGCCTTTGATTCGGTGAAACCATCAGCAGTTACCACGGCTCTGAAATCCTGCGGTATTGAAGATGCATACATTAATATTATTAATAACATCTATGAAAATGCAAGTGCAAAGATTTGGCTGTTTGGAAATACAACACACATACAAATTGGAAAGGGAGTGAGACAAGGTGACACCATATCTCCGAAGCTCTTTAATGCCACATTGGAAAATGTCTTTCAATCACTGAACTGGGAAAACAAAGGGATAAAGATTAATGAAGATTATCTAACCCACCTTCGTTTTGCTGATGACGTAGTCATTTTTGCAACTACCCCATCAGAGCTGCAGAGTATGATCCAGGAACTTGCTGACAAGAGTAAAGAAGTGGGATTAAAAATGAACTTTCAGAAGACAAAAGTGATGTTCAATGCTTTTACAAGAAATGAAGATTTATCGATTGATGGAGAAAAACTGGAGATAACAGATACATATGTTTATCTTGGACAGCAGATATCAAGTGAGGGTCACATTGATGAAGAAATTAATCGGCGTACAAAACTTGCGTGGAGATCTTTTGGAAGAAACAGCATAATTTTCAAGAGCAATATGCCATTATGTCTTAAAAGAAAAGTGTTTGATCAATGCATCCTTCTAGTGCTTACGTATGGTGCAGAGACGTGGACCTTAACTAAAAGAGACATACAAAGGCTGCAGACAACTGAAAGTAGCATGGAGAAGTGCATGCTTGGTATAACCAGGAGAGATAAGAAGAGGAACTCGTGGATCCGAAAAATGACGAGAGTGGAAGACATCATGATCAGAGTTAAATCCCTGAAATGGCAATGGGCTGGACATACTGCCAGAAGGACAGACCATAGATGGACAGCCGAAATTTTAGATTGGATTCCAAGGGACAGGAAAAGACCCAGAAAAAGACCACATGGGAGATGGGTGGATGAAATTCGAAAGTATGCGGGAGTGACATGGAGGAGACTGGCACAAGACAGACCGTTGTGGAGGAAACTTGGGGAGACCTTCGTCCAGCAGTGGATTGATAATGGTTGACAATGATGATGATGATGATGATGATATAACTATTTGCATACACAATCATCAAAATAGAAAACTTGCTGCAAATTCACTGCCTCACTGTCTCTTGCGTGTCACAGAGGTGTAATGGCGAGTGAAAATTTTTGGCTAGTAGATTTAGACCTGAAATTTTGAGCTCTGATAAAGGGTGAGACCAAATTCCCCCTCCTTTTTAGCTATAAAGTTTAATGATGTAGAAAACATACACACGTTCACCTCATTCTGCAAAGTGCAAGCCGTTGTTTTCTGTAGCCCTTTCCGAATGTTCCACCACAGCCACGATAACAACGGCGGTATCACCCGGCAGATTTCGAGGACAGAAACACTGATGCCAGATTGCACATCATGCACCACTGCAGCGAAGTGCAGTTGTTGTATGAAATTGACCATGGAGCAAAACAGATGGTTCTTGGATGGGGAAATAATCCGTATGTAGGATGGGTTAGGATGTCAGTCCCTTCAGATTCTTTTAGTTCTCCGAGGAGAACGGTGGAGGTGTGCGACTAGGAGCAAAATAAACTTCCTACTGATAAGCGTCGGGTAGCGTTTTCGCACAGTATCATCGTGGACTAGCTGCAGTTGTTCAGTATAGAGGTTCCCGTACACAGTCTGACCATCTGGCACGAGTAACCTCACAATTCCAGTGTGATATTGGCGTCTCCTGGTTAAATGTGCTTGCCGGGAAGCGGAAGTTAAGTGGGGGCATAAATAATTAGTCTTCTTGCATAAAGGCATTGTTCAGGAAACTTTTCTACAGTGTGCCTTGAAATCCTTGGTTCTGTAGCTGCTACAGTCTTCCAAGATAGTTTCCTAGCACGTGCCTGTCTGTTCCATACGGCAATCAGACTCATATAATGAGTGTCTACAGCAGTTGTTGCGCTGGGACGGCCTAGTGCTGGTCCACGACGAACATCTGTCCGTTGAAACTGCTTCCAGAGTCTTCACAAGACATTTTGCAGATCATCCAATGCTCTTGAGACTTTCGTCTGGAATTGATCTGCTTCCATCCCACCAATCGTTCTCCACCCCTGAAAATCATCCATACGATGTCTTCGTGACGTGGTATGCTCGACGTGCAATTGAAGCGAAAGCAATAGTTTCTTACAACAGCTGCCAGCAGACTCGCGCCTTTTTAACGCAATCCTATTTTGCATATTACGTCTCACCTGCGGCAAAAGTAAGTAAGGGATAATCTTTCATGTGGCAAAATTTGCATGTTCAATTTTCAGTGTATTATTTTATACATCGGTGGCTACACAACTTTTTTTGTAGATTATTCTTTCATTTTGTGCACCAGTGTAAACGCAGGCATTCCTCACTCTTCACTCTATTCGACGCAAAAAATCATAACTCAGCAAATTTGAGATTTCAACCTACACTGTAAAAAATAAGTAGTGCGAATTCACGGAAAATTTCAAAAAATAACGTTCAGCAAAGTTACCGGTAATGGTCTGTCTTGTAACGGAATTTCCGTTTCTAAAAGTGCCGGTTTATTTTACCTTCCGTATTTTCAGATTAAAAAAAATCCGTTTATTTCAGAAAAAAATAATTTCAGGTTTTTCCGTATTTAAACAGAAATCCCGCAAAACAGACCACTCGGGCCGCGGGGGCCTAGTGGTCAGTGTTCGTTCGGGACTGCCGTGGAGATAGCCTCAGGTTCGATCCTCGGCAGGTACGAACGCTCGATCCGGGTTAGGTACGAACGTTCGAACCACTAAATACCCGCCGTGCGTCGGATGAGCATGTTAAGCCGTCGTACCCCGGGTACTGGCCCCCGGTAATAAATAAGGGCGTCTTACTTCCCCTTTCTACCTCGCTTCCGTGTGACTTTCCTATCCGGCACTAGTCCAAATCTCCTAGCTTCCTATTTATAAGGGTTGTTTAAGACCTGGGGGTCTACATATGATCTGATATGAAACAGACCACTCTGCATTTTCAGCTGCCCTTATCCCAGATAAACCTTCCGCTGCAGTCAGGATCGAACCCCCGTGTTTTGGGTTGGTTCAAGAGGTAACGTACGCCTTTAACCACTGAGCCACAAACGTGCGGAAATCCGAGTCACATAAATCGTAAAACACATTGCGCGACGATTAATTTTTTTATTTATTTAGTGATTTGGTCATTTTATTTTTTTGTTGGAGCATTATTTTCTGAATACGTTTGTAATATTTTTTTCTTTCTGTAGGAGGACATTTGTAAAATTAAGCATTTTTCATCGTGATTTTTCGAAGCAACAAAATGCTTTGCAACTTGACTTTTTTTTTAAACTGACAATGACTTTCAGTTATCTTAAAAAAAAGGGGATGAAATGTACTTTTTTATAGTATTTCACAAACAAAAAAACTAAATATAAAATTCACTTTTGAATAGCTATAACAGATTTTGTCTTAAGTTGTCCAAAGGCTGATACGCAGACACATCTGTACAATAATTAAAGTACCAGTTTCTTACAATAACGCAATATACAATAAATAGCTGGGGCACAATGAGGGAGAGGAAAAAGAAATATCCTGAGCAACAATAAACGAAATTCATTCGATTTGCTATCCACAATATCCGATCTCGCTACGAAACTTCAAAATTCGACAGCGGAATGAAATATAAAAGTTAATCAAACCTCAAGTATTCTCATCAATCGTTCCTATTACCGGTAATTTCTCGTCATACGGATACAGAAAAAGTGAGAACCGGAGTTTTTCCGTTAATATACGAAAGGAATTGCGGAAAGGTTTCGGAAAATTCAGAATTTTCCGTTAACACATCTCTAAAGCGGTAATTTACCGTCAATATAAGAAAGAAATCTCTAAAACTGTAAATAAACGTCAGAATTTTCCCGTTGTACGAAAATTCCGTGAAATTCAGGTTTCTTTCTGCGTCATTTCACGGTAAAGGTATCAGAAATATGCTTCATTTATTCACAAAAAAAATGACGGAAAGTGACTCGTGAATTACAAAAAAAAAAAAGTTTTACAGTGTATGCACCTTCGGGATTTCGGCAACCATCAGGCGAAATTTGACTTCGGTCTTACAATTCGTTGTCGAAAGTTTGAAAAGCTGCTGAAATTGGCTTTATTTTTTTTGGCTATAGTATCCCATATTTTAAGCATTTTTAGCATCAAAAGTTCCGAGAAGCTGGAATGAGGCCTTTTAAATGTGCCATCAGCGCCATCTATATATTCACTGCTTCCGGCTTTGGGTTTGCATGCGTTGTTATCGGCTACAACATATTCCTTCTTCAATTTGTGCCCTCTGCAAAAGATGCGTAACAAAAAAGGAACATCTATCTCAAAAGCAATTGGCGCATTTCCCCATGAAATATGTTACTTGTAGGACACCTTCTATAGAAAAATTTGATCATTCGTTCTTTTCCGACTATCTCAAGGGCAAAAGTCAAACACTGCGTGGACTTGCGAGTGCTAAAAAATACACTCATGGACAATGAAATTTGCGGACCTACAAGAAAACATGCTACAACCGCGAAACTTTGCAAATAACTAGAGTGCGTGCTGGTATGCAAATGATCCACGTTTGGTGCGAGTGCACTTGACCGCACGCCCTGTGCTGGCACGAACCGGAGCCTCATAAACCGGCGTGTAGTCGATGTCCCATGAAAGCGAAAAGCACCGACCGACGCAAGCAATAGTACAGAGTGACAAAAATGTCGGGTATATGCCGGAGACGCCAATTTACGCAACTTACAGACTTTGAGAGATTCCTGATCATCGGACTGAAAACCGCAGGGTGGTAGGCGCTACGTATTGCCCGCCACGTGGATCGTTCTGACCAAACCAGCAGACTGTGTTGGGAGCAGTGGACACGTGACGGCACTGCCACAAGGCGGAGCAGCTCCGGACGGATCAGGAGGACCACCAGTAGAGAGAATCGACGGATCGTGCGTCAGGCACGAACGGATCCCACGGGGACCCAGTCCACTATACAAGCAGATGTAGCGGCTCCTGTGCGCTTACGAACCATTTCCCGACTCTGCGATCGCAGCGCCCCTTACGTGTGCTGCCATTGACACCGGAACATCGCCGGCTCTGTTTTGCCGTGGTGCCAGGCCAGAGTTACGTGGAACGCCACAGACTGGCAACGTGTGGTGTTTAGCGATGAGTGTCGCTTCCTTTTGGGGACACATTATCATCGTGTCCGGGTGTATAGGTCCCCGGGTCAACAGCACAATCCCAACTTCGCTATCGAGGGCCACACCTCCGCCACTGCAGACATTATGGTCTGGGGAGCCATTGCCTACGATAGCTGGTCAACTCTAGTAGTGGCACTTAGATCATTAACGAGCCAGCGGTATGTGGATGAGATCCTACGGCCCCATGTGCTCCCATTCTTGCCCGGGATTCCAGGTGCGCTATACCAGCAGAATAATGCCCGCCCTCACACTGTTCGGGATGCCCAGGACTTCCTACGTCATGTCCAGACACTTCCATGGCGTGCCCGCTCCCCGGACATGTCCCCTATCGATCATGTGTGGGACCAGTTGAAACGCCAGCTACCCCCGTGCTGCACTATCGGGGATTCAGAGCACACAGTCCAACATGTGTGGGCCAGTCTGCCACAGGACAACATCAGGCGTCTGTTCGCCTCCATGCCGGACCATATTGCAGCATGTATCGCCGCACGTACACAGTCGAGTCACATTATTGCGACCACCTACTTTTGACGTCAACAGCGCGTAGCCAATGAATGAAAGCACGTGTAGTGAGCGGGCTTGGAGGGTATATAAGGTGTACTATAGGCAATCTGAAAACATATCACTCGTTGCTGTTATGGATAAAAGGAGCGATTTATCTGATTTGCAAAAAGAGGTGATTATCGGTTTTCGGGGCCAGGGTGGCAGTATTTCTGAAACAGTACATTTTGTGAACTGTTCGCATGCTGCTGTGGTTAAAGTGTATTGTGACTGGAGAAATGGCACCATTTCGAATAAGCTATGTGGAAACTGCGGAGCACCACGTGTCATTGATGTGAGAGGTGAACGTCTGCTTCGAACATGCTACAGTGGAGCAACACACTGGCCGAATGAAACAGCGGACTACGTGAAGTGTGTCTAAAACGACAGTTCAGCAAACCCTGCTGCGTATGGGGCTCCGATGCAGACGAATGGTCACTGCACCTATGCTGACGAAGCTACATCGGCCGAAAAGGCTTGCATTTGCACGGCAGTATCGGAATTGGACCTCCGCTGATTGGCAAAAGTTCGCCTTATCCGATGAGTCACGTTTTCTGCTTCATCGAACGAACAGATGGACTTTGGCGTATAAGGAGAGAAACATCGGAGAGAAAACACACTTCAACCATTCCTGGCAGAGCACAAGCTAGTGGGGCCAGCGTTTGGATGTTTTTGTGGCATTCTCTGGGTCCACTCATACCTGTGAAAGACATTATGGACTGAATTCGTTGTGAATCCATTCTTGCAGACCACGTACACCCATACATGCTGAAATACGACGTGTCACACAGCTAGAAATGTCTTAGAGTGGTTCGAAGAGCACCATGAATGCTTAAAAGCACTTCCCTGGCCCACTAATTCCTCAGACTCAAACCCAATTTAGCATCTGTGGGACCACCTCTATCGTGTTGTTCGCACTATGGATCCTCCACAACGCACCCCCTAGCAGCTGTCACATGCACTGCAGTCAGCATGGCTCCACAAACCTGTGAACACCTTCCAGCACCTTATTGAGTCACTTCCAGCCCGTTTAGCTGCTGTCCGCGCTGCATACGGCGGTAATTCAGGATATTAGCTGGTGTTCACAATAATATGACTCGACCGTGTATTTATGCACTTTATTCACACACTTCGAATCTGATTTTCAAATCGGAAACAAATCACTGATGGGGGGGAGGTATTTTTATGTGTGAAATATTGAATTAAAACAAAAACGGTTCTACATAAGAAAACAATCATAGCTATGAAGACCTTTTTATGATTTGGGACCACCACGGTAGCTTTCTTCTCACTCATATTTTGAGGTGCTTTATCCATGGAAACAAAAGGAATAATATTAGAAATCTACTCAAGCAAAGACAAACGTAGAAAACGTTTTCGGATGTCACCAGAGCGGGAGCAAGCTTTCCTTGCCTAGGGTGAGGGCGAGAATTGTAATTAGGCCTCATGGAGTGCAAACCTACCCTACGTCCACTCAAAAAGTACAGTTTTTATTTACTTTCTCATACCCAGTGGAGGAAAAAGTGGATCTAATGTGTCCGTCCCATGGAGACACTATTTTTATTTTTCACCTAAGACTTAACTAAAATATTATGGTATTACCACGTTCCAGTCAGTGCGGTGGTCGTCAGTGGCGTAACTATCACAACTTGCCCCCCCCCCCCCCCCCGCAAGATTTACTTCAACACCCTAGTAGCACAATCATTTTCCCAGGATTTCGAACACGACGGAGTATGCATTTTCCGCGGTGTCTGTGTGTCTGGTGGCTGGGGGGGGAAGGTAGGAAGTCAGGGAGAGTGTCTGCAAATGTAATGGTGTTACCTAGAGCCCTGTAGTTTTAACTTTTTAAGAAATAGATTTGACAACACCTGTAATTGCTTTTTCCAGAACTAAAATAAATCACTTGAAGAAATCATCCTCTAACACATGGCAGATATGCGACACCTGTCGTACACGTAATCCTAGGTAACTGACTGTTTTCCCACATCCTCCACGGGGAATCCCACTGTGGCCTTGCGCTTTTCTTCAGCAGCGCAGAGAGAGGGAGATTAGAGAGCGATCGTACTATTTGCAACCCATTGCAAATCAATCGTATTACAACACGAAGTCAAAGAGCAGAACACTTTCAATCTGTAGGAAATTCAGTGTTTTGAAAGCGAAACTAGGCATTTATTTAGGCAAAGCTAAATATCCTTTAAAGCAAAATAAGAACCGTTGGGTTAATTATAGTGCGCGTTCGAATTTTTTCATAAAACTGTAACTGGCAGCTGCAGTACGCCCCTTCTTTACCCTCCCCCCCCCCACACACACACACATACACACTGCTGCGGGAGTGGTAGTTACGCCACTGGTGGTCGTGGAATACCCTTTTCACCATCTAAATGGTTAAACAGTGAAGTTGCGTTCCCATAAATTTAAGGGACCCAATATCAAAGTTTACGGACCTCGCGTTGTGTTGTATATAGGTTTTTCATTACGCGGTATTCGTAAAAAGAACCATATGCCGCATATTATGACTTGGAATAACATACACAGCCTATGGAAAAGTTTGCTACACCAGATTAAGTAATTAACATGTTTATTATAAAGAAAAGTACGTTGAATCACGCAACTACAACCTTTAAGTGGAAGCCAAATAAAGTTACGTTAAATTAAAAGGATAAAATTAGTCATGTACTCTGGTCCATTGCTGCGTAAGCTTGTTACACACCTGAGCTTCAATTTAAAATAAATCTTTCAATCTATCTAAGAGGAGGCATAGCGACCGTGCATATACACTGAAGAGCAATTGAATTAGAAACAGCTAGCGTTATGCAAATGTGGCGCTGTGGGCGGCCCTGTAAACGGGAACGACATGACGTATGCAGCGATTCGAATATATAAGGAGTGATGCAATAGGAATCAGTAACAGTCGGACGTAGTATGGGTAAAACAAAGGATCTAAGCGCATTTCATCGTGGACAAATCGTCGGGGCCCGACGAATGGGTCACTCCATCTCGGAAGTCGTGCAGGCACTGGGATGTTCACGAGCCACTGTGTCACGGGTGCACCGTGAGTACATCGAATTCGGTAAAACCATCCCAACAAGGGCCAACTGCCGTGGACAACAGCGTGTTGATGAACGGGGTCATCGTCGGCTAGCTCGCATTGTAACAGCGGACAGACGGGCCACAGTGCAAGAAATCACTCGGCAATTTAACGCTGGTGCACAAAAACGTGTTGGCAGCCACACCATCTCAAACCATCTCCTCGCTATGGGATACAGAAGCCATCGTCCCACGAGGGTACCGCTACTGACCGCACATCACAGGGTGCAAAGATTAGCATGGGCGCGGGAACATCGCCTCTGGACCCTAGACATGTGGGAAAATGTTGCCTGGACTGATGAGTCGAGATTCACCTTGGTACATGCGGATGGCAGGATACGAGTGCGGCGCAAACCACATGAAGCGATGGATCCTTCTTGCCAGCAGGGTACTCTTCAAGCTGGTGGGGGTGGCATTCTCGTCTGGGGACTGTTTACGTGGACTGAAATGGGACCCTTGGTACGTGTGACATCGTCCCTAACAGGTCAACGTTACCGGGATATCCTGGACGACCATTTGCTCCCGTTTGTGCGTCTTCAACATTCCACTGGGGACCTCATCCTGCAACAAGACAATGCAGCTCCTGAATTGTATCCGAATGGCTGGATGAACACTCCACCGACGTGACCTCGCTTCCTTGGCCAGCTAGGTCACCTGACCTCAATCCCATCGAGCACATCTGGGATGGTATCGAGAGAGAGATGTTAGAGGCTCTGACCCCCTCCATCAAATCTTCGTGAACTGTGGGAGCTTGTTCAGGGGTCGTGGATCCGTATGGCTTCCCAATGCTTCTCGTGTCTTGTTTTGTCCATGCAGAGGCGAATCGCCGCTGTCATCAGGGCGAAATGTGGAGCTACACGTTAGTAGACAGGCATCTCTAGTTCAATTCCTCTTCAGTGTACATATGTGACAACTTTGGAACTGGAATTGGGGAGAAAAGCATCAACAACCCACCAGACCTTACGTCTGGTGGGTTGTTGATGGTTGGGATCCCTCCTGGTTCTTCTATTCCCTCGAATGTTCGATTCTGCCTCATCTGTTACCACTTTCAGTTCATAAAAAATATTCTGCCGGCCGTCAACTCTGGACTTCACTTTCCCCTATCTCAACTCTGGATAAAACTATCTCTATGGCTAACTAACTAAACTTTTATGGCTAATATTCGAAGCTTACGTTATATCTGTGTATATATCTGAGTCCCTTTAATTTCCCACGTGGTAGGGGCGTGCCCTCAGCCCTCTAGGAGTTTTCCGCTAGCAATCTGGATTGGTCAGCTGAGTTGACGAGTGCTTGACACTAGTGATTATTGATTGGCTCTTGAGCCACTCAGCTACCGGTTAGTAACAGCTGGCGTTATCGGCAAGTGATAGTTTCCGGGCTTTAAATGGGACATAATTTCGTAAGCCTGGTGAATAAGGGAAGCTTACGGTGGCTTACCTATGACAGTTACGACTTTGTGACACCGCAGGGTGTTTTGCAACTCTTGCTGGTGCCTATTTCCAGAAGAGATGGTCGTGAAACGTAAACTTGACCATTTATCTGACCGGGATTTGGGCTTTTAAATATGCATTCTTAGATACCAGGGAGATTTGTCCACCAGCAACGCTAGAACTGGGGACACACATTTCATAAATACCATGCTTCTTCACACGAGAGTCAAAAGAAGAGAAATTCCTTCGTCGTTCCCACAAGTGTCCGAAAGAAACGCCATAAACTGCCTTGACCACCTGGGCTTTATGCTCCATTGGAGGTAATAGGTGTATGAGGCAGGAAAGGGGAGCAAAGGAAAAAAATAATTTAGATTAAATAAAAAGAAAATTACGCCTGGTACTTTTAAATTAATTAAGCCGCAAAACAAAGTGGCCCGAAATACGAAGTAGTTCCGCTGCAACAATGGTAACGACAAAGAGAATATTGTTGATGATGAAGTCTAACAGCCTCGTTTTATGGTACGAGTAACGGCTTCTTCGGAGAGAGAGAGAGAGAGAGACAAAGAGACTGAAGTGGAAAAAAATTGACTTTTCTTTTAGATTTTAACCTTTCCTCGATTCCTGTTACTTCATGAAACCGGAATTAAGTAAACAAATGATTGGCTTCTTTTGCCACCAATCCAATTCCTGAAAGTTTGATGGAATATATGTATATATATATATATCAAATCTTCACTAAAGTTCTTTCACACCGCTTGAAGGTAACACTGGACATGGCTCAACCGAGAGAACAAGCTGGATTCAGGAGTGGCTACAGCACAATAGATCATATCCATGTACTGAGAGAACTAATTGAAAGAGCGAGGGAATATGAACTTCCATTGTGCATGGCTTTTATCGATTATGAAAAAGCCTTTGATTCGGTGAAACCATCAGCAGTTACCACGACTCTGAAATCCTGCGGTATTGAAGATGCATACATTAATATTATTAATAACATCTATGAAAATGCAAGTGCAAAGATTCGGCTGTTTGAAAATACAACACACATAAAAATTGGAAAGGGAGTGAGACAAGGTGACACCATATCTCCGAAGCTCTTTAATGCCACATTGGAAAATGTCTTTCAATCACTGAACTGGGAAAACAAAGGGATAAAGATTAATGGAGATTATCTAACCCACCTTCGTTTTGCTGATGACGTAGTCATTTTTGCAACTACCCCATCAGAGCTGCAGAGTATGATCCAGGAACTTGCTGACAAGAGTAAAGAAGTGGGATTAAAAATGAACTTTCAGAAGACAAAAGTGATGTTCAATGCTTTTACAAGAAATGAAGATTAATCGATTGATGGAGAAAAACTGGAGATAACAGATACGTATGTTTATCTTGGACAGCAGATATCAAGTGAGGGTCACATTGATGAAGAAATTAATCGGCGTACAAAACTTGCCTGGAGAGCTTTTGGAAGAAACAGCATAATTTTCAAGAGCAATATGCCATTATGTCTTAAAAGAAAAGTGTTTGATCAATGCATCCTTCCAGTGCTTACGTATGGTGCAGAGACGTGGACCTTAACTAAAAGAGACATACAAAGGCTGCAGACAACTCAACGCAGCATGGAGAGGTGCATGCTTGGTATAACCAGGAGAGATAAGAGAAACTCGTGGATCCGAAAAATGACGAGAGTGGAAGACATCATGATCAGAGTTAAATCCCTGAAATGGCAATGGGCTGGACATACTGCCAGAAGGACAGACCATAGATGGACAGCCGAAATTTTAGATTGGATTCCAAGGGACAGGAAAAGACCCAGAAAAAGACAACAAGGAGATGGGTGGATGAAATTCGTAAATATGCGGGAGTGACATGGAGGAGACTGGCACAAGACAGACCGTTGTGGAGGAAACTTGGGGAGACCTTCGTCCAGCAGTGGATTGATAATGGTTGACAATGATGATGATGATGATTATATCACTTCTCCTACCACACCCCTGAATAAGGTTATGGTTCCAGCAAAACTGGATGCCCTAAGCAGAAAATCCTGGCTGCGCTACTACTCATGTCCCTTAGATAAATTATTATGATCGTTTAAAAATCGCACCTAAGGTTTTTGGACACAATATTACTAAAAATGTGAAAACTAAGTAAATATCCAGGAGCCAACGGTTGAAAATATCATGTAAAACGTAAACGTTATGTAAGCGCAAACAGAACAGAACTTTGCAGAATGAAAACCGAGCCAGCAAAGAATGGTTGAGTATCAGATACTGAACAATTGGAAGACGTTTTTATACTTAAGTGCATACGTTTTTCACTTCACGTTTTCTGTAATTGTACTGCATTTCTAATTTTTACTCCTCTCACAGTATGAATTTACGCCCATAGTACAACCGTTCTGGGAGGGAAACGCCGCCCCCGCCCCCCTCCCCTTTCCTCTTCCCGGTAGTTACGGCTATGGTCTTCCACACCAGGAAATCCACCAGGAAAGATTTAAATGACGCATGAACTCACTTTAAAGCTCTTTCATATAGAAACACATTCTCTAAACAGCTAATGGACAAGATTAAAAACTTGGGAAGCGATATGAGCTGAACAGTTTATTTTTTTAATCTCATGTCTGACTTTTTGTCGATAGCGCATAGCTTTTCTAAATACCGGCGTTATCAACATAAAAAAAATGAAGTCTAGTAGCTCAATCAAAATAGAGCCAAATTTACAGCACAGAAATACAGGAAATCCCACTTTCCAAAGGTCCCAAACTTTCACTTATAACTTCAATAATCAGTGCATTTTAATAAAGTTTGAACCGGACATACCCTGGTTAATGTGAAGATTGACAATGTCATAGGATGTACTGAAAGTTCCAGTAGTAATGTATGATACGTGGTACACTCATGGCCGTACTTTGGGTTGCCTCCCCTGAAACATTTTGAGCCTACCCTAAGAAAGAATCAACGAACATAATTTTCACATGCCATATTTTTAAAAAATAATTAGCAAAACAAAATTAAGGTCACACTTAAAGCACTATACAGGATAAGTCTAAAAGAGACATACAAAAGCTGCAGACAACTCAAAGAAGCATGGAGAGGTGCATGCTTGGTATAACCAGGAGAGATAAGAAGAGGAACTCGTGGATCCGAAAAATGACGAGAGTGGAAGACATCATGATCAGAGTTAAATCCCTGAAATGGCAATGGGCTGGACATACTGCCAGAAGGACAGACCATAGATGGACAGCCGAAATTTTAGATTGGATTCCAAGGGACAGGAAAAGACCCAGAAAAAGACCACATGGGAGATGGGTGGATGAAATTCGTAAATATGCGGGAGTGACATGGAGGAGACTGGCACAAGACAGACCGTTGTGGAGGAAACTTGGGGAGACCTTCGTCCAGCAGTGGATTGATAATGGTTGACAATGATGATGATGATGACAGGATAAGTCAAAAGTCGCAGGACACCCTTGCATTTCAGAAACTAGAGAGGAAAATGAAATATCTGAATACTCCAGTAAATAATCGGTGAGGGGCTATATTTCAGGCTATTTCAGGAACATGGCCGCCATCTTGAAATCCGCCATATTGGATCAAGGTCATATTTTTCAAATGGTAAGGGATGTTGCACATCAAACGAGACCAGATTTTTTTATAAATTGATTGCCGAAATCATATTTGACATGTGTTGTGGTTCACAAATTACCAACACAGAAAGTTGAAATAACCACTGTTTTGTTGCAGTGGCACTGACGAAAAAGGAGAGGATTGAGGTGATCCTAATTTCTGGGGAACGCAGCTGGATTATCATAAGCGCAGTCTTATGATAATCCACCGACACCCAGAAAGACCACCAATTTCACACATTACTGTCGCATACCTGGTATCCAAATTCTGAGAAAATGGAGCTGTGGACGACAAGCCACGTAGTGGTCGACCGAAAACTGCTACCAACGAGTAAACCTCAACAACTGTCTTGGCATCCTCTGCAAAGAGTCTACAACGTAGCACTCGATGTCTCGCAGCAGAATGAAGCTGCCAGTCAGCCATTGTACGGATTCTTCACACCGCTCCTGACCGGCGTGGTCCTGTGGAATGTCCACCCAAATTCCCCGATCTCACACCACTCGACTTTTATCTGTGGGGGTAGTCTGAAACACCTGGTGTATGCTGAGAAAATCCGCGACAAAGACCACCTTCAGCAACGCACCCTGGTGGCCTGTAACTGCATTTCTCCCGATATTCTCGTGCGGGTGCATAACGACTGGATCGAGCACCTTCAGCTCTGTGTTCAGCAACAGGGACAATACATTCAACACATAAGATAGCTGCGCATCACAGGGTACTTTAGAGGTTGTTTCAACTTTCTGCGTTGATAACTTGGGGACCACAGCACACGTCAAATCTGATTACGGAAATCAATTTCTAAGAAAATTCTGGTCTCGTTCGATATGCAACATGACCCTTTTACCATTTCAAAAATTTGACCATAATCCAATATGGCAGATCTCAAGATGGCGGCCAAGTTCTAGAAATAGCCAAAAAGATAGGCTCCCCTCACGTATTCTTTGCTGGGGTATTCAGATATTTCATTTTCACTCCCGTTTCTGAAATACAAAAGTGTCCTGCGACTTTTCACTCACCCTGTATATCGATGTGGTAGAGAAAAAGCTCATAAATCATCAGAAAAGAGCACTCCCTCGAGGTATCAATATAGAAATTGTAAGCTTTAAAACAGTGAAAGTGTTTCTACAGAAGCTTGTTTAAAACACAGAAATGCAGTTCGAAGATCAATTTGTCTCTCTGACTTACAGGATAGCCCGCTGCAATCATACATCGTCCATTTCCCCGCAATTTTCGAAATGCTTTGCATTTAGTGAGATCCATTTGCAAAATTTTAGGCACAACTAAATACCGACGCAAAAACCTTAACATTAAAAGCAAAAGAACACAAACATTGAAAAGCAAGTGAAACATTTCGAGTTATCTACGCAATGGGAAACCAATACATTAATGGGTATAACTATATACTGTATAGTTATGGTATGAAAAGAGTAGAATCAACAAGTATCAAAAGTTTAGACGCAAAGTAAACCTGATGCAAAACTGATAATACGTATTTGTATTTCCAGGAAGATGTATCTGTTCAAAAACACGTTTTTCTGAAATAAATTGTGGTTTCCGGTCAGCACAATTTTAATTTAATAGTTAATTAACAATTTATCATATAAAAATTAATGACTGGGTTGTCTTCGGTCTGCTTTCAATGATTTTTCTTTGGATTTCTCAAAGATTTCGTTCACTTTATCCAAGAACTGAGTGTTCTAACGTTCACTCTGCGCAAATAAGCATTGCTCCGAAACGGCAGTCAGGTGTTGTATGACATCCAAAGACTCTAACTAAAACTAACAATAATTATCGCGTTTTACACGAAATCTGTATATATATATATAGCAGCCGACCATTGCCGGAGTTCTAGGTTTGAGTGGTCATGAGTTTCTCTCCCAAATTACAGCATGCTCGAACTGAAATCGGGAGATGCGGGTTCGATTCCTGCTCCAGGGCTATGTAATTTCAAAGTTTTCCTATGCGATAATACGTGTTGAACAATGAGACAGCCAGTCTTAATGTTCAACACGTATCTTAAATAAGACTGCCAGTCTTATTTAAGATATGCTTCATGCATATCTTATAGCTAAAATCCATTTCATCCGATTTTTTTTTAAATCGCCTAGCCTAGAGGAAACATACGTCGCTTCATATAAAAGATACTTCTATCGAATTTCAACCAAATCGGCTGTTAATTTTTTCTTTAACAAAGCTTGGAAACATCGAATTTCGGAATTTTGTCTTTATCGGTTAAACACATTTGAGTCATTTCAATCTATAAAAAAATCATCCGGTGGGTACCTCCTGATTTGGTGTCTTTAAGAGCACCAAAAAAAAAAAAGGAGATGCTCTCACTATATACACGGTCGCATCCGAATAATATGACCACCTACCTAATAATGGAAAAAAAACCCTGGGCACGGATGATCAAATGAGCATATGTAGAGGATTTTAGGAAGGGAGTGTCTGAGCGCAGGTCTTAAACAACCCTTAGAAATAGGAAGCTAGGAGATTTGGGCTAGAGTGCCCGATAGGAAAGTCACACGGAAGCGAAGTAGAAAGGGGAGGAAGACGCCCTTATTTATTACCGGGAGGGGGGCAGTACCCGAGGTCCGACGGCTTTACGTGCCCATCCGACGCACGGCGGATATTTAGTGGATCGAGCGTTCGTACCTGCCTAGGATCGAACCTGAGGTCCTTTCCGCGGCAGCCACGAAAGTTGCCTCTAGGCTACCTGCGGCCCCTTGGCCCGGATGACACCGGCGAGACGGCAGGTATGAACGCAGTGACGCCTTGGAAGGTGTCCAGAGGCACACCATTCGGACTGCAGCAGAGCATGGAGGTCCCGGAGAGGACGTGGTTGTGGGTCGGCACGTCGAACCTGTTGATCCAAATAGTCCCACAAGTGATCTATGGGATTGAGATCGGGCGATTTCGCTGGCTAAGGAAGAATGAACACATCGCTGTAGAGTTCTTGGATTCAGTCACGATGAAGGGATACTTGTGGTCAGCGAGGATCGACATGTGGTCATTGGCGTTCAGGAATCCATCCAGTGGTGCAAGCGGTCCCAGGTCATACCACGAAAAATCCCCCAGACATGCGCACTGCAACCACCGGCCTGTACTTGGCCAACAAGCGTGTCCGGATGTTGCTACTCGTATATGTCTGACGCATTATCAACCACCGCCCGTCACTTCTCTGCAGCAGAAACCTCGATCCGTCAGAGAAGGCAACCTTTTCCAATGTCCAATGACTGTAGTCCCATGCGAACTGCAAGCATCGTTGCCGATGAACCTGGGTTAACATGAGCGCCTTGACTCGACTCAGGATACCCATGCGTAACAGGGTTCGCTCTACTGTTATCGGGGACACGTACCTGGGTGCGTCAGCATTGCGTGGTCCACCCTTGGCGCAGTAGCCAATGATCATTCCTTTTTGGACCTCCGTCAAATCACTACCTCTGCCCATTGTGCTCACATGACACACTATAACTCATCTGTCCTGGTTGGCCGCCTGTGTCTCTGTGTGGTCAACCTTGTCACGTGCACTCTGACACGCTTGTGCGGGTAAACTGTGATTTTGGGAGTGGTCATGTTATTCTGATGCGACTGTGTATATTAATTTTCCGAAGTATCGAACTTTTCTAGCCTGCGCTAGAATTTACTACTAGCAATGTCCCTGGGTTACACATAGGAAGCGTGGGAACTTATGTGAGTACGTAAATTCACAAAATGCCTGTGTTTGGGCGAGTAAGAACTCTTACGTTAGTACATGAAGTACGATTTCATGCTCAAAAACTTGTGTTTTTTGTACGGTGTCACAGCGTGGCATAATTGGTCCAATTTTATTCCACGAACAGTGAGAACCGCAAATTACGCGTACTTGGGAATCTTCCTCGCTTCTCGTCAATCAATCGGAGCTACTATCACTACGTGATACATGAAACAGAGCGACGCCGTCCTGATGGCGCAGTGATCTAAGCGATGGCTTCTGATCATTCGCCCGAGATGGGTCCGGGTTCGAATCCCGGTGAGGCATGGATGTTTTTCTTGTCATACGGCCCTGGATTTCTGCTTGTTAGTGGTCCTAAATCAGACTGACTGTGCGTGGTGCCAGCGGTCCCAGGTCATACTAGGAGAACACCCCCCAGATATGCACAATGCAACCGCCGGCCTGTACTTGACCGATAAGCGTGTACGTGTATTGGCTCTGTGCAGTAGAAACCTCGATTCTTCGGAGAAGGCAACCTTTTCCCAATCTTCCACTGTCCAATGACGGTAGTCCCATGCGAACCGCAGGCGTCGTTGCCCATGGACCTGGGTTAACATGGGCGTCTTGACGCTGCGTCGACTCAGGAGACTCATGCGTAACAGGGTTCACTCTACTGATATCGGGGACACGTACCTGGGTGCCCCAGCGTTCATTTGCGTCGTCAGTTGCTGCACTGTTGCGCGTCAAAGACCGTCTATTGCCCTTCGCCAATCCACGGAGGAGAAGTTCCCCTCTGAGGTCGATGGTCTTGGGTCTCCACAGTTATGACGTAGGGAGGTACTCGGTGTGCCACCGGTTCATTCTTGGTACACCCTTACTACAGCACCTCGCGAACAGCCCACGAAGTCTGCTGTTTCTCAGGTGCTTCTACCCTTGGCGCGGTAGCCGATGACATTTTTGAACGTCCATCATATCACTGCCTCTGAGCATTGTGCTCACGTTACGCACTATGGCCCATCTCTCCTTGCTGGCCGCCTATATCTCCGTGTGGTCGAATTTGTCACGTGCACTCTATGACGCGCCTGGGCGGGTTCGCTGTGATTCCGGAAGTGGTCATATCCTTCGTGTACGACTTTGTATAGTGAACAACCTATTTTGTGGTGCTTTCTAGTTTTTGTAATTTAACACTTTTTGTTGATTAGGCTGAACTTTTGGACATGTATTTTTTTAGTTATTACGATTTTTCTGCTTTTCCCTTTAGTCGTGGAAACCAGTGCTTTTTGAAAACTATCCGAGTTGGAAATATATACGTACTGTAACGTACCAGGAGATGTGACGTACCTGCCCGAAGGACGCACACAACATAAAGGCAGATAGGAATCAGAATAAGACGTCCGCGTAGCTCAATTGGTAGAGTGACTTATTCCGGAATGAGGGGATCCGGGTTCGAATCTCAGCGCGGATAAAAATGACGGAGAAATTTACTTCGTTATAATGGCGCCTGAACTATCCGGATGACCCGACCGTTCAAAATCTCGCATTGGTGTGATGTTATTTCCGCACCGCGAGATAGGAAAAATAAGAGAATCCTTTCTCCAGCACTTCGAACAAAAAAAAAAAAAAAAATTAAGGGGTATAATGAATTAGCTTTAATACTCTTTTTGCTAAGCTAATTATTATGAATGAATAATGCTCTACGCTTCAAAATAATGAATTCCCAAAAGAGTGTTGTTACTCGTTAATTATGAACTTAAACAAAGTCTCAACGCTGGTTATTTATATTAAGTAATCAAAGTCATAAACCTAACAGCCAGACAGAGGTCTGACAAAACTAAGAATTGAGAAAGACTGAACTTACAGAACAACTTGTTTATTATGAAGACTCCTGGTCAACTAAGGCACTCATATATCACTACTACATAACAACACAACTCCAACGCAACAACACAACTACAACGCAACCAACACAACCCTCAACTCCAACGCAACAACTACACAACACTCTACTTCTCGATGAACGCGCCTATATACGAGCTACCACCACGTCATGACTTACACTGATTGCCAGATCTCATTCAGCGGGGTGAAATAATATTCCGTTCAGTAGGAAGATAATTTACATAGTAAAATAAAATAACCAGAGATAGTAAAATCAAAAGGAAAGTGAATATAGAGTATACGTTACATCATCTCCCCCTTAATTTTTCTTCTTTTTTTTTTCTTTTTTTTTTTTTTTTTTTTTTTTTTTTGGTTTCCGAAAAATCTATCAATTTTGGAGTGTAAGTCTTACATTTCGATGATTGACGTTTCTCGATCTTTTTTTTTTGATTTGTTGTTTGGTGGTAGCCGTATTTACATTATCAACTTGGCATAACAATTTACGAATCTGTATTCGACTGTGAAATTTGTAGTGTAGAACAAACCAAACCTGCATCGGCATACTTTCCTTTTATTCTGCCTAGCAGGAATCACTTTTTAATTTCAAATTACGTGCGCCTCATCCGTGGAAATACATAACAACTGTATCAGCAGCGAAGATTGCCTGAAGCTGCCTAACAGTAACAATTTTATTATTTTCATTTCAAATTACGTTTGCCTCATGCGTTGAAATACAGAACAACTGTATCAGCAGCGAAATTTACCTGGAGCTGCCTAACAGTAACAATTTTATTATTTTACCCCTAAGCACATAGATATATATAAAAAAAGTGGATTAGTAGATGGACACAGAAGAAATATAAAAAAAAAGCACACATATATACACAAAAAAAATGCATAGGCCCACACGAAAAAAAGAAATTCTGACACGCCAACTGGTCGAGCAGGAAAAACAATAAACTGAGAAAAGAACCTGTCCACGAGAACTTACTTATCTCGAGGACGCATAAAAAATTCTAGTGCGAAAACGTTTTCCAGGCCTAATGGGACTGGGGAAATCAGGTGGCTTGGATCTCTTCCGGGACGGTAATGGAACATCGGTCTGTTGTCGGTCAGGAATCTGGCGGTCTGGAAATCCCTGCGGCTGAGAAGAACGGTCAGGAACGTCAGAAGTCTGGCGGTCCGGAAATCCCTGCTGCGGCTGATAGGAACGGTCAGGAGTCTGGCGGTCTGGAAATCCCTGCGGCTGAGAAGAACGGTCAGGAACGTCAGAAGTCTGGCGGTCTGGAAATCCCTGCGGCTGAGAAGAACGGTCAGGAACGTCAGAAGTCTGGCGGTCTGGAAATCCCTGCGGCTGAGAAGAACGGTCAGGAACGTCAGAAGTCTGGCGGTCCGGAAATCCCTGCTGCGGCTGATAGGAACGGGCTCCCCCAGGCTTTGGATATGAAGTCCCTTGATGCTGGGGCCCGTTGTGTCCTTCCAGGATCTTTTTGGAGGGACGTGTCTCCGGCCACATCGCTTGTTTTCGTTTACGCCCACGGGGCATGATAGTAGTAGCAGGCATCGGCCCTGTTTGCCCTGAACGGAGGTTCCAGGGGCGAAACCCGGGCGGATGCAAAGATTTCTGCCTTCGTCGCTGTTGCGGCGAAGCAGATTGGGGAGACAAGTGACGTTTGCGCCCAGCTTTTGGTGGTGCTGGACGGTGTGGAATATTAAATGTTGGATTCATAACTGACAAATCCGAAATGTCCGACGCCTCTGAGTCGCTGCTATAATTCAGCGGTCGTGCAGGGCGATGTTTGGATTTGCCTATAGGAATACTTTCCGATGAGGTATTCAAATAAGAAGTATCCCGCGTTGGTGCAGAGTTAGCCGGAAACGGCGCAGCAATAGTCTTGGCAATGGTTGGAGGGAAAGGAACGATACTAGTATTCGACGAACGCGAATCGAGCCTTGGTCTCACGGGAGAATCAGGTTGCGGGTGTAGAAACTCGTCTGGAGGGGGGAGGGTGAAGGAAAAATCACTGGTGATTCGTCAAAAATGTTCGGTGGGTCGTCCACAATTTCTGGCGGTTGAACATGAGATATAGATTCTTGAGTCTGTGGAACAGAAGGTTGAGTAGGATTGATAATGAACTCGATATCCCGTTCGTGATACTTGCGACATTGATCAACATGTACATATTGAAAATTGTTGTTCGGTTTCTCCAGAACAATATTATTTTCAAAGACATTTGCCACCCGATATGGACCTTCGTAGCTGGGTGCAAATTTCTTCACTAAAGTATGCGAAGCAGAAGACTGGAAGTGCGTTTCCACGAGAGTGAGATCTCCAACGACAAGATCTGGTTCCCTACGCCTAGAATTATAATATCGTGCTTGAGCCGCTTGTGCTCCTAGCATTGCAACACGAGCTTTTTCTGCCATAATGTGTACTGATTGCGGAGTTGGTCGCTGGTTTAATTCGTCGATAATCCCCGTTAAATTTTCAAAAGGGGTTTTAATTTTGCGACCCAGAAAAAGTTCTGCAGGAGTAATTTTAGTAGACTCGTGGACAGACGAGCGGAGGGCGAACGCAAAAAGTTCTAAATGGTCATCCCATCTTTCATGGTGGTCCATTACGAAAGTCGCAATCATTTTCACTAGCGTTCGGTTAACGCGTTCTGCAGGATTACTCTGGGGATGATATGGGGAAATGAATTTATGTTTAATGTGTAATCTCGCACACATTCTTTCAAAAATGTCAGAAATAAATTGAGGACCATTATCCGAAACTACTTTATTAGGTGCACCATATCTAGAAAATACTTCATTAACTAAGACATTACAAATAATCTCAGCCGTAGCGGCTTTAATGGGAAAAACTTCAACCCATTTAGAAAAATTATCAGTTAGTACTAAAACATAACGAGCTTTATTTTTAACAGATAATGGATAAGGTCCCATTAAATCTATGGAAATAATATCAAATACATGAGAACTTGAACTAGATTTCAAGTGACCGGCCGGTCTTACATTACGATAATTATTAATCTGACACAAGTGACATGATTGAACGTATGCGAGCACACTTTGGTACATTCCAGGCCAATAGGCAACATCCCGCAATTTACAACGGGTCTTGCGAATACCTAAATGGCCTGCAAGAGGTTTGTCATGAAATTCATTTAAAAGAGCCATTCTAAGGGTTCGCGGAATACATGGGCGAAACTCTGCCCTAGTAGTCCGAGACTTTGTATAATAAAGAAGACCCTCTATTTCTTCAAAATGTTGTGACCTTCCAGCCAGAGAAGGATCACTTTGTGGGGGCGAACCCGCAAGTAAAAAATTGTAAATATCCCCAAAATCTGGATCATTTAATAATTCTGCCATTATCTGCTCTCTGGATGTGATATCAGCTATCAGAAGTAAAGGCTGACATCCAGGAGTAGTTTCGGTGGGGACCCCACTAATCGGAACGCGAGATAATGCGTCCGGTAATTGATTCTTATGACCTGGCTGATACGAAATTTTGATATTGCTCTCTTGTAACTTCAGAGCCCACTTCATAAGTCTTTGAGATAGGTGTTTAGCAGAATTCAAATACTGAAGGGCAGAATGATCCGTAATTATGTTAACTGTCAATTCGTTAAGATAACATTGAAATTTATTCAGTGCATACACAACAGCAAGACATTCACGTTCCGTAGCTGAATAATTGCGTTCAGCTTTGGCTAAAGTACGAGACGCAAAAGCTATTGGATGCCCAGCTTGTGACAAAACGCAACCAAGACCAACTCCGGATGCATCAGTATAAATATCAAATTCTTTAGAATGATCCGGGAAAGCCAACACCGGAGGCTGAGTCAATGCAGACTTCAGTGTTTCGAATGCAGCGTTAGCTTCAGGTGTCCAAATAAACTTCTTGTATTTACGCTTTAAAGCATACAATGGCTCACATATTGTAGCATAAGCGGGGACGAACTGCTGATACCATCCGGTCATTCCCAGAAAGCGGGATAGTTCTTTTGCTGTTTTAGGCCGAGGAAAGTCAGCAATAGGCCTAATTTTTTCATTATCAGTGAATAAGCCGTGGGGAGTAATTTTCAACCCCAGATATACAATCTCGTCCCTCGCTATCTGGCATTTACTAGGTTTTAACGTCAAGCCAGCATTGTATATAAGTTGGAACACCTGTTTGAGCAGAGAAAGGTGCTCGTCAAAAGTCTCTGATGTGATAATAATATCATCCAAATAGACATGCACATGTGGACCCAGGACAGGTCTGAGAACCGTGTCCATAAGCTTTTGGAAAGTAGCAGGTGCAGAAGCTAAACCAAAAGGCATACGTAAATATTCATAGGCCCCAAAAGGAGTCACAAAGCCTGTTTTATCGACCGAGTCCGGATGTACTGCCACCTGCCAATATCCACTCGCCAAATCCAAAGTTGACATCCATTTGGTTGACGACAAATCATTTAGAATATGTGACATGACAGGTAGGGGATAATTGATAGTTTTTGTGACTTGGTTGAGTTTGCGAAAATCCGTCACGAAACGAAATTCATTTGGTTGTTTCTTTGGAACCAAGAAGGCAGGAGCCGCCCAGGCGCTTGTTGATTCCCTGATTATGCCCTGCTTAATCATTTCGGCAATTTGACGTTGCATTTCCTGTTTTTTATGTGGAGCACAAGGGTAAGGTTTCGTCGCAATTGGTTTCGAACCATCAGTGTCAATAACATGATAAACCACCTGTGTGAAACCAGGTTGATCCGAAAATAAACCAGGGCTTTCCTGTAAAAGGAGAGAAAGCTGGTCTCGTTGCCCCTCATTCAATTGGTCACTCAACAATAAACTCGTAATATCTACAGGAACCGTCGGAATCATTTCGACAGGTTCCGGAAAGGAAATCACATGTTGTACAAAATTCAAAGTTATTTGAAACTTGTTAATAAAGTCCATACCCATGAGACATTTCACGGGTAGCTCGTCTATAAGCAGGAAAGAATGTGTAAAACGAGCTTTTCCCAGCCCTAAAGATAATGTGACAGTTCCTGCGATACTGAAGATTTCGTTATTTGCACCTCGCAAATACTGCGTTGCAGGCTGAACATGTATTGCAGAAAAAACATCATTGCAAAACTTTGTATTTAGGGCTGATATCTCAGACCCAGTGTCGAACTTTGTCTCGACAATAATGTCTTCAAGTGTCAAGAATACATCAGGCAACTGAGGAGTTTGAACAGTCACTAATATTGTTTTAGGGTCAGGATGTTTGGTATCAGGAAGCAGGACTGACCCTTCGTCTACTTCCTGTGGAAGTTTAAAGGAATTCTGGTGGTGTTATCATGTGGTCGGAAACCTCGACCCTGCCGGGTATCGGGAAAATTTTCACGATAAGGAAAATTGCGTGCACCCTGCGTCGGGAACTCCGCGTGTCTGTTGAGATTTTCATGTTCGTTACGTCTGCCCTCAGCACGGGCAGAAAAATTATTATTGCCCTGAGCATGATAACGTTCCGAATGCTGCTGAGTGGAACGGGGTCGAGCATACTGTGCATTATGACGATACCCCGTAGCTTGCTCCGAAACTCGTTGCTGGTTCGCCACTCTTCTGTGTGGTGGAACGTATGAAGCTTGGGTGGGCACGTGTGTATGCTCGCGCTGAAAGTTTTGTCTATTATGCCGCTGAGGGTTTTCGGAATAAGCCTCGCGGGGTGCCCGAGCATGGTGAGTTGCAGCATGTTTGCCATGTCGCTCTTCATACGTGCGTATGAGGCGAAGGCATTCATGAATAGTGGTAGGGTGTCGAACTTCAAGAAAATCTTGTAAGAATGGGTCGAGCTGCTGTACGAGGGTATCCAACATGTCAACATGACTGGCATGTGGATCCCATAGATTATATAGGCGTGTAGTTTCCAACGCAAATGCAACAGGGCTATCATTGGGACCCTGCTGACGAGAAAACAGCTGTTGAGCAAGACTAGCTCGACTGAGGCCGAAAGGGAAGACCTCCAAGAATTCTGCACGGAAATTCTCATAATGAGAATCCGGGTTCGACCCTCGCCACTGCCGATACCAGGTCTTGGCGGTATCTCTCAAGCAAGTTCCGGCAATTTGGACCTTGCAGTCTTCCGGAATATTATATAAATCAAAATGGTCTTCCAGATCTTCGAGGAACTTTAAAGACCCCTCCAAACCATTGAAATAAATTGTTCCTGCATGCGGCACGAAATGGGCAAGCATTCTGCTTCGCTGAGAGGATTGAATTCCCTCAGCTACGACCCGCGACTCAGAGTGATAAGAAGCTGGTGCATTCCGAAATGGTGAAGAATGCTTGGGTATGTGTAGATTATTCATATCCAAGTCAGAGCCACAGGCTTCGTACAAATTGTCCAAACAAACACCATTACCCTCGAGACTTGCCGGAAGGTGGAAATTTGCAGTTGTCTCAGGTAAGGAAGCCATGGGTAAGAATAGTCAGGATCTCGTGTTCGAGAAAAGTTCGGGCGCCAATTATAATGAATTAGCTTTAATACTCTTTTTGCTAAGCTAATTATTATGAATGAATAATGCTCTACGCTTCAAAATAATGAATTCCCAAAAGGGTGTTGTTACTCGTTAATTATGAACTTAAACAAAGTCTCAACGCTGGTTATTTATATTAAGTAATCAAAGTCATAAACCTAACAGCCAGACAGAGGTCTGACAAAACTAAGAATTGAGAAAGACTGAACTTACAGAACAACTTGTTTATTATGAAGACTCCTGGTCAACTAAGGCACTCATATATCACTACTACATAACAACACAACTCCAACGCAACAACACAACTACAACGCAACCAACACAACCCTCAACTCCAACGCAACAACTACACAACACTCTACTTCTCGATGAACGCGCCTATATACGAGCTACCACCACGTCATGACTTACACTCATTGCCAGATCTCATTCAGCGGGGTGAAATAATATTTCGTTCAGTAGGAAGATAATTTACATAGTAAAATAAAATAACCAGAGATAGTAAAATCAAAAGGAAAGTGAATATAGAGTATACGTTACAGGGGGAGATGATGTGACGTACCTGCCCGAAGGACGCACACGACATAAAGGCAGATAGGAATCAGAATAAAACGTCCGCGTAGCTCAATTGGTAGAGTGACTTATTCCGGAGTGAGGGGATCCGGGTTCGAATCTCAGTGCGGATAAAAATGACGGAGAAATTTACTTCGTTATAATGGCGCCTGAACTATCCGGATGACCCGACCGTTCAAAATCTCGCATTGGTGTGATGTTATTTCCACACCGCGAGATAGGAAAAATAAGAGAATCCTTTCTCCAGCACTTCGAACAAAAAAAAAAATTAAGGGGGAGATGATGTGACGTACCTGCCAGAAGGACGCACACGACATAAAGGCAGATAGGAATCAGAATAAAACGTCCGCGTAGCTCAATTGGTAGAGCAATTTATTCCGGAATGAGGGGATCCGGGTTCGAATCCTGGCGCGGATAAAAATGACGGAGAAATTTACTTCGTTATAGTACGTATACGCTGGAGAGAGGAAATCATATATTTACTTTATGTGGTCAATAACCATTAATTTAATCCAAAACAAAAGGATGCAGCTGACGCAGTTTTTTTTTTTTATTATTTGGTTAACTGATGACATCGCCAGTCAAAACAAGCAAACATACATCGTATATGGAAAATCCTATCAGGTCTTTTCCTTTTTGGGAGACACGAGGCGGAATTCCTGTTTGTCCCTTCTTTCGGTTTTATTCATCTTAAGGTGACAGATCTTTCGCCTGTTCACCGTGTTGGAGAAAAATATCTTGTTTTCAGCCCAGAAAATTAAGTATCGATTGAGGAAACTAGATGCGGACTCTTGGATATCTGGTACTTTGGGATGTTGATGTGACGGAAGGGGGACATTAGTTTTCCCTTGGGGGCGAGCAATGCTCTAAAACTAAAATTGCTTCGGAAACCAAATCTTAGTGTATAGCACCAAAAAAAAAAAAAAAAAAAATACATGTAGGCTCAGTTCTGATTGAGCCGTCAGTTTGGAACGTAGGGCTACGACTTGCAGATCGGAGAGTTGAAAAGAGCTAGTCGAGTTTGATTTCGAAGCGTTTATTTAATTTGTAACAGCCAGCACAGGTCTATAATATGAAATGTAGCTTACCTAACACAAGGGAGATCGATACAATAATTACCCAACGTAGTGCTTTGTTTTCTTGGGCTTCTTACATTCCTCATCACTTGCTCTTGCCTCTCGTTTTGATTTTCTCCACTTTTGCTTGCGTTCATTCAGCGAATTCCGGGGCATTGTCGAAAATGTTATCCCGTTCACATGAAAACAATATTTTAAAATTTTCGTTTAAACCACTGCGATATGTTATTTATATATTTGAATAGATCTCGTCGAGAGCTTTAAAACGATACCACGCACAGTCAGTTTGCACTCACGGTTGTCTAGATACACTGCGATATTGTCAAAACTGTTCACCGGTTCACAAGAAGACAATTTTTAAAATGTTCAGTTCAAACCAATGCGAAATGTTCTTAGTATATTTAAACAGATCCCGTCGAGAGCTTTTAAACGATACCGCGCACAGTCGTGTTGCCAAGATAGACTGAGTCACCGCAGCGCCACACCCAGAAATATTACATCAACTCCCCCGGTCACAGGGAACAAGGGAAGCGTCGCGCGGAAGATGTATTGCGCAGTACGCGAATTGGACTCCATGCTGTTTACGAATATGTAAACACGATTAGTGTGCAGCTATTATTTTTAACGCTATAATGATTTCAATTGGGACCTGTTGTGATCAGAGACGGTCGGCCGTGATTCGCCCCATACTATCCGCGAAGTTAGTAGTAGTTGTAGGTTAATATGTCTAAAAAACATTTTACTCATCTTTAAAAGAAACCGATGGGTCTGAAGTGGATTCGCCCGCTATGTTTAAACGTAGAACTATGTATGCCCTGTCTTGCGTCTATGATAAGATCGTGAATGAAATACGCTGTGGGTGTTGGTAATGTTGCTTTTTTATTTTGCCGGTGGTATTACCTGTGTAGGTCAGGAATCATCGTTAGAATTTCTATCCGCAGTGCTTATGTTACATTATTATAGGCAGTTGCTGCTGTGCCTGAAGTCCATGTTGCTTGAGCTTGTAGTAGATGGGATGGGAGTTATAGCAAAAAGTGGTCGATGGTACGAGAAGTAAGAGACATACACTATATTGACAAACGTCACCGGACACCTAGGAGAGAAGCACAACACAGCTTTTTTTTTTTTTTTGCTTTTTTTGACTGGAGGTTTAACGACCACCGTGAGCAACTCAATGGGCTATAAGCAGTCGCCCGTCCCTAATTTAGGGTCACTGGTTCCAGGGAAGGGAGAGAGCCAGTGCCGTAAAACAAACACAACTTCCATGCCTCATCGGGATTCGAAACCGGACCACTTTCGGACGAATGATCAGAGGCCATGCTTAGACCACTGCCCCACCGGGGCGGCCAGCTTTTTATGATATACATTAGTACGGTGTCGGTCCATCTTTGGCCTTAATGCATGCACTAACCCTTCGAGACACGCTTTCGACAAGGTTTTGGAACACAGCAATAAGTATGCGCTTTCATTCAGTACACAATGCTAACGCTAACTGTTGCTTAGTAGTAAGCCTTGGTTCCAAACTTGTTATGCGGCTCTCTAATTCATCCCATAACTGCTGTATAGGATTAAGACCACGGCTCTGTGCCGGCCAGTCCACACACGATACGGAATTATCGTCAAACCACGCAGCAACAGTCCTTGCTTTATGGCTCGGTACATTATCTTGCTGGTATCAACAAGGCTCGGTTCCATAGTATTGCCACAGAGTTGGTATAATTGTCCAGAATGTCAAAGTAGACATGCTGGTTAACCGGTTTGTCCACGATAACTAATGGGCCGGGTCCATACCGCGAAAAACACCCCAACACGAGTACACTGCCAGGTACAAACTTAACAGTAGGAACAGTACACTGTGGTAAATAACGTTCCCCCGGCTGCCGCCATACCCGCACACGACCATCACACTGATGGATCGTGTATCTGGAATCATCAATCCATAGGACCCGTTTCCATTGATCTACGGTCCACGATGAATGTTCTTTACACCATGCTAAACGACGAGTAGCATTCCGGGTGGAGATGAAAGGTTTATGAGCAGCCGCACGACCACGGTAACCCATGGAATGAAGTTCTCTGCGAATGGTACGTGTGCATACCGGGGTTCCAGCATTTTTACTCACCTGTACACTGAGGTCTTGTGCAGTACTCCGTCGACTAGCTGTGACGACTCTCCTGAGGCTTCGAGTCCTCTATCGCTGATTTTCTTTGGTCTCCCAGTACGTTTTGCTACTTCAGGCACGCCATGTGTCTTCCACTTATTCGGTACAACCAAAACAGTTGACTTGGGTATGTTTAAACGCCTCTCGGTTTCTTTTATGGACAACCCACTGATATAACACCCGACAATCTTTCCGTTCTCAAAGTCAGTTCTCTCCCGCCACGACATTTTCACTCAACCTTACAGTGCGATACAATCGCGGTCAGCTACAGGCTTGTTTTTTACCGTTTGCAGCTGTACCGCGCATCTGAACAACGTAGAGGATCCGTTCGTTTACTTTTGAAGGGGTGTCAGGTGACTTTTTTCAATATAGTGTAATTGACTATATACGAAACAGTTGTATGTGCCGCGTATTAATATCGCATCGTTAGTTGTGTTAACCAGCGTTGTGCGTTGAGACGGATCAGTTGCTAGGTTCATCTGAAACTCTGAGTGCATAAGCTTGAACTGTCCGATTGGCTGATGTCTATATTGATATCTCCGGTAAGAATGATCGGTAGGTCCCACGAACGTAATTCGTCGAAGTAACTGAACATCTGTGCAAACTTGAGTCTGTAACAAGCCAACATTAATTAGAGACCAAAATCAATGTTCAGTCAGCTTTAGTTCAGAAGTATTGAAAACTAAAACAAAAGAATATTCCCGGCGCAGAGCACAAATTGGACCATCCCCTTCGGCGCGATGTCACGAACTGCCATTAATCCACGGGCCCCACCTCTTATAATTGTCACTGAACATATTCTGTGTGCTACCAAACGATACTAGAGCCGTTGCCACGCCCCTGAGAATTCCGGAGATATTGCGAGTTGAAATCTGTCACACAATTATGTCACATTCATTTCTAATCTGTATCGTACTATAAGACGTAGTTCTACGTCAAAAGTTTCCACTGGAAAATTTAAGTTCTCACATAGTGTATTTTTGAAAATAACTTTGGAAAAGCATTATGATTCAGCAAGAGCGAAAGTTCCATTACAATTATTATTATAATGTTTGCTATTATTATAATATTTATATGATTTATAGCATCTACCTTCTGTCAGTACTGACATAAACTCAAGTACTGACGCAGTTATCCATAGTATAAATATCTCCTCGCGATGTGTCATATATAGAGCATGAGTGGTTCTTAGATTTTAGGCCTTCTCTGTTATAGACCCAAAGCACCAATTTGAGATATAAGAGTGAAAAATTACACCAGTTTGGAGATCATTTGCGAAATTATGTGATTTCCCTTCAGGTGCTTAATATCTGCATACAGTTCCATATACACCGAGTCATCACTGAATTTTTTTCTTCATTGAAGGTTTAACGACCACCGTGAGCTACTCAATGGGCTATAAGCGGTCGCCCCTCCTAACTTAGAGTCACTGGTTCCAGGGAAGGGAGAGAGCCAGTGTCGTAAGACAAACGCAACATCCATGCCTCACCGGGATTGTAACCCGGACCCCTTTCGGACGAATGATCAGAGTCCATCGCTTAGACCACTGCGCCACCGGGTCGCCATTACTGTATTATGACCACCCGTATTAGAAGTGGATGCGGCTCGTTGACCAGGTGATTTCCGAGAGAGCGCGATTAGTCGACCGACGCACTGTGCGTCAGGTATGAGTGGAGCACTAGGAAGTAAAATTCGGACCGCGATTGTTAAACGGAAGGATTTATCAAATTTTGGGAAAGGACAGTTTGCGGGAGCTCGGAAAGCGTGTACCTCGATTTTCCAAACAGTTAAACTGGTAGGATGTTCGCGAGCCGCCGTAGTTAAAGTGCATGTGAAATTGATCAAACAAAGACTCGAACGAAGAATTGCATAGGACAGCAAAAGGTTGATGCCGGACTGTCCGACGATTCGTGCAAGCCAACAGACGCAGCACTGTTCAACAATTAACAACTGTGACGTACTACAGAAGTAAAAACATGTGTCAAGACGACAAATCTGCAGCGATACATTCTGTCCGCGTAGCTCAGTTGGAAGAGCGTTTGACGTACTACAGAGGTGAAAGCATGTGCCAAGACGACAAATCTGCACGAGACATTCTGTCCGCGTAGCTCAGTTGGAAGAGCGTTTGACGTACTACAGAGCTGAAAGCATGTGCCAAGACGACAAATCTGCAGCGAGACATTCTGTCCGCGTAGCTCAGTTGGAAGAGCGTTTGACGTACTACAGAGGTGAAAGCATGTGCCAAGACGATAAATCTGCAGCGAGACATTCTGTCCGCGTAGCTCAGTTGGAAGAGCGTGTGGCGTACTACAGATGTTAAAACATGTGTCAAGACGACAAATCTGCAGAGAGACATTCTGTCCGCGTAGCTCAGTTGGGAGAGCGTGTGGCGTACTACAGATGTTTAAACATGTGTCAAGACGACAAATCTGCAGAGAGACATTCTGTCCGCGGAGCTCAGTTGGAAGAGCCTGTGACGTACTACAGAGGTGAAAACATGTGCCAAGACGATAAATCTGCAGAGAGACATTCTATCCGCGTAGCTCAGTTGGAAGAGCGTGTGACGTACTACAG
This sequence comes from Macrothele yani, assembly GCA_039090855.1. Taxonomy (NCBI): domain Eukaryota; kingdom Metazoa; phylum Arthropoda; class Arachnida; order Araneae; family Macrothelidae; genus Macrothele; species Macrothele yani. Next base: position 118,829,911 of record CM076993.1, read on the forward strand.
AGGTGAAAACATGTTCCAAGACGACAAATCTGCAGCGAGACATTCTGTCCGCGTAGCTCATTTGGAAGAGCGACTTACTTCGGAGTGAGGGGGACACGGATCCGATGTCCGTTGCTGACAAACTTGTGTTTTCACACTACCCAATACAACAGAGGTCAACCCGGAACAGTATCTGTCATGACCATTTGTTCCACGCTCGCGCGCGTATGGGCTATAACAGCAAACGATCCCAATGACATCTTCTCCTAATCACCGTTCATCGGCGCAAAAGTCTCGCCTGGTGCAAAGATAATGCAAGTTGGATGTCGAATAGGAAAAAAAGTGTGCAGGTCTGGTGAGTAGCATTTTCTACTCCACTCCGTGGACGGTCGTGGTGAAAACAACAGTAGGCATTCGATCCATCCTGCATGGTCTCCCATGGTGTAGGGCATATTTACACGGCAAGAACTTGAACCACTGGTTGGTGTGGGACAACATTTGACTGGTGCCCACAATCGTGAATGGGATTTTCTGACTCAGTACACCCACCAATGTTGCATGCTTTCTCGAATTGCAACGGTGTCTTTCAAGATGATAATGCCCCGAGCCGCAGGTCCGATGTTGAGTAGGAATGGTTTGAGGAACACGGTTCAGACTTCCAGCGTATTGATTGGCCTCGGAACACCCCCAATACCAATCCCATAGAGCACTTGTAGGACACTATGGAACGGCATATCAGGCATCTGGATACACCAATCCCTTCCATGCCTGCATTGAAGGTCGCATTACACATAGCTTGGTTGGCCATAATTCCAAACTGCTTCCGGCATCTTATTGAACCGATGCCACGTCGGATAGCTGCCCTACTGACGGGGAAAGTAATATGTACGAAGTATTAGTCAAGTGGTCATAATTCAGTGATAACTCATTGTACTTCTTAATTTCTGTTGCACAGGTCTTTCGAACATTACAATCCAGTGACACTGCTGTGTCAGTGATGTCAGTGATGAATGGTGAAATTAGTTATCTGCTTTTTTTACGCTTTCCAACCGTAGGTTGAAGAAGCGTATATGCTCCAGCTTTGTCCGTCCGTCCGTCTGTCGGCACGATAACTCGCGTAAAAATGGTTCGATTTCGATGAAATTTTAGTATGTGGTAGGAGACCACCTGGAAATGAACCCTATTGAAAATGGATGAAGTGGGGTCAAAGTTCAGGGCATAGGAGCGGGATGCATTCCATTGCCCTTATGCGTCATAACGTACGTAAAAATGGTTCGATTTCGGTGAAATTTTAGTATGTGGTAGGGAACGAATTTTAGTATGTGGTACTACCTGGGAACGAACCCTATTGAAAATGGACGAAATGGGGTCAGATGTCAGGACATAGGATCGAGATACATTCCCTCGTTCTTATCCCATATGTGACGTGCCTGCCCCGCATGACGCACACCACATAAATGCAGATATCAGCAAGAACAAACGTCGCTGTAGCTTAGTTGGTAGAGCGACTTGTTCCTGAATAAGTGGATTCGGCTTCGATTCCCGGCGTGGACCAAAATGACGGAAAAATTTACTTCATTGACCCGGCAGTTCAAGATCTCGCAATGGTGTGATGTTCTTTTCACACCGCGAGATACGAAAAATAAGAGAATCCCTTCTTCAGCGCTTCGAAAAATAAATGTGTGTGACGTTGCATTCCACACACCAGACTGACTGGGAATTCTCAAGTGCACGTTCTTCAGCGGATGGATGCCTACAACGATTCATGGTCACGGCTGACCCGTGGGCCATGCCTCCGGCCCTCTTTTGGGGGCCGGAGATGACGTGCCTGCCCCGCAGGACGCAAACGACATAAATGCAGATAGCAGCAAGAACGAACGTCCGCGTAGCCCAGTTGGTAGCGCGACTTGTTCCGGAATAAGTGGACTCGGGTTCGATTCCCGGCGTGGACCAAAATGACGGAGAAATTTACTTCGTTATACATACTATTAAGGTGGACGTCAAGTAATTTTGCTTCCTATACTTCCAATGGAAAAACTTTTGTACACATTTCCTTCACAATTATTGTGTTCCCAAGGATAAAAATTTGAACACCGATTAAAAAAATTTCATATTGTAAGTTGGAATAATTAATATTTCCTAAAACATAACCATAATTATATAAAAAGTCAATAACTTTTCCTTTGGTGGTGTTGGAACTAGAAAAAAGATGGCGCGACCTGTACTTTGATGACGTCAGTAGACAAACAAATGTTGAATTTCGTAAGTATGGTTATGTTTTAGAAATTATTAAGTATTCCAAGTTATAAAATGAAGCTATTTTAATCGATATTCAAATTTTCATCCTTGGGAACGCATTAATTATCCAGAAAAAGATGGCGCGACCTATACTTTGGTGACGTCAGTACACAAACAAATGTTGGATTTCATAATTATGATTATGTTTTAGAAAATATTAAGTATTCCAAGTTATAAAATGAAGCTATTTTAATCGATGATCGATGTTCAAATTTTCATCCTTGGGAACGCATTAGTTGTCCAGAAAAAAGATGGCGCGACCTGTACTTTGATGACATCAGTAGACAAACAAATGTTGGATATCATAATTATCGTTATGTTTTAGAAAATATTAAGTATTCCAAGTTATAAAATGAAGCTATTTTAATCGATGTTCAAATTTTCATCCTTGGGAACGCATTGATTGTGAAGAAAATGTGTACAGACGTTTTTCCATTGGAAGTATAGGAAGCAAAATTACTTGACGTCCACCTTAAAGGAGCAATTCTAGTATGTATGTAAATTTTATTTTGAAAACGGCTCTAAGGATTTTGATTAAAGTCATTAACCTACCGTTTTCTGGCACTAGAAATCGATTTAGCTTGATTTTGATTTTAGGAAAGTTCGTTTAGTGCGTTAAATAACCACCCCGAATTAACACGTTTTTAGTGTCATGGTGTCATCCTATTGATGTTATCCATGCTTAGAAATCTTATGACGTCAGAATCTCGCGATTGCGATTGGTATGTTGGCGCGCGGTCTCGCCATCTGTCTCATTACGTCACGCGTTGTGTGCGGATCCTATTAAAGTTTAATGACGTCACACTCTTGCGAGCAGATGGTCGCGATTCCCATCTGCCTCATTACGTCACGCGTTGTGTGCGTATGTCCGTCCGCACGACAATCGCGTAAAAATCGTTCGATTTCGATGGACTTTTAGTATGTGGAAGAGGAACACCTAGGAGGGAACCCTGTTGAAAGTGACGGAAATGGGGTCAAAAGTCAGGAGATAGCAGCGGGATTCATTCCACTGCTCTTATGCGTCATAACTAACGTAAAAAAGGTTCGATTTCGATTAAATTTTAGTATGTGGTAGGGAACCACTGGGGACAACCCCTATTGAAACTTGGCGAAATGGGGTCAAAGGTTAGGACACAGGAGCGGGATCTATTCCATAGCCCTTATGCATTATAACTTACGTAAAAATGCTTCGATTGCGACGAAACTTTATCATGTTATTTCGGAGGTATACTAAACCGGTACTGCTGAATATCATCGAAATGGGATCAAAGGTCAGGACACAGGACCGAGATTTATTCCACAGCCATTATCCTCATAACTTGGGTAATGATTTCTGGTATGTTGGAAAGCGTATTACAATCAATGCATTGCATGATTTTACTAACTTGTTTTTTAATTGCAACACCGAGGGAAATGACTCATATTGGACAGAAACGTGTATGAGGGAACAGGTCGCTCCAAGGATATAAATGATTACAGTCGGTGGACTTGTACAAATTTTGTGTGCGAGTTCCTCACTCTCAGCTGATCCGATACACTGAAGAGCAATTGAATTAGAGACAGCTGGCGTTATGCAAATGTGGCGCTGTGGGCGGTTATGTAAACGGAAACGACATGACATATGCAGCGATCGGACAATATAAGGAGTGATGCGACAGGATTCAGTAAGAGTCGGTAACAGTATGGGTAAGACGAAGGATCTAAGCGCATTTGATCGTGGGTAAATTCTCGGGGCCCGACGAATGGGTAACTCCATCTCGGAAGTCGTGCAGGTACTGGGATTTTCATGAGCCACTGTGACACGGGTGCACCGTGAGTACATCGAATCCGATAAAACCATCATTGCAAGGGCCAACTACCGTGGACAACGACGTGTGTATGAGCGGGGTCATCGTCGGCTAGCTCGCATTGTAACAGCGGATAAACGGGCCACAGTGCAAGAAATCACTCCGCAGTTTAACGCTGGTGCACAAAAACGTGTACGCAGCCACACCATCCAGAACTATCTCCTCGTTATGCGGTACAGAAGCCATCGTTACACTAGGGTACCGCTGCTGACCGCACCTTACAGGGCGCAAAGATTAGCATGGGCGCGGCAACATCACCACTTGACCCTAGACATGTGGAAAAATGTTGCCTGAACTGATGAGTCGAGATTCACGTTGGTACATGTGGATGGCAGGATACGAGTACGGCGCAAACCACATGAAGCGATGGATCGTTCTTGCCAGCAGGGTACTCTTCAAGCTGGTGTGGGTTGCATTCTCGTCTGAGGACTGTTTACGTGGACTGAAATGGAACCCCTGGTACGTGTGACATCGTCCCTCCCAGGTCAAGGTTACCGGGATAACCTGGACGACCATTTGCTCCCGTTTGTGCGTCTTCAACATCCCACTGGGAACCTCATCCCGCAACAAGACAATGCACCGTGCAATCGCTTCCGAATTGTATCCGAATGGTTGGATGAACACTCCACCGACGTGACCCTTGCTTCCTTGGCCAGCTAGGTCAGCTGACCTCAATCCCATCGAGCCCATCTGGGATGCCATCGAGAGAGGTGTTCGAGGCTCTAACCCCCTTCGATCAAATCTTCGTGAACTGTGGGAGCTTGTTCAGGGGTCGTGGATCCCGTATGGCTTCCAACGCTTCCGGTGTCTTGTCAAGTCCATGCCGAGACAAATCGCCGCCGTCATTAGGTCGAAAGGTAGTCAGACGTTACTAGACAGGTATCTCTAATTCAATTGCTCTTCAGTGTTGATAGATTGGAAGGCCGCAGAATACGTGTTGGGCACAGAGGAGAAGAGATTGATATTCAAACCTCGTTAGCGTCTGGCACCTGATTACGATACTTGTAGCCAGTGGCGCTTAACCCGTCGGAGTAATGGCTGACCCCACAAATCTAATGCTGTGTGGGTAGTGCCTCCACGATTTCCGTAAGGAACGGGACAGTAGTAATTGGTATGTATGTACCAAACGGAACAGCAACATGCTTTAGGTATTCTTCTGATGCTTTCAAACCAATATTTTTCTAAAAACTCTCTCTCTCTCTCTCTTTCTCTCTCTCTCTCTGTGTCTCTGTCTCTCTCTCTCTCTCTCTCTCTCTGTCTCTCTCTCTCTCTCTCTCTCTCTCTCTACCACGCGTTACAAGGTCACATCTATCAGTGTGTCCCTACCTATGTCGACAATTAGTTATCTGTTTCCTGCACTTCCGACTGCACCAGCTTACCTCACCCTAACGGAACGGTAAACGTTTCTCCCTTACAGCGCCTAGAGGCATTCTTCAACGTCACTCTGTTACTTTAATTCATTAAGCGGCCTACGCTTTCTTTCTTTCTTTCTTTTTTTGTGATTAAATGGCCACTATGAGCAACTTGATGCGTTATAAGCAGTCGCCTGTCCTTTATTTAGGGCCACTAGTTCCAGGAAAAAGAGAGAGCCAGTGCTGTGAGACAAACCTATCTCGGACGAACGGTCAGAGAACAGCGCTTAGACCACTGCGCCACCGGGCCGGCTAAGAGACCATTGCGCCTGAACCAAAAAGGGACCAAAATTTTCTTCTGTCCCATTCAGAAATGGACGGGTTTCACGAATACTACGGGAAAAACAATGCTTCGCTTGCCCTCTCATCTCAGCAGTACCGACCAGTAGAGCTGAGTTCGGGCTCAATTTTCTGAGCCCGAGTCCGTGGTATATCAGACCGAGTCCACCCGAGCCCGAATTTTATATTGAAAGATAGAGCCCGGGCCCGAACGAGCCCGAAAACTACCTAACCTGTTCAACCATTAATAAAAAACATCTTCTTTTCCACACTTCCATTCTCTCCTCCTCCTACAATTAACCAATGTATTTCTCAAATAGGGAGTGGGGAACGGGACCTCTATCAATTTTTGCAGTGTAACTGTACGATTTTCTTTGACCGTTCGTTTCCATCTGAGTGCTTCGGGCGGCCGGCCATCCAAAATGATTGTGCGGTGCTGCAATTATATGTTGCTCAAATAATGCTAATATTATCGCGCCATAATGCGCTGCAATATGTACGTTGCAAAATAGAATTAGCACGGGAGCTACTGCGTAGAGATAGAGGATTAATTATCGTCGGCATGCTATCAACTATCCAATATCTATAGTTCTTGAAAAAGCTTTTTCTTCTCTGCAGAAACACGCTAATGAGCGGCCTATGTCGTTTTCTACCCAAGCCCGGAATAAATAGCCATCTCGAATGTGTGCTCCCCAATCAGAACCAGTTGCCGAAGAATTTCCTTCTTCGGCAACTGGTTCTGATTGGGGAGCACGCATTCCCTCTCTCTCTAAGAGCCCAAGCCCGCCCGATCCCGAAACGCAGTAAATATTCTACAGCCCGAACCCGATTCGGACCAGGGCTCTGCTTCAAGCTTTCGGGCTCGGGCTCAGCCGTCTCAGCTCTACTGACCATATACCTGTTAATAATGATAAGCGCTGCCTTTTAGTACAGTCACCTGAGGCATGATGGGAAAAGGCTAGTCCTCCTGAGACGGACATCATGCTACTTCAGGCGTTCCAACCGCGTTTAGATACTTCGTAAACGTTAAATTTATTCGTTCGAGCTGATTTCAGCCCACTTTGGCAACCCCGAGATAATTGTTTCCAGCCCTTTGAAGGGTTAAAACAAAAGTGTGCCCGGACAGCCATAAAACGATTCCATCACCTTAAACGGTTCTTAATTGTCTCACTCACGCTATGGGAAATAGAATGCCTGTGGTGCGGTGGCCTACTTTTTTTTCTTTCCTTATGGGAGAAGGGGGATGTGAAGGTATCGTAATCTGAATATTTCTCGAGGGGGCAGGAAGGATGACCTTACCCATGCATGGAGATTTTGCACCGTCACTCAATCCACTAAACAGAAACGAAAAGTCCTTTTCAAAGCTGTTTTTGGGTTCCTTGCGTCACGCCGCAAATCTGAAACCTTATCTTGATAGACATCCACCAAGACCGAACAGACTAGATTGTTGAAGTGGATGGGATGACCTCTCTCTCTCTCTCTCTCTCTCTCTCTCTCTCTCTCTCTCTCTCTCTCCATCCTTCGCGAGATTATAAATGGTGGTGATCCTTGGGTCTTTCAAGTTCTTAGAATTTAGTTTATAAACCATATACAGTAGTTTTCTGTGGTTCAAGAACTGGATATTTAGTCCCTATGAAGTGGATATTAAGTGATTACTGCCCATAGATAAGTTCATCTCCTTCGTCCGAACGAACCTAGCTTTCTCACATAGCGGCCGTATCGTTTCAGCTCTTGGATGGTCCGCTCCAGACGGCAAAAGGAAATGTCACTGATTTTAAGGAAGAGAAAGGAGGAGATGGGTGGAATGACTTCAAATCTCAACCGCAGTAATGCTGCTATTATGTTCGCCATCTCCTTACCTTCCATTTCCTGGAAGAACATGTTATAGGATCCTCCGATTAACGACAATGTATGCATCTTCCAAACACCTTAACCCATCCTTCATTCTTACTTCTGCCTCTTAGTGAGATATTTAGTGAATGACATTCCTGTGGCCCTTGCTCTATAAATATACATACCATTATCAATCCACTGTTGAATGAAGGTCTCCTCTTCCGCAACTGTCTTTCTTGGGTCGTTCTCCTCCATGTTACTCCGCATGCTTTCGAATTTCATCCATCCATCCCCCACGGGGTCTTCTTTATGGTTTTTCTTCAGTCCGTTGGTATCCAGTCTAATATTTCAGTTGTCCAACCATGGTCAGTTCTTTAAGCAATATGTCCTGTAAGTTAGTGTATGTAAAGCTGACTGATTACTACATAAATCAGTTCTCAAAAATTTCACCCACAGTGAAACAGGATTCATTCAAGAAAACGTCGAGAAAAAGTTACTTACGATTAGTCTTCATTCAGCCACTAATACACTGGTATGCAAAAATTAAGGATGAAGAGAAAAAATTATCATAACAGCGGAACTTGCAGGCAGAACGGACCGAACCACTCAGGAGATAGACTATATAGGGTCCGGTACGGTAGGGCATGCGCATATATACAGCATGACGTAGGGGGGGTGCGTGTCGGAAGGGTATAAAGCACACGGGCGATGTACGCTCAGCAATTCGGTGAAAGCTATTGCACGGTGTACATCGGTTTGAACGACGTCGAGTTGCTGCCACTGTGTGATATGGCCAACAGGCAATCAAGTAGACGACATCTGGATGACTTTACCCGAGTTCGCGTCATTGGGAAGTTGGAAGAAGGTCGACGTGTGACTAGTTTGGCCGGGGATTTCGGGATCGCTCACAGCATCGTTTCACGAGCTTCGAGAGCATTTCAAACTACAGGAACAGCTGTCCGAGAGTTTAGCAGTGGTCGTCCACGAGCAACCACGGTGGCAGACGACCGGTATATTATCCTACAGGCGAGAAGCGACAGACGGAAGACAGCGGGAGAAATCGAAAGGCACATGCAACAGACAACTGTACGTCCGTTATCGCGTTTTACCGTGGCCAGGAGGCTGCACAAAGGTGGTCTATTTGCACGACGACCAGTACGGTGTGTGCCATTAACTCCTGCTCATCGAAGATGGCGGTTTCTGTGGTGCCAGGAACACAAGAACTGGACACATCAGCATTGGGGTCGAGTTTTCTTTACGGATGAGAGCCGATTTAGTTTGATGAGCGATTCTGGACGTATACACATCTGGAGAGACCAGGGAACACGCAATCACACCTCCAACATCATCGAAAGGGACCGGTTTGGAGGTGGCGGAGTTCTCGTTTGGGGCGGCATCATGCTCGGTAGCCGTACTGACCTACACATCTTCCAAGGAGGTTCAGTCACTGGTGTGCGCTATGGTACCGAGGTTCTCCTGCCTCACGTGCGACTGTTTGGAGGTGCTGTGTGTCCTGAGTTTCTCTTCATGGACGACAACGCTACACCTCATCGTACAGTGGCTATCGCAGAGCTGTTGGAGAGTGAAGATATTCAAAACATGGATTGGCCCGCAAGGTCCCTGGACCTAAATCCAATCGAACACGTGTGGGACCTTTTCGGGAGACGTTTGGCAGCATGTCACTAACCGCCAGCAACGATTCCGCAGCTGCGATTGGCGCTACAAGAGGAATGGGCCACGATGCCTCAATAGCTCTTTGACAACCTCGTCCTCAGCATGGACAGACGTCGTAAATCCTGCAACGCAGTCAGGAGTGATCATATCCCCTACTAAAGACTGGATTTTTCTTGGCAAACGCCTGTCACATGGACGTTTCTGTCTTCTGTCCAGTTGTGCTCGAAGCTACCTTTTCAATAAAGTGCCTTTGTATCCTTTGTATTTCTTGTTTGGACGGTTTTGCTCACTTGTCCCATATTTTTACATCTTGGGGATCTTATGGTATGATTTGCGTCGATGTGGAGCACTTCTGCACGACGTTACATTCGAAAAACCGTCTCGTCCTTAATTTTTGAACGACAGTGTACTTTTGCACTTTAACAAGGCATAACTACTTTTTTAATATTACTATTTTAATCAAACGAACGTGAGTTAATAATAATAACACTTGGTTAAGAAAACAACAACAACATTAGAATATAACACGCAGCCTTCAAATAGCTCAAACTTCAATTAGACAACGTTTCTTCCACAATTAACATTATAACATCCATCGACTCCACACACTGCTGCTGCTCAAACATTATATATCTTCCGGTTCTCATGGTACACATACATACGTCATGTACGTTCCGACCTCAAAGTGTTGCCAACCATACTCTTGCGAGAGAGGGGATATCACGTTAAGTTTGAAAAACGCTAAAGGAAAATGAACTGAAATTTACATAGAAAAGGTAACTAAAAATGAAAGTTAAATTAGAGTATACGTGACAGTCCATCCCATTGCCACTTGAAGGTCGTTACTTCAATTCAATTCATTTATTTTGCTGAGCCAGAAACTAATATTACGAAAATATCAACTGAAACAAAGCACAGCAAGGAAGCAGGGGGAAGGGAAAAGGGAGGAAGCCAGCCAGGCCTGACAGGGTCCCATACTCCGTAAACAAATTTTACACTGAGGTCACCAGTTGAATTTACAAATAAGTCAGTGTTTCAGATAAACAAAAAAAGTAATGATATACAAAAAGGTGATAAACACTACAGGTATGCCATTGAAAATCAATTTACATTTAGATATATAAGTCATAGTAATAGCCATAGTCCCCCTCCACTGCAATCATCAATTTGAGGAGCCGCAATTCATTATGAAGCGTTTTTTTTTATTTATTTTTTAAAGGTTAAAGTTATTTAAAGAAGTCAGTTCCGTCGATAAGGAGTACCAGTAGTGTGGGCCAATGTAATTTATACTTTACTTCATGGTCTCCGTCTTCGGATGAATAGGCCGAATATGTAATTTAAAAGACCGAATATGTAATTTGATCATAATGCCATCAACTGTTGTCATTTTCCTAGTCCATAAGCTTCTCTTTCTATCTTTCCTGGTTTTGCATCTCCCTATGCTTCTTTGATATGTCTGCAACCTCTGTATGTCTTTTATAGTTAAGGTTCATGTCTCTGATCTATAAGTAAGAACTGGTAGAATGCAGTGATTAAACACTTCTTTTTTAAGAAATCGTGGTAAATTGCTCTTGAAAATTGCACCGTTTCTTTCAAATGCTCTTCGACCAAGTTTTATACGCCGATTAATTTCTTCATCAATGTGGCCCTCGCTTGATACCTGTTTTGTTTAAGGTAAATAATATCGATCAAGGGCCACATCGAGAAACGATTTAGAAGGAGTATAAAAATTAGTTGGAGAGCATTTAGCAAAGTAATCTCATACCAGTATAACAAAATCGGTGCCAGTGATTATTTCATGTTGCAACTCCCCACTTAAGGCTATTTTTGCGTTTCCTCGTGCCGTACTAAAATTCCTCGAACTCAGAATGAAAGTTTTTCTGTAAAACTTACACACTTTGCCATTTCGACACCGTCTTCTGAGAGCCACGGGTTGTTGGGACTACAGCGACAGGGGGCGCATCAGCGGAGGCGAACGCGAAGCGTGAGGAAAGAAAGAACCTGGCAGAACGGATAAAGAAAAGAAACTGGAAAGCGTCAGACTCGTAAGAAGAGTGCAACATGAGTTCCTCATCAAGGACTCGAACTCCCATCTTAGATCACCAGTCACAAACCTACACCTGCCGCCCCGGTGGCGCAGTGGTCTAAGCGATGGCCTCTGATCATTCGTCCGAAAGGGGTCCGGGTTCGAATCCCGGTGAGGCATGGATGTTGTGTTTGTCTTACGGCACTGGCTCTCTCCCTTCCCTGGAACCAGTGACCCTAACTTAGGGACGGGCGACTGCTTATAGCCCATTGAGTTGCTCACGGTGGTCGTTTTTTTTTTTTTTTGGATTGGAGGTTTAACGACCACCGTTAAACCTCCAATCCCAATGGGCTATAACTTAGGGACGGGCGACTGCTTATAGCCCCCAATGGGCTATAAGCAGTCGCCCGTCCCTAAGTTAGGGTCACTGGTTCCAGGGAAGGGAGAGAGCCAGTGCCGTAAGGCAAACACAACATCCATGCCTGACCGGGATTCGAACCCGGACCCCCGGTGGTCGTTAAACCTCCAATCAAAAAAAAAAAAACCTACACCTCTGATCACTCAGCCACAAAGGCAGAGACGAGCAACAAAAACATATACTTTTCCATTAACGCGAAATAAAGGCTTAATGAGAGTGTTGCAATCAAACTGGAAGACTTTTGAATGTTAGCTTAATTGTATTGGAAATTTGATGAGATGGGCAAATTTCCAATACATTATACAGGATGACAATAAATAACCCTGACACATTTGCACATGAAATCAGATTTTTATGATAAATCAAATTTACAAATTTTCAAAATGGCCACCTTTGGTTTTGATACAGAGCTTTACCCTCTTAACGAAAATGGCGACTACTTCTTCAGACATGAATTTTCTAGTAAGAGCTTTCTTGAGAGAAAAGGTTTCTGTGTGGCTTCACACAAGCCCTTGCCTCCAACATGGACCACATTGAGTAATCCGGTGAGCATAAAGGCCATTCTGCAGATGTTATGACTTGTGGAAAATGTCCGATGCGTCACTCCTGAGTTTTCTTAGCCTTGTGTGCTGGTACCGAATCTTGCTGGAACATCCAATCATTATTTCCGAAGTTCTTCTGAGACCAAGGAAGCACCTCATTCTCTAAAATTTATTTTTATATACTTCTTGAATAATTTTCACCCCACGTTCAATGAAAATGAGCGGCGTTTTGCACACATCCCACCCTAAACCATGACTGACTTGAGGTGCGGGCGATGTGTCGTTATTCCAAATGGTTCAGGCAGTTCAGATGACCATACGAGGTCTGACAAGTAAGTTATTAGACTGGGTCAAAAGAAAAACCACATTTACTTACACTTTTAATCAACTGCAATGTGATCATCTTCGAAGTAATTCCCTTGAGCTTGCAGACACTTATTCTAACGGTGCTGCCGTTGCAGGTAGTGGCTGTGGAACTCATCAGCTGAGACACTGTTCAAGGCCTGAGTCACAGCCTTTTGGACGTCTGCGGCTGCGTCAAAATTGCGTCCTTTCACAACTGATTTCAGTTTCGGAATTTAAAAAAGTCGCAGGGAGCTATGTCGGGTGAATAAGGAGGATGCGATAGTGTTGCAATGCATTTGGAGGACAAGAATTGGCGTAGATGTTTAGGAACCAATTTTGCACAAATTTTTCTCATTCTCAGATCTAGTCAGCATTCGGCGAACACTTTCGCGATTCATGTTCAGTTCTTCCGCCATCATTCTCACTGTTAATCACCGATCAGTTCGCAGAACTTTACTCACCCGGGCTGTGTTGTCCTCTGTCTGTGTTGTTGTTGGTCGCACACTTCAATGTTCGTCTTCCACGTTGTTTCTTCCCTCATAAAACATTTTGTGGCAGCAGAAGGCTTGTGCTCTTGACATTACCTCATTGCCGAAAGCCTGCTGCAGTTTTCTGTGCGTTACTGCCGCATTTTCACCTTGTTTCACACAAAAAAGATGGCATACCGCTGCGTAATATTCCGCGAGTCCATTTTCCTAACGAGGAGCACACACACAACTTCACGAGCCAAGCAGCAACTACACACTGAGGCCTTTCAGGGTGCTGCCACTTGGACTACGGATGGGGGAAGAACCAATGTCACTCATATGTGACGTACGAGGCTGCAGCGTTGCCACAGCGCGCACGAAAATTTAAGTTTCATTACTTAACTGTCAGACCTCGTGTTCTGGCATTCTGATGATTTGTCCTTTCTTTAACAGTGAAGACTTTCTCGTCTGTGAAGAGAATGTTCTCTCACTGAAAATTCGCGGCGTAATATAACAACAATCGCGACATCTCTGAAGTGGAACTTCTTTTCTGTAAGGAACAGGGCTTTGCGAATTTTATATGGTTTAGACCAAGATTCCCTTTGGCGATGCGACGAACTGTTTCTCTGTTGATGCCTATCTGGCAAGTGATTTTTCTCATTGATCTCCTTGATTTCCTCTGGATCCTCTTTATGATCATCTGGCAGTTACTTGGAGTGTTCACAGTTGCCCTTCTACCTCTTCCTGGACGGTCATTTGTATTGCCAAGTTTCTCGTACCGTTTTATGGCATCACTGACGGTTTGTTTTGGAACTCCATGCAACTTCACCATTTCGCATTGGCGTTTTCCAGCTTCATACAGCTCAATAATTGCATTTCGCTGACAGGACATTCTGAAAATAAAAAGATACCCCTTCAGTACATGAATATAAAGGTTTGTACACAATGGCTAGGCAAAATTACTCCCGTACAGCGATTTATGCTTACTGTAGGACATTTGAAACTTTGCCGGGGTTATTTATTGTCACTTTTTTGCGATAACTCAATTTATACATAGAATACGAAAATTGAACGTTTCGGTCTAAAACAAAAGGATGAAAAGCTTTGCTTAATGATTTAAGCAAATAGCAATGTCAGTATCAAGGTTTTGAAAAATTGGCTGTGAATACACCAAGAATATTTACAACACGAACGTGCAGATTTCCGTTTAATTGCCGTAAGAGTACAAACTAAAAACCTAGAACGCTAGCTTTCCCCGCCGAAGACGGGCGGCTTCATCAGGCTAATGTTTACAAGGTTGAGTACAGAATCAATTAAACGGAAATCGGCACGCTCGTGTTGTAAGCAATGTCAATACTTTATCATTGTTTGAAACATCCCAATTTTGCTTTCTGCTCTTAGCTTTGTTAAATGAAATCTTCCCTGCAACTATTGGACAATTCGGAAATAAGTCAGCCTTGCACTTACAGACACACGCTAATTTGATTTTGCAAATTATATTTACGAAACACTCGAATACATTATTCCTCGAGACTACCATCCATCGTTTGCTACTACACTGTTCTGTTTTTAAATCCATTTAACAAGGAAAAACAGATGGCGTTGTCTGAAATTATTTTACCAAGAAATAAATAAGCGCAGAAAACGTTATATTATTTTTCCTTGTTAACTGGATGAAACTGAAATGGTGTGGCAACAAATAAACAAGATGTCGCTTGAGAGAAGCCATTATGAAAATGCAAAGGTCATACGTTATTGATATTTATACTATTTTTTCCATAAAATGTCTAACATTAGATGCCCAACGAATAAAATGCCACCCAAGGCAGTATTTCTCGAAGCACCATGTAAATGGTGAGTACGTGTCGACAGTCAGGTTCTGTAAATGACTGCAGTTTCGAACCAATCACGTGATAGGTGAGTGAGATGAAGCGAAAAACCTGCTCGACGAAGCTAAATTTGGTTGTCCTTACCTGGGTATGTAGACCACGGAAACGGAGTGGTCTTTTTGGTGAAAGCACGTGTAAGTAGTGAGAGTGCCTCGATGACGTCATCGGGAATCCAATATAACACGAGTACAATCATTACCTTCATCCCAAAACTACTTACGGATGGATGGTCCCTGCCTTCACATCGAGGTGGAAACGCATGGACATCCGAACACATCGATCACAGCAATTGACGGCAATCCATAGTGGCATCACAACATACAGCTGACGACATCCGACGAGGTGTTCAGGCATTTATGGACATCCCCGGGTCGACTCGTACTGTGAATCCCATATTCGCTGAGGCATGCTTCTGCTCTCGCCAGTGAATCGCATATTGGATGAGGCAGGTTTCTGCTCTCCCCAGCCATATATTGTGAATCGCATATTGCCTAAGACAGGGTCTGCTCTCGCCAGTCATATCTTGTGAATCGCATATCGGCTGAGGCAGGTTTCTGTTCTCGCCAGTCATATATTTTGAATCGCATATTGGCTGAGGCAGGTTTCTGCTCTCGCCAGCCATATCTTGTGAATCGCATATTGGCTGAGGCAGGTTTCTGCTCTCGCCAGCCATATCTTGTGAATCGCATATTGGCTGAGGCAGGTTTCTGCTCTCGCCAGTCATATATTTTGAATCGCATATTGGCTGAGGCAGGTTTCTGCTCTCGCCAGTCATATCTTGCGAATCGCATATTGGCTGAGGCAGGTTTCTGCTCTCGCCAGTCATATCTTGTGAATTGCATATTGACTGAGGCAGGTTTCTGCTCTCGCCAGTCATATCTTGCGAATCGCATATTGGCTGAGGCAGGTTTCTGCTCTCGCCAGTCATATCTTGTGAATTGCATATTGACTGAGGCAGGTTTCTGCTCTCGCCAGTCATATCTTGTGAATCGCATATTGGCTGAGGCAGGTTTCTGCTCTCGCCAGCCATATCTTGTGAATCGCATATTGGCTAAGGCAGGCTTCTGTTCTCGCCAGTTATATCTTGCGAATCGCATATTGGCTGAGGTAGTTTTCTGCTCTCGCCAGCCATATCTGAAATCCTGAATGCGTTCATCGACGTGTCTCACTTTTGTCTCAGCACCTACAATCGAGTGTCTGGAGACGACGTGGTTACCACGATGATCCTGCTGCCATATGCGAACGTCATACGATTCCTAAACCTGGTGTCATGGTCCTGGGTTCTATCAGTTTCAACAACCATTCATCGCTCGTACTCATAGTTTGTACAATGACAGCTCTACGATACGTCAATTGAAGTTCCTCCGCAGCCCGTTTTGCAACCGTACCTCCGTTGCCTTCCACGTTCCCAGTTTCAACAAGATGAGGCCATCCCGCACACTATCAGCATCAGCAGACAGTGTCTACAAGTCGTCAAAGTGCTGCAATGCCCAGCGCGTTCCCCAGACTTCTTCCCAGTAGAGAAGGTGTAGGACGTCATTTGCATACGACTTTACATTTCTGCGTGATCTTTTGGCAATGTCGATTAATTGTGGACACAGGTTTATCGTCAGTGATACCCCACGGCGCCATCCGAAAACTTTTCCACTCTATGCCACTCCTTGTTGCCGAATGTATTACCCAGCATGGTAATTATACAACCTACGAAATCAGGCGGCATTATACTGTCTAATCGCCCATCTCAGTCATGTAATCCCTCAGAAATTGAATCACTTCTTTCCCGCTTAACACGTCTACATGCGTGGAAAGTTTCATCTTATTTCTAGCAATCCTTCATGTTTTTCTATGTTTTCAATGCTTCGTGCATTTCTATGTTTTGCAGAATAGATTGGGTAGTCGTATGTCTTGCTGCCGAGACGGACTAGACGAACACGCCATCTATGGCCATCCCAAGAATTTGTTTGTTTGTTTGTTTGTTTGTTTGTTTGTTTCAGAGTTTAGCTACCCCATGAGCTTTAAGAAGTCACCTCTCCCTTATTTAGTGCTACTGGTGTTGTTAGCAAAGTGGAGATTAATATGCTTCGGTGGTTTGGCCATGTTGAAAGAATGAGTGATGAGATGCTTACTAAGAAAATCTTTTTAGCCCAAGTGGCAGGAAGGAAAGGCAGTGGAAGGCCAAGAAAGTCATGGGAGGATCAGATTCAGGAGTGTCTGCATGAGAAAAATATTATGAGTGTAAAGTATTGAAGATATTGGTACAGTGTGTGATGGATGTCAGTGAAGCCCGAGTTGTATGCCAAGATCGCTGTAAATGGAGAAGTTTGATACCGCAACAGTAAGTAAAAGTTATAACGAAGTAAATTTCTCCGTCATTTCTGTCCACGCCAGGATTCGAACCCGGATCCCCCCATTTCGGAATAAGTCACTCTACCAATTGAGTTACGCGGACGTTTTATTCTGATTCCTATCTGCCTTTATGTCGTGTGCGTCCTTCTGGCAGGTACGTCACATCTCCTGGTACGTTACAAAGTTATCTGGTGGTTTGCATTTCTTTGTGGAGCTAACCTCTGAATCTCAGAGAACAGCTTAGTGATATAGTGGTTCCAGGTAAGAAACAGAATCAGAACCAGAACCATAGGACAAACACAACATCCATGCCTCAGCATCTGGGACTCTGATCCGAACGAGGCATGAATGTTGTGGCATTCTCACTACTAACCAGAAACCTAAGCCTTTTACCACTGTGTTACCTGGGCGGCCTAACTGGATTCGAATTCGAGCTCAATAGGTAGAAGTGAGTGGCAGCTAGACGTCTATCACGATCTATGAATATCTAAATCTTGGTGTTCACTGAATACTTTGGGAGTTTTATCCGGCGACAGGATTCTACTACTCATTTACTTTATAGTTTCTGGCACTTGAATTCCGCAAATATATTCGTCCATATGATTTATTTATCAGTCACTTTCTTTTCGCATTTGGGACTATTCAAGTATGATAATAGGGATGCAGTTATTAAAGTTACAACTTATATTTGTGTAAGAAAGAAACTACATTACGAAGTATCTGAAGCCTCCATATTACGTCGATTTATTTTATTTATGCTTTTCGAAAGATACGTACTAAATTTAAAATGCATAAACAAACCTAATGTTTGTTGCAATACTGATGCTAACAACTAAAACACTTACTGTTTCGCAAAAGATAAAACCGGCATAGAAAAAAAAAAAAACCTCACCGACGCCGTCGATTTAAGTGGCAGCGGGGGAACGTTTCTTATTTTCGCGTATCACTGTACTAGGGAACGTGGAAGACGACAGAGAGGGAAAGAAGCCTCGGAAGAGAATTGTGCAAGAAACTGCAGGCACTCTACAAATATTCAATTTATTTGAATAATAAAACTTCATCACGAACAGGTGAAATTTAGGTCAAAGAGTTCTTGGCCTAGCTAGTTTGTTGACCAAAGTGAAAATCTTCCTCTTTTACATTTCTAGTTCTGGTAAAAAATGTGTAGATAAGTGCACCTTAATTACATATTTTGATATCTACATCTATACCAAAAATCGCCTTATGTTTAAATTGTTTTCGTGTGTCGATCTGCTTATCTACTCATTTATGAACGTGAAATTTCTGCTTCAGGGTTTCAGTTCCTTCCAACAGGCAGAAGTAAAGAAAAAGAAAGGGAAAATATGGCTACGCACTTCCACAAATTTTCTAAATTTAATCATGTATAGAAAATTGTACACTGAAAAAATTCACTGAAAAAAACATTTAATTGTACACTGAAAAAAATTCACTGAAAAAACCATTTAATTGTACACTGACAAAAATTCGTTTAATTGCACTCTGAAAAAAATTCGGTTCTTTAAGGTCATCGTATTGATACCTAGGAAACAGATTCAACGAAAGCTTACAACTTTCTCATTTTTTACGCTTTCCAACCGTAGGTTGAAAAAGCGTATATGCTCCAGCTTTGTCCGTCCGTCCGCACGATAACTCGCGTAAAAATCATTCGATTTCTATGAAATTTTAGTATGTGGTAGGAAAACACCTGGGGACGAACCCTATTGAAAATGGGGTTAATGGGGTCAAAGGTCACGACATAGGAACGGGAATCATTCCATTGCCCTTATGCGTCACTACTTGCGTAAATATGGTTAGATTTCAGTGACATTTTGGTATGTGGTAAGGGACCACATAAGGACGAACCCTGTTGAAAATGGGCGAACTGGGTCAAAGCTAACGACATAGGAGCGGGATCCATTCCATTGCCCTTATGCGTCATAACTTGCGTAAATATGGTTCGATTTCGGTGAAATTTCAGTATATGATAGGGGATCGCATTGGAACTAACCCTGTTGAAAATGGGTGAAATGGGGTCAAAGGTAAGGACATCGGAGCGGGATCCATTCCGTTGCCCTTATGCGCCATAACTTGTAAAATTGGTTCGATTTCGATGAAATTTCAGTATATGATAGGGGATCACCTGGGAACGAACCCTATTGAAAATGGGTGAAATAGGGTCAAAGGTCAGGACATCGGAGCGGGATCCATTCCGTTGCCCAGCAAAAACAGTCTTGCTGGGCCAGCACAGCCAGCAATGGCCCAGCACTATGTTGCCGCTGCCGAACCGTCAGTAAAATGTCCGGGCGGCCAACAGAAGGGCCAGCAGTTCAGGCCAACAGTTGGCCAACAGTTGGCACCCCATCAGTTGTCATATGCCACAACAGGGCCATCAATGGGCCATCACAGGCAGTAGCTGCCACAAGTGGCCCTTCAGTGGCCCTGCAAGCACGTGCCAGAAATGATGGCTAGCCTAATGTGGTCCGCTAGTGTGCCTTTAGTGGTAGCCAGCAACCACGTGACGTAACTGGTGGCTTGCCGAATCTTGTCCGCCAATTTCCCAGTAGTAACCATAATAATAATAATAAAAAAAAAAAAAAAAAAAAGATAACCGCAGTTACCCAAAGCTACAATTTTTTTTTCTACCCTTACGAAGCTTGTGAATTAACGAATTGCGCTGGAGAAATTTTCTCAACATAACGGAAAAACACCAGTTTGTACCTCGGCCGTTTGCGTGATAGCTAAGCTCTCTACCTACCGGACAAATTCGCCACGTCGAGCGTACGTTTAAAGCTGTCTGTTTGGTATGCAATGTGTAATCGAATGCTTCCCTCTTTCATTTTACAATATTGCGAGGTATTTTTCATAAAAGTCAGTTTCATATAATTGATAAATTAATTTTTTCAACGTAACGATAGTTTTTTTTTTTTTTCACCTTAAGGGAACTTTACTCATTTTCAAGGCGTGTACATACTTAGAGTCGCTTTCCAAAGTTTTGTACTGTCCTTGCCGTCTTGCAAAGAGATTGTTGAATAAATATATATTTACCCGGGTTCATCTCAAATTCTGTTACATTTTTAACTTTGTGTCTTTCCTTTCCGTTGTCCGAAGCTACATTTGTTTTAAAGAGTAAAAGATATTTTATTTTACTTCTCGTTATATTTAGAAGCGAATTCCTCCCAGTCTTGTGCATTCAACCCATGGATGAGTACACCACATAACGTTGCTTTTTTTTTTTTCAAATAATTAATAAATTTTGTACACTATATTTTTTTTTTCCAACAAACGTTGTTTTAATGGTTTTCCAGGATATTTGTTTCAAGCGGTTTCAAATTTGTTCTTGTTATTCATCCACTCCATTCCATGAATTGTTATTCATGGGAATGGAGTGGGTGTATTTCATGGCTGTAATCTAGTATTTCACGGCTTAATCTGATATCTTCGTCGACGTAAAATTTCATTAGGAAATTAATTCACCTCTCCACATATGGATTTTTTCTCAACATCCACTAAAATAACACGATGGCGATTGCGTCGTCTTCAACTAACTGGTACCATTTGAGACACTTCTGCGCATGCGCAGTCCCGTTGCTTCCACCTGCTGTTGGGGGTTGCATTGGTTGCCAGCAACGGGCCACTAGTGGCACATGCTTGGAGGCCCACAATTCACGGCGATGCTGCAGGGATATCAATGGCTCGCCAACTGATAGCGCTGCCACCAACGGACCACTACCGGGCTGTGAGCGGCAGATTTCAGCCAACCCAGACCCATCACTGCCAGCTGGTGGCCAGCAGTTTCCCAGCACTTGTGTTTTTGCTGGGTGCTCTTATGCGCCATAACGTGTAAAAATGGTTCGATTTCGATGAAATTTCAGTATATGATAGGGATCACCTGGGGACGAACCCTATTGAAAATGGGTGAAATAGGGTCAAAGGTCGTTCAGGACAGCGGAGCGGGATCCATTCCAATGCCCTGCGGCATAACTTGAGTAAAAATGTTTCGATTTCGATGAAATGTTAGTATATGATAGGAGATCAACTGGGGACGAACCCTATTGAAAATGAGTGAAATGGGGTAAAAGGTCAGGACATTGGAGAAGGATCCATTCCGTTGCCCTTATGCGTAATAACTTTAATAAAAAAGAGTTCGATTTCGATGAAATTTTAGTATGTGCTAGGGAGCCTCCCGGGGATGAGCCCTACTGAAAATGGGTGAACTGGGGTCGAAGGTCTGGACATAGGAGCGGGATTCATTCCATTGTCCTTGCGCGTCATAACTTACGTAAAGATGCTTCGATTACGACAAAACGTTTTCTTGTTGTTCCGGAGGTATACTGAACCAATTCTGTTTAATATCATCGAAATGGAGTCAAAGGTCAGGGCACACACAGGACCGAGATTTATTCCACAGCCATTATCCTCATAACTTGAGTAATGATTTCTGGTATGTTGGAAAGCGTATTATAATCAATGCATTGCATGATTTTACTAACTTGTTTCTTCTTCTGGAGGTTTAACGACTACCATGAGCAAGTCAATGGGCTATAAGCTGTTGACTGTCCCTAATTTAGGGTAACTGGTTCTGAGAGAAGGGAAGCCAGTACCGTAAGACAAACACAGCATTCGTATCTCACCTTCACTCGAGCCAGAGATGGGAACGGGTCACGAATCAGCTTGTCAAAGTGTCTACAATTTCTTGCGGGTCAAGCGGGTCGGGGCCGCCCCGGTGGCGCAGTGGTCTAAGCGGTGGCTTCTGATCATTCGTCCGAGATATGTCCGGGTTCGAATCCGGTGAGGCATGGATGTTGTGTTTGTCTTACGGCACTGGCTCTCTCCCTTCCCTGGAGCTAGTGACCCTAAATTAGGGACGGGCGACTGTTTACAGCCCACTGAGTTGCTCACGGTGGTCGTTGAACCTCCAATAAAAAATAAATAAATAAATAAAGCAGGTCAGGTCACAGTGTTCCTGACCCGATTTCGACGCTGTTCTATTTCCGTTTTATTTTTGAAAATAATAAACATAAATACACACAATTAACGTGGATTAGGAACATCACACAGAAGTCATCGCTCTTTCCACGTTTATAAGCGAGTCACGGAAAAATTCTCGTTCGGGAATCGAACACAGGGTCTTCCAATTACGCGCCGGATATGCTACCACTGCACCACACCGGCCTCGAATTCTCCAGACTCCCATACAACTAACTGCCAAACCACTTGGCAGTTAGTTGCTGCATACCATTTATTCAGTTGCTGCTTACGATCTTTGGTGAATCCCCAACACTGTGCGGGGCTCCAAAAAACAACCTGCCAAGTGGTTTGGCAGTTAGTCGTATGTGAGTCTGGATAATTCGAGGCACCTGTGGTGCAGTGGTAGCATGTCCGAAGCGTAACTGGAAGACCCTGGGTTCGATTTCCGTGGCCGCCGATGAGAATTTTTCCGTGACTCACTTATAAACGGGGAAAGAGCGATCACTTCAGTTTGAAGAATAAATATACACTGACGGAAAAAAAAATCCCAACACCACGAAAAAATAGTTGTAGAGGAATGAAATGGCGGCAATACATTTGTATAGGTAACATATTTAATCGATTAAGGTTTCAAGATCACAGCTGAATATGAGCGCGAGAAGAGCCATTTTAAATGTGAAATGCTGGTGCATTAATAACCGGTGTAACTGCCAGAATGTTGAATGCAAGCACGAAAACGTTCATGCATGGTGTCGTACAGGTGCTGGATGTCAGTTTGTGGGATGGAGTTCCATGCCTGTTGCACTTGGTCGGTCAATACAGGGACTGTTAATGCTGGTTGGGGGTGACGCTGGAGTTGTCGTCCAATGATGTCCCATACGTGCTCGATTGGTGAAAGATCTGGTGATCTAGCAGGCCACGGCAACATGTCGACACTCTGTAGAGCATGTTGGGTTACAACAGCAGTATGCGGGCGAGCGTTATCCTGTTGGAAAACACCCCCTGGAATGCTGTTCATGAATGGCAGCACAACAGGTTGAATCACCAGACCGACGTACAACTGCGCCGTCAGGATGCGTGGGATAACCACGAGAGTGCTCCTGCTGTCATAGGAAATTGTTCTCCAGACCATAACTCCAGGTGTAGGTCCAGTGTGTCTCGGCCGCAGACAGGTTGGTTACAGGCGCTCACCTGGCCTCCTCCTAACCAACACACGGCCATCACTGGCACCCAGGCAGAACCGGCTTTCATCAGAAAACACAACAGATCTCCACTCCGTCCTCCAATGAGCTCTAGCTTGACACCACTGACGTCGCAAACGGCAGTGGTTTGGAGTAAGTGGAATGCACGCTACAGGGCGTCTGGCTCGGAGCTGTCCTTCAAGTAACCGATTTGTAACAGTTCGTTGTGTCACTGTCGTGGCAACTGCAGCTCGAATTGCTGCATCAGACGCGGTACGATGCGCCACGGCCATACGCCGTACACGGCGGTCTTCCCTCTCAGTAGTGCCACGTGGCCGGCCGGAACCCGGTCTTCTTGAGGCAATACCTTTCCTTGACCACCGCTGCCAACAATCATGCACAGTGGCTACATTCCTGCCAAGTCGTTCTGCAATATTGCGGAAAGAAAATCCACCTTCTCGTAGCCCTATTACACGACCTCGTTCAAACTCCGTGAGCTGTTGATAATGGCTTCCTCGTCTTCTTAAAGGCATTCTTGACTAACATCAACATCCTACGTTGAATCTCAACGTTAACTAACGCTCACGAACGTTACAGCGCGTATTTACAGCAAATCTGCTTTGCATGTTCCGAGGGGCGCTACTAGCGCCACACGTATGCGCCGAGCGCGAAATTTGCATAGACGTCATTTTACAAATGTAGTCTCACCGCCTACCAACTGTCGTTTATCTAACACAACCCCTTCTTGGTGTTGGGATTTTTTTCTTCCGTCAGTGTATTTTAAAGAAAGATGCTTGCTGCGCAATTTTGTGCTCGATACTAGAGCCAGCGGAGTGAAAAAGGGTTTTTCATACAAAAACATTGTCTTCTCTTTCTTAAAGCAACGAAGATTTCCACTGACCGACGATACGGCGCAGACCCTAGACTCACCAGACCACAGGCAAACTTGCCTGCTTCTCTGCTAATTAACTCCCTCACAACCCGTGTGTCGCATTGTAAGACTGAGAGTTACTTTTCACATCGCATCGTTTGCATTGAGCATTCAGAGGTTTTCGTTTGACGTGCTAACATCGGGTTCCCATTGCATGCCGTGTCGGAATTAATTCCTTATTTGTCAATATGGATGAATCTAATATTAAGGATATTGAAAAAGGCGTCGAGGACAACAAATACGCGCTTGTTGGAAACAAAAACGGGAAGGGCGAATGCCTAAGTTGTTTCGTCTAATTAAGGAACCAGAATATGTTTCACAGCAACACCATTTTTCACAAGCTTATGATGAGTTGAAAGTTTCCGAAATGTGAATGGCGATTTCATGAGTGTCTCTTCCTTCTGAGGTGCAATGATGAAATCAACATCCACATTTTGGAAACTTTCAACTCATCAAAAGCTGGTGAAAACCGGTGTTGCTGGGAAACATATTCTGAAACTTGATACACTATCAAGAAAACAGAAAAAAAAACTGAATTTAAACATACAAGTTACTTCATTCAAACATTTTAACTGCAGTTCCATCAGAATGAAGTGGAATAGCCTTAACATTACTGCGGAAGGACTTTTGAAAACATGTCTAAAACAATTAGGTTAGGTCTTGCAAATAAAGGACGACAGTTTCAACACTTTCTGTACACTGTTAAAAAAATCTACTTGAACCTGAATGTACACGTTTTTTTAAGTACAATCGTATCGTAAACGAGTACATTACATGCTCAAATATAAGTAACCATATGTTTTCACCTCTGTACAAATAACTGCGTCAATAAATATAAATATAATCTCGTATTACTTCACTTTAGATATTATAGATTTCAAGAGAAATTGTTTAATAAATGTGTAAAGTGACTCACATAAATAATTATTACAACAAAGTCACTGATCACAAGTAATTTAATTATGCATAAAGTATCTTTGTGTACGTTTTTACGTTAACTATATTTGTGTCAATCTCATAAATAAGATATCGTCGCTTCATAACTATATTTGTCATAAAATTGTGCGGGCCATTTTCCCAACATGTGACAACGAGTATATTATCCCAGATGTGCCATCGAATAATATACTTCCAGTTGATTCTATGAATAAATGAGTATGTATGTAGTACACGTATTCTAAATTTAAAATCGAAGCCGCGGATGGCTTAGTGGTTAGTGTTTCAGACTATCGATGCTGGGTCCCCAGGTTCTAGCCTGGGCTGATCTTTCAGAGATGGTGTTATTTACTAACAATCGCTGAATATCCGCCGTGCATCGGACGAGCACGTAAAGTGACGGCCCCCAGGCTGGACCCACTGGTTAGATGGGTATCCTTTCCTATGTTCTCCCTGAAATTCTCTCACCCATCTATGTGCAATATCGTACTTGTACGGTGGCGCCGTCTACTGTACTCTAATCTCACTACAAACTGTTCTGTCAAAAGTCGCTAGACTTGATCTCAGTCCTTCCGTTTCTGTGTCCTGCCCAAAAGGCGATCTCGCTGTAGGTGGCTGGGACCTAAACTCTACTCCCTGTGGACGGAAGTCCTACATGAAAAAAATGACAAAGGAACTTCGTTTGATGTGTGTTGAATAAATTTAAAATCGGGCCGCTGGTGGTCTAGTGGGCAACGTTCGTGACTGCCACGGAAAGGACCTCAGGTTTGATCCCAGGCAGGTACGAACGCTCGATCCAATAAATATCCGCCGTGCGTCGGATGGGCACGTTAAGCCGTCGTAGCCCGGGTATTGCCCCCCCCCCCCCCGTAGTAAATAAGGGCGTCTTCTACCTCGCTTCCGTGTCACTTTCCTATCGGGCACTCTAGCCCAAATCTCCTAGCTTCCTATTTCTAAGGGTTGTTTAAGACCTGGGGTCAGATACTCCCTTCCTAAAATGCTCTACATATGATCAGATAATCAAATTTAAAATCGTGCTCGGATGGCTTAGTGGTTAAAGATTCAGACTGCTGATGGAGGGACCACAGGTTTTTTTTTCTTTTGGAGGTTTAACGACCACCGTGAGCAACTCAATGGGCTATAAGCAGTCTCCCGTCCCTAATTTAGGGTCACTAGTTCCAGGAAAGGGAGAGAGCCAGTGCCGTAAGACAAAGACAGCATCCATGCCTCACCGGGATTATAACCCGGACCCCTTTCGGACGATTGATCAGAGGCCATCGCTTAGACCACTGCGCCACCGGGGCGGCCCCATGTTCAAACCTAATTTGATAGGCTTGAAGCTGGAGGGTTTTCGTGGTGGTGTGAATTTCTAACAATCGCTGAATATCCGCGGTGTATCGGACGAGCACGTTAAGTGACACCCCCGGGTAGGAATCCATCGGTTACATATAAAGGTGTTTATTCCTAAGTCCCTCCCCCTACTTTCTCTCTGCCTTCTAAGTGCAAAATCGTACGGTGGCGTTATCTAGTGTGCTCCCTCTCGCTTACAAACTTTTCCATCAGAATCGCTAGATTCGCTCTAACTTCCTTCAGTTTCTGTGCCCTGCACGAAAATGCACAGAAACTGAATGAAGTTAGAGCACATATATGAGAAATATATGGATTTTTTGAGTACATATATTTGAAATATATGTACTCGTTTTTGATTACTTATATTTCAAATTAGAAATACCAGATATGGTCACAATTGATTCCCTGCATGTACTCAAAAATGAGCACGTGTCTTTTCCAAAAGTGAGACAAAAGTACTCGGAGCTATTATAAGCCCAGAATGCACTCAAAAACGAGTACATTTTGCTTATTTCTAAGAACTGTAACGTACCAGGAGATGTGACGTACCTGCCAGAAGGACGCACACGACATAATGGCAGATAGGAATCAGAATAAAACGTCCGCGTAGCTCAATTGGTAGAGTGACTTATTCCGGAATGAGGGGATCCGGGTTCGAATCCTGGCGTGGACAGAAATGACGAAGAAATTTACTTCGTTATAATGGCGCCCGAACTATCCGGATGACCCGACCGTTCAAAATCTCGCATTGGTGTGATGTTATTTCCACACCGCGAGATAGGAAAAATAAGAGAATCCCTTCTCCAGCACTTCGAAAAAAAATAAAAATAAAAATAAAAAATAAGGGGGAGATGATGTAACGTACCAGGAGATGTGACGTACCTGCTAGAAGGACGCACACGACATGAAGGCAGATAGGAATCAGAATAAAACGTCCGCATAGCTCAATTGGTAGAGTGACTTATTCCGGAATGAGGGGATCCGGGTTCGAATCCTGGCGTGGACAGAAATGACGGAGAAATTTACTTCGTTATAGAACCAATTTTTAACAGTGTAAGTATATAAGTAAATTATACGTTCAATCATAATACATTTGTTTGATTTTTATATAACATATGACCATATTACCTACGATACCCACTGCGGAGAGACTCTTTGAATGCCCAGTGTAAATATACACTGAAGTGCCAGAAAAACTGGTATAGACGAGCTTATGCAAAATGCATAGCAACGTCACCTATGCGCGTACTCGGTTGCTTCCGCCAGTGCGTATATAAAGCGATAGACATCCTTGCCAGCTGTCAGAGCTGTTTTCGGCATGAGCATGGCAAGTAATAACTATTTAAGCGATTTTCAACGCGGTGTCATAGTATTTCGGAGGTAGAAACGAAGTTCGAATTTTCACTGACGACCATTCCAAGGGTGCACCGTGACTACAAGAATTCCGGCAAAACCTCCAACCTACGATACCAGTGTGGCCGTACAAAGATATTGGGTGAACGTGACCATCGTCGGCTGTCAAGAATCGTTTCACGCGATAGGCGTGCAACACTCTCGCAGGTAACATCGGAATTCAATGCTGGAGCCTCAACAAGCATCAGCGTCCGGACTGTGCAACGTACCCTGCACGATTCGGGCTTTGGAAGCCGACGCCCAACTCGAGTTCCCTTGGTGGGTGCACGACAAAGAGCTATGCGCCTCGCTTTGGCACGGCAACACCGCCACTGGACACTTGATGACTGGAAACAAGTAGCCTGGTCTGACGAGTCGCGTTTCCAACCGTATCGGGCAGATGGAAGGATTCGTTTGTGGCGCAAACCCATGAAGCCTTGGATCCCGCCTGTCAACAGGGAACTGCCAACCCTATGTCCAACGCTATGTGCGCATCCTTTCTGACGAGGTACACCCGTTCATGTCCTGCATTCATGTTGATGGGTTGGGCCTGTTCCAACAGCACAATGCACCTCCACACAAGTGTCGGGGCGCTACATTAGGGTTAGAGAAGCATTCGTATGAGTTTAGAGTGTTGCCATTCCCACCCAAGTCCCCAGATCTGAACGTGATAGAACACATTTGGGATGCCATGCAACGAGCTATCGAACACAGGAATCCGAGACCTCGGAATACACCCCTTATGTGGAACGCTCTGCAGGAAGTATGGTGTGCGTTGCGTACAGCATATTTCCAGAAGCTAGTGGAGTCCATGCCCCATCGTATTTCTGCAGTCCTGCGCTCCCGTGGGGAAGCTACCAAGTATTAGACTGGTGTACCAGTTTTTCTGGCACTTCAGTGCATATAATTATCTATAATTATATTTATATTTCAAAGCAAATTTGTCGGGGTTAGGGCCGTGTCAGTTATGGATCCGGGTTCAAAACTTTTGCCCCGTTTTCATGTCTGATTCGAACCCGAACCCATTCTGGACGAATGGTTATAAGTCAGCGTTTAGACCGCTGTGCCACCGGGGCTGGAAACGTATATCTTAAAAACTTCACACTAACTTTTTTTGCAAGCCTTGGAATCTGTGTTTTGTAAAAACGAGAATCGCTCCCTTGCATTTATGAGCCAAAAAGTGACCAGATGACATGTTGATGTTATTTCACTTCGAAAGTGTAAACCATGTTTACCAGATAAAAGATGAACAGTTTCCATGTAACGCATTTCCCTTTTTTTTTTTTTTTTTTTTTTTTTGCTGATGGCAATTCTCCTAAGCTTTTAGTAAATCCGTCTTAACTACCTAGTTTGGTTTCCTACACATGATTGCTCCATCTTCCGCTTGGATTTAATATTTAATAAAACTCCTAAATTTCTTTTAAATAAGCTCCTACCTCCTTTATCCTTTCATAACTTTTCTTTTTAAATGTCAATGCGAAATATGGCACCTGAATTGGATATCGCTGTAAAGTACGACACTTCAAAAGCGGAGTGTAAAAAATCAAAAAAAAAACCAGATGTTTAAGTACAGAAAAATTAATTTATTTTTCCCAAACAAAGTGAAGCGTGTGTTTACCGAACTGGGAAAAATGCTTCGTTAAAAATGTTTTAAAGAGCACAAAAAAGCAAAATTAATAATAGCGATAAACATCGAAAATTAAAAACTCCGCAAGAACAGTTTTCATGTAAATAAAAAAAGCTTGTAAGGAGATTATGAGCAAGTATGTCTTCACCAGGTTAAAAGCCTTCAAATAAATAATTTTAATTAATGCTTATAAAAAAACTTAAAAGGGAATGCAAAAAGGCAAATACGGATTTTAAATATGGCGGCCGTGATTCAAAATCAGTTCACAACAGCGTGCGCTTTTTTCATATTCGAACAAGATCTGAACAAAACCCTAAGATTCATGCGTGTGAACCCTCAAATAGTCTTAACGTTTTCGTAGAAGTATGTCACAAAACAAAAGTTGTCGAACAAAAATATTCAAAGGAAATTTTGTGCATTTATAATGTTCTAAAATATGATTATTAAACGCTAATTTTCCTGTGATACAAGGGTTGTCCCACAGCAACTGAGAATGTTTTTTGTAAAAAATATGCGTACCTTAATTATCTGAGAAGTAATCATCTTTTTCGAAATACTGTCCATTGCACCGAATACAGATCCCAACATTCCTCCAACTTTTTGAATGTCTTCTGGAATTCTGAAATGCTGTTAAAGCACCCCTGTGCAGTTGTTGATCAGTCTGAAATTGTTGCCCCCGTAATGTTTGTTTTAAAAAGGGAGCAACCAGAAGTCACATGGTCCAAGTCTGGATTACATGCAGGTTGGGGCATTAACTTAATATTAATTTTCCCCAAATAAGAAACGACAGAACTGGTCACGTGCCGCCGCAGATGAAAACAAAATGGGTAATTCATGTCAAAATGGGTAATTCATGTTGCATAAGCTGGTTTCATGCCCAAATCATCATCATTAGTTTTCTGTCTCTTAACAGGTCCACCGGTATATCAGCAAGTTCTCTTCCCCCAGTTTCCTCTGTCCCTTGCTTCCTCCATCATTTCTTGATAGCCTCCTGTACCCATTATATCATCAAGCATCGTTAATCGTCTCCTACCTCTTGGTCGCTTTCGTTCAATTTTTCCTTCTATCATTCTTTTCAATAGGCTGTTTCCTCTTAACACATGTCCTATCCAGTTATATTTTCTTTTTCTTATGGTCTTTAGTAAATTCCTTTCTTTTTCAACTCTTTGCAAAGCATCATCATTGGCAATTTTTTTCGATCCACTTTATTTTCTCCATAACCACATTTTAAATGCCTCCAACATTATAGCTTCTTTCTTCCCAGTTGTCCACGTTTCTACCCTATATGAATTTATACTCCAAATATAGCATTTAATAAGCCTTTTCTTTAAATTTGTATTCATTTTATTAATAAAAAAATCTCTTGTTATAGAATGCATATTTTCCTTTGCTAATTCTTTCTTTTATTTCCATGTCACATTCTCCATTTTCTCGGATTATACTACCAAGGTATTTGCATAATCTCACTTGCTCTACATTTTCTCCATTCATCATCACCTCAACATTTCCTGGTTTCCTGGAGACTCTCGTCGTTTTTGTTTCCTTTGTGTTAATTTTCATACCATGCTCGGTTAAAATTCTGTGAATTGATGATTTTGAAATGTGAACCATATCGTCTATATCTCTACTAGAAAAGTGCTTGCATTCCTGTATAATAACACCTAGCTCTGTAACATTGATTAAAGTTCTTCGCCCACGCACGATTAAAGCCGCCGACTCACCTAGTGGTCAACGTTTGTGACCGGGTGGTCTAGTGATCAACGTTCGTGATTGCCACGGAGAAGACCTCGGGTTCGCCGTGTTTCGGATGGACACTAAATATCCGCCGTGCGTCGGATGGACACGTTAAGCCGTCGTGCCCCGAGTACTGCCCCCCTCCCCACGGTAATAAATAAGGGAGTCTTCCTCCCCCTTTCTACCTCGCTCCCGTGTCACTTTCCTGTCGGGCACTCTATCTCAAATCTCCTATCTTCCTATTTCTAAGGGTTGTTTAAAACCTGGGGTCAGGCACTCTCTTCCTAAAATCCTCTACATATGATCTGATGTGATCATAGATAAATTCTTTATGCTACATGTAAATTGTTCATTTTCTGAGACATTCGTCTTTATAAGCCTCTTTCATAAGACGAGAAGTCTCTCCGACAGACTTCTTAAGTAGACAGCAAAATTTAATGGTGCACCTTTCTTCACCTTTCACATCCATTTTTTTGAAAAATCACAGCGCAAAAACACTTGTTAGGAGTTCATGAAACAAAGCTTATTAAACTTCCCAGTACCGCCAACGCATGCGTGATAAACAGGTGCGGTAGGTTGCTATGGTTACTACAACGACTACCGTTTGTTCGAGACTCGTGCTGAGGTCGAATGCAGTATTGCACATTTTTTATAAAAATATTATCAGTTGTTTTGGAGCAAACATGTATTAATGTATATGATATATTAATAATGTATATGATATATTAATAATGTATATGTATATATTAATAATGTATATGTATATATTAATAATGTATATGTAAGCGCATTTGATCGTGGGCAAATTGTCGGGGCCCGACGAATGGGTCACGCCATCTCGAAAGTCCTGCAGGCACTGGGATTTTCACGAGCCACTGTGTCACGGGTGTACCGTGAGTACATCGAATCCGGTAAAACCATCCCTGCAAGGGCTAACTGCCGTGGACAACAGCGTGTTGAGGAGCGGGGTCATCGTCGACTAGCTCGCATTGTAACAGCGGACACACGGGCCACAGTGCAAGAAATCACTCGGCAATTTAACGCTGGTACACAAAAACGTGTAAGCAGCCACACCATCCAGAACCATCTCCTCGCTATGGGGTACAGAAGCCATCGTCCCACGAAGGTACCGCTGCTGACCGCACATCACAGGGTGCAAATATTAGCATGGGCGCGGGAATATCGCTACTGGACCCTAGACATGTGGAAAAATGTTGCCTGGACTGATGAGTCGAGATTCACGTTGGTACATGCGGATGGGAGGATACGAGTACGGCGCAAACGACATGAAGCGATGGATCCTTCTTGCCAGCAGGGTACTCTTCAAGCTGGTGGGGGTGGCATTCTCGTCTGGGGACTGTTTACCTGGACTGAAATGGTACCCCTGGTACGTGTGACATCGTGCCTCACAGGTCAACGTTATCGGGATATTCTGCACGACCATTTGCTCCCGTTTGTGCGTCTTCAACATCCCACTGGGGACCTCATCCTGCAACAAGACAATGCAGCTCCCGAATTGTATCCGAATGGTTGTATGAACACTCCACCGACGTGACCTCGCTTCCTTGGCCAGCTAGGTCACCTGACCTCAATCACATCCAGCACGTCCGGGATGCCATCGAGAGAGATGTTCGAGGCTCTGACCCCCCTCCATCAAATCTTCGTCAACTGTGGGAGCTTGTTCAGGGGTCGTGGATCCGTACTGCTTCCCAACGCTTCCGGTGTCTTGTCGAGTTCATGCCGAGACGAATCGCCGCCGTCATCAGGACGAAAGGTGGTGCCACACGTTACTAGACAGGCATCTCTAATTCAATTGCTCTTCAGTGTATGTACAGTATGTATTAAGGTAATATGTATTAATGCGTGTATTAATGTGTGTATTAATGTGTGTATTAATGTATTATATGTATGGGGCCGTCCATAAAGTACGTTCGAGATTATAGGGGAATGGGAGTTCCTGGCAACCGGACCAAATGTGGCATGGAGGAATGAGGAGGTTTAGTAATTCGGACGTCCAGCGGCAAAAATATAATGGATGGTATTTCTTCGTTTTGTTTTCTCTTTTTTTCTTCTTTTAATAGTTAAAAATAGGCTTGAAATATTTCAGATTTCTGATGATATTTAGCTAAATCAGAATATTAATATTAAGTTCTCGTATTTGTACTAACAAATCTATCGCGTTTTGTAGATGGTATAATCGGGAGTGTTGCAACCTTGAATGCTTGCGTTCATTTGTAGATCTTTATTTCAGAATGATAAAGTTCGGGTAGCATTAGGGAATAAATTAATACCTGAATAATAAATGCTTTCTGAAACAAACATGTAAATAAATGGAAGATTCATTTGAATATTTTCTTTCTGTTTCTCAACGAACTTCTAAAAGCAGTCGTCAAAAATAAAAGGGGGTGTGGGGATTAGGACGTATACTTTTGAATGGGACGGACGTCAATAATCGGACAAAAGGTGACATGGGGAAGGGAGGGAGTCTAAAAATAGTAAAAAATCACGGACGTACTTTATGGACGGCCCCTATGTATTAATTGATGCGAAATCTTAAAGGTAGAAACCCTTTTATTCCTCAAGTCAAATATTGGATGAAAATCAGAAGGAGATGAAACAAAGCAATTACCCTCCATAAAAATTTCATTTATTCAGGGTATTTCCAGAAGGACGCAACTCTAAAATTGAAGATGGAAGATGTTACGGGCAGACAAATGAGGAGCGAGCCAGCAATACCAAACATGTACATCAGATCTAGATTTCCAGTAGGCAGAAAAAACGTTCATTGAGTTATGCGCAATGAATTTCGTACTGTTCAACTATCAGCCACTTTCCTTTTGATGCTCTAAACACGTCTATGGATGTGATTCAGATCAAAAATATTTTAAAATCAAAATATTAAACTTTTTGTTGTTGACTTGTTTGTTTTTGTTCGGGCTTCAAGTGACATGTTTGTTTTTGATCAGATGCCCTAGTGACTTTTTAATTTTGCTTGAACGTATTCTGAATTTAATCTACCTGTGTGTTCAATAATCAACCTGTAACGTATACTCTATATTCACTTTCCTTTTGATTTTACTATCTCTGGTTATTTTATTTTCCTATGTAAATTATCTTCTTACTGAACGAAATATTATTTCACCCGCTGAATGAGATCTGGCAATGAGTGTAAGTCATGACGTGGTGGTAGCTAGTATATAGGCGCGTTCATCGAGACTTAGAGAGAGCTTTTGTTGTTGTTATGAGAGAGCGTTTGTAATACGAGGAGAGATTGTGTTGTTATGAGGAGAGATTCTTCATTATTGTAAAACAAGTTGTGTGTGTGCTTTAGATGACCAAGAGTCTTATAATAAAGAAGTTGCCGTAAGTTAGTCTTTCTCAATTCATAGTTTTTGTCAGACCTCTGTCTGGCTGTTAGGTTTATAACATTAGTTTCTTACCATAAATAACCAGCGTTAAGACTTTATTCTTGTTCGTAATTAACTAGTAACAACAACCATTTTGAGTTCACTATTTTGAAGCTTAGTACAAGTATATCATTAGCTAGCTGGTAGGAAGAGCATCATTCATATTAATTAGCTTAGCGGAAAGAAAATAAAGCTAATTCATTATAAACCTGCCTTTAATAGAATACCTATTCTCTAACAAAAATCTCAAGGTTTGAAAGAAAAAGCTGATGGAGAAAGAGAAGCAGTTTCACTTTTCAGTTGATGTTTTCTATTTATTTATTTTTTATAATTTTTGTTCATTATTTACCAAAGTTGCTGTCACATGTTAGTAAGTCTTTATTTTGCTAATTTATTACAAATTAACAAAAATAATAATAGGTGGTACAAAAAAATGCTTGACTGAGAAGAACGGATTTTAATGAGAATTAGAAAACAAGTACATTAATAAAAATCAAATATGTAGAGCACAGACGTCCTCCAGGCAGTCACATTGTTCCTGATGTTCACATTGACGAATAATGCATCACATGGACGAATTTTATAGCACAAGAACCGAGTGTTCTGATGTTTGCAACCCATGAAAACTTTGGAACCATCTGGTGCATCATGGCGTTCTTTCTTAGCCTTTTCTTTCACACTTTCTCTTTTCTTTTGGTTCTTTTCCTTTGTCCTTTTGAACCTTCCTTCACCATTACTAAACCATCTCCGACCTCTTCCATACTAGTATCTCTAAAACTATGACAAACGCACGAAAATAATCACCACGTTTGAACAGAACACGTCGACTATCTGAAAACGTGAATGCCACTGCGTCATTCTTATCGGCTTTGTCACGTGACCGAATTTTGGAGCTCTGATTGGTTCACTCGACATGTTTGATTTTGCTTGAATCGCACTTTTTTCGCCTATAAAATGAGTAGGAGCTGTGCAGTTTGGATCGGCTTATGATGCAGAAACGGAATGAGACCATCATACTTTATCATATCCAATTCTTACTTAATAATTCACATTTTTGTGACATGTTTGAATTTGCCTGCGCGCTCCTCAAATGTTTCGCCAAGTTTTCAGAGTAGGTGGCAGCACGGCATCAAATTTACTCTCGGTAAGCACTTGAACGACCTTGACCAGGGCTGATTTAACCAAAAGGCCCAGTGCGCCAGAACTCCTTGGCGCCAGATTTAGGGTGGCGCCGAGCTGGCAGAATTTTTTTCAAAGAATATTTTAGCACCACCTTCCAAGAAAATGTTTACTTAAATAATTTAACAAAAATTCTTCATTTATAAAACTTGTAATATTGGTAGTCGTCACTCCATATGCGTGGACGGAGAGAGCGTTAACTGAGCAAAACCGTCGATTGCAATATGATCGGAGCTAGGCAAAATGCTAAAATAATTAATTATTGTATGGGGCAGTCTGACCTTGCAACATTGTTATGTGCTAATTTGGAGGGTGAGGGAGAGCGAGGGGGGGCCTCTTGCCTTGACGTCTAATAAAGTGCTAGTTTATAATAATGTGTGGAAACAATTAGAAATACTGTTTACGTGTAGGGTGCGTTCTTCCCCTCCAAGACTACTTCAGCGGGCCTGAACCTTCCCGTATTGCTTTTATTTCTAAGATTTATAAAGCTGCTCAGCCTGTTTTTCACAAACTTAACCGTACAAAAACACAATATATGCTATATAGAAATAATTCAACAAAGGGCGTGTAAAATAAATTTTATAACATCTAGAAATTAAGATTTATAATTTGTTAATACAATAAAGTAATTCTTTATAAAAACGGGTGCGGTTGGAGAATAGAAAGAGAAAAGCAAGGTATTTTAAAATGAAGGTCAAGCTATATCATTTAAATCGTAACTGCAATAATATGAAAGAATAAACAATGAAGTGAGTAGCTGCCCGAATGTGTATTATACGTGGAACGTGGGCTTGAGGAAGGGGCGATCACAGCTATTCTGTCTCTGCGGGCGATCATAACAATCTTCGGAGTACATTATTATCATACTTAGAAACAATGGCGTGCCGGAAAATCTTGCCCCCCCTCCCCCGCAAAAATAAATTTGAGGCCCTTTTGCGAAAATCCATTAGCTTTTAATTACTGAAAATTTTAACTTCCGTATTATTCGGGAGACATATGCCGGACCGTATAATCGCATGTATCGCCGCAAAAATATTTCAAGGCTTCAAAATTAAAACTAGGTTTTACGGGTGTTTCAATAAATCAATTTCTTTGGAACCTACGAGTATTTTTTCGTAAAATCAAAATTATTTCACTTTATTGCGTGAAATACAAATGTGTACGTTGTAATAAAAATAACTGCCCTAGTTTTATACCGATACAAATTACTACAAACTACTTACGTCGAAGTTAATCATATCATGCAAACATTTATTATTTTAAAGAATTAAGGCCATCTTCTTTGAAATGTCAAACGATTACACACACACAAAATATGCAACTTGACAATGTCTAACGACGTTTCAGATTTATGCGAAATGTCACAACTTAGTAAGCAAATAACTAAGTAAAGATTAGGAACTGTTGCACAAAAAACGCAAACCTACGTAAATTAGATCTGTGGCGCTGTCCGGTCATCTTCGATAGCGCGTCGCACCGCCTAATGCGGCGATACATGCGGTTATACGGTCCGGCATAGAGACGAACAGACTCCTGATGTTGTCCTGTGGCAGAGTGGCCCACACGTGTTGGATGGTGTGTTCCAAATCCTGGATAGTGCAGGACGGCGGCAGTCGGCGTTTCGACTGGTCCCACGCATGCTCCATAGGGGACATGTCCGGGGAGCGGGTAGGCCATGGAAGTATCTGGACATGACGTAAGCAGTCCTGGTCCATCCGAGCCGTGTGCGGACGGGCATTATCTTGCTGGCATAGCGCAGCTGGAATCCCGTCCAAGAATAGGAGCACATGGGGCCGTATGATCTCATCCACATACCGCTGGTCCGTCAATGATCCACGTACCACTACTACAGCTGATCGGCTATCGTCGGCAATGGCTCTCCAGATTGTGCCTTTGACCCGGAGACGTCCACATCTGCACACGATGATCATCTGTCCCCACTCGATGATCATCTGTCCGAAGCAGCACTCTTCGCTAAACACCACACGTCGCCAGTCTGTGGCGTTCCATGTCGCTCTGGCCTGGTACCACTGCACACGGAGCCGGCGATGTTCAGCTGTTAATGGCAACACACGTAAGGGGCGCTGAAATCGCAGATTCGCTTCCTCGAATCTTCGGGAAATGGATCGTGGGCACGCATGTGCCGCTACATCTGAATGTATAATGGACCGGGTACCCGTGGGATACGTTCGTGCCTGACGCACGATCCGTCGAGCCTCTCTACCGGTGGTCCTTCTGGTCCGTCCGGAGCCGCTCTGCCGTGTGGAAGTGCC
Organism: Macrothele yani; assembly: GCA_039090855.1. Classification (NCBI taxonomy): domain Eukaryota; kingdom Metazoa; phylum Arthropoda; class Arachnida; order Araneae; family Macrothelidae; genus Macrothele; species Macrothele yani. The sequence goes on from CM076993.1 coordinate 118,868,244, forward strand.
ATCACGTGTCAACTGCTCCCAACACAGTCGGATGGTATGGTCAGAACGATCCACGTGACGTGCTATACTGCGCGCAGACCACACCGCCGGTTTCAGCCCGATGATCAGGCTTGTCTCAAAGTCAGTAAGTTGCGTAAATCGACCTTCTCTGGCGTCTACCCGGCATTCTTGTCACTCTGTACTCTTGTTTGCGTCGGCCGGTGCTTTTCGCTTTCATGGGGCCATCGGCTACACGCCGGTCTATAAGGCTGCCGGTTCGTGCTTGCAGCGCCACCATAGGCTGTGCGGTCATCCGCACTCGCACCAAACGTGGATCTTTTGTATACTAGCACAAACTCTAGCTATTTGCGAAGTTTCGCAGTTGTAGCATGATTTCTTCTAGGTGCGCAAATTTCATTGTCCGTGAGTGTATCTTCCCTGCGCGGGAGTTTAAAATGCGTGTGGTACTCATTTCATAAAATACTGTCAATATGATGTTACTTTTTGAACGACCTACGTATAGTCCTTTAGAAATTAAATGGCTTTTCTCACTTTGTTTTCTGCATGTTTGGTAAGTTTTATCGTATTTTATAGCTTTTTTCACGGTGTGGTATGTAATCCTTCAGAAGTTAAATTACTTCTTTCTCACCTACTTGTCTACCTGTTTTGTAAGTTTCGCCTCATTCTGTGTATTCCTTCATGGTACGCTATGTGGTCCTGCAGAAATTAAATAATTGTTTTCTCACCTACTTATCTATTAATACATGTTTCGTAAGTTTTGTCTCATTTTGTGCATTTCGTGGCATGTTGTCCTGCAGAAATTAAATGACTTTCATGTTTGGTAAGTTTCGTCTCATTTTTTGCACTTTTTTCACGGTGTCGTATGTAGTTCTTCAGAAATTAAATTGCTTCTTTCTAAACTTCTTGTCTACATGTTTGGTAAGTTCCGTCACGTTTTGTGCACTTTTTAATGGTAGGGTATATAATGTTTCAGAAATTAAATTGCTTTTTTCTAAACTTCTTGTCTACATGTTTGGTAAGTTTCGTCTCATTTTGTGTACTTTTTCGTGGTGTGGTATGTAGTCCTTCAGAAATGAAATTACGTCTTTCTAAGATTCTTGTTTACAGGTTTGGTAAGTTTCGTCTCATTTTGTGCTCTTATTCATGGTGTGGTATGTACTCCTTCAGAAATTAAATTGCTTCTTTCTGACCTACTTGTCTACATGTTTAGTAAGCGCCGTCTTTTTTTTTTTTTTTTTTTTTTTTGCGTTCTTTCATGGTATGGTATTTTCCATGTCAAGCAATATATTTTGAGCTATGGAGTCATAAATAATTTAAGTCGCATAACGGTTATCCCAAAAGAAATAAAAAGTTTGCGGATAAATATTTGTGAAAATACTACGTTAGTGTTTAATTGGGAAAATTTTCGCATTGCTATATCAGCGTGTGTTAGAGTGTTTACAGCTAATTTTGAATCATTCCGTTTGGGTTAACGAGAATATTTCTTTAATATGGTGATCAGACATCACGTTGAGAAAACTGATTCGAGTACTCGAATTGCTTTGACATAATTGAATAATAAATTATTCAGAGTTTATATATATTTTAGAACATTTTTTGCTGACTAAAAGACTCTTTTCCGAAAGTTATACCATCTTTGTTATTACAATTAATATAAGTTGTGTTGTTATTATGCAAAAAGAACTAGAAAATTTGTTTCGATAATGAAGCCAAGCATTGTTAAGAACTACATCAAATCATTTCAGTTCATTGTGATAACAGAAAGAAGACGTGTAAGTAAAAGCTTCATGGTTGCAAAATTGGATTGAAGAAAAGGAAATGTAACTGATAGTCAATTTATTAGGAAGAACAATTTTAATAATTAAATGCATATATATTTAATTATTTTCAGAATCTCCTTTCTTTTAATAGTAAAATTTTTCTTCATTCATTCCGCAGTACAAATAATTAAAACATTCTGCACACGGCTAATAATTTAAACATTAACAATTCATGTCATCAAACAAAACGACAGAAATCAATTTTCTTTCAACCCTACGCGCACACATAACATGTATACACTCGGACAAAACAATAGATATGTCTACTAAATAGCATGTTGGTATTCCTCTAGCCTGTACACGTAGGGGCATTGACTTCATAAGATGCCGGAGGGTTTCCGGAGATAATGTCAGCCATGCCTGTTGCAGCATTGTCAACAACTTCACCCGAGACTTCGGTCCAGGATCATGAATCTGATGTTCCGCTCAACGATATCCCAGACAGCTTCCACAGGGTTTAAATAAGGGGACCATGAGGGCCACTGGATGGTTCCAAACTCAGATGAGTGTTACTCGTGCTATTCCCTGGGTGGTTGAGCCCAGTGCCGGATCTAGACAATTTTTGAAGTGGGGCAAAAGGAAGAAATGCCGATCCCATATATATATATATATATATATATATATATGGGGGCGCAATAATATAAATATACATACGTATGTGGATATAAATTTTTATCAGAAAAAATGAATTAAATGATGCCTCACACTGTAAAAAAATTACTGTAGATTTTACGGTTTTAAACCGTTTTCCAGGGTGCCAACATAAAACCGTAAAATCTACAGTTTTATGCCGTGTTGGAGCAAAGCTATAGCTTTGCTCCAACACAATCAACACATTCGTTCCAGCCAAATTTTTGTGTTTTCGTGATTATTTGGACTGTGACTCGCTCCAGCCAAATTCTGTGCTGTTTTCTTCATTAAATGCGGTGTTGGAGCAAAGCTATAGCTTTGCTCCAACACAATCAACACATTCGTTCCAGCCAAATTTTTGTGTTTTCGTGATTATTTGGACTGTGACTCGCTCCAGCCAAATTCTGTGCTGTTTTCTTCATTAAATGCGGTGTTGGAGCAAAGCTATACCTTTGCTCCAACACAATCAACACATTCGTTCCAGCCAAATTTTTGTGTTTTCGTGATTATTTGGACTGTGACTCGCTCCAGCCAAATTCTGTGCTGTTTTCTTCATTAAATGCGGTGTTGGAGCAAAGCTATAGCTTTGCTCCAACACAATCAACACATTCGTTCCAGCCAAATTTTTGTGTTTTCGTGATTATTTGGACTGTGACTCGCTTCAGCCAAATTCTGTGCTGTTTTCTTCATTAAATGCGGTGTTGGAGGAAAGCTATAGCTTTGCTCCAACACAATCAACACATTCGTTCCAGCCAAATTTTTGTGTTTTCGTGATTATTTGGACTGTGACTCGCTCCAGCCAAATTCTGTGCTGTTTTCTTCATTAAATGTGGTGTTGGAGCAAAGCTATAGCTTTGCTCCAACACAATCAACACATTCGTTCCAGCCAAATTTTTGTGTTTTCGTGATTATTTGGACTGTGACTCGCCCCAGCCAAATTCTGTGCTGTTTTCTTCATTAAATGCGGTGTTGGAGCAAAGCTATAGCTTTTTTCCAACACGGCATAAAACTGTAGATTTTACGGTTTTGTGTTGGCACCCTGGAAAACGGTTTAAAACCGTAAAATCTACAATTTTTTTTTACAGTGCATAAACGTTTTCAGTTTAAAAAAAAACAGCATAATAACCGTAAAGTTTGGAATGTTTTCAGGATCAGAAATAGCTAATTTCTATCCTGACATAAAAATTTCGCTTTCATAAAAATCTTTTCTGACAATTTATTTTAAACTTATTAAAATTATAAACATTTAAAGGCAAAAAAGTAACGACATTTGGTGGTTATATGGTGGTGGGTAAATAAGGTAAATCGAAATGTACTTACTATTAAAAACAAATAAGCCGCCCCGGTGGCACAGTGGTCTAAGCGATGGCCTCTGATCATTCGTCCAGAAGGGGTCCGGGTTCGAATCCCGGTGAGGCATGGATGTTGTGTTTGTCTTACGGCACTGGCTCTATCCCTTCCCTGGAACCAGTGACCCTAAAATAGGGGCGCGCGACTGCTGATAACCCATTGAGTTGCTCACGGTGGTCGTTAAACCTCCAATCAAAAACATAAATACATAAAATAAATAAATAATCTAAATGCATCAGCGGAAAGAATTGTTCAAAAAACACATCAGCAGGAAAACATTAAATTTGGCCAGCAAACGCGGATTTTGGTGGTAAGATAGACTGTATATGTAGATTTTGGTGATAAATATAAATTCATTTATCACTAAAAATAAATAATCCTAATACACTGACGGGAAAAAAATTCCAACACCACGAAAAAATAGTTGTAGAGGAATGAAATGGCGGCAATACATTTGTATAGGTAACATATTTAATCGATTAAGGTTTCAGGATCACAGCTGAATGTAAGCGCGAGAAGAGCCATTTTAAATGTGAAATGCTGGTACATTAATAACCGGTGTGACCGCCAGAATGTTGAATGCAAGCACGCAAACGTTCATGCATTGTGTCGTACAGGTGCTGGATGTCAGTTTGTGGGATGGAGTTCCATGCCTGTTGCACTTGGTCGGTCAATACAGGGACGGTTAATGCTGGTTGGGGGTGACGCTGGAGTTGTCGTCCAATGATGTCCCATACGTGCTCGATTGATGAAAGATCTGGTCATCTAGCAGGCCACGGCAACAGGTCGACACTCTGTAGAGCATGTTGGGTTACAACAGCGGTATGCGGGCGAGCGTTATCCTGTTGGAAAACACCCCTGGAATGCTGTTCATGAATGGCAGCACAACAGGTTGAATCACCAGACCGACGTACAACTGTGCCGTCAGGGTGAGTGTGATAACCACGAGAGTGCTCCTGCTGTCATAGGAAATTTCTCCCCAGACCATAACTCCAGGTGTAGGTCTAGTGTGTCTCGGCCGCAGACAGGTTGGTTGCAGGCGCTCACCTGGCCTCCTCCTAGCCAACACACGGCCATCACTGGCAACCAGGAAGAACTGGCTTTCATCAGAAAACACAACAGATCTCCACTCCGTCCTCCAATGAGCTCTAGCTTGACACCACTGACGTCGCAAACGGCAGTGGTTTGGAATAAGTGGAATGCACGCTACAGGGCGTCTGGCTCGGAGCTGTCCTTCAAGTAACCGATTTGTAACAGTTCGTTGTGTCACTGTGGCGGCAACTGCAGCTCGAATTGCTGCCGCAGACGCGGTACTATGCGCCACGGCCATACGCCGTACACGGCGGTCTTCCCTGTCAGTAGTGCCACGTGGCCGGCCTGCCGGAACCCGGCCTTCTTGAGGCAGTACCTTCTCTTGACCACCGCTGCCAACAATCATGCACAGTGGCTACATTCCTGCCAAGTCGTTCTGCAATATTGCGGAAAGAAAATCCACCTTCTCGTAGCCCTATTACACGACCTCGTTCAAACACCGTGAGCTGTTGATAATGGCTTCTTCGTCTTCTTAAAGGCATTATTGACTAACATAAAAACCCTACGTCGAATCTCAACGATAACTAACGCTCACGAACGTTACAGCGCGTATTTGCAGCAAACCTGCTTTGCATGTTCCGAGGGGCGCTACTATCGCCACACGTATGCGCCGAGCGCGAAATTTGCATAGACGTCATTTTACAGATGTACTCTCACCGCCTACCAACTGTCGTTTATCTAACACAACCCCTTCTTGGTGTTGGGATTTTTTCCATGAGTGTATGTACGCACTATGCAGAAAGAAAAGTTTAAGAAAACAACTATGACGTTTTTGTACGAAACTTGAAACATATTTCACACTGGACTGGCGAGGCGAAACTTGATAGATTTCAGAATTTAACTTTCCAAGCCTTTTTTTCAGCAAAGGTTTTTACGGCATCCTCATAACTGATTGTATTTGCTATGTCACTCTCTATAGATAATATCGCTAGGCTTGATAGGAGACCTTGATGCATTGTTGATCTGAGATATGATTTTATAAGCTTCATTTTGCTAAACGTTGTTGGCAGAGTAGTATATATTCTTAATTCTATACATAAGTTAGGGAATGCATTTTGTAACCCATTCTTATGAATCACAGATAGTAAATCAGCGCAACTCAACTGTTCTACATTTTTACAAAAATACTGTGCTTGATCTTTAAGTGATTCAAATTCCAAAGAAAATTCTAGCCCATTTAAATCTTTGGAATGGTTTGTTGCCAGATGTATTGCGCACATTTTTAAGTCTCCACTGTTCATTTTCATTAGACTAATATGCAAGGTTTTGTTGTTTTAAAATGAATAGGAGTATCTGAATGGATTTCTTGCGCAGATTCCGAAAATGACCTTCAAAATTCCGTATCACGTCAAGTTTTTCACAAATGACGGAAATGTGAACATTTAAAAAAACGTGATTTTTTAACGACATTGTTATACGGCAACGTTTGTAACGCGTGAAAATGTTCTCTGGAGGGGCGGAATGATTGTTTAAAGAATAGATAAACATAAATATATAGCTCATAATGGAAATACAACTGTTTTATCTGTATGACGTCACGATTTGCGCCACTCACAAAGGCGGAACATGAGAGAATGTTATCTTGGCACGGCAGTACGACTCATACCTCACGCCACTGCTCCCTTCTTTCTATTGGTCACATGTGGCGCCATTCGGGGCAGATCGTGTTACACTAGTCAGTGCAAAGAAGGGACTGGTCCCGTTCGGTTATTTCTTTGTGGAGTGTGCAATGGCTCCACGTGGTTGTGTAAATCATCCAGACATATTTTGTTACATATGTGGCTGTTATACGACAGGAAAAAAACAGAGGCAAAATATTACGCCTTTCGTGAAAAATGCTTATTTCCAATACTTCGGCATTAAACTAGCAGATCAGGACAAAGTTTGGTCTCCTCACAATGTGTGCCGTGCATGTGTGGAGAGGTTGAGGAACTGAAAAAGTGGAAAAAGGGCATCAATGCCGTTCGGTGTACCCATGGTGTGGCGTGAGCAAAAAATCACAGTAACGACTGCTACTTCTGCACAGTGAATATCGTGGGCCATACCACAACCAGTAAGCGTAACATTGTGTATCCCAATATCCCATCTGCCATAAGACCTGTGCCCCATAGTGAATCCATCCCTGTGCCATCCCCGTCCAATATCAAGCCCCCAACAGACACCGATTCAGACGGTGATACAAGTGATGTGATGTACCAACCGGACAGCATGAAGGATGAAACTCCAGTGCCATTTACCCAGCATGAACTGAATGATTCAGTTCATGCTGGGTAAATGGCACTGGGGTTTCGTGGGCCATACCACAACCAGTAAGCGTAACATTGTGTATCCCAATATCCCATCTTCCATAAGACCTGTGCCCCATAGTGAATCCATTCCTGTGCCATCCCCGTCCAATATCAAGCCCCCAACAGACACCGATTCAGACGGTGATACAAGTGATGTGATGTACCAACCGGACAGCATGAAGGATGAAACCCCAGTGCCATTTACCCAGCATGAACTGAATGATTAGTTCGTGATCTGAATTTACCTAAAGACGCAGCAGAGCTTTTAGCATCACGACTTCAGGAAAATAATTTACTATGTCCTAATACGAGATTCTCCTGGTACAGACACCGAGAAGCAGAATTGAGTCAGTTTTTTGCTGAGGAAGGCGGTTTGGTATATTGTCGAGACATTCCGGCAGTCATGAAATACTTCAACATTAATTACAATTCAGGTCAGTGGAGGGTGTTCATAAATGCCAGCAAATCCAGTTTAAAAGGTGTTTTATTACACAATGCTAACATCCATCCATCCATTCCAGTAGCACATTCTGTGACTTTGAAAGAGACATATGACATATGGCGCTAGGTCGGAAGGTGCAAGCATCTGTGAAACTGCAAACCTATTCGTCTATTAATAAACAACTCTATCAACGGTGTAAAATGAAAGTTGCCCAAAGAAAAAAATATGTAATCAGCGGTCTTTCTGTGGATGGAAACGTGGTCGATATTGGAAAGCAAATGGCAGCTGGAGAGACGATTGTGCCGGGTAACAGACGAGCTTCATTGCGTCAAGTAACCACAAAGAACAAGAGCAGTATCGAGAGAATTTTATCATTCACAGAATCTCATTGGCGCGAATTTCCTATAACGACAGGCGATTCTCTCGTTTGCCACTTGTCGCTGCTAAAAACTGACACGTTTCATTGCAGTGGGCGCGGTAACACCGAAACTGGACCATGGATGGCCGGAAAATGGTCCAGTGGTCCGATGAATCGCATTTTCAGTTAACACACGCCGATGAATGGGCCAAAATATGAAGTCAGCATCACAAATCTGCTGAAGGGAGTGTAATAGTCTCGGGTATGTTTTAATGGCGGGCATTAGTTTGCTTTTACGCCTGTGTGCATTTGGGTGCCATAAGATATTTTAACAAAACTTTAGACCAGGCACGCACTGCACATGTGCATGATGTTTCTTGACGGAGATGACTACTTCCAGAAGAATGGTAATTCCTGCTGCGGGACTCAGTTTGATACAAAGTGGTTCGAGGAATCCAAAGTGGTCCCACAGGCCATAGATTTTAACCCAGTTTAACAGCTGTGAGATGAGATTGGGAGAGCTATCATAACTGAGAATCTCCTGCAGCGAACATTCGGCAACTGACAGACGATATCGCATCCGCTTGAATGCAGAACGATAACATCAGCTCGTTGAATTTATGCCACATCGAATCGATGCTGTTTTGAAGACCGGGGGAGGGCTATCACTTTATTATGTAGGTGTTCCTAATAATTTGGTGTTTTAGTGTACAAAATGCAACGCCGCCCTGGTGACGCAGTGGTCTAAGTGATATCATTCGTCCGAGATGGGTCCGGATTCGAATCCCGGTGAGGCATGGATGTTGTGTTTGTCTTACGGCACTGGCTCTCTTCCTTCCTTGGAACCAGTAGCCCTAAATTAGGGACGGGCGACTGCTTATAGCCCATTGAGTTGCTCACGGTGGTCGTTAATCCCTTAATAAAAAAAATGCAACGCTTTCCCGCTGACAACAGGAAGACTTTACAAAAGTTGCAAACTTAACTTGTAAAAACACATTTTTGTCTGTGACGGGGATCGGAGCTGCCCCACCCTCCATTTCAGAGCAAGTTGCTCTCTTAACTAAGCTACATGGTCGGAATGTATTGTTGCAGATTTGTCGTCTTAACACGTGCTTCACTTCTGTAATGCGTCACAAACTACGCGTTAAACAGTACAGAATAAACTAATAAAAAACATATTTAAATATTTACCTTGAAAATAGCTCGTTTGATATAAAGCAGGTCCCATCGCCTCCAATTAGCTTTGTTTGACATCGAACGCGAGAGCACAATGTACACTGATGTCCATAAATTAAGGGGCACAGGCAATATGCAAATTTTCGTACGCCGAGGTCTTCATTGGCGGAAAATCGCTGACGGTAGCAACCAATGTAAGTGGCAGATACGACCGATTAGCTGCCCATAATTTACATGTGTGGGAACACTTGAGAACAAGAGATTGCTAAACAGTGATAAAGGTTGAAGCGATCGAGTTATTTTTACGAGTGTTAAACTGTTGGTTTCTTATTGTTGTTGGTTATTTGTTGTTATGGCGATTGGCGCAAGATCACGAAGAACATGTCTCGATTATTTTACCTGTTGTGACGTATTACAGAGGTGAAAACATGTGTCAAGACGACAAATCTGCAGCCAGACCAAGGTTATTTAAAGACGATAAGGTTGGTTTTTACGGAGGAATAGCTGCCATTGGCTGATGGTCGTGACGTAACGATCGAGCGCGATGCTCGCAAAGATGGCGTATCGACGAAAATACGTAAATCGCTATCACCTCCGCCAGTGTACGCTCACGTACCAAACTTTAGGTTTTCGCATAAGCAAAATATTTTAAGGAAGTTATAATTTAGTTTTATTTATACTCAGTAATTTTTCATCACAAACACACACATAAAAAGCATATTCATCGTGGATTTTAGATACATCGACACTTATTTAGCTAATATAAAGCGAGGCTCCGAAAACTATAAAATGCGGAATAGATACATATATTATAAGCATTTTGATTTCGAAAATTTAATTTAAAAAAGGATGAAATTTCATAAATTCCATTAGAACAAACGACAGGTAAGTATACCGAATGTTTTAAATATGCCCAAAATAAAAATTTACTGTCAAAGGTTCTTTCCATGCTACATATTTCAATATTTTTTGTACGCACTATCGGTTCCATAAATTGAGACCACATATTAATAGACTGCAGTAAATAATATCAACAATACAAAAATGCCTTTATTATTTACCATATTTTCAAATCAAACTTTCTTTCTGAGTCAAAGGAGGCATCGCATTCGAGTATTGTGCATCATCAGATTTTTGTGGTTAACAATTTGTAGTGTGTGATTTTCCCCATTAAAAATATGGGGTAAATAACATTTTTAATACCATTTCAAACAAAGTTTAAAGTTCAGATTGGAATAATTAAATCGTATATAAAATTAAGCGGTCAAAGTGTATGATACTGCTTTGTAAACAAACAGCGAGAAAAAATATATTTACATCCCACAGGGTGAGTTTTAACAAGGCTCCGACAAAAAAAATCACTCATTCTTAAATACTTCGCCACATTATAGGTTGTATCAGTGTTATAGGATTTAGTACTGTATACACACACACGCGCAGCATTTCCTTTCCTTTCCCTTTCGTGTTCTGATTCCCACTTTTTTTTTTTTTTTTTTGATTGAAGGTTTAACGACCACCGTGAGCAACTCAATGGGCTATAAGCAGTCGCCCGTCCCTAATTTAGGGTAACTGGTTCCAGGGAAGGGAGAGAGCCAGTGCCGTAAGACAAACACAACATCCATGCCTCACCGGGATTCGAACCCGGACCCCTTTCAGACGAATGATCAGAGGCCATCGCTTAGACCACTGCGCCACCGGGGCGGCCCCATTTTTGCATATAGTCACTGCACAATTTGGCATTATGGCGTTAGGAAAATGCTAAGAATATCCAAAACAAGAAATCACATTACACACACCGCGCTTGATGATGGTAATATAACTAGAATAACTCAAATAATATAACTATAGGATAATTATGTTAATATAACTAGAATTACTAAATTAATATAACAATTATAACTAGATAAATATAACATGAATGATTAGATTAATATAACAAGAATAACTAAATTAATACAACTCCTTGAATACAACTGACCTCAATATACACGACACGATTGCAAGAAAGCGGGAGATTGTAGCCGAAACATGTTTGCATCTGCGGTTGAATCGCACTCGAAAATGACGACATGCTCAAATCACCGAACATTTTTCAGAGCCGCGCATCGCTGTTATAGCCACTCCTGTGCCAGGCGTTGGGAGAGCGACTTACTCCGGAGTGAAGGGCACGAATTCGATGCCTGTCGCGGACAAACTTATGTATTCACACCGTGGAAGGATTGTGGGGAAATTGGAAGCAAGACGTTCAACGCGAGATGTAGCCAATGAGTTCGGAGTATGCAAAATCATAGTAGCACAACTGTGAAAACAATTTTCCGAAAGTGGAACAGCTACCAGATAGTGTAGCAGTGGTCGACCATGCAAGACAACCCCGAGCAAATGGCCCCTATTGTGGAAAACTTTTTTCGGCACTTGAGAAACACAATTTCAATAAGACGATGTGATTAACACGATACGAAATTCTGAGACTCTATCAACTTAAGTTGAAGAACTTCATATCTGATCTACCAATTACAACTTGTTACAGTACGCCGCAACTTCACACGACACCACATGTTTTCACTGCTTCCTCCAACATTAATTACATCGTTCTTATCAAGCCCACACGTCACGCACGCTGAGCTCAAGACTTGTGTCAACGTAACATTCCGTGAGCGAGAAAAATATAAGGTTAAAATTGAAATGCTTAAAGATAATATCTCTATTCTATAAATGCCGCTGCCGCCGCTGTTTTAGAAATTTCACAACACTCGCGCCTTTCTAGCTCGCAGCGCAAAAAGTGCTGAACACAAAAAATATGACATTTACATCGTTTCTAGAGAATTGTTTGGAAAATACGATGAAATAAACCATTTTTTGATTATTTCTTTTTTTTTTTTTTTGATTGGAGGTTTAACGACCACCGTGAGCAACTCAATGGGCTATAAGCAGTCGTCCGTCCCTAATTTAGGGTCACTGGTTCCAGCGAAGGGAGAGAGCCAGTGCCGTAAGACAAGCACAACATACATGCCTCACCGGGATTCGAACCCGGACCCCGTTCGGACGAATGATCAGAGGCCATCGCTTAGACCACTGCGCCACCGGGGCGGCCATTTTTAGATTCTGGCTCCACTTCAAGAGCTATTGTATTTCAAAGTTAAGGTAAGCAAAAAAGTGCTATCAGTTCGCGTTGCGGACACACTAACAGCTATAGTACCACGACACTTTGTAGGCATGTAGCGCCATGCACTTTCTCCACCCGTCGCCTTTTTTTTTTTTTTTTTTTTAATTTCGATTTAGTTTACGAGAAAATAAATTTTTAAATTTCACAAAATTCTCTATTTCGCGATGGGATCCATTTTAAAAAGCGGATATATGGCAAACTATAAATCATAACGCATTGCAATTTTTACAACATAAAGTCGCAACTGTCATCTCTCTTTTACAAAAAAAAATTTAAAAAAAGTAATTTTCTGATTTTGAAGCGTTTTTAAAGACGCAAAGTAAAGGAAACAGCGGCTTACTATGTCTTCAGCATTAACCACACAGGAAAGTTCTTGTCTTGTGACCTGCTGCCATGGTGACGCAGCTATTTTTAGCACTCTCTTCTTATTGGGTGAAAGGATAGGCTACAATCAAACTGGTAATGACCCAATGCTTAATGACGTAGCGACGCTTTTAAAGTTCGGCGTTTTCCGCCGGCGTACGTGAATACCTCTGTGAATAGAAGCTTTCGCCTCGCATATAAAAAGCGAAGAGGGAAAATGCGAATGTGTTCGTCCGCAAATTGTTCGACCACTTCTAAATGACCAAGAGATCTGAAAATCGGCATGCTGATAGATCTTAAGGTCCGGATACCTAGAAAATTCCTAACACCAAAATAAAGAAATGGCCGCTTTGGAACATTGTCTGCTTGAACTTTACGTGAATTGTTAGGTCACTTCTAAATAACCTAGATATCTGAAAATTGGCATGCTGGTAGGTCTTAAACTTCGGATACTTGCAAATGAACGAAAACCAAAAAAAAAATCCCTTTAAAACATTGTCTGCTTGAATTTTTGTGCCGCTTCTACACTTAGAAAAAAGTCTGAAAACCAAAAATTCAAAAGGGTAGCTTGGCTTTTCTATTTCAAAATGCTAATAGGTTTAAAGATAATTTTGATAAATTTGTCAGAATCACTGAAACGCTTTGAAAATTTCAAAATTTGATTTAAAATTAAGGGGAGCCAAAGCCTGCTCTGTTTTACGTCAAACCGTATGCATTGACGTCACGACGCTGTTCTAAATCGTAAAACAGTTACGGATTTGAAATTACGTTTCTTTCCCTTTCCTTAATTTTATGTTCAAAAAAGTATTTTATAGATTCACCGTTCGGAGAACGGGCATGATTGCTAGTGATTTTAAAAATTACTCTATGTATCATATATTATCCCGTCATTACTGACGGGCTTTCGCCTAATAAACTAAAAAATACATAGAGAATGAAACTAAAAATGAAATTTAAATTAGAGTGTGCGTCATAAATAATAAAACATTACATTCGTTCGGCACTTTTTCATTACAAAATATAATCCAATTAATGATTTCTGTAGTTTACTTGACAGCAGCGTCTTTGCTGGGGGTACCCCTGGTAATGACCTTTGAATCAGTCCCCATAAGAATGGCTGGTTTGCATTAGAACTCCCTAGAAAGCCCAGTAGTAGAAATTTCCTCTGTTATGTTACTGACATGCTTTTTGTTCTTGTCCCGATGTTTCTCTTACCTATTTCAATAAAAAAATCTCATATTTCTGTTTTAGTGTGGGAGGAGAATTGCGTGGAACCCACTCAGTCACACATATGCAGCTCATTTTGTTATTTGTTGTACGTGCGCCAATGAATTCAGGAGGTGCCGCCCCGGTGGCGCAGTGGTCTAAGGCGTTGGCCTCTGATCATTCGTCCGAAGGGGTCCGGGTTCGAATCCCGGTGAGGCATGGATGTTGTGTTTGTCTTACGGCACTGGCTCTCTCCCTTCCCTGGAACCAGTGACCCTAAATTAGGGACGGGCGACTGCTTATAACCCATTGAGTTGCTCACGGTGGTCGTTAAACCTCCAATCAAAAAAAAAAAAAATTCAGGAGGCCTATTTCCAACGTCCTGTCTATTACTTCGAAGTAAATTCTTGAAGAAGTAGAAGAACTTGGTTCGTACCAAATAGCACCCTCAAACCTAGGAATCAATGGCGTACCCAGAGGGGTGCAAAGGGCCATGTGCACCTTCCAAAATAATATTTGCTAGTATGAAAAATTTATAAAAATTGTCGGTGACATTAACTTACTAGTATCGCCTTCTGGTCTTCCTTAAATTGCTGTTAGTTACTTCTTTATTTGTCAGACGAGGTCATATATGCCTATTGTTAATACCCCTCCCCCACCCCAGTGTGCATTCCCCTATTGTATGCCACCAAAGAAAGTAAACTGGTGTGTAGTGGTCAGGCTAATGAATGGTGAGGGCTGGAGCCTGGCGAAGGGATGGAGTAAGCCTTTTATCTTGATTACTTACCAAAAAAGCAGGAAAACAAAAACGTAGAATGAACATTACTTTGTAATTAATAGTATTTGAGAAAAACAAAAATGCCTGTTGTCATTGCACATTTTTTTTCATCACTTTAGCAAGGAGTGATATTGTAGCTGCAGTGATAAAACCAAAATTGTGAGAATTTTTCGATTGTTGACTTGACATCATATAAAATTTTATTCACTGATGCATAATACCGATGCAACTTGATGAAAATGTTATGTATAGTGCTTGAACTGTCTGATGTAGTGGCAAAAGTGATTATTTGATCAAATTTAATTTTTAAAAAGCGATAATCCAAACTACAAAATTTCGCATTCGTGGTTTTGATATTGCGGCAACGATATGCACCCCCAAAATTAATTTCTGGCTACGCCACTGCTAGGAATCAACAGGAAATTAAAATAAACAACTCGAAAGAACTAATAAAGACACTGTTACAATATTTCGCTTCACAGTCGAACTAAATTTTTTAAGTAAAATCCTAAATTATGGAAGTAAATGAGAATAAATTGCACGTTGGAACACAGACAGCAATAGTTATTGCTTTTTTAAGATTTTAAAGCTGTAAGATCAGAATTGCCATTAAAGCCTTGTAAATTAAAAGGTCCAAAACATTCCAAAGAAAAACAAATCGGATAAATCCTCTTTAAAATAATAAAATTAAACATTTGATGTTGGTCTCCGAATGCTGATAAAAATTTAAAAAAAGTGGTAGAAATTTATTTCGTATCTTGGAAATTAGAAAAGCATTGTTTGGAATTTCTCAAATAAGTAAATGTCAAACGCTTCATAAGTTATCCATAGGTAATGCAAACTGGAAAAAGAATTGTTTAATGGAAAGTTTAAATAAAAGGACTTTCCTACGAGATCGTATGGACAAAAGTTTTGGTCATGCGATAAATTCACACAAAAAGCAACTTAAAAATAATTTATTCCTCTTTAAGTTAAGCATATAGCTGGAAAGAAAAAAATCAGTGTTTGTTAATTAACGAGAAAAAGCCCTTCATTAGATCTGCAAAGAGAAAATCGTTCGGCTTAAAATAGGCACAATAGGGGTCTCCATGGAAACCATTAATTTTGAGGACTAAACATAAAGCAAAAAACAACGAACAAGACAAAAATGAAGAACTGAAAGGATTAGATCTATTTAATTACGATATAAACTATGATGTTTCACTTTGGGAAAAAGTAAACAAAACGAACTTTTAAGAGGCAAAAGCTTCTAATGGAAACTGAAATCAGAATGATATAAAATCTTTGTCAAATTTCAGAGTCAATTTCATGAAAAAGTAAAGAGAAAAAACTGCAATGTTTTTTAAAAAAAATATTCAGTATTGAAAGTGATGTAAAAAAACATCCTATATTTAAAAGTACTGCTTTTGTATTAGTAATTTGAAATTTCTTGGAAGTTTTAATTAAATTTACAGATTTATGTCCAAACGCGAAATAGTGTCCATCTAGGGGAAGACGAGAGGACTGCGTTTCGTTCTGTTATAGCGTTCAACTTGCAAAGCGATATACGCAGGTTTCGCGCTGCTGATCGCGTTCTTCGCAATTTGCCAAAAGAAAATCGTTCTGGCGATGGGTTAAAGGTTTTAGCGAAAATATTGGCCATTACCTTTTATTAATTACGTTCGAGCAAAAATAATCTTTAAACAAGTTAGTGAAATCAGGCAATGATACGCTTTCCAACATACCAGAAATCATTACTCAAGTTATTACTCAAGTTATGAGGATAATGGCTGTGGAATAAATCTCGCTCCTGCGCCCTGACTTTTGACCCCATTTCCAAGATATTCAACAGAACCGGTTCAGTATATCTCCGGAACAACCTGATAAAGTTTTGTCGCAATCGAAGCACTTAAGTTATTACGCATAAAGGCGATGAAATGGATCCCACTCCCATTTCCTGACCTTTGATCCCATTTCGTCCATTTTCAACAGGATTCCTGCCCCAGGTTATTCCCTACGACATACTAAAATTTCATCGAAATCGAACCATTTTTACACGAGTTATCGTGCGGAAAGACAAACAGACGGACAAAGTTTAAGCATATACGCTTCTTCAAACTACTGTTGGAAAGCGTAAAACAGCCAAAGCAACCGCTGTGTATGTTTGCAGTAGTGATGGATCATCGGTTGACGATTCGTTCACAAAGAATGATTTCATTGTGAATGGTTCGATCATTCCGTGGAGAATGATTGTTCAATCGGCCATTACTGCCGCACACACACAATGAAGTCGCAGTGCGGTTCACCTTCTTCGGTTCGCAAGAGTTCGGAAACGAACTCCCAGTAAGAAAAGTAATGTCGAGAATTAATATGTGTCAACCGTTGTGTGTACAGAAATCAGCAGTCAGCCATGAAATAATGGTGAAACTTAAGAATGAGAATGATACGTGGATGCTATTCATTTGAATAGTGTATCCGAATTTTTTGCCACGCCCTGGCACGTGACAAATCGTTTATCGTGAATAATAAGTGGTAAAGAGCTCACGTTATTTTGGGAAGTTTGCCAAAAAGAGCTGTGGTTTTGAAACCAACACGGGATCCATGTAACGAATGATTTACTCGGTGAGAGCAGTGATAACCTGGTACTTGGATCATTCGTGAATGACACTTTTACGTGAATGATGAATGTACTTCCAAGAAGGAATGATTTATGACATCACTAGTCAACAGTTAATCGATGTTTTACATAGTGAACAAGGAAAGGCACCATTGTTATAAGGAGTTACTAGAAGTACTGATGAAAAGATGAAACTTCGTAGTAGCTGACGAATGGGTTTGAGAAATAGGCCATCCACTTCTACGGAAACAAGATAGATGAGAACGAATTTTCGGTTGTAATGAACACGTCTTTTGAATCCTTTCCGACGCGAATAAAATTTATCAAAGTCAATGGAACCGATTAGAAAAAAAAATCAACCAGATTTCCACAATCGATAAAACATCCAGAAATATAGACAGCTGCTTACTTCCACCAGCAGCTAAAAAGTATCTCTCTATTCTACAAAAAAAAAAGTAACTGCCGTTGCCGAACTATTTTAGAAATTCCGCAACACTTGCACTTTCTTAGTTCACAGCGCAAAAAGTATTGAACACAAAAATATTAAATTTACATCGTTTGTAGAGAATTGTTTGGAAAATACGATGAAATAAACCGTTTTTCAATTCTGACGATACTTCAACAGCTATTGCTTTTCAAAGTTAAGGAAAGCAGAAAAGTGCTATCAGTTCGCGTTCCGGACACATTAACAGCAACAAAACCACGAAACTGTATAGGCATGTAGGGCCATGGCCGAAGTTTTGCACCTCGTCACCCTTTTTTGAATTTCGATTTAGTTTACGAGAAATAAAATTTTTAAACTTCACAAAATTCTCTATTTTGCGATATGATCCGTTTTAAAAAGCGGATATATGGCTAACAATCAATCATAGTGCATTACAATTTTTACAGCATAAACTCACAACTGTCATTCCTCTTTTTAAAAAAAATTTAAAAAAATCCTTTTCTGATTTTTAAGCATTTTTAAAGACGCAAAGGAAAGAAACGAACGGCTTCCTCTGTCTTAAACAGTAACCACACAGGAAAGTTCTGGTCCCGTGACCTGCTGCCATGGTGACGCAGCTATTTTAGCACTGTCTTCTCATTGGGTGAAAGGGAAGGCTAAAATCATACTGGTAATGACGCAATGCTTAATGACGTAGCGACGCTTTTAAAGTTGTTTTCCGCCGGTGTAAAATAAAAATAAAATAAAAATAAAAATGGTGGCTTTCGGACATTGCTCTGCTTGAAATTTTCGCTAATTGTTCGACAACTTCTACATGACCTGGAGATTTGAAAATTGTCGTGTTAATAGGTCTTAAGGTCGGAATACCTAGAAGAGTCCGAAAATAAAAGAAAATCAAAATGGCGACTTTCTCTGCTTGAATTTTTCGTGAATTGTTCGAAAACTTCTGAATAATCTTGGGATCTAAAAATTGGTAAGCTGATAGTCCTTAAGGTCCGGATACCTAAAAAAGTCTAAAGACCAAACAATTCAAAAGAGAGGCTTAACTTTACTGTTCAAAATACTGATCGGTTTAAAGATAATTATGCCAGAAATCTTGAAATGCTGTAAACATTCCATGACATTTTGATTTAAAACAAGGGGCGCCAAGGCCTGATCCGTTTTACGTCAAACCGAATGCAGTGACGTCACGACCCTTTTCTAAATCGTACAACAATTACTGATCCTAAATTACTTTTCTTTTCCTAAATTATTTTTTCCTTTCTTTAATTGTGTGTGCAAATAATTATAGATTCACTGTTCGGAGAACGGGCATAACTGCTAGTGTTACGAAGAGTACCAAATGGCGCACAAAATATTCCTCATAGTAGACATCATTTAGACCACTGCGCCTCCGAGGCGAGCTTCTTTACTGTTGAAACACTTCATTGTTATCCTCACAAATAAGTCAATTTCCATAAAAAAGAGTTTCAGTGTAGCTGTGTTTTAATACATCCCGCTACTCTCCTCTTCTCTTGCTAGATAGGAATTTCCTGGGCAAATGCTGTATTTTATACTTTCTCCTCTCCACCTTTCAGTCACATAATCTCTTTAGAAAATACAGTTTATTTTGCATCTAGAAACATCTCAATCAACGAGTTAGAATATGTCACAAAACAAGCAACAGTTGTTTCATATTCCGACTTAACATGTAAACAGCAAATAAAATGCAACAGGTGAGAAATTTCAAATTTGGGGCAGTTACTTCATTTTTTTACATTAATAAATAATTTGTTTATTGCAAATCACATTCATATTTTTATCGCTAACTGTACATTCTAATTAACAAGTACAGAGTGTTCAAAAAGCAATGCCTGCATATTTACACACAATTTCCAGTATCAAGGCACCAAAATTGAAACAACAAAAGAACAACGTTCAGAATTTCTACTTTAATTCACATTTTATTTTTTTACGTAGTCTCCCTCGCACTCAATACAGATACGCCAACGTTTAACAAGTTTCTTAGACCCGTTTCTGCAAAAATCTTCAGGTTGTTCTCGGAACCATTTCCTCGTAGAAGCTTGAGCATCTTCGCCACAAGTGAACTGAATTCCTTTCAAATATTCCGTTGAGAGCAGAAACCAGCCAGAAGACGGAAGGCGTAAAATCTAGGCTCTAAAAACTTCAAACCCGATTTTCTGTATGGCCTCAGGAATGAAAGAACTGGCAGCGGGGTTTGCTTTATAGTTATGCAGAATAATTAGCCTTTTTCCTCACGCACGCTATTTGTTCTTTGCTTTAACTATTTTAAGGTATGCACGTAGCTCTTAGAGTTGATAGTCGTACCTTTGACCATGTACTTCTCATAAATAATGCATCTGTAGCCCCAGAACACAGGGAGCATACACTTACAGGCAGAAATTTGAGTTTTGAATTTTTTCGCTTGAGAAAAATGTGGATGTCGGTATTCCATGGTTTGATTTTTCATTTCTGGGTCATTATGGTGAACCCAACTCTCATCACCAGTCACAACGCTTTGGATAAAATCCCTCCCATATTTTTTCATAGAAAGCAAGCAACCTTTGGCATGTTTCAAGTCTCAATGTTTTAATTTCAGTCGTTAGGTGACGAGGTACCGAATGAGCACACACTTTTTTATATCCTAAGACGTTAGCAATGTCATTGACACTACCTAAACTAATGTTCAGCTTACCTGAGTTATTCTTCGGTTTTCCTTGATGAGCTCATCGATTTTTTGTCTGTTCAAACCGCAAGTTACGATTACGAGCAACCCACTCCGCGGCTGATCCTTTACGGCCAGCATTTCTCTACTGTCCTTTGATTTTCTTACCCAATGACGAACAGTCCGAAGTTCCAGAATCATAAACTGCACTATTACTAACCTCCCACAATACGGTTGATTCTTTACGGCCAACATTCCTCCACTGCTCTTTGATTTTTTTACCCAACGACGAACAGTGCTTATGTCCAAAGTTCCAGAAACATAAACTGCCACTGATCTAGAATGAATTTCTTCTGGAGGTACATTTTCATCAGTTAAAAACTCTGTAACTGATCTCTGTTTGACATCCGTTGACACAGTTGAAAAAAGAAGCAACCATTTTAAGCACAATTAAATAAGAACAAAACGATGCACGAAGTTCTATTACGCAGTAAAATTAAGCTAATGTCACAAAGAATGGTTTACCGTCTGATGGTTGCTAGGCAACAAGTCATACGCAAGACACCTGCGAGGAGGCATTACTTATTGAACAGGCCTCGTATTATTTACCTTCGATTTATTAATAAACAGCTTTGATTGACTACTTTTAACCTGATATAATGTAATATGCCAAAAATATCCCTTTCTTCGTTTTTGATATGTCGGTTTATAAAGAAGTTCACACACATCAAATGTTTTTAACTTTTCCTTTAACTTCGTTAATAATTTTTAATCAAAACACGACTGTATTTTAAAGAAGTTATGGGCAAAAAGATCCAGTAAATTAAACATGACTTTTTTTTATTGCTACGACTGGGAAATAAATCCAGTTGCGCCTCGAGTTAAGTGAGTGAAGTGCCATTTCACCAAAGATTTATAAAACAAAATCATTGAATGGTGGATCGGATTCTGTGACGTATTGCAAAAGTGAAGCACATGTCAAGACGACAAATCTGCAGCGATACATTCCGTCGGTGTAGCTTATTCGGTTAGGGAAACTCCCTCCAAGCCAGGAGGCACGGCAGATTCCTGTTTCCACAATTCTCAAAATTAGTCCGTTTTTCGTTTACAAGAAGGATTTCTGGTGACTTCAAAACGAAAACCCTCTTGTTTCCAAAAGCAAGCTACAAGTGTGAGCACGCAGTTTCAAATCACACCACGAAATGACGAACTGGCAGTATTGTAACTGCGCGTAGGCTACGTGAAGGGTTAAGAGCGGCAGTTCCCAATCACTTCACTCCGGGACCGTGAATAGTGCCATCGTAGGCATCTGGACTTTACTGAATAAGGGGGTTCCTATGGCACCCAATAACGTCAATTATCTAGGTGAAGCGACAGTAACCGCCACTTCCCCACAGTCAAATTTTGAGTTCAGCAGGTTCTCCTGGTTTCGTTCGCTGAATTTATACAGTAACTACGAGTGTGAACTGTTTCTTTATTGTTCTCAATGTGTTTTGGATCCATGTTAAACAGCCGTTTTACGAAGACATCATTGACCGCTATACTTCCTGGAAAGATAGAATTTACCTTCTTTATAAGTAATAGATATATTTTTTCATTGATTTTCATTTTGTAACACTTCACCTGTTTCTCTGGTCACGAGCTACCACTTGTTTTAGGGAGGACAGTCGGGGGGTGGGCGGTTAAAAACCCCTGTGAACAACTCAATGGTGTATAAGAAGTCACCCGTCCCTAATTTTGGGCCAATGGTGCTGAGGTAAGAAGACAGCCAGAGCCGTAAGACAAACGTACTATTTATGCCTCATCCGGAATTCGAGCCCGGCCCTATATCGGACAAATAATTAGAAGTCTACGCTTCGTACTTCTCGGCCACCGGAAGCGGCGCGTAAATACTCTACATCATTGAAATTCACGACACTCAATCTTTTTCATTCTAATAGCCTGTTCGGATTCTCTCTCTCTCTCTCTCTCTCTCCTTCATCCCACCCTCTCCCTTTCTCTCTCCCACCCTCTCCCCTTTCTCTCTCCCTCCCTCCCTCCCTCTCTCTCCCTCCCTCTCTCTCTCTCCTTTTATCTCCCTCTTTCTCCATCTCTCTCCTTTTATCTCCCTCTTTCTCCCTCTCTCTCTCTCTCTCTCTCTCTCTCTCTCTCTCTCTCTGCTTTACGCCCTTTCCTACTTTGTTGAGATAAGACGAACAGTAAAAAAAGGCAAAATGTACCAATGTACCAATTTTGGTAAGAATAGTGATAGCATTAACAACTTCAGTCCTCTGAAGGTGCCATAAAACAGCGGTGAATGATCTTTCCAAACAGATAGTACGTTTTACTGCATTTCATCTTTCTCGTGTGGGTCCCTAAAGTACTATTTACCCAGTTTCCTTGTATTTTCAATCGTGCTGCTTTACTTCTCTGGATGACGCACACGCATTTTTGGAATTAGCAGAATGTTCTTATTTTCCTAGTTAATACGCGGAAAAAGGAATTTTATGCTTTATTATTTTTTTTTCCTGTTCTTTTCCGCTAAAGAACGTTTTTCTTCCTTTGTTTTTCTCTTCATCTTGTACTGTATGATTGTAGCAAAGTAGTAAATGACACAGCTAACGAGCTTAGTGAAAAGTTCTCGCGAACATCTCACTATCCTGTCTTTCAACACTTTTTTTTTCTTTAGCTTTAATCATTAATGTTGTCTTTATGCTTCTTTTCTTTTTTGATTTTCATTGTCTGTCTTCTTAGATTGCTTCGATCCCAGTGATAGGAATCGAAAGTGCCAGCGAAAATCTCCGGAAACTATCGAAAAGAACAAATCGGACACATTAACTAGAATTTCTTACAACACGACAGAATAAAAATGGGTCTAAACGCAGACTTCTCGCAAAAATGAAAACAAAAAGCTGTCCTTAAATAAAGCCTTGTTTAACTGAAAAGACAGGTCGACATATGGAAAATTACGAAACAGCATCCGAAATGAATTAGTCTTTGACACTTTTGAAACAGTCCATTTAACATTTTTTATTAAATATTTCCGAAGAAATGAAAATGTCACTGGCACGCTGCAGTCCATAACACAGCAAAAAGACGATCGGTATTTTAAAGGCAGAACAAATCTTACGAATGATTTTTACTAAGAGCTTTGCAAATTTATTGAGTTCATTGTACACAGACTACTCAACGGTAATGAAAACAGTTCATAATACGGCAGTGATAACCAATGTGTTACATAGAATGAAATAAGCATGCATGTAGTACACAGCGTAAACGAAAAAACAAATTTTTCTACATAAGCAAAAAATATATTTTTACATAAGTTTTTGCAAAATAAGTAATACTCTTTGCTACCGCAAAAAAATGTTGCTTTGCTTTTATAGTAAAGCTCATTCAGGTGCAAGAATATTTTTTAGCTGTTCAGCAATTAGTTGTTGCAACAAAAAATTTGTAAGTTGTACAATGCACTTTGTTGAACCAACCAAATACACCAGTTATGCGTGTCATATTTGCTACAATTCAGAATTTTGCAACTGCAACAAACTAGTAACCAAGTATTTAGCTAAGTATTTTTTGGACGTCATAGACTTGGTGACACCGGAAACTCCCATCAAAGACATACATTTTGCTACATATGCTATGAACGACGCATTGTCGTTCATTTTTCTTTCCGGCGCGCATGGACATTCCATTTCCCACGTGTAACACCATGTTAGCGCAACATCCATATTGGACTTGTAGGTTGCGCTGAGGAATGTTTGTTTTGTATATTCGTATCATCATAATAATTGTGGAGTTGCCAAATACAAGAAGAGCAACAGAGAACTCAAGAGAGAAATTGCAGCGAAGGAAGTGGTTGTATTTCTGAAGTGGAATACACTGATTAAACATTTTGTAACAAATAAAATTCATATTTACACATCAATTCGTTTCTAAATTTGCGATGCATGCAATATCTTGCATAGAACGGAACGCCTTACGGAAGTACATGGTACTCTTTTTTTTTTTTTACTTTCTAAGTATAATACGATGCGAACAGGTACAGTCAAATATTATGGAAACATCCTCAAGAATAAAATGTATTAATTTTCTTACACACCATAGTTTTTTAGGTCTAATGTGAACCTACTAAACATCCTTAACTCTTTTTCTTCACTTGTCATTGGCAACAGCAGAAGCGTCTCTGTTGTACACAACGAAAAAAGTTACATGTATAAAAAATGACCTTTTTTAATCACAATTATTATTTAAATAATTAAAATTACCACGCCCGTTCCATAAAGCTGAGAGTAAAAATCACACAAAATGAAGAAATATAGCAAAATATACGTTATTTTTCCTCAAAGTATCTTCCCTCGGATGATATGCAACGGACTGTTGCATCGTTCAGTCCACTTTACAAAGCCTGTGGCGAAGGCATTTCGTGGAAGCTGCTTTAGCGACCTTTGTACAGCTTCAAAAACGTCAGCATCTCTGTTGAATGTTGCGCCACGAAACTTCTCCTTCGTTGTTGGAAACCACTAGAAATCGCACGGGTCGAGGTCAGGACTGTGGGCAGCCTGTGGCATGACTTCAATACTGCATTTCATAAAAAAACTGTTGAACACAAGCAGCCGCATGTGTGCGGGCGTTATAATGGCATAGGGTCCACTTATCCACCAGTTACGGTCACTTAATCGATATGTGTCGTCGCAGACGCTTCAAGACTGAAATGTAATAATCAGCATTGACAATAATTCGTGGAAGAACGGCATGCTGGTAGACTACAAGTCTATGATCAAAGAAAATTATCATCATCACCTTCCTGGCTAATTTATTTTGGCGGACTCTTTTCGGAAGAGGCGAGCCTGTGTTTTTCCAGACACTCGTTGCACGCTTCGTGAGGATGTCGAAATAGTGGACCCATGTTTCATCGGCAGTTGTTACTGTGTTTAGATAGTTTGGATTCTTTCTATTCCACTCATGACACACCTGAACTCTGGCTAAGAATTGTTCTCTCGTCAGGTGATGAGGTACCCAACTGGAACACACACGATGTAGCACTAATTTTTCGCGTAGAATGGGGAATGCCGAGGTTTTTGAAATATTAGTTGATGTCATTCGTCGATCTTCTTGCAGGATTGCCCAAACAGTGTTAACAATACGCTCCGTAACAAAACTTTCAGGTCGGCTAGGCCTAGAAGCGAGTTCTGCCGACAAACGCCCTTTTTCGAAATCATGGTGTCATCTAAAAATCGTTGACTCACCCAAACAATTATCTTTGTAAGCTTTTTCTCATTTAATCAACTGTTTCTAGAGAGGTTTTACTCAAACATAGCAAAATTTTACCGCACAACGCGTTTCACTTCTTAACTCTGAATCACTTACCTCCATAGCTATATGGCGAAATGCAGAGAGATGAACAACTGCGCAATAAGAAAACCAGAATCGTCTGCCACTGCTAATATCTGTTGCCATAGATACTTCCTTAATTCAGTTAGTTGTCTGCGTGGTTATTTTTCCCGTTCGCACTGCTGCCAACTCAAAAAACGTTTGCTCTCAGTTTTTATGGAACGACCTTCGTATTAAACGAATCATGCGTAGCGTTCCAACCTAAAATTAACGAAGCTATAGTACTGTGCGTGTCATATAGACTTTATGTTTCATCTGTGTGAATCTTAATATCATCATATCATGTAGCGTTCTTCAATGTCTTACAACGTGTATATGTGGCTTACGGAACACTACGTAAAACTTGTTCTTATTCACTGACTTTAAGTGAAACAGTTACTCAAATAAAGTTCAAGAAAGACTTCCTTACAGTTCGCCTTTTATTCAGTCGCACTTCACTAATGAAGAAACTTTTAAATCGTAGCTCCAGTAAAAACAAAAGGCACCTAGTCGATTAACGCTAATTAGTTAACAGAATAGTAGTTTGAAAACACTATCGCTTACAGATTAGCACATCTTCCATGACTACCACTAACGCACCACACCACACTTTTCATACATACACTATGAGATGTGAACACCTCATAACCATGAAATGAATTTTCCAAAACAGTGAATGGAGGCATACAAAACAATACGATAATATGTCTAACCTCCATGATCTTTCCGAACATGTCATTGGAATTAAGAGTTAATTAATCGCTTGTGGTCTGTCGAAGAAACTTCTCTGAGCGTTTAACCTTGAACGGAGTTTTTCCAAGCCCTACCCCTAAAGCTTCTTCTTATTGTTACGTTCACCAACCGATACTCATTCGTTCTGCACTGGTTTGTTTCGTTCTGCATTTCTGTGGAGTGTTGTGTTGTCGGCGTTCACATAACATTTACGCTTTACTTGGTATTTGCAAGCTAGGGTTCTTAGTTATTCACCTAGCTTTTACATTTTTAAAAAAATTATGTCAAAAACCTGAAGTGAAATTTTTGAACGATCATAGTACTTTCGTGCAACGGTGTGTGTGAGCAGTGGCGAAGCGTCAATGGAAGCAAGGGAAGCATTGCTTCCCTTTGGTTCATGCGCTTTCTTTTGCGTGAATTAAAAATAAGTAGCATTAAAGTAAAATAAAAATATCATACTAGCATAACGCAGCGGGCATTTTTTTTTCAGTATCTTTTATTTTTAAGACAGCAAATTCATATTTATATTTTTACGAAAAGAAGAACAGATGTCTCGTACGTAAGTCGCTCGTTGGAAACAACGCAGATAATGCATCCAGCTGAAGCTCAGTAACACTAAAGTCACAGAATTCCCACCCGCACAGTGGCCAGCCACGGCCAGTAATGCTATGCTAAGCATAGAGCGTGGGGAAGCATTCTCCCAAACGCTTCCACGGCGCCGAAGGCAGAACCACACAAGAGTTTCAAGGATAAAGTCACTAACTTGAGCATGCGCTCTTTCCAAACGTTCAGTCAGACTCAGCACTCAGAGGATTCCCGTAACAATAGTTTGAAGTTGCAATTTGTCAAAAGTTTTCTGTGTTAGTGTAATTAGTTGATTCAGTTCCATTATAGGCTTATGGTTTGAACTTTCAGTAGTTTTATGTCGCACGTTCTTTAGCGGTGACATGTCATTATTTCAGGAATATAAAAGAAAGCGTTACTTTTATTAGTGTAGCTATTTGTTTCTGTAACTCTTCTGAAGAATGCAAGCGCCATGGAAGCAATGGACTCTGGCACATCTACAGTACACGGCCACGTGAACTCCCAAAACTACAAAGACTGCATTCTAGAAAAAATACTTTCTGTCTTTTGGATCATTTTCATAATCACATAAAATCACATTTATAAATAAACAAAATTCTCTATAAAATACATATAAAATAACATTTATATAAATGTGATTTTATATGATAATTTATATGTGATTTTACTGTATAAATTATATAAAATCACATTTATAAATAAAAAAAATTATCTCGCTCTCCCTCTCTATAAGAGCTCGAGCCCGAACCGCAATAAATATTCTACGGCTTTCGGGCTCGGGCTCAGCCCGTCTCAGCTCTGATGCTTCTAGAAGCAACGCCCAATTCATTTCGTTGTGTGGGTAGACAAGTTTCTTTCCCTTTCAACATTTTTACTGAACATTTTTTTTATAAATCTTTGCATTTGAACTTCTACATAGGCATTTCTTTTTGGTGGTACCGCGCATGGTCGCGTTTAGGGGGGTCTTACGATGCTTTCTGCGCTGCCGTAGCATATAAACTATAAACTACGGGTCACTTGTTGATTTTAATTATTATTAATTTTCCTTCATATCACTTTTGCCATGTATTTATCGCATATTAACTGCATTGCTTCCCTTACTTACAAAGTCACGCTTCGCCACTGGGTGTGAGCAAGTAAAAATCACGAATT
The DNA here is from genome assembly GCA_039090855.1 of Macrothele yani. Classification (NCBI taxonomy): domain Eukaryota; kingdom Metazoa; phylum Arthropoda; class Arachnida; order Araneae; family Macrothelidae; genus Macrothele; species Macrothele yani. The sequence goes on from CM076993.1 coordinate 118,896,437, forward strand.
ATTTGAATGGAACTCGAAGGGGTGTGACGTATGCTCTAGTTTAACTGTCCTTTTTAGTTTCTTTCTCTATGCAAATTTGCGATCATTCTCCTCAGCGTTTTTCAAACTTAACGTCATATCTTCTCTCTCGCTACAGTATGGTTGGCAACACCTTAAGGTCAGAACGTAGGACGTGTGGATGTGTCAGATGAGAACAGAACGTTATATACATTATTTATGACTACAAAACCTGTGGTGTTGAGATAAAATAAAAATACCAACGTTTACCACAATCAAAAGTTTATTATACATGGACTATAGTTTTGCAGACCTATTGGGTCGGCATCATCAGAACGAATGGGTCCTGATGATACTGAGCCAATAGTTCAGCAAAACTATAGTCGATGTATAATAAGCTTTTGATTGTGGTAAACGTTGGTATTTTTTTTTTAGAACGTTATATGATGTGTGAGCAGCAGCAAAAGGAGGAGATGGTGGAAGTTACCATACTAATTGTGGAAACGACGTTTGTTAAATTGAAGTTTGAGTTATTTGAAAGCTGTGTGTTCTACTTTACTGTTGGTGTTGTTCTCTTAACCGAGTTGTAACGTATATTCTATTTTAACTTTCCTTTTGAGTTTTGTTTTCTCTGTAAATTTGAGTTTGTTCTCTTAGACATTTTCAAACCTTAACGTTATGTTTTTTCCCTCAAACGAGAATAACGTTGGCAACACACTGAGGTCGGAACAAGTGACGTATGTGTGGCCGGATAAGAACGACAAATAAAAAGGCAATGCAGCGGGTGTTTAAGGGGATTGATGTTAGTGGTGATAGACGTGCTGTTATACTGCGATTGGATGTTAAATCACTGATATTGTACACCAGTAAATCATATGTGAGAACCCATGCAAGCAAAATAAAAGTATTTGTAAGTACTACTTGACCTCTTTCTTGTAAGGTGTATGGGTACTTTCTTGTAAGGTGTATGGGTACTTTCTTGTAAGGTGTATTGAAGTTTGAGTTATTTGAAAGCTGTGTGCTCTACTTTACTGTTGGTGTTGTTCTCTTAACCAAGTTGTAATGTATATTCTATTTTAAATTTCCTTTTGAGTTTTGCTTTCTCTGTAAATTTGAGTTTGTTCTCTTAGACATTTTCAAACCTTAACGTTATGTTTTTCCCTCAAACGAGAATAACGTTGGCAACACACTGAGGTCGGAACAAATGACGTATGTGTGGCCGGATAAGAACGACAAATAAAAAGGCAATGCATCGGTTGTTTAAGGGGATTGATGTTAGTGATGATAGACGTGCTGTTATACTGCGATTGGATGTTAAATCACTGATATTGTAAGCCAGTAAATCATATGTGAGTGTGGAGTACAACCCATGCAAGCAAAATAAAAGTATTTGTAAGTACTACTTGACCTCTTTCTTGTAAGGTGTATGGGTACCTTCTAACATTGCATTAACATAGCACACATAACGTAATTACTGACGTAAAGACTAAGTTACAGCGGAAAGAAAATTACGTTATAAAGTATTATTATTATTATTATTAACTCACGTTTGTTTGATTATACCTTGTGGAAGTGCCAAAGTATTAGTGGCTGAATGAAGACTAATCGTAAGTAACCTTTTCTCAAAGTTTACATAAAAGACTCCTGTTTCACTATAGGTGTAGTTTTTTTTTGTGTGTGTGTGTAGTGTTCAGTCAGCTATACTTAAACGTAATTTCAAGTTTCCCTCCCAGATCATCATTGTCAACCATTATCAATCCACTGCTGGACGAAGGTCTCCCCAAGTTTCCTCCACAACGGTCTGTCTTGTGCCAGTCTCCTCCATGTCACTCCCGCATACTTACGAATTTCATCCACCCATCTCCCATGTGGTCTTTTTCTGGGTCTTTTCCTGTCCCTTGGAATCCAATCTAAAATTTCGGCTGTCCATCTATGGTCTGTCCTTCTGGCAGTATGTCCAGCCCATTGTCATTTCAGGGATTTAACTCTGATCATGATGTCTTCCACTCTCGTCATTTTTCGGATCCACGAGTTCTTCTTCTTATCTCTCCTGGTTATACCAAGCATGCACCTCTCCATGCTGCTTTGAGTTGTCTGCAGCCTTTGTATGTCTCTTTTAGTTAAGGTCCACGTCTCTGCACCATACGTAAGCACTGGAAGGATGCATTGATCAAACACTTTTCTTTTAAGACATAATGGCATATTGCTCTTGAAAATTATGCTCTTTCTAACAAAAGCTCTCCAGGCAAGTTTTGTACGCCGATTAATTTCTTCATCAATGTGACCCTCACTTGATATCTGCTGTCCAAGATAAACATACGTATCAGTTATCTCCAGTTTTTCTCCATCAATCGATAAATCTTCATTTCTTGTAAAAGCATTGAACATCACTTTTGTCTTCTGAAAGTCCATTTTTAATCCCACTTCTTTACTCTTGTCAGCAAGTTCCTGGATCATACTCTGCAGCTCTGATGGGGTAGTTGCAAAAATGACTACGTCATCAGCAAAGCGAAGGTGGGTTATATAATCTCCATTAATCTTTATCCCCTTGTTTTCCCAGTTCAGTGATTGAAAGACATTTTCTAATGTGGCATTAAAGAGCTTCGGAGATATGGTGTCACCTTGTCTCACTCCCTTTCCAATTTTTATGTGTGTTGTATTTTCAAACAGCCGAATCTTTGCACTTGCATTTTCATAGATGTTATTAATAATATTAATGTATGCATCTTCAATACCGCAGGATTTCAGAGCCGTGGTAACTGCTGATGGTTTCACCGAATCAAAGGCTTTTTCATAATCGATAAAAGCCATGCACAATGGAAGTTCATATTCCCTCGCTCTTACAATTAGTTCTCTCAGTACGTGGATATGATCTATTGTGCTGTAGCCACTCCTGAATCCAGCTTGTTCTCTCGGTTGAGCCATGTCCAGTGTTACCTTCAAGCGGTGTGAAAGAACTTTAGTGAAGATTTTATAAACCACTGATAGGAGGCTGATAGGTCTGTAGTTCCTGAGATCCTCAATGTCACCTTTTTTATGTAGCAGGATCATTGTAGCATTGTTCCAATCCTCAGGAATCTTCCCTTCATTAAGGCATCGAGTGAAAATTTGGGCGAGTACTGTTTCAATTTCTCCACTTGCTTCTTGTATGATGTCTATAGTAATTCCATCTTCTCCTGGAGCTTTCCCCCGCTTCATGTTCTTGATTGCATGAGCAACTTCTGCTGGGAGGACTGGAAGAACTCTGGTACCTTTCATGATGTCTGGAGTACATGTATCATCCCTTTCATATAATTTGGAGTAGAAATATTTCACTCTTGTCAAAATTTCGCCTCTATTTCTTGTTATAGAACCATCTTCTTTTCTCAGTGCCATAATCTGTTTTCTTCCCTTACTGAGATGTCCCTTTGCTATCTTAAGGCTTTGGTTGTTTTCAATTGCTTTCCTCACTAGCTCACAGTTGAATTTCCTTACGTCTTCAGTGATACTTTTTCGTGTTGTCTTGCATAGCTCTATATATTCCACTTTGGAAGTCACATCTTCTTTAGTTGTCCTCATCTCTCTTCTTTTTTGCATCAACATTTTGGTTTTACCTGATAATTTGTTCACATGCAACTTGTTCTTAGACCCAGCTAATTTTGTTGCTGTTTCCATTAGAGCTTTGGTTACTTTTCTGTTAACTTCTGAAATATCCATTTCTTCCGATGTTAGGCCTTCTAAAGCAGAGAATCTGTTCTTCAGTTCCAACTTGAAAGTATTATGGTGTTTTTTAAGGTTGGTTATGTCAATACATTTTGTTTGTCTTATGAGCTTGCCATGTTCAAGTTTAGTGTTGAGGTGCATCTTACATCTCACCAATCTATGGTCACTACCTGTGTTGAACTTGTTCAGCACACTGCAGTCTTCGATGACGAATTTTTTGTTACACATAATATAATCAATTTCACTTGTCGTCCCAATTGGATGTCTCCATGTCCATTTCCTGTGTGGCTTTTTCTTGAAAAAGGAGTTCAAGATGAAAAAATCCTTCTGCCTCTGCAAACTCAACGAGAGTATTTCCACGCTGGTTTCTGTTGCCATGACCGAATTTACCTACTGAAGTTTCATTCTGTTGCCGTTGCCCTACTTTTTGCATTGAAATCTCCCATAATTATCTTTAAGTGCTGCTTACCTTTATTATTTAGATGACGAATTTCCTCATAAAATTCTTCAATTTCTTCTTCAGGATGACTTGTGGTGGGTGCATAAGTTTGAATAATCTGAGCCTGGTATCTTCTCGATAGTTGGATAACGAGTCGTGCAGCTCTGTCAGAGGAACTTTCAACTTCTACCACTTTATCCTTCAGTTTCTTGTTTATTATAAATCCAACACCACTAGTTCTGCCAGTATCTGTCCCACGATAATAGAAGAGATGTCCACTTTTCAGTTCAATGAGATCTTCTCCTTTTCTCCTTATCTCACTTAGCCCGACGATGTCCCACTTGATCCTTTGTAGTTCCTCTTCCAATTCAAGAAGCCTTGAATCAGAAGATAGGGAGCGTCCGTTATAGGTAGCCAAGGTCAGCATCAAATGGCAGCCTAGTCCGGTCCTCCAGGGATTCTTAGCACCCTCTGCCTTCATGTCGCACTGGCCGCTGCCTTGGCCAGGTACATTCCAGCTGCCGGAGACTGAGGGCCAAGATTTAGGTTGTAGAGTCATTTTGGAGGTGTTTGGCCATAACTCACCACGCTGGCCAAGCGGGTTGGTGAGTGTGGGATAGCATTTCCTCTGATCCCGATGGTATAGTTATACCGCTATTGGCGGTCGTCAGAGCCCCTTTAGTGGGAACAGGATGCACCACGAGAAGGCGGGGTTGACATTTGTCAAGGAGAGGCTGTGATGTTACGCATCACCTGACCTTACATCCCAGATAAAAAAGCTTACTACGGTCTCGATTGAGGAACATTGCATGTTATCAAATGTTTATCACCCTTATGATTGTATCTCTTTAAATGCCAAACGTGTCTACCTACTGTTACGTGTTTTCCTTTTAATCCCTGCGAATACCTTCCGGCCTTTAGTTCTAAATACCTTACAAGGATACTGGCATTAAAAGCCAACCGTAATCCGCGATCTTTATCAACCAGTTCCTTTCTGGTCGCCATGAACCTCTTTGTTAAAGTAGCTGCCAAATAATTAAATGAACGTCGAATCGAATCATATCTTTTCATTTTGAGAAGCTGTAAACATATATCAAAGTTCTTGGATCTTGTCCAGACTCTTTAAGAAATCTTTAAGGCATGTTTTTCGGTGTCACACATGACAAATCTATAATATTAGAAAATTTCCAGATAATAAATTTAGCATTTCTCAGGACATCTGACAAAGTTTCACGTGAATTTATTTCAATCAAGGGCGGATCCAAAACGCTCGCAAAGAGGTTGCCATAAAAATGTAACTTACATTTACAGAAGTAAAATTACTATGATGTGGTGGAAGAAGGAATGCACATCTTTTGGACAAAAGCCGACAACCATGCTCGAAGGATATCTCATCGAATAAGAATTAATTTTTATTTAATTACGTGTGTTGTGGGAAAATCGCTAATCATACAGATTTATCAAACCTAACGGCCAGGTGATTCAAAATTCCTGTTCGGACGCCAATATAACATTATGAACTTTTTCGCCTTTCGTGGGATTCGCACCTACGGGTTCGTACTCCGGAGCAACTGCTGTCCTGCCTGAATCACGCCGGCAGGCTACCGCTGCTTCACTGTCGATTCGACTCCTGCTTCACTTCAATCATGTCACGTGACACGTTACAGCCAAAAGAATTCTTCAAGGCTTTTAGACAGTGATTGTGCCTTTTAAAGTATTGTTTTCGTACAAGAAGACATCCAAGTGAATTGCTTTTTAAGCTGCACACACACACACACACACACACACACACACACACACACACACACACACACACACACACACACACGTTTGAGTGTCACGACAGCGACTGGGGAAGTTTTGTGTCCAGGGCGGGTGGAGTAAAGCTGAAGTGAAGCTTTCAACACCTACCGAATCTTGATCTTGAGAGGGACAGAACTGCACTTTTGAGCGCGAGTCTGTGGACGCACACCGTTTAGAGCCACGCGTTTAAATACACTGCTAACCACCCAAAATGCACCACCAAGAAGGAAGCATTTGATTGGCCTGAAATTCGAAGCATGCGTCGCCCGCGAGAGGACATGCAAACGATTAGCATTGCAGGGCATATGCAAATCATGTGCGCCCGGCACGCCACCGAGAAGCACTATAAGAAGGGTGCACAGAAGGCGGGGTGTAAGTAGTGGAAGTGTGTTGCGCTGCCGGACCTGTACGTGGGAAGCTTCCTCATGCCTCGTCGCAGAATACGGCAGTCATTCCAGCACGTTTCAGAGTTCGACAGAGGAAAAATAGGGACTTATCGCGACAGCGGTTTATCGTACCAAGACATCGGCGCCCGTGTGGGACGACATCCAGCCACAGTGAGGCGAGTATGGATTCGGTGGGTATAGGAGGGACGGACGGACCGACGGGAGTGATTGCCGCAGCCGCGGCACACCACCGAACGAGAGGACCGGCATGTTGCGCGGCGGGCATTGACGGCTCGCACCGCCACATCACGAACGTTAGCGCAGGAATTAAGGTGTGTTGCGCAACAACCTGTGTCAGCACGTACCGTTCGACGTCGTCTGCAGGAGCGGGGAATTTTCGCACTGCCCCAATGCTCCGATTGCCATTGACGTTACACCACCGGCGAGTGCGGCGGCAGTGGGCCGTTGAACGCCGCACCTGGACTACGGAATGGCAGGACATTGTCTTCTCCGACGAATTCTGCTTCTGCCTGCAACACCACGATGGTCGGATCCGCGTGTGGCGCCACAGCGGCGGGAGACTGTATGACGTCTGCATTATGCATCACCATACCGGTCCATCGACTGGCGTTATGGTTTAGGGCGCAATTGAATATGACACCCGCACCCCTCTGGTACGCATCGCCGGTACACTCAACAGCCGCCGCTACATCTCCGAAGTTTTGGAGCCTGTAATCTTCCCTTACCTGAAGGACCTGCCAGCGGCCACGTTTCAACAGGACAATGAGCGCCCGCACGTGGCACGCATCGTGCAACAATTCTTCACGGCCCACCAGGGGACACTGCTGCCGTGGCCCGCCTGTTCTTTGGATGTGTCGCCCATCGAACACGTCTGGTCGCTGATCGGCAACCGAGTGGCCCGGCAAGCACCACCCACGACTACGCCTGATGAACTGTGGCAACGAGTGGAAGCAGCCTGAACCGACATACCCCAAGCCCACATCCAAAGCCTCTTTCGCTCGATGCCGCTGCGTGTAGCGGCCGTTATTCATTCGTTTCATCTTTGTATCTGTTGTTATGTGTCCAGTAAATCTGGCTTTGCTATCTCGTGTCCTTCTTGGTGTTGCATTTTGGGCGGCCAGCAGTGTAGTTGAAATGTCTGAGAACCGGCAGTTAAGCAAATAAATAATAATTCAATTTATTGATGTTTACCGCAAGAATCCATGTTTATGGAAAATTAAAAGCAAGGATTATATAAATAAAGAAATAAAATCTGAAGTTTATAGAAAAGTATTTAACCTTTTAGAACCACGAATTCCCACTGTGAACAAATAATTTGTACTTTTACATGTTTCCGGAATTATTAGTCCTAAAGATTGTGGGGAAATGGCCGTTATAAATTTCAGATCTTCATACGAACGCGCAATTGCGAAATATCGCAGAGTTGCAATTAGTCTTTCATTTGCTGGAAGTGCTTTTCTCATTCTCATGTCTTCCTTAATCACTCTGTGTTTTACTTTCTCAAGTAGCACAGGGAATGTTTCCTCGATGAAGGTAATTCTTGAAATCGTCAGGATCGTTTTCTTTTAATTCATTCAATAAACTCATATATCCAAGTTTTCCTCTTTGCAATAGCTATTTTTGTCCCTTTCGTTCTTTTCTTTTCTTTTCTTTTTTCTATCCATTTTCAGCTTTACATTTATGAAAATAATCTAGATAAAACTTAACGGGTTTTTTTTATGGGGAAAAAGGCATTTTCACTCTTTAAAGGATACGCAAATGAGACGTGTTCCACAGAAAGTCATCACTCAAGAGTGATGACTTTCTGTGGCCAAAACCATCGGTTAGGGAGACCCCAGGTGGTCAGCGCTTAATCTCCCCAACCTGGCGTGACACTCAATCGTGTGTGTCTGTGGCCACCTTTAGGGTTCCAGTAGTACCACTACACTTCCTACTGGCGTTATGCTCGGCAAATTTTGTTACGACCTCTTTCTTCCGTTCTTGGGTGCTTTGGTGTGTTCTTAATTCCAATGAAGTAACCATGAGTTTCTGATACAGCTGACAATTTTAATCACTGTACTGACGAGTTCTTGTGTATTCTTTCCATTTCTTAAGGGTTTGCCCGTTCCCCGAGCAGCACTTCAGTTTCCCAAGTATTGTCTCCCGAATGCGAAAGTAACCAGGTATTATCAAGTTAAACAGACAAAGTCATCGCTCTTTCCACGTTTTTCTTTAATTAACACACAGCAGCCGAAAAATTGTGTTTCGACAAGCTGGGATCGAACCCCAGATCTCTCGATAACTAGCCAGTACATTCGCTTTACGCTACGGTGCCAACAATACACGTCGCTATGTGTGTTTATCGGTCAGCATCTGACTTCACAAATCCGTAGGGATGGGCTCAGCAACTGAGACGTTTTCATTCGGTGGGGCTTAACGGCACAAGCTATTTAATTAGACCTACAGCTAATAAATCCAAAGTGCGAGACAAATGGTGAAAATCTCCCAAATGCGTGATGACAATGTAAATAGACAAAGTCATCGTTCTTTCCACGTTTTCTTTAATTAACACACAGCAAACGATCTCTCGATTTTCAACATCCCTACGGATTTGTGAAGTCAGATGCTGACAGATAAACACACATGGCGCAGTGGATTGTTGGCACCGTAGCGGAAGGAGAACGCACTCAGTTAGTTATGGAGATATCTGGGGTTCAATCCCAGCGTTGCTTAAATATAGTTTTTCGGTTGCCGTGTGTTAATTAAAGAAAAGCGTGGAAAGAGCGATGACTTTGTCTAATTACATTGCCTCCACGTATTTGGAAGATTTCCACTATTATCAAGTTTATGACAGATCTAAGATATTGATCGTCCCTCAACCATCATCGTTCCTTTTTCGATATGTCTTCCAATTGAATAGTTTGGATACCGAACCCATTATGTGGTTAAACGATATCCTTTAACTCTTTAACCTGCTGGTACGAATTAATTCTGGGTCGGCTCGAACGAATATATTCGCTGTCTAAGAAGTGAGCCGAACGCGGCTGTTACGAGTGAACCTGCGCATCAAAAAGCGATGCTCCCCCCCCCCCCATCTTCGTTATTTAAAGTGATGATTTTCGAGGATGATTTGCACTAATGCCTTCCATGGACGTCGCTAGACTTCGAAATCAGGATGGGCAACGGGTTGGCGAGCAGTATTTTTGGTAGGGCAAGCTTGATAGGCGTCTTTTTTTACGAAACACTGAAAGAACGAATATTTAATGCTTTTCATTACCAGCTACCACACCTTTTCCACCTGGACACACACACACACACACATGCATACATACATACATACGCTGATCTGACTATTTACGCAACTGGTGTAAGATACTAGAGTTACTAGAATGTCGCGTTCAACTTTTTGCTTGCTCTGAATGCATTGTCTTAAATTGCTTTTCAAGATTTTGCATTTTTGCTTACGAAAAATAGAACTGTACTTGAACACAATTTATTTAAAGGGAAATGTCTTTTTTTGTTTTCTAAATCAAATTTTAACGTCGTGCCACGCAGACACAATACCTCCCCATCTTCAACTCCCTTCCTTCAAGCCAGCAACTTTGCCTTGCTCTCCTCTCCTACAAAGCAGTCGTCAGCCACTTCCTGCACTTTCACTGTCCCAGGGTAGTCTTAAGAGCGCTAGTTTAGCTTTAGACTCCACTTTCCGTGTCGGAATCCCCAATTTTGAAAAGCAAAACAGCAGAGCAATTAGTAGTGACCCACTCGGTTAATTCCTATTCACCCTCCTCGTTAGCCCCTGGGCGTACAAGCATGAAAAAGAGGCCTAAACTAGGGAATTTGAAGAATGGGGAACAATTTAATTTTCATGGCCCTACGGATGCTATTTTGATAAACTTTTTCGGAGACATAAATAACGCACTTCGTAGGAAACAATACGTAGATCTAGATGAAATAAAGCACAAGACTCATTATTACTTTTTTTTTTTTTTTTTGGTTGGAGGTTTAAACGACCACCGTGAGCTTCAACAATATTTATTTGGAGCAAACATGGACAGGAAGATACAGATGGCCTGTGCTTAACAGTTACCAAAAGATAAACAAGTAGATGACCTATTTACAATGACGATGAGATATTTACACTATTTTACACTATGTGGATGCACTATATACAATGTAAGCAAATTCATAACACTGACAATACTGGACTTAAGGATTGACTTATTCTATGTACAACATATGTTCGCAATGTGCATCAGCAGAGTGCCATCTCTAATAGGTGAACACCAGTACAAGGTATAACTATAAATTTTACAGTGCAAAAACAAACATGTATATTTTGAGCAATCTTGAAAAAAAGAAGAAAAGAGCAGAAGGCTTATACTTTTCAGTGTCTGAAAGATAAGAAAATAAATAATCTAATTACAATGATGGTGTGAACTCTATACAAATTGAATGCAATATCTCTATTGTGAAACACTGTCAAATTATAAAAAGAACTATTACTGAGTCTTAAACAAGTGCCTCAATCACAATACTATAGATTAACTTGTAATGAACTGCAACATATGTACACAAAGTGCAACGGCATAGGGAAGACACTAATAAAGAATTACAATTCCATAGTACAACTGTAAATTTCACAGTGCAAAGAGTAAAGTATATTAGTACAAACAGAACTTGAGTTTTACAGAAAATTTATACTTCGGGTACAACACAAATAATGAAAATATGAAACTGACTCTTTGTACAGCAAATGTGCAATATAGCGCAGAACATTATGTAAAAGACTGATTATTTCCTGGTAGGCACATGTGACATGAGAAAAAACCACACTTTGTAACATTAACATATAATTGAAATACTATCAAAACGTTTGCTCCGCACCATGAGCATAAAACTTAAGACATCTAATCTTGACCCAACATGCGAAATGTGCCGAACATAAATTTTACAGTGCAATTAGGAAAGTACATTAGTATATACAAAACTGAGCTTTTGGCATAACAACTATACTTCAGGAGTAGTACAAATATCTGAACGAGGAACAATTATTCTTTGTACAACAAAAGTGCTAAACCTCGCTGAACATTGTGTATTTGACTGATCATATACCTTTATGTACATGTAACATGATCAAAAACCCCACTGTGTAAAATTAATAATTAAATTTAAACATTAACAAACATTTGCTCAGCACCGTGAGCATAAACCAGAAATTATAAAGCCCGGCAGACATAAGGAAAGCGTTGAACATAAAACTTTAAACTTTATCTAAGTGCCTGTGGTGTAAAAAAAAAAAAAAAAAAAAACCCCTCACCTACAGGACCTTGTTGGTGAGAAACATGCAGACGCGCAGTAACATTGGGAAGCAATGATGAAGAGGGCACCTAAGAACACTTTAATCACAAAACTATACTTTAGTTAGTCTAAACAAATTCACAGAAGTCAGAACAATAGTCTAAGGTCTTCTGATGGACCAGAAAACCATTGACGAAAAGGTGACCACACTGACATAAAGTGTGGGATTCGATTCGCAGCCTTAGCAACAGTGAAAGCAAGCCTCAAGCGTGAAATCAGTCTGTTCCGGAACTGACTGCACATGGCAGCTCCCGCCTGAAAGATGGTAGGCTGTATAGGGGTAGAACGAAGCTGTTGATAGTAGCAAAAAATCACATGTTTTGCTAATATGAAAACATAAGCACATGACTCTGATATAGGAATAGGCAGAGTACTGGAACTAAGTAGCGTGCTATAGGCTGAGAAAGAGAGATCACTAGTACTAAGGCACTGTGCAATAGTGAAGGTCAGATGTAACAAGGGAAGAAGCACTGTGCAATGTTGATATACATGATCTACATCCGCAATCGTAGAGCAAAACATGCAGTTAGGCGAATCAACAAGCGTCATCCTGAATAATTTGGTAGGAACTGGTAACCGCCGATGAAGAAACAACCATTGGATGTTTCTTTCTGCTGGAACAGATAGTGGCGAATTAGACATGGACCACACTTGTGAAAGGGCGACATTCGGAACATCTGGAATCATCAATGGTGTAGCATACAGTGGATCAATGAGACAACGGTAAAGAGACGAGATAGAAAAACTGGAGAGAGGAAGTGATGAGCCCCGAACGGAAAGGAAAAAGGGAAGAGGAAGAGAGGCAGAGGGAACAAGAGTTAACCCAGCTTGAGAGGCAAGGTTAGGGAAGAGGGTAATGATTGAAGAACGGAAGGAATCATATAGCGAAAGAGAGGAAGAGGTAGGGGGGAGGAGGGGGGAAAGATCAGAGAAGGGTTTCCAAGAAAGATCTGGAGAAATTAGATCCTGAACAGATACTATTCCGGCGGGGAGCCAGGAAAGGTCAGTAAAGTAGGGAGCATTAGGGGGATGAAGGATGGAAGAAAAGAACAGGGGCTCAGCTAATAGTTCAGTGGTGGAAGCCGGTGGAGCACGGAAGAGGGGTAGAGAACGGAGAAAGGAAAGGACCTCTTTGTAGAAAGGGGAAAGTTTAGAATGGAAAAAAGGAGATTGATCCATTAGAAGATACATGATGAAAGTGATTCGGGAATTCCTAGGCGATATCATGACATCTCTAACGAGCGTAACTGGCGACTCTGGTGCACTTAGTAGCCGCAGGAAAGAAACCACTTTATGTGCTTTATAGTAGGTGCGAACGTCCAGCAGTGAAATACCTCCATCAGTGACTCGACGACAGAGAGTGGAGACCTGGATCCAATGGTACCTTTTCCATATTATCGTTGAGATGATTCGAGTGATTTCATTGAGGTGATAAATGGGCATACGTTCAGCTGACCATGCATATAGGCATGGTGAAAGAATATAAGTCTGAGCTATTCTAGCTCTTGAGAAGTAAGAAGTACAAAACTGGGAACCTCGCCAGAAGGCAGCAGTTCGAGTAAGGCGTGTTCTGAGAGCATTCCATGTTTCATTTTGAGCAGAAAGACGGACTCCGAGATGGACCCCAAGGAATTTCTGGGATGAAGCAGTCCATGAGGCGCCCCACGGGGTGTCAGTCCTAGAGGCCCACGCTCCGCTCCATAGACCTGCACTCTTGGATGTATTAAGTGATGCCGCTGAACATGAAGAATATTGATCGTAAATCTGGAGCAAGATGTCGAATTGAGCGTCTGTCCGTACACAAAAGGTCGCGTCATCAGCATATGCAGAGTATGTCACAGAAAAGTGCCTAGTACTTGCAGTAGGCGGTGGCAGTGCATCTATAAAGACTCGATGGACAGACCGAAGAAACGGCTCAAAAGCAACGGCAAAGAGCTGCCCAGAAAGCGGGCAACCCTGCCGAATGCCTCTCCGAAAAGGAATAGGTGCAGTCAAGAAGGCGGCCGTCTTGACATGGAAAGCAGCGTCCTGATAAAGGGCAAGAATAGAGGTAACAAAAGCAAAAGGAAAGCCGAAAGCAATAAGAACAGCAGAAAGATACGAATGTGAGATATTGTCGAAAGCAGCTCTTTGGTCAAGATTAAAGAGGGCAAGTGGTTCAGAGTTAGTACGAGCCAGATGTAGGAGATCTCGAAGGAGATTGAGATTAGAAGTGATGGACCGACCAGGAACCGTGTAGGTCTGGTCGGGAGAAAGAAGAAATGGAAGAACTTGGTTGAGTCGACTGGAAAGGAGTTTAGTGAAGAGTTTATAGTCAATGTTTAGTAGCGAGATAGGACGCCAGTTTCCCAAGTTAAGCAGATCGCCTTTCTTGGGGAATAACACCATATGAGCCTCTGTGAAACCCCTCGGAAGAGAAGAGGACGAAAGAGCAGCATTGAAAGCGGCGAGAAGAAATGGAAGCAACGAAGGGAGAAAAGTACGGTAGAAAAGGAGCGGAAGGCCATCTGGACCTGGGACAGCACGGGAATTTTTTAGAGAGGCTAGAATGGTCCGAAGTTCAGTCTGCGAAATAGGTTGTAAAAGGGAATCAGAGAGATTGGAAGGAACTTGGGGAAGAGCAGAGAGTAAAGTAGCAGAAGCAGAAACAGAAGGCTGAGGAGTTTCACTGTATTTGATAGTAAAATATCGACGAACCTGAGAGCAAACTGCATCCGGATCAGAGATGATTTCACCATCAGGGCCGCCGAAGTAGTCGAAGCTGATGCGACGAGCGGCGTTTTTCTTCTAACGCGGATAGAAACTCAAAGGAGCAGTCCTCTGGTGATAGATGTTGTAGACGGAGACGAAGAATTACCTGACGTGCACGAGGCTCAAGAAGTGCTCTAAGATCCGCTTGGTAAGCTGTATACATGGGATGACTCGCACCAAGCTGTAACAGGATGTTTCGGAGATTTTGCTCTTCCATGGAGCGCTTCGTGCCTTCGGAGAAGGAATGACGTCTGAGAAGATAAATTAGGTAAGATTTTACCTCGAGCCAGTAATTGATGGCACAAGGTGCAGTGGACAGGCCCTCTCGCATATGATCAAGAAGATCTCTGATCTCGGTGCACATATTCTCATCAGCTAGGAGAGAAGTGTCCAGTGTCCATGACCGAGGTCTAACATGCAGACGAGATGAAGAGCTACAGGAGATAGTGATGGCACAATGATCCGATGAAGCTGTAGGAGAGTGCATACAATCCGTTGTAATGGGCAATAACGGAGCAGAAGCGTAAAATCGATCCAGCCTGGCAGAAAGAGAGAGGATGCAGATGAAGCTCTCCAGGTATGTGAAATGGATGTCGGATGCAATCGTCGGAACACGTCATGTAAATCAAAATCAGACACTAATGATCGCAATTGCTCCACAAGACGTGAACGATGTTCAATCCTCGAAGGAGCGCGATCGAGCTCTGGTTGAAGTGTACAGTTAAAGTCTCCTCCAATGAGCACATGATCTGATGGTAATGCTGACTGAAGTGCAGTGCGGAGCGACGAAAATAACAACGTTAGATGTGTAGATGAACATGGAATATATATGTTGAAAACTAAATATCGTTGTCCATCTAGGACGAAAGTGAGTCGCTGCAATAATTCTCGGCACAGGTTATGAACTTTAACAGAGGAGAGTGCTTGACGAAATCTATTATGTACACCAATCGCTAAACCTCCACGAAGAGAGAGCCTATACGCGTGATGAAACTGATAGTCCCATCTCCTCCAGCGATGGAAGATTGAAGTGGATAGACAATTTGTCTCTTGCAAAAGTAGGAGATCTGCTTTGAGGTGGTGGACGTCTTCATACACTAAAGCATTCACCAAAGGGGTACACATACCCCTACTATTCAGTGAGACTGTCTTGAACAGAATAGTCTGATGATGGTTGGAGGATGTTGTCGGCTGCGTTCTGTAACTTGGCGAGACGGCTACGGAACTTCTTTGCCCAGTAGGGACCACCCAGATCTCTTCCCGGAACGGTACGTAAATGAGAATGTATCGCCAACATTTGATTCATAGTGTCAGACAGACAGTGGGAGTAACCTTCCAAAAAATTGCGAGACAGCTTGTCTCTACGGGGACTTATTAGGAACGCATACACCTTCTCCCCAGACACAGGTGTCTGTGGAAGAGAGGATGCCTCTGGAATATGTAAAAAGTTTTCACAGGAGATCGGAATAATTGTTCCATCATCTGTATCAGATTCCATAGAGCCTTCAGACGTGAGCATCTGACTACTAGAACAATCACGTCCTGCCTTAAGGGTAGTTGTAATTCTAAACTTCTTATTCTGAGCGCGTGAAGTTCTACGTCGCTTCGCCCGTCCACGACTTTGTGCTGTAACCGGAAGTGGAACTTCCGGCAATTTAAAAGGAACTGAAGAAACAACCTCAACGGTCGGTGTAGCAGTATGACGAGAATCGTCATCAACCATCTCTATAGGAGACTTTGGATTAACAATTGATGCCTCTTTTGACTGAAGAGATAAAGTGGGCGCCAATGCATCACCCGAGGTCGAGGGTTTACCCATAGACGTCGGTTGACCAACGGCTGTCTCACTACTTCTGGTAGACGTCGGTTGACCAACGGCTGCCTCACTACTTCTGGTAGACGTAGGTTGACCAACGGCTGTCTCACTACTTTTTGTAGACGTCGGTTGACCAACTACTGTATCACTACTTTTTGAGGAAGTCTGCTGTTGCTGGTCTTTAGCACCAGAAGAGGATGCCGATTGGCGTGACAAAGAGGAAGAAGGTCGTGCTGTTGACTTGGAAAGAGTGTTCGCATTATGAGGGCATAGAGCGCGGGGATGTCCCGTGCCTTTACAATTCGGACAGACGGAGCCTACTGTGATGAATATCTCTCTAATGTGCGTGCAACAGCGTACACGTAAAGTGGGTGGAATACGCAGCATGTGCTCCTCTGAAGGGAAGACCACACGAACATTGCGGCGAAACCCGAGTAGGTATCTATCTTTTGGCACCTCTGGAAACGAAGAGTAGGTAGTTACACCTCCAATGATCCGGCCATAAGGAAGAAGAGCGGCAATCAAGAGATCATCTGAAACCTCAGGTGGAACTGGTGAGAAGCTTACAACAACGGAACTCTGTGAAACATGTTCGGCATGGATGTGACGATCACCAATTGAGATGTCCTCGGTCAGTACATGTAGGGAGTGGGCAGGAGTAGAGAAGTAAACAACTACTTTGTAAGGCTTCCTGCCCACATGAGTTATGGCTGATGCAGGAACAATCTCTCGAAGAGCAGCAGTATATGCAGTAAGTTTTGTATTTCTCAGGCTCGGAAATACAACACCATTCTCCATAGTTTGAAGGAATTTCAGCCCAGAAGGGGTATCTTCTTTAAGGACAACCTCAATGACTTCAGCATTATGCGTCATCTCATATTGTCCAGGAGAAAAAGAAGACTGGGAAGGTCCCGACTTAGATGCGGTTACGTCAGCATATGAGAGGGTAGTTGTACGTTGCTTTGGAGATGATTCCGGCATGGAGTGCGAAACATCCATGGCGTCATCATTAGCTTTCAGAGAAGACATCGTATCGCCGCTGGGAGACTTGGAAGAAGAGGCGATATCCGATGGTAAGGCAGCAACAGAAGGCTGCAAGGAGGAGTGGTTTATCGAGATTGACTCGTCATTGGTAGTAGTATTTAGAGAAGCTGTTATCGGGAGATCATCATTTCCGGTAACAAGGGTTAGGACGTCATTCTCCCCGGAAGCCGCCATTTGCAATGGCGAGGAAAAGCTTAGCCCTTAGCCAGCTTGGCCAAGGCAGAAAAATAAGGTAAACTAATCAAAATAAGCACTTACCAGCTCGGCAGGCATATAAAAAGAAACACGGAACCTTCACACACAACACACACACGAAATAGAACACTGACAACGAAGAAAAATAACACACCAACGAAAACTTGAGGAGCACAGATAAACACGACTAACCCACCGTGAGCAACTCAATGGGCTATAAGCAGTCGCCCGTCCCTAATTTAGGGCCACTGGTTCCAGGGAAGGGAGAGAGCCAGTGCCGTAAGACAAACACAACATCCATGCCTCACCGGGATTCGAATCTGGACCCCGTTCGGACGAATGATCAGAGGCCATCGCTTAGACCACTGCGCCACCGGGGTGGCAAGACTCATTATTACTTGGCAAAGTCCAGATAATACTTTAGAGTTCAAAATACTGAAATATGACCCATTTCGAACCGGGTGAGCGGCAGAGTCGGCAAGACGAATTTCATTGTGGGCTTAAGCCCACCCTCGCACCCTCTTGGCGACGTCCCTGATGCCTTATGCACCGATTGCCAGCTAACTGGGTTATTATAACAATTGAGATGAAACTAAGAAAGGAAGGAAAATATGTTTGAATCAGTTATTTCTTTCCATCCAGTGACATGATGTTCGTGTGAAGGTGAAATTTCAGCCTTTACCCTTCATGCCTGGGATCATGGAGCAGAGAATAAACGACTAGAAGAGAACGTATGACGTACTACAGAGGCGAATCACGTGTCAAGACGACAAATCTGCAGCGATACATTCCGTCCGTGTAGCTCAGTTGTTAGAGCAACTTACTCAAGACTGAGGGGGCGCGTATTCAATCTCCGTCACGGACAAACTCGTGTTTTCACATAGGAACCCAAACGTAGAAATGGATGCACTAGCAGTTGGCTTCGAAAAATGTGTGATGTTTGTTCTGCACATGGTCTGGAATTAATGAAAAATTCCTACTTCGCTTCAAAAAAGACGGTTAAGAGGGAGATGATGTGACGAGCTACAGAGATGAATCACGTGTCAAGACAACAAACCTGCAGAGATGCATTCCGTCCGTGTAGCTTAGCTGGGAGAGCAACTTACTCCGGAGTGAGGAGGCGGCCATTCGATCGCCGTCATGGACAACTAATGTGTATATGCGAGAAATTTAAAAAAATCGAGGAAGAAAGTTTATAGTCGCTACTGCTGAAATAGGAGGAAAGGACTTATTTTGCGCCTTCGCTGAACCGGGCCGCTATTTAAACATACCTGTGTGGGGTGCGCAGAGAATTTTTGTCTCTATTTGGTACAGTTACATCGGTCGCGCTGCGTCAGTCAAGTTCCTGTAGACCCTCCTGGACCAAATAAGCATACCAAAAGTGTGCATCAGTGCAAGAATAGCTCATAAGTTATAGCATTTATCATTATTAGTTCAAGAAAGCTAAAGTATTAATAATTAAGATTTGACGTAACAATAATTCATCAGCATGCCTTTCTATTTAACCTTTTTTTTTAATTTATAAATAATATATGAATTATGTTATTTCCCTTACGTTAGCGATATTTGGCAGAAGTATGGTATTTAAATTAAAAAAAAACACCGGAACTTTTCGCAAAGAAAATATATATCCTTGATGCAGAGAGAAGTTTCGTTTTCGAGAATACGCCATAAATTTCATTGTCGAAAAGCAGCAGAAACGGAATTTTAGGTGACCCGGTTCTGCAGCCCTGCAACATTTTAGTTGGCAAAGATCCCGAGGAACATTATCGATTGCACCCAGGACTTTGTTCCATCCTGACAAGTTTCGTCTTTGTGATGAGATCTGTGGAACGTAATTCAGTCACTTCATTGAAAACTGGAACATCACAGACAAAAGCTGGCATTATTGAAATTAATGGACGCAAAGCTTTTCACTTAAAGCTCCGGGAAATTAAATCATCAGCTTTTCAAAGCAGTATCCAATATTTAATATGCGTAGTTTTACATCATTTTATTTTGTTTACATATGGTACATAAAATATAATTGCGATTTATTGTTGATACGAATGTCATCCATAAAATAAGCTCACTCATTTCATTAATCAGATAAGTACATTCCATTTAAAGCTCTTACCTCAAGATTACATTGAGAAATTATTTGAGTTGCCCTGGTAGCCTAGAGGTATTGAGCGCTGGCTTCCGACCATTTGCTAGAGTTGGGTTCCAGTTCTGTTGCGTTCTGCATGCTGGCGCTGGCTTCTGAAAAACCAGCCCTTTGTTATAAACGGGTGACAGCCCGTTGAACCATTCATATATCTTTGAACCACTCATATACCTTTGAATCATACCATTCATATACTTTTGAACCACCCATATACCTTTAAACCATTCATATACCTTTGAAACATCTATGCACCTTTGAAACAACCATATACCTTTGAACTACCATTCATATACCATTGAATGATTCATACACTTTTGAACCATTCATATAGACTACCCTTGAACCACCATTCATATACCGTTAAACCATTCATGCACTTTTGAACTATTCATATAGACTAGCTTTGAACCATTCACACACTTTTGAATCACTCATATACCTTTGAACCATTCATATACCTTTGAACCATCCATATACCTTTGAAAACATTCATATAAAGGGTGATTCATATAAAACTATCATATTTCGTTATGAATTTATGTGAACAAGTATAAAGCTAACAGCAAGTTATGCCATCTGAAATGGAGCATATCTATGTGAGTTTACATTATATGACATTTACCTTTACATCAAATGCTGAAGGCACATCTGCACACGTCTTTCCATGTATGTTCCTGGCTGTTCGTTGGAGCATCGTCTTGTCAATACCGTTGATTTCGTTTGTAAAGTTCTCCTTCAATTCGTCTAATGTCCGAGGGCGTGTAGAGTACACTGTTTCCTAAAGAAATTCCTACAGAAAGAAATCTGGTGTTGTAAAATCTGGGGATCTCGGTGGCCAAAAGTTACGGGAAATTATCCGGCCCTCAAAGAAAATGTGGATCAGCTCCATGGACTCATTTGATGTATGGCACGTGGCGCCATCCTGTTGAAAATAGCTTTGACGCAGCTCTGTATCATCCAATTTCTCAACAAAGTTCATGAACATTCGTTGGTACTCTGCAGTATTGAGAGTCCCGTTAAAAAAAATGGGACCCACTATTCTTTCAGCGAATATCTCGCACCAAACTCCGAATTTTTGTTGGTGCATAGGCGCTTCCTGAAGGGCATGCGGATGTTCTGCGGCCCAAATGCGTGTGTTCTGTCGTGAATTGGCATAACCACATAAGTGGAACCATGCCTCGTCCGTGAACCACGTGATGGATAATATGCCAGGATTTTGAGCAATGAAGTCCTGAAACTAGTGACAATGGTGCATTTGTTTTCCCTTATCTGGCTTCAGCATTTCGTGAACAGCCATCAACCTGTACGACTTTAGCCTGGCTTTCTTATAGCAGCTCTCTGACACATGGAGTACGAGTACCCGGTCTCTTGTGACTGACGCCGTAATGACTTCCGGGGTGATCGCTGCAGTCGTGCCTCAACGTCCCAAGTAACTGTTGGCCGTGCAGATGAACGATGCTTACTGGTTTCATTCACAAGTGTTCCTGTTGTTTCCAACTTGCGTACAAGCACCAGTATAGAGTTCCTTTGGAAAAGTTTACTAACACCAAATTCCCTCGCGTATGCCCTCTGCGTAGCTGTGATCGAGTTTTTAGTTCAGTATGTTTTCACATGGAATACCCTTTGCTGTAGCGTGTACTGCATCTTCACAGTGACTGCGGCAATCTGGCGGCGACAGCTACTACATCCTGCTCAGCAGCGCCCTCTCGTGAGAATAAAGGAATTTTACAGATGCCCCACGTCGTTTGACATTAACACGGGCCATTACGATTTATTCGTGCTGGAATAAAACGAACATAAAATGTGTCAGTTTTATGTGAATTACTCTGTACCTTTGAATCATTCATGTACTTTTGAACCACTCATAGTGTGTGGTCACTAAACGCTCCTCCGAAAATAGAAGAAACTCTATAAAGAACTTTAGCAAAAGAAATAAGTACGCTGTTAATTTTCAGGGGCAATTAATTAATTCAAGGAATTGCTAGTGTTTGTACTAGAAGGAACATTTAAAAGATTTACAAAGAAATTTCCATATACATCCTTTCCTATCCTCAGATCAAATGCAGTAACGGGCCAGCTATCCATTCTCGAAGAATCAACCAATCAATATGATAATTAATCGATCCACTCAGTCTTTTCTCAGTTGTTTTTTCGACGACCACCATGAACATCCGTAAGTGCTACAAGCAGTCGCCTGTCCTTAATTTAGGGCCACTGTTTCCATGGTGGGTAGAAAACCAGAGTCCTGAGAGAAACACATGACTCATGCTACATCCGCCCCTCTGCAACACTCAAACCCGGGCCCAACTTGGATTACTAGACAGAAACCTACGTACGCTTCTGACCACTCAGCCACCGGAGATAAAAAGGATTCAGCAGAAGATTTACTTAATGCTTTTATTGGACTCCATTTTACACCCGTTTTTTTAACATGCCTATCTGATCGTACATTTAGTAGGCCACATATTTTCCTTAAAAGGTGTTCTTTTTTGTTTGGGGGTTTAACGACCACCGTGAGCAACTCAATGGGCTACAAGCAGTGGACTATACCTAATTTGGGAACACTTGTTCCAAAGAAAGAAGAGAGCCAGTGCCGTAAGACAAACATAACATCCATGCCTCGGCACAATTCGAACCCGGACCCATCTCGGACAAATGGTCAAAACCCAACGCCTTAGACCACTACGTGTCTTCAGATTTCTGTCTGCCCGTCTCTCCAATGCAAGCTAATCAACACTCACAAACTATGCTATAAACTATCTATTGGCTGCATAATTTGTAAAAAACATCATTTTATATGTAAAAATGATATACAGGGTGAGTCAAAAGTCACAGGACATCCTTCCATTTCAGAAACGGGAGGGAAATGAAATATCTAAATACCTCAGCAAAGAATCGGTGAAAGGGCTTATCTTTTAGGCTATTTCAGGAAGATAGCCACCATCTTGAAATCCGCCATATTGGATCATGGTCAAATTTATCAAATAAGAAGGAGGGCATTGCATATCAAACAAGACCAGGGACGCTGGTAGCCTAGTGGTTAACGTTCGTGACTGCCAAGGAGAAGACCAGGCAGGCACAAACGCTCGAACCACTAAATATCCGCCGTGCGTCGGATGGGCATGTTAAGCCATCGGAGCCCTGATACTGGCGCCTTGGTAATAAATAAGGGCGTCTTCCTCTCCTTTCTACCTCGCTTCCGTGTCACTTCCCTATCGGGCATTCTATCCCAAATCTCCTAACTTCCTATTTCTAAGGGTTCTTTAAGAGGGTCAGAAACTCCCTTCCTAAAATCTTCTACATATGATCTGATCTGATCGAACAAGACCAGAATTTTCTCAAAAATTAAATGCCGTAATCAGATTTGAGAAATGTGTTGTTGTTCACAAGTTATCAACACAGAAAGTTGAAATAACAACCTCTAAAGTACCCTGTAATGCGCAGCTATTTTATGTGTTAAATGTGTTGTTGTTGTTGCTGCTGAACACAGAGGTGAAGGAGCTTGATCCAGTCGTTATGCACCCGCACGATAATATCGGAAGAAATGCGGTTACAGGCCTCCAGGTGGTGTTGCTGAAGGTTGTGTTTGTCGCGTATTTTCTCAGCATACACCAGGTGTTTCAGATGACACCACAGATAGCTATCGAGTGGTATGAGGTCGGGAGATCAGGGTGGCCATTCCACAGGAGCATTGTGTCTACCATTGCTTTGAAAAAGCCTCCCAGTAGAGTGCAAAAGCTTGGCGAATCTTTGTTTTGACTACACCACAAAAATTAAACGGATTTAATACACTATATGCGTTTCATTACATTTTGTTCGATTTATCCTTGACCGTGCTCGTTGTAAACGGAACATTTCTTTATTTTTATTCGCGAACTAGCAAAGGGATCCGGTGTTGCCGATGTTGAACAAAATAATACAGCAATCAGCTATACTGGGCCAGCGTTTTTCGAGTGTTTCTGATTATGAATAGGATGTATTGCATGGAAACATTTAATTGAAATATGTTCCAGTAATGAAACGACAGGATTTTTTTAAAGAAAGAATAAAATCTATACTTGTGCCCATAAAATATGAAGGAAACCAGTAGTCTTTACTGACTGTGAATAATAGAAATTTGAAACATATGAAACATCTACATTTTACTGTTGTGTTCGGATCAGTATAACGCTCAGTTCTCCCGTAACGCGAGTTTATGAAGCAAGTATCACTGGAAATCGTGCTAAAGTTACGCTAAGCAATGCAAAAATAGCTGTCTGAGCACGATACAAACAAATGCATTTTAGCTTTGCCAGTTAAAAGATGAAATTAATTTACAGCTAAAAATTACACAAGTTAAAATAATAAAAGGAAAGTTCTTTA